>JALMGJ010000005.1:445000-1645000 GCA_023362775.1 Charina bottae | reverse complement strand
ATCTTATTTCAAATCCATCTTGACCCTTAGTCCATTTGTAACTTTCCAAAATCAAAGTTCTAATCACCCTTTTGCTGTTTATTCCAAAAAAAGCAAAAAAAACCATTTTTAAGTCCTTAAACTTGTATTTAAAACTTCTGTTGCTAAGGATTGAAGGGAACTCACCCAGTGCTGTAAAACTTGTCAATCCAAAGGTTCCTAATAGCTGAAAAACAGTTAACAAGCAATTTCCAAAAGTGATTAGAAAAGGAAGTATGTGATCCCAGTGTCCTTTTGAAGGTGCCAACCGCAGTTTGAGCAAAAAGATGGCTATTCCCTTGTCTCCCAGAGCTCTAAACCCACCAGAGACTGCTGTCTTGTGGGCTCCTCATGAGGACCAGCTGCCTGGAGCACTTGTGGGAGATCTCAAGTCCTCTCCATGTCCAGAGAGGAATTACGAAGAGCCGGTCTACTTGCGGCTCCTCATTCCACTGCAGTCACCAGCTCTGCTTTTAGTGGAGCTGTCTTCAGTTTGACATTTCTCCCCCGGAAGTCCATAACAAGGCTTGGTTTTTGTAGGATTTTATTAACACGATCACATTTGTGAGTATCTGTAGACCAGAATATTGCCATAAAAGCCATTTCAAATGTCTTCAGCTTTTTTACCAGAGTTTGCTTCTGACTTTACCACCACCTTTTCTTTGAAATGACTCATGATCCTTATCAAAATGTAGTCATAAGTTTTTTAGGGAAAAATTGATGGTAGTTTTGTTAATGGCTGTTTTGGACCATTGTTCAATATCCTTTGAAATAATTCCATCCATGGATAGGTGCTGAATAGAAAGGTGTGCCTCAAACAACTTTATTGCAAAAAAGCTATCATTCAACACAAACACAGTCCCTGTTACTGGCCAGCCATATTCCTTGCAATTTTTCTTCAGAAGAATGCTGATGACAATTTCATGCAAATTTTAATCACTGGGAAAGCCCCAGAAATTAATTAATTAATTGGATTTGTTAAGAAGACTCTGGACAGTTTACAATATGTCCAACACATACAGGTAGGTCTCGATTAGTGTGGTTAATGAATCCCACAAAATGATCACATTATTCAAATTTGCACTATTCGAAGCAATATTTCTATGGAAAATATGGTAGTACTTAGATAGGGGCCATCTGGGAAGTCCAAGGTTGTTAACTAGATTTGGAAGTAAAAAAGAAAACCCTGAAGAAGGTAAGACACTTCTAGAAAACTGCATGGATGTATCCTCGTAAGTTATCAAGCTCAACCTGAAAACCTTTAGGCTTTTAGTTGTCTTTTTTTAGTTGTTTAGTTTTGGAAGGACAGATACTGAAGCTGAAGCTCAAATACTTTGGCCACCTAATGCGAAGAGAGGACTCACTGGAAAAGATCCTGATGCTAGGAAAGACTGAAGGCAAAAGGAGAAGGGGATGGCAGAGGATGAGATGGTTAGATAGCATCACCGATGCAATGAACATGGATTTGAGTAAACTCCGGGAGACAGTGGAGGACAGGAAGGCCTGGCGTGCTATGGTCCATGAGGTCACGAAGAGTCGGACACAACTAAACGACTGAACAGCAACAAAAAGTTTTTAGTTTGTCTTTTGGTTGTCTTATTTTAGTTTTATTTTAGTTTATTTTAGTTGTCTTATAGGGAGCTACATTTGGCAGTCTCTAGGCAGTGGGCCTTTTCTGCTGTGGCACCTGCATTGTGGAATCTTCTCCCCCGGAGGTAAGGTTGGCCTCACCGCTTCTGAGCTTCCGACGGTCCAAGACCTGGTTATGCCAGCAGGCCTAGGGATCCCAGGGGATGGGTGGAGTAGTGAGGTGGCTCCGTTATTCTTAACATCCCTTTGTCTACTCTTTTATTTGTTTGTTTTTAGCTCTGTTTTAAGTTTTAATGGTTTTTTTAGTAATTAATAACGATAATGGTGTTAGGTATTGATTGATTGTTTTAGCTTTGTTGTACGCCGCCCAGAGTGGCTTGTTTTGTGAGGTGGGCGGCTATATAAATTTGATAAATAGATAAATATTATAGTGGCTGACAGTGAAGTTTGCTGCTGCAGAAGAGTTTTTTTTAATAGAACTCCATTCATCGGCCACAACAGCAAGACAAGTAGTGAAGCCAATAGGACCAAAAAGACTAACCAGAACCAGTATTAATATTTGTTCTTCTTGAGGGGCTTACTTCTCATTCTCCTGTTGCCCAATTCAACACAAGCAGAGTGTGTTGACCAATGAGATGCCAAATATGATCTTCCAAAGGGCTGTGTGGCAACAAATAGAGCAGAGAATTTGGGGCACCTGAAAAATGAAAATATTCGCTGCAGCAAGGGCTTTCCTGAACTAAAACTCATTTTTATTTATTTATTATTCGAATTTATCACCGCCCATCTCCACAACAGTAGACTCTGGGCGGTTTACAACATTAAAATTAATATTAAAAAACCTATACACTTAAAAATACAGTATAATAATAAATAGATGAAATAAGAATCCAGAGGATGGGAAGATCTTAAAAAGAGGAGGGTATTATGGGGCTATTTTGTCTAAAATTGAGCGTTGGAAGCAGAGATAATTACAGGGTTGTCATCACTCTGATTCACTAGCCTAGTTTTTATACCTATGACAACAAATGTGTGAGATGGGGTGAGATGAAACAACTAGTTATTATTTGGGGGGCTAAATTACTGCAACAGTTAATTCCATTTAGTTTGACATGGGGGGGGGGGAAATTACCAGCTGTGGGAGTAGCCTATACCCCTTCCAAAGCATAGAGTCTAGCTGGTAATGGACTTGCCAGCACCCACAAATTGTATTTCTATGGTGTGTTTAATGAAGGGACTACTCCACTGCAAGGGGAAAAGGGGATTCCCTTTTCATCAAGAGTTTTCAAATTGTACATTCATTATATTTTGAAAGAAGAGTAGTTAACTCTGCATATCCAGAGCTTTAGCTGAGTCAGTAAGTATTCTCTGAGAGGAGAAGGAACAGTGATTCAACTGTCACATTCTCCAATGAGGCAAACTGAAACAAGACAGTGACTTAATGGGCCATGTGTTGATTACATTTGCAAATCAAACAACAGGACTTAATGGCTCAGTAAATGAAGTGTATGGGAAAACCCAAAATAAAGTTTCTGCCAAGTGAGTTTGAGTGCTGGGTATTTCACAGAGACATCCATATAGTTTATGTGGCAATAGTATGGAAGTGGATTTCATTGCCTTTTTCCAAGATGTTTCTCTCACTTCCCAATCTAATCTACAGCCCTGGGATTTCCTAGTGATCTCCTTCCACCAAGGTCAGTTAGGTGTGTCGTGGGATTCTTGATCCTATAGTTTTAACTGGCTAACTTAACTATCTTGAATAAAAAGAATTAATCTCATCATTTCAAATATTGTGTTATACTTTGAATGGGAGGGGATCTCATGTATGGGGGCCAGGAAGACCTCCCAAAAGGCCCTGCACTGAATGGGTTAAGGAATTCTAAGCAGCATAACTCAGAAGTAAATCCAATTCAGTTCAATGGCTTTGATTCCTGATAAGCTACCTGCTTTTGGAGTGCATTTTTCCCATACAATCCTATGCATACTTATCAGAAGCCCCATTGAATTAAATGGAATTGACTCCCACTAGACAGTACCCCTGTGCCCTGTTACCTGGGAAAATGTCCCATTAAAATGAGAAGACTTATGTCAGAAGAGGCACATAGAAAGTTATACTATACTATTGGGCTTTTTTTTTTTTTTTTGCCATTCAATCGTGTCCAATCCTCGGCGACTGCCTGGACAAGTCCCTGCAGTTTTCTTGGCAGGTTTTTCAGAAGTGGTTTGCCATTGCCTCCTTCCTAGGGCTGAGAGAGAGTGACTGGCCCAAGGTCACCCAGCTGGCTTCATGCCTAAGGCAGGACTAGAACTCACGGTGGTCTTCTTTTCATAGACACATACAGCTGGAAAGATGCATTTAGATAACTGAATCAATGAAACCAAATGCATTTGTCAATTTATAGGACATGTGATAGACTGTGTTCACACAACATGCTTATCCTAACGTGGTCCCTGAATTAACCTACTGGGTTATAAACCAAACAAGTTAGGTTTGCAGAACACACCGAGTCACAAAAACCTAACTATGGTTAATATTAGCAAAGGTCGTATTGCAGAGTTATATTGCATGCATCTTTTTCTGATCTGTTTAAGTGTGTGGCTAGGGTTACACAGCCCATTTAATCTAAACCCTGGTTAAGAAAACACAGTTGCTGTGTTTGTTGGGCACAGTTAATATGCTGTGCCCAACAAATGGACAATATTGCTGCTTAACCTGATGGCCTGATTCACCCCACATTTCAAGTGAGTGGTTCCTACAACACACTGAAGTACAAAATAGTCTGCCTCGTTTCAAACAAATCTGGCACGATAAGTGAATCCAATCCATCTAGGCTTGAGGAGCAAAGCTGCATTTGATTTGTTGAGTCACCAGACATGTAGTGTGTCATAACAGGTTACAATAATTGTTATTCCCTCTTCCTGAATAGGTTGGAGGCCTGCCCATACAAACAAGCTTCACTGCAGCTTCATTGCAGGACTATCGGCTACAGCTACCCAACAAAGCCTTTTCAGCTTCCCTTCCATGATTCCACTATTTCTTCTGCCATGGTCACAGTCCCCTCAGTATGATTTGTTGACCTGCTCTGATTTCTAAACACCACAACACCCAGACAAAATCCTGAGAGAACATGTTAGCTGGAGGCACAAGGAATGACAGTCCCGTATTGCAAATCACCATTCCACAGCTAAAAATGAAGGCATGAGCTTCTGTCCTTCACCCTCCTGTCCCATAATTTGAGAAACATATCCTGAATAACTTCTGCAGTGATCAGTATGAGCCTTTACCTCATATTACTAATCCTTTGCAGATAAATCCAATTAAAAAGCCAGCTAGCCCCCTGCATTTATATTTCAAAATCACCCTGTTCTCAGGCATCTTTAATTATTCATCCCTGCCAATTAAAGTTATGATCAGTTGACTCTCCTGGAGCCTCCACACATGTTGCAACCACAAATGATCCATATTCTATGCTTTGCATCAAAACGCTGTAGTAACCTAACATACTAAGTAATATTCCACTGTGGTAAAATGCTAGAAATTATTTTGTTCTGTTGATAATGGCAGATAGAGAAGTCATATTTGAGTTAATACATATGTCACTGTATTTAGCACTAATTTTTGCAAAGTGTTTTCAAAGGCTGCTCCACATCGGTAATAAATTAGATTATTTGGAGTGGCCCAACTTACCTTAAATTTACCAGGTGGGGTTATTGCTGTGAATGGGCCATTCCAAAGAGGTAATATCTCATGAAATTGCCATTTTGGCCATTTTAATGGTTTTAGCTGAACTCCAGGATTGTTCCATCACTGGGGGATCCTGTCTGAGTACTCCGTGATGGAGACATTTGGAAAATGGACCTAGTACCTGGGTCTTGTCATAGATCAGAGCTTTCCAAACTGTGTATCGCGACACAAAAGTGTGTCACCACACACAGTCTGGTGTGTCGCCACACAACCCGGAAGCGCTGATCATCATCAGCGCTTCCGGGTTTTCCCGCGGCGACACACCAACGGCGGTTGGTGTGTCGCCGCGGGAAAACTTTGGAAAGCCCTGTCATAGATATTACAATGCCCACACCTAGGTTTATAGTTGTTGCTACTACTAACTTTCTGTATTACTATTAAAACATTTCTTTTTTGTAGTCAAAGTAAGGTCAGCCAAGAAATGTGTAGTTATAGATGCTCATCTTATTAAACATTATTAGTTATTTTAAAGGCCTGGTTTTTTTCCAATGAGCAAATGGAGCTTATTGTCAATGAAATGTATTTGTTATCAGGTCAGCTGCAGAAAATTCCATGCTATTCTTGTAGTGGTGTTGGTGATAGATTCAGATGAGTTCACAGTTGAAAACTGTACCCGCTGGGCATATTTGTCCTTTGATCTGGATTGGCCAACCATTTGTTTTCCCCCTATAACTTGTCAAGTTTCCATTTTTATGACACATAGAATGGTTGCAGAAGAACATTTTAAGGTTCAAGGAATATACCTGGGCATCTAAAGAGCAAGACTTTAAAACTATCACTGTACATCCAGGGTCAAAAATGACCCAGTTGCATCACTGTTGTCCCTCCCTCTTTCTTTGCCAGTGTTTGGACAGAAGAGACACAGTGCACACTCCTCAACGCCTCCATCACGGAAACCTTTAACTGTTCATTCAGCTGTGGCCATGACGGCTGGAAAATCTCTCAGTACCCCTGCTTACAGGTCTATGTCAATGTATCCTCTTCGGGGCAAAAGTACTTACTTTATCACACAGAAGAGACCATCAAAATTAATTCTGAGGTAAGAACACCATCAGCTGTCAAAAGAAATGCACTGTTTGGAGGGTGGGGGGAAAATGAGATTCAGCATGCTCCATTTTTTGAGTCGTTGCTGTCCAGATACATGGGATCAGATTGTCCTACATGCAATTTTATCCCTAGGGGTGTTTAATTTATTTCCAACTGAAATTTCTAGCCCTCATGGTTTTAAACACCATGAAAGGTGGAGAAAACATCTGGGAAAGGCCTATAGTGACCTTGAATACATAGGCATAAAATATCTGGGCTGCAAAACTTCAGTCAACCACTGAATGGCACCAGAGTTGGAACTTTCCATATCTCTTTGCTGTGATTTAGTGGTTCCCCAATGGGTAGCATTAAACATCTGCATTCTCCATTTATTTAATTCTTGTAATTGGTTAGGTTCACACAAGTTTAACCAGATGAGTTAAAGAATGAATGGCTGCATTTGCACAGCATAATAAGCTTGGTTACTTTTCACCTTGGTTAGTTTGGGGAGGATGATGGCTCAGTGTGTTGTGTGAACCCCATTAAGTCAGATGATGGTTTACTGTACTGTGTGAACCTAGAAAATGGGTTAGTTCAGCAACCCGCAAGTACACTGTGAATTCAACCAATTCCTCTCTCTACTGTAACTTCTATCTTCCTTGCCTTAACAGACTGAATTAAAAAAAAAGATCAGGTTCAGGATAAAGTGAGCCTTTTCCCCTTTGTTATGTAATACTATTTCATACCTCCATGAGTTTTCTCTGAGCACAATCCATATATCCATTTTCATTCTTTTAGTCTTCCCAAGCCTAAGAATAAACCAGATGGCTGAAAGCTGCAGAGCAGCTCTTTTGCTAGGAAGGATTTCCTTGTGCTGACTGAGCTAAGCGCTGGAAGTTGGGTGTTTTTGCAACTTCCCTTTATTTAAAAATATATAAATAGATCACACTGGGGTCCTTGAGCAAGCAGAAAAAATTGTGACGTTGCATCAGAATCCTAAACTCTGACTCCCCACTTTTTTCCAATCTTCCAAATTGAATGTCACTCTAGGAGAAGGTATATGTGTCCTTTTCCCTTGGAAAGGCTCCTTGGCCACAAAATCAGCATGTGAACCTGGCAAAAGAGAGGGACTTGGGAAAAATGAATGGCCTGTTTTGGTTCAGTTATTTATAGTATTTCATACAGCGCACATTGGGGTCTCCTTTACTTTATCCTAAGAACAACCCTAGCAGGTAGTTTAGCTTTGTGGCTAAAGGAAAACGTGACCCAGATCGCCATAGTCCCCCAATCCAACACGTTAAGTCAACTACTGCAGTATTTCTCAACTTTAGCAACCTTAAGCTGTGTGGACTTCAACTCCCAGAATTCCCCAGCCAGCACCTAGGCTATGTGGTATTCTAGAAATAGAAATAGAAATAGAAATAGAAATAGAAATAGAAATAGAAATAGAAAAAATAGGGGGAAAGGTGCTCCAGAGAGAGCATGGATGCATATATTGCACATGTCAACTCCTTAAAGCATCTGTTCCTGGGCTCACACAACTTTTGATTCAAGGAAGTACACAGAGGAATCATCTCTTCCTCTTTAAACCCAGAACACAGCCCAGCCCTAATATAATATAAAATATCCTAATAATATAGGCTTTTCCATTAAAAAAAATCCAAAAATTAAAAATTGTCTTCAGTCACCATTTATCTAAACTGCAGCAAAGGTCCCCTTTGCTATCCCAGATGGGGGCTCATGCATCACACTAAATTATAATTACTTCATTAAGTTTCGGCTTTGTATATTTTGTGAATCAGTTCATTGTAGTTTATAAACCATAAGTAGCAACCTGGATAATCTTCCTATACTGAGTTTACAAAAGAGGCTTGTTAAAGCTTTGAAGAATTTTGTGAGAAGGGATAAAGAAAATATGAAAAGAAATCAAGTTTTAGGACATTATTTGAAGGGACTAAAGATCAAGATTGTTAAAAGTAAAAGGAAGGACTATAAAGTTGGTTTATTTGATCAAGGTTAAAGTGGATGTTATCTCTGGTAACCCTTAATGGACTTTTGCTGACATTAGGACTGAAATGATGATGCTTTATGGATTTGTTTATACATAAGAGATGGGATATGGGAAGAAGAGATCATTTCTTGTATTTTAAGAGAAGGTGATAAGTTACTAAAATTGTTTATACTTGTGATGAAGGGGAAGTCATATCTTTGTATATTTCTTTTATTTTTCTTTCCTATATTCTTTTTTCCTTTTCTATGTTCCTTTTCTATTTTCTTTTTCTTTTCTGCACCTTCTATTTTATTTCCTTTTTTTAGTTTGTATTAGTTTTTTATCATTGTAGTTGTAATTTTTAATAAACTTACAATCAAAACCATAAGTAGCGTAGATTGATGTATGAGCAGAGCCACTGTGGTTTATTCTACAAAGCACGATTATAGATTCTGTTTCTATTTCTAGAATACCACATAGCCTAGGTTCTGGCTGGGGAATTCTGGGAGTTGAAGTCCATACAGCTTAAAGTTGAAGTCCATCACAACCATTAGTGTGATGCATGAAAGGAAAGCTAAGCTGATTCAAATAAATTTGTGAAGCGCTTTACACAAAGTCAGAGCAATGCTCTGTCGTACTTAGAAGGGCCTGTAGGTGGGCTGGCAGCACTTCGGCAGGGCTGAGGTCCATATAAAGATGCTAGATGCTGGCTGGGATCTTTTTCCACTCAAAATATGGGCTGGAACTTATGGGCTACAGCCCCATTTCCTTTTATGCTGGAAACATAATGAAAGTTACAAATACGGGGTGAGCAAAAGCACGTGCCACCCTTCCTGCTGGACTGCATGGACAGCTGTGCCAGTGTAATGTTATTGTGCACATCACGGCTCCAGCCTATCGTATGCAGTTTTTCCTCCAGATGGCTTTGTCTTTTTTGTGTGTGTGTAAAGGGGCAGCGGAGGTCCTTCGACTCTGCACGGATGGCGTTCAGGCAAAGGTATCTGTGCATTATCTGCTTTCAGTCACACGATACAAAAGTCCTTGTTACATAGGCATTTATTTGCCTGAGATAGGGCAAAATCAGAACCCCAATCCCCGTGATTGTCAGCAGATGTATCATTGCTGCTGCCAAGCGTAACAGATTTGTGCAATGGTCCGATGCTGTTTTGTTTCTTTGTGAGACTCTGTTGGCATACACAAAACGAGGCCAACTCCATTTCAGTAATCACACCGTGAGCTGGGAAATGCTGACAGCTTTTGTATGCAATGGGCTTACAGTCACCAAGCACACCAGGGTCATTCCGTTGTTGCAGCATTCTCAGTGCCTCCAGCCATGTGGTGTTATGGTCAAGGCAGTCTTCTTTACGTACTGCCCTTCAGATGAGTTGTATTACAGTCCCTACCATTCTTGGCCAGCCTAGGCTGGTGAATCACGGAGGTTATCGCCTAGCCCAGTGTTTCTCAACCTCAGCAACTTTAAGATATGTAGACTTCAACTCCCAGAATTCCCCCAGCCAGCATGCTGGCCTAACACACTTAGAGAGCACTAAGGGGATTCGGGAAGATTGCTCTCGTCCTCTCCATAGCCCCCAGCTCCTGTTGCTGACCCTCCACACAACTCAGTGCTTCTGCCTAGTAGTAAGACACATCCAAATTCTCCATGAGAACTAAAATAAGGAATGAGATTAATTCCAGAGATGGCAGATAGTGTGGAAGAAGCCAGACTGACCTTTAGTAGCACAGAAGGTGACAGCCTCTTGCTAAAAATATAACATACCAGGGAGACATGGCCAGAAGACGATAGGCTATGGGCAACTTTGGCCACTGTTGAGAAGCATCATTTCTTTGCTACAGACAAGCGTGGAAATTCTTGTTCAAGAAAAGCAAATGTTACTGCTGGATGAATGTTCTAATCCAAAGGAGGAAAACTTATGGCTTCCAGATGCTTCCAAACTACAATTCCCAGCAGCCTCTGCAAATATAACCCCTCCTCTCTCTCCCCTTATACTTTGGAAGGGAGTCTTCTTCAATTCATCTGGAGAAGGCTCAATTTTCTTCCGAGTTTCTCTTTGCCCATGAGCCCATCTGCCTACTCCACCTAGGAGGCAATTGCTGTTCTGTATTAACCTACAGATTGTTGATAGTTCATGTCCCTCTCTTAGAAGAACAAATGTAACACTGGATTATACCTTCTCTTTTCCAGCCCAATTTGAAAAGCAACAAAATAATGATCAAGCAGTCAAGTTTTCCAAAGCGTTGATTCCTAGCATTTAAGGCAAAAGGGAGAGGGGACACAGAACAAGAAACAAAGGCTGAGCAGGGTGTTGAAACTCAAAAGTTTGCAGTTTATGACAGCTCTACAGCAGAGTTGTGCCAATTTAATCAAATTGTGCTTCCCACAAAGCAGATAGATTACCCAGGACAACTGAGATAGATCAGTCCAAAGGGCTGTGTCCTTCCTTCCTCTGCCTTCTATTTTTTTTTAACATATCTATATCTTGGCCACCCATAAGTGGAAAACTATTTATGGGCAATTTCAACTGAAAAAACTGTTGGCTGAGAAAACTCCATCAATTCATCATACTGCCTGTTACACAGACAGCTTCCTAATCAGGGTTATTTGAGAGAAACACTACACCTGGTTGCCTATAATGTCTAACCAGGCCCTTAGCTGCTCAGCTACATTAGCTGTGGAAATCTCCAATCATTTTGGGCTATTTATATTCACAATTTAATCCTCCCAGTAGCCACTTCCGTTGAATCTAGTGCAGGTACAGTTAATGTGTCTTTGGCTGAAGGCAGTTTTATAGATTACGCTTGCCTTGCTAGGACGTTTTCTTTTTTCTTCCCTTTTTTCCTTTCTTTCTTTGACATATTGTTGTGCAAACTGAATTGCAAATCAGTGTTACGAATGCAGTGTCCCTTGATGGTAATACTTGCCTTTCAGTCTTCGAATGGAATTAAAATATTCGTCGCTTTCAGATTACTGACGCAAATCAGCTCCAATATGGAATTGCTCCGTACAGCATGAGACAACCCGCAGATGAGGAGGAGGAGGAGGGAATGGTTAGCAGCAATCTGGGTGGACTAATAATGTTCCTAGATTAAACTCCTTCAGGGCATTGCTAACCGATCTTCAGGAATGGAGCCTGCATGGGAGGTCGCCTGGGGTACCTTTCAAGACTCGGTCTTCTATTAGGCAGAGTCTATCAAAATGGTATATACAATCTACCTTCCCTTACAGAGAGAGATACAGATGTTATATTACGTCATGCCCCCCTGTGCTGAGTTTTACATTATTTCCATCACCACCCCCTGGGATGGAACCTCACACATGGGGGCATGACGTAATGTAATTTCCATATCTTAAGGGAAGGTGGACTGTATATATCAGTGTTTCTCAACCATGGCTGGCTGGGGAATTCTGGGGGTTGAAGTCCACATGTCTTAAAGTTGCTACGGTTGAGAAACACTGGTATCTATCATTCTGACAGATTCTATAGATCTCTTCCTGCAACACTGCTGAGCTCCAGAATCTGGATGGCTCTGTGTGTATAATTCCTGGTAGAGGAATTTAAACCCCATAGAATAACATCTGGCTATGTATGTCTGATGATTTCTAATAAGGATGGTACTGCCTCCTGTTGGTCAATTTTACGATTAGGCAGAGTGAGATTGATGCTCAGGCATCATGATGATTTGGGATGTCATCAAAGGGTGTTTCTTGATGTGTTTTGGAGTTTTAACTCTCAAGGAGCAGGACCTTCAGAGTCTTGTGTCTCAAGTGCCAAAGTAATTTGGCTTGGCCATGCACAACATGCACTTTAATTTAGGGAAGAGACGCCCTCTGCAGTTCTGTCTCAAGTGAAAGAACATTTGGGCCAGCCTGGGGGCTTCACATAATGCCCTGTTATGATTGCAGGTGTATCCAGCTATAATCATAAATCTATAGTCATGTTCTTGTAGTTCTCTATTACCTTGCTCCGTGCATGGTAATTCATTCAGAATGAACATTCACAAAGGGATATGAAAAATAAAATGACAATTCTATATGCAGTGTAGGTCAGGGCCAGCCCCACTCATTCACATACATAATGTTATTCTGGATGTTCCTGTGAACCTCCAAGACTGTAAAAATTAACAGTGTAATATCTGGCAAAAAAAAAAGAAAAGAGGTAGTTACCCATCTCTGCTCTAGAGGGAAGCCCAGGAGGAATTAACCATGCCCTCCATCACACTGAAAAACACATTGCCACCCACTTCAACTGTTGCATCTTCCCCTCTATCCTTGTGATGACAACCCCAACACTGCACCCAGTGAATGAATATTAGTTGACAAGATTGATGTCAGCCTTACCAGGTAGACCGGACAGGAAACACAACCAGATAAGCTAATTCTACTTTATTGTAAGGCTACAGTGCATTTACAGAATCTTGCAAGTCTGAAAGTCCAATTCTCCCACCATCTCCTTTACAGCCCAAGAAACTAGGGAGGGTCCCTTCTGAGCCTCTTGCCCTGTCCACTATCCAGCTGCAGGCTATGCTCCCTCTTATCTGACTGTTCCCTAGGCAGCATCTCCTCGCCCCATCTCCCAAGGTCTTCCCCACATACCATTACAGTAAGATCTCTAGCCCTCCTAATATCAGCAATTTTCCCCAGGGTTAGTCCTGACGTAGGGAGGAAGTTATAACTCCAGATCTTGTAGGGACATTTGTGAGCAAGGGCCTCTTGTTCATAGAATGCCTCCCTTTCTCAGTGTTGGCTACCCACTCTACCACTTTGTCACTGCCACCTTCTTCTTGCCACCCCCTTGCAATAAACCACTCCCTTGCAACCATCTTTGTTATTTGTCATCTCTAGTCAAGATGGAGATAACAGGTGAAGAAGCAAGTGGCAGCGGTGAGGAGGAAGAGGAAAGGAGCATTACTGATCATGAAGCCCTTGTCGAAGCATAGATGTTATAGAATTTCTGGCCTCTTTGTGACCCCAGAGAGTAGTTTTTTGCAATGCAGTTAAGAGCTTCAACTTCTTACATGATGCCAGAAGCAAAAGAAGGCATAGCATTCTAGCCACCCCCCATGTGGCTGCTGGAGTAACACAGCAGCAGATCTCCATAGGAAGGAATACAATATGAAAATGAGTTTCTCTAAATTTTCCAACCACTGATTGCAAAGTAATGAGAGATTCTTTTTCAAGATAAGACAAAATGAACAGATGTCCTCAGTAGACTATAGTACACTGCCAATTCATCCCTGCCAATTAAAGTTGGAGGCAATTGGACAGGGATCCTCTGTAGCAATTTATCCCCTTACCAAAAAAAAGTTCCCAACCTTAGACGTGGTGGAGAAGCATGGGGCAAGCTCAGTGCTTTATTCAGAAAAATGGCATGCATAGACATGTGACAATTGAGACCTCCAATGTCCAGATACTGGCACATTCAATTAAGAGCACTTGTTATTTGCGTAAAATGTTGATTAATTGATGGGATAGGTCTGGTGTGTTTACCCAATTTGAAAAAATGGGAAGCAATGGGGATTTTAAAAAAAACACACACACAAGAGCCCCAAACTCACAGGTTTCGAGGATCCCTTGGTAAATGCAAGAATAGAAGGAGCATTCTGCTATTCCATTAAACCAGCTGCCATCCTTTCCACATGCAACCAAGGAAGGTGAACATCAATTTCCCCCGGGTTATCAATTTATTCCCAGTTCTAAAGAAGAAGCCCTCTCAGAGCCAGTGATGTCACTGACATTGTTGGAGAGAGAGTGATAATCCCAGAAGATCAGAACCAGCAATCCACAAAAGTCAACATGAAGTCTTTTCGGCTTATTGATTGCACCATCTTCAGGCACCTATGTGCTGAAGACTCCAGCTGATTTTTGCCTCTTGCAGTCACAGTCGCAGGAGAATGCATTTTGACCTTCATTAGTGATTAAGTGGGCTTTAAGACCTGCTAATCTAATGGGACTCTTCCTCCTTCAGCCACAGTCTCCGTTTCTGCAAGGAATTTATTCATTCATACCGAAATACCTCTCTTACAGACTTCTCTTGGTTTATGCTTGACATCAGAGAGGAATAAATCTCTGCTTTGCTATTGCTTTGGGAGGAAGAGTGTTATGACTAGTTCTCGCATTGTTTTATATCCTTCTCCAGATTATTCTCTGAATTTGTCTTTTTATTTAACTGTCCAAACTGTTTCATTAGCTGGAGACTGCTCTGAATGGATTAAGATTCAAGGAGACAAAACTGCATTTGGTTTACTTGCAGTCTCTAAATCCAGTTTGTTCCTGAAACAGGGAGTATGAATGAATCACACTTCCTGTTTTCATATGCTTTCTGTAATGTCTGAAAAGGCATTAAGATAGTGATCTCTCTAGATTAGTGGTAGGATGTGTCCCTCAGACACATCTCCTGGTATGTAGCTTGAATCAAGCTCAACAGCAGCATGGTGATCTTAACGATCCTCCTTTAGATAACAAAAGGACTTAAAATAACATCTCAATATAACCATGACCCCAGGTGTAAGGTCACACAGCTACCTAGAAACATATTTAGGATTCCCTTACCAACTTTGCTCAGACTGAAGAAGCTCCTTGGATAAGGAGCGAAACGTTTCCACTAAGAAAATAGAAATCCAGTTGACATGATTCAAGCTACAGACAATTCCACCTGGATGACTGAGAACCTTCATAGACACATCTCCTGGTATTTGCATGATCCCTGTCTCACCTGATTTGTGGGGGGGATTATTTTTAAATAAGTAGCATGTTGCAAAGCACAGTATATTTGCAGCAATGCATTAGGGGCCCATTAAGGTCTCACTAGAATTATAGAGAATATTCCAGGGGAAGGGTAGTTCATCTTCATTGGTGTTTTGTGATTGGCCATGCCCACCATGGGAGCCATTTTGTTGGCAGGCAGGTTCTCTGGGGCAACCATTTTGAGCCACATGCTCTCAACATACTAGATGAGCCTCTGACCTAAAAGGATTTTGTATTTTGACCTAGATGATTATTGAAGCTAAGCAGATGTGAACTACAACAGTTTTGATGAGAGAAAAGATATCAGAAACTCCATTTAAGAGCAGGCTACATTTACAATGGTGTATTGGGAAAGGAAGATGTATGGGCAGCAAAACTCTAGTACTCTTTTTGGTCAATCTTAATAAAATTAGGTATTGTGTTATGTAAGTATTGTGCTTTCAGTTTCTGTTTATAATGTATCACTAGAACTGCCTACATTTTGCACTATTGCTTAGAAGGTTCAAAAAGGAGAGTTAAAAGGTATGTCTGCCACCAAAATCACTCCCTGAAATGAAATATATACATGTTCCATGTGACATGTTATGTGTGTTATTCTTACATTGGGTAGCAATGATGTCTGGTGACTATGGAAGGTACAGTATAGTCCAACACTTTGTGAGGATAATAGGAAAGAATGTATTAGAGCAGAGCTTTCCAAACTGTGTTGCGACACAAAAGTGTGTCGCCACACACAGTCTGGTGTGTCGCCACACAACCCAGAAGCGCTGATCATCATCAGCGCTTCCGGGTTTTCTCGCGGCGACACACCAACTGCAGCGCGCAAAACCCGAAAGCGCAGCAGCGCTTCCGGGTTTTTGCGCGCTGCCGCACTTCCGGGTTTTCCCGCGGCGACACACCAATGCCGGTTGGTGTGTCGCCGCGGGAAAAACTTTGGAAAGCCCTGTATTAGAGATTCTTCATAACAGTATCATTCCCAGAATACATTAAGAAACAAACTACAATAATTAAAATGATAGATGTCAGTTAACATCATGCTTGAACCAAAATGTTCAAAGTTTTTGTTCATCTCAGAATGCACTCTTTCCTTTTTTTAACCTGTCTTTTTCCATCCCTGCAGTGTTCTTATATACCCAAATGTGGAAAGAACTTTGAAGAGTCTTTGTCCCTTGTGAATGTCGTCATGGAGAACTTCAAGAAGTATCAGCACTTTACCTGTTTCTATGACCCAGAAGGCATTCAAAAGAATGTGTTGCTAACCAAACTTTACAGTTCCAATGTGCTGTTCCACTCACTCTTTTGGCCAACATGTATGATGATAGGTGGACTTGCAATTGTTGCCATGGTCAAGTTGACCCAATATCTGTCTCTTCTTTGTGAAAGGATCCAACGGATCAACAGATAGAAGCAACCGCTTGCTTCTAGGATTTGACTTACAGCTGAAATACTGTTGTTTTTTCCATTCTTCACCAAAGAACCTTAAGTTTGTAATGTTTCTGTTCTAAGTTCCTTATATTTTTATGAAGTAGAGCAATAACGAAAAAGGCTGTCCTATATGCAACTGTGATGTTATTATTATGCAGACAATGAGAGAAGGAATTACCGTTTGTGTTGGCCATCTACATGATCTTGATTTATGCTGCAACTTAGTTATTTTTCTTCTTCTCTTCTTCTTCCTCCTCCTATTCCTCCTTTTTCTACAGCCAAAACAGGGCTCAGTGTGATCTTTTGCCAAGCCTTGTTAATGAAAGGATCATCTCAGCACAAATCTATTTTGGAAGGTTCTCCTGCATGGCCACATGTCTTCATGTGGACCATTTAAGTTCCACTTAGGCACTGGGAAGGGGAAGAAAAGGTGCAGTGGGGGGATGGTGAAAGGTAAGCACTCGATTTGTCTACCTGAAGTGGAACTAAGATGGAAGACTTGATCCAGAAATCTTTTGCAGGTATAGAATCTTACAAACACAGGGGAAATCCAAAGACACAGATTGCTGTACACCCAGGCCCAAATCTAGTGGAGCATAAAGTTCCATTGAAATCGATAAGACGTTTTTGTAATGAATTATTTTAATAGGACATGAGCACAACTTGCCACTTTTGAACTGTGGGAGGGTTCAAAATTCTGGATGATGGCAATAGCATTTATGTTGACCTCATACTCAGGGTTAAGCTTTCCTTTCTGGCATTTTACATATCTACTAAAATGTTTATTAATTTGCAGTATTTTTTTTACTCATGGATCATTATCTACCAAAGCTATAGCCAAAAAGAAAAAAAATCCAAGATCTATCAAATTTGTCAACGACTTTTCATTTTCTATTCCAGCCTGAGCCCTGTTGGCAGAGATGGGACCAGAAAATATCTTGCGTTCAAGTTTATTATGCACATTTTTCTTGTATTTGCTACCATATCACTGTAAAGAAAAACTTAAAAGAAAGAAAACCACACAGTCAGCTGTTTTTTCATTTTTTACTTGCAACTATTTTAGATTTTTTTAAATAGGATATTTCAGAAAAAAATACTAGACAACAAGATAAAAATATATCATATCTAGTGGTGTACTGTAGTATGACTATGTTATATTTTATTATTTCCTTTATTAACTGGAAAGTGAGCAGTACTCTTCTTGTATTTCACAGTGTCCAACTCTGGATATAACCATCACAAAGAAGAGAAAAGATTTGAGGAGTTGTCTTAGATGCAATTAGAGTTGGCACTGCAGTTCAGATAAGTTTAGGTGGTACTATATTTAGCTTGGAAAGAATTCCTCCAATCTTAGAGGCCATAAAAAGAGAACATACAGTAGGGTAATGCTACTCCTGGTGGAGATTGTTTATTCTTAGCCATATCAGAAGAACTTTTTTTCCCCAACAGCATTTGGAAAAAAAATGTAATTTAAATAAACCTCTATGCGCACTGAAACGCATGAAGTGGAACAGAATTAGAAGCATGCCTATGCCAGTCTTATACTATGGGAAAGCTTGTGCTACCCTCCAGAAGATAATACCTGCAAGGCTGTCTACTTTGGGTGAGAGATTGCAAATGGTTGTATTCTCTTTTTCTTTTCAAGGTCCACATTTTGTTAGTCTGTTTGGTTGATCCATGTCCCACCTGTCTGCTCTGGCAAGCCCTCAAGACATATTAAGGCTCACAGTTTATTGCTACCTAAGAAGAGCAAGGAGGCCAAGAAAAGTTGGACACCTTGCAGGGACACAGAGAGACAGAGAATATTCAAAGAAGTGTAAGAAGAAAGAGAGTAAGACTGGCCCTGAGTAAAATATATGAGCAATATATGCAAGCAATATATGAGTAGGAACCGTCCCATTAACACTTGGGTGGGCAGAGTCAGTTGGAAGCCTACAGTAGAATGAAGGAAGAATATTAGTGGAGGGGAAGTTGTTCTGTGTAACCTTGAAAATGGGAGTAAGGTGAGAAAAAGTTTCTTTTGGGGTCCGGTATACCGTGAGGATAAAAAGGGTTAGGCTACAAAGGGCACAAATATATAGTATATTTCCATCCATCTCTCCTCTGCCTAATTACCAAGAATATTCACGGCTTACTTAGATTGTATCTAGAAAGACAATCTGAGCAGTTTCTGATACTGAATTCAGCCCCAGGGGTGAAATGTAAGGTATTTGCTGATCACTCCCTAGAATTCCACAGATTTTTAACAAACAAAACTATTATTTAAAAGTGTATTGAAAGCATAGATTACTTCCTTTTTATTTATTTATTTATTTATTTATTTATTTATTTATTTTGCCAAAAGGAGAAAGCACATTGGATTTGTCAAGCTCATCCATTACCTGAGTAATCCTTTATTCCCCATAATGTAATGTCGACAACTTTTATGGTGTTACAAGATTCCATGAACTGTGCAAGTGTTGTCTGAGCTATAGAAGTCTGCGGCAGTGAAACTAACCTTTGATCTTGTAACCCATAATGCAACTTTTTTTCTCAGGCAAATAAATTCCTGGGTGTGTAATCAGGACTTCAGAACAGTGTGATTTGGTACAACAATTACTCAATTAAACCTTTGCGATTTCAGTCTGCTTGGCTGTCAGAAATGGCTTCTTCTCCCACAAGATATCCTACTTGATAGGATTCGCTTTCAATTTCTTTTTTAAAAAGACACATACAACAAATTGATCTTCCATCAGAGCATATTAACCTGGTTACTGAATTTGCCCATATTCTAGTTTCACACAATACATTGAACATGAACCAAATGGACTCTGTCCACACTATATAGTGAACCCCCCAAAAGTAGCTAAGAGTAACAAACCAATTAGCATGCTGTGTAAATGCATCTGCTAATTCTTTAATACTGTCTCATTCATATCTAGAAACTCTGGTGTGAAAGACTTTTAAACAAGGGACAAATGATTTCAGATCATTAATAGATAGCCTGCAGCTACATTTCCAATTTTTCTTCCACTAAGGATGTACTGAGCAATTCCACCAGGCTTTCTAGTAGGGAAGAATTCTCTTTTCCCTTCCTAGTGTCACCCCCCCCCAAACCGAAGATTCTCAGTGTAGCCTTGGGAAAGTGGGGATCCATTGATGCTAATGAAAAGGTTAGGTGTTGTACCTGTTAGCCCCCCAGAGTACTGTGGGATTCCTATCCCATAGCTGTACTATGCAAGAAAGATTAATTCCAGGACAGCTTGAAGCTGGGAAAGAAAGATTAAACCTACCTTTCAAAAAGCCAATTCCAGATGGTCAATTGCTAATTTTATAGTCAATTCCCCCCCCCCGCTCCCTCTCCTGGGGTACCAGAAGAAAAGCAAGGAAGGGAAGCCAGGGAATAGATCCACAAACAGTCAATACAGCCTCAGATTACTCTAAAGTAGACCTATACTAGTATCAGAAGGGCTGTAGGGGGAGGGCAGAATGGCCAGTCATCTAGAAATGGTGATAGCAGCTATTCAACTTACATGCAAATTGTCCCTGAGAATGTGCGTCCATTTAACAGTGAGACTCATTGAACACCATTGAGTTACTTCTGAGTAGTTTTTATACCCAGCCAAGGATTCTCTTCATCACTCTCCATTTTTCTGGCTAGTAAATTGGGAGGCTTCTTTAGAAAAGTGCCTTAACAACCTAAGCTGCCTTTCTTATCCAGCTAATCCACTGTTGGCTTAATTGTAATACTTAGAGCACTTTGACACCATCACCATGACTCTCTAAAGCAGTTTGAAAATGGCTGCCATTTGGGGGCTGGGACAGTAGAGCATCTACAGTCATCTGGGAGACTCTGGAGGTTTTCAGAGGCACTGCTCTGCAGATAACAAAATGTGAGACCCTGTGTGTGGAGCTGGGCTCTAGGGATCAGAGAGAAATGCTTCTACATACCAGCCTTCCTGTGCATAGCAGCTTCTCTGCCTGAACTGCTTGATGTTGTGGCCAGACTAACAGTGGGGTTCCCCAGAATTATGGTATTGGAGAATTTCAACCTTCATTCTCTGGTTGCAGACTCAGAAGTGGCTCAGCAGTTGGTGGCCATCATGCAACTGACTCAGATCATCAAGGGCCTGACACAAAGAGGAGGCCACATTTTAGACCTGTTTTTTTTCCCCTTGGGGTGGTAGTGATTCCCAGCTTCAAGCTGTCCTGGAAGGTAGTGATCTGGAGGTCAAGAAGGTTAACGTCAGTCCTTCATCATGGTCTATCACTTACTACACAGAGGTAGGACCTGTTTAATCAGTCCACCCAGGCACCTGATGGACCTGTTGGATTTCAGAAGGAGTTTGGGGTTGTTCCTCATGTCCTGATGCACAGTTCGACTGAGGCTTTAGTTGCCACTTGGAATAAGAGGGTGACAGCAGATGAGATTGCACCTGTGCAGGCTCTCCCTGCTTAAGGATCCTGGGATGCCCTTTGGTTTTCAGTGGAACTAGGAGGTGAAACAGCAGAAGAGACACCTGGAGTGCCACTGCGGGAAAAGGATTACCTTTTGACCATAACAGCAGCAAAACGTAACAATTTTTCTACTCTTATCATGACCACATAGCTGGCTGGCAGCCGTATTCAAGATGGTTCCTCTTGGGGACAGGTGAGGCAATATCTGCAGGGCCACTGGGAGGACTATTCAAGGCATCTTGGATCTGGTCTGAGCTGGACTCCAGATGGCATGATCTAGTTTAAGTGTGTTGGTCCTGAGGAAGTGGACTGGGTCCTTGGGGCTATAAGCATGGCCATCTGTGTATTAGATCCATGTTCCTCCTGGTTGGTCAAGGTCTTCTGCAAAACAATGGGTGGTTAGGTCCAGGCAGTGATAAGTTCATCCTTGAATGAGAGGGTGATCCCACCAGCTATATAAAAAAAAGCTAACCGCAATTAAAACTAATCAAGCTTAGCATGGAGCTTTAACTGACCTATCAAAGTGAGTTGTGTGAACCCAGCCGCTCTGTTGCTAAGCTGAAATACTCCAAGAACACTGAACACAATAATAGGTAACACAAAACTACTTTTAAAAGAAGGAGCCTCCAGCCTTTTTAAGCTGGCAGGCAAATTTTAAATTTTGAGAGCTATTCCTCTAGCCCAAAATGGCTGACATGATGTATTACTACAATCACCTGTTTACCAAATAGTAAACTGGTGAACATGCATAAAATAATCCTTTTTAAAAAATGCAAATCAGGTAGAACAGGATCTGGCAAGTTTGAAGAGATATGTCCACAATCAGAGTGATCTGGTACAAGTCACAATGATGTCATATGCACCATATCAACATGCAAATTATGTAAGTATATGATTATAGTTCACATCATTTACACAATGACATCACTTGTCTCCCTTCTACTTCCTGCAAGTATCAGGTTGAGTATCGATATTGCATTCCTTGCCTGGATCAAAAATCTTTTGATAAGCATTTTGTCTCCAAAAGCCACCCCAAGTCCCAGAACCAGGGCATGAAATGGTCCTTTCTCTATCCTTTGTCAGCATCATCTGTTAAACAGAGATATGATGGCCCTGGGCATATAGTGTTCCCATGCTTGCTATAAATATATAATGAAGCTAAAAGACTCACTATTGAAAAACAAAAATTGGGTCTTTTAACTATTGATTATTGACACACAGCTTGGCAATGAATTCTACACAATTTTGGAGGTACGTACAACCCTCTTCCCATTTTCATTCAAAGCCCAAGTCGGTCACAGGGCTGTATCTTTCCCCATTCTCATACCCAGTGGCCATGGGTGCAGCAGCCACAGCCCCATTCCCTGTTCCTTATCTGGAGCGCAAAACACTGTTCAAAGGATGTTGGCTGCTGCAGAAACCCAGTGTATATCTCTCCAGCTGCAAAGTTGTGTGGAAGCCATACACACAAAGGCTTTGCTTCTCCAGGCATTCATATTCAGTGAATGGGCACTTGCAACAACAGATGGCTTCATTAAAGCGAATTCAGCAGGAGGTGACAGGATGATTCAGAGCACTCACCTATTGAACACTTTGGATAACAAATGCCTGAACAGGACTCAGATGAAGAAACCCTTGTGGGTACATATACAGAGAGGGAGAGAAACTGAGGAAAGTAGTTGCTTCTTCCAGCCCTTATACAACAGGTAGTTAAACTATGGAATTTGATGTCCTTGGAGATAGTCCTGGGCACAAATTTCGTGGAGCACGGGGAGTTATCAAGGGCTCCTACTTTTGATGACTGTTGCTAAGACTGGAATCAGGTATTAGAAATGAGAATTATCATATCTGGTCTGCAAAAATCCAGACAACCAGTAGATGGAAGCAGTTAGTTAAAGTTGTATCTCTTTGGTGCTATCTAGTGGTAACCTGATTTTATACAAAGCATAAAGAAGAGAAGAGAAGCATATAGAAGAGAGCTATCACTCTCCTATCCATATTTCTGAGCTTTCAGAATTCCATTAGGCCATGAGACAGAGAATGCTAGACTATATTCGTGCCCTGGAAGAAAAGCAGAAGGAAGTGACCTCAGATTAGCAGTTTCTTAGACAAAAAGAAGGTAAAGTGATAAAAAAGAAGGGACACAAAGTATATCATACTTTTACCTCTCTTTTTTTCCAAAGTGAATTCTTAATTTCCTCTTGCAAACATCTTCAGGGTCCCCAGTTTCAAGAAAAGTGACAGAGAAAGGGGAGCAGAATAGAAGTAATAGTAAACACTACTTAGGCTTGGTTCCATGTAGGGGATTGAGCAAATAGCTTAAGAGGGAAGGGGGGGTGTGGAAGAAGAGATTTGGCACAAGTGTTCTATGAGTTGGAATAACAATGGGTAGAGAAAGGATGAAAACCTAATCTCATCTCTGCTGTTGAAGCTATTCCTTTTGGGAAGGGAGAGGGGAGTAATAATGCTTGCTAAATGTATGTGAGTATGTATGTATGTACTGTATATAACAATATTTATGACTTGTTGATTTTACAATAATTATATACCACCTTGGTTGGTAGAGACTCTGATCAGTGCACAAGAACAATAACTAGATGGCTGCCCAGAACTATTCATTAGGGACCAAAGGCCTGTTGAAAGAGAATGCATTTAAAATTAATTTAATTAATTCAAACCTCAGGGTTGGTTGGTTTAAACAACAACAACAACAACAACACACACACACACACACCCTGCAATTTGGGAAACCTTAATTTTCAGGCAAGGTGTTGCAGTTCTCTTGAGTTTTGGGGTTTTGTCTCCCAGATTTTCAAGAGAGACGATGAGAACGGCAAGATGGAGGTCTATCTAATCAATCACATTCTCAGGTCTCCTCACATGAGGAAACACAAAATGTTCCAGGAAATAAGTCTTGCATATGGTCGGCTGCTATTTATCAAGCCTTTATCGTTTTTATGAGCTCTTTGTTGCCATCCCTGCTTATAGACAATAATTAAATGTAGTTACATTCTCTTCGATTAGTTACATCTCTGTTATAAATGATTTGGTAACAGAAAAGCGAAGAGAAGGGTTCAGCTTTCCTTTGGCTTTATTGGAAATAAAGCCAGAAAACCTTTAGCCTATAGTTGTATCTCCTAAATTCTTGGAGTTTTGCCCAAGCAATCTTAGTACCTGTTTGCTTAGAAGTGTAAAAAGTGATACACTTGGGGGGAAGGAGAAAATAGTGTTTATAAGGAAAAATAGCTCACCTGATTTTCTTACCAGAAGTAATGGATTTTCCACAAGGTCACAACACTTCCTTCAATCTCAACAGAAGCTGAAATTCCAGTCAGGATTGTTGGAGGTAAGCAAGATGGAGGAGTTAACAGTTCCAGTCAGCCTGGAAAATCAGTTTAAATTACTCCAGTTTAAATTAATCCATTTACTCCAAGTTATTCCCATGTCACTCCATTATTTCCATTAATGGAAACAAAATGATCACAGGCTGTAACTGCATCTAGATGCTTCACCCACAGAAGCGAAAAATGTTTATGTGCCAACATATTGAAAACAACATTTGATGTGTAAATGTCAAGCATAATCAGCTCTCCTGTCACTAGCCAGCAAAGAATGGAAAAATATACAGACACTAAAATGTCATTTATGGGACTTAAAAAGCTGCATTCTTGTCAGCCCCATAAATCCTTGAGCAAATGGGCAGCGATTTTGTCAATCAGTTCCTGGAGGGTTGAATCTGATTAGCACTATTCCCTGCTTGCTTTTCTTACTTAATGGATTGCAGAAATCTGATAATCATTCAGTAGGAATGTTAAAGAATTCCGTTGGGAAGTCTGCAGAAGAGAATTTGATGCTCTAATACACTGTTACACTACATCTGAATGTTCTGCTAACGGTCAAAATCCAGCTAGCTACACTGTGGGGAGAGATGGATTGCATTCATTCTGTGATTTTCCAATGCAGCAGACAGTTTTTTGTAACCACGTTTTTACGTGCAGTAGCTGGAAATCTTCATTGGCAGCCCTGCTTCTTGGAACGTGGGTGTGATCTGCAGTGGTGCGTTACCCTTGTCAAACTGTGAAATGTTGCTGAAATCAGTGCTTCTTGGAGAAGGGATTTACAACATTTACATGAAAAATAGGTAAAGACTTGTAAACATGATAAAATGCAACCCCCGAACCACTGCTGAAACTTTTGTAAATGAGGCACCTTTCTCTGCATTGCCCTATTGGTTCTGCGGTGGACAAGATTTCATAGGAAATCACAACTGCCATTGATCAGAAAGTATGAGCGCGGAAGAATTGATGCTTTCGAACTGTGGTGCTGGAGAAGACTCTTGAGAGTCCCTTGGACTGCAAGGAGGTCAAACCAGTCAATCCTAAAGGAAATCAACCCTGACTGCTCATTGGAAGGACAGATGCTGAAGCTGAAGCTCAAATACTTTGGCCACCTAATGCGAAGAGAGGACTCACTGGAAAAGACCCTGATGCTGGGAAAGACTGAAGGCAAAAGGAGAAGGGGACGGCAGAGGATGAGATGGTTAGATAGCATCACCGATGTAATGAACATGAATTTGAGTAAACTCCGAGAGACAGTGGAGGACAGGAAGGCCTGGCGTGCTATGGTCCATGAGGTCACAAAGAGTCGGACACGACTAAACGACTGAACAACAACAACAATACATTCATCCAATCCCATCCTTCTTCCTCTGTTACACCTACATAGCTGCTTTGTGACCTGGCCATGGTTAGCTAACGATGTGCCACACAGTATGAAATCACAGATTAACAAGTTCTCCAGAAAAAGAGAACAGTATTTTAATTTCCCAAATTAGGAATTGCTAATCTGCTTTCTATGACTAGGCTTCATTTAAGCATGACCTTCTCCGATCATCAACTTTACTTAGGCACATTATGAAAGAGTCAGAGTTTGCACTGCAATGCCACATTCACCATCTGGCTCATTTTCTGACACCTCCACACCCCCACGGATGCTTCTATGTATACTAACGGGAAGAATATAGTGGAGGGTTCATAAAATAACCATCTTGAAGGCAAGATAATGAAATAACCTTATGTGCTTTTAATTATACTGGGCATTGTTTAAATAAATAAAGCAAGCAAGCAAGCAAATGTTCTACCTGGATTGCTGTTAGAAGACTCAGAGTGAGTCTCATCAAACATGGGTAAAAGCCCATATTAAGGGTTACGTTGTGGCAATAAGGGGGCCAAAACATCATTTTTTCTCCTCCCTTACTGTATCCACTGATTTTGTTTTCTTTTTATTTATTTATTTGCTTGTTTGTTAGTTTGTTTGTTCAATTTATATAGCTGCCCATCTCACATATGTGATTCTTGGGAGGCTCACAACAGTTAAAAACATTAAAAATGCAATAAACAAAATACAAAAACAACAAATATACAAAATCTTACTAAAACCCATTATTAAAAAAACATATTAAGAAACACGTAGCTGTCCAGGTGACACCACCCTGCTAAGTAGGAAGGGCCTCCAGGGGCATCTGTGGGACCACTATGAGGAATATTCTGGCTAACCACTCAGATCCACTCCAACTTGAACTTCAGCTGGGCAGGTCCAGCCAAGCTACCTGGGGCCTGGTCTTGTGGTGTGATCTGGGATGAGTTTGAACTGATGACTCTGAAGAAGTGGACAGCCTTCATGGCATAGGGCCTGCTTCCTTGAGGGGCTGTGGTATCTGCCTGGCTGATTTGAACCAACAAAGTTAACACGCTCCAGATGCCTTCAGTCAAAGAATGTCATATATCAGGACCTGGAAGTCCACCTTCCCTGTTGTGGCACCTGCTCTCTAGAATGAGGTTCCTCCTGAAATTCAGGTGGTTCCCACCCTGATGGCATTCCAGAGAGTCTTAAATACATGGCTTTTCTCCCAAGCTCTGGACTAGGATGACTGGAGTCCCATGCTGGGTGTGTGGGATATGTTTCTGTGTTGTTGGCCAGATTCACATCTTGTTTAATGTTTTCTATTTAGATTGTACATTTTTATCTTGTTCTTGTACTGTGAGCTGCCCAGAGTTGGTCTAATGTCAGGTGGTAGACAACCCAAAGCTCCAGGACCTCATGGCCTCCTGAAAGCACCCCCTCACACAAAGATATCTACATTTTTAATGTAACAGAAGGGGGAAAATTAAATACATAACTGGAGAATAAGCCTATTAGCTATATTGAATTGTAATTCAATATTAATTAAATGAAATCAAGCTCAGTTTTTTTCCCCTTCTGGTCCCACCCATTACTTTCTGGAGTGTGACTGCTGGCATGCCACTCAAAATCCAAAAGCTGCTTTCAATCCAGAGAATCTACATGCTATCTTAATGCCCAGTTGTACTACCACCAACTATCTATTTCTCTATCCATCCATCCATTACATTTTCATATCTCCCTCCTTCTCAGGACTCCAGACAGTAACATCATAACACATAACACAATTTTTCCAACCCAAAAGCCCAATGGAACAAAATGGTTTTCACAGCTTTACAAATGCAAGCAAGGTGTGAACTCCCCTTACCTGGGCGGACAAGGTATTCCATAACACGGGGGCTGCCATCACTAAGAGACACGTCCAATCCCCCACCTTCTTAACCTCGATAGTGGTGGGGACCTGGAACAACTCCTTCCCTCTCAATGAATGCACATGGCAAGCTAATTTGGGAGTGGAGAGATGACCCTGCAAATACCGACTGCAAATTCTCCTTTTCCAGGAGCAAAGGAATTTTTCTTTGGGGAATTCTGAGTGTTTACTACACATCCGGATAAGCTGAGATTGCAGCTCCTTACTTGATGTGCAGTTAAGTATCTGGGACATCCTGTGATTAACTGAAGCATTTCAATATTCCCCACACTACACAGAGACATGAGTCTTTCAGTGCCCCATATGCACTGATCACTGCATTTTGTTACTGCATGCTCTGTCGAGTCATAGCCAACTCCTTGTGACCCTATGGATAAAAGCTCTCCAGGCTGTCCTATCTATCACCACATTACACCACTCTTGCAGGTGCTTTTCTGTGGCTTCCAGTATTCCATGTATTCACCTTTTATATCATCATCCTCTTCTTCTGTCCACCTTGCCCAGCACTATCATCTTTTCCATAAACACATCCTTGCTTCTAGTGAGCGTTCTGGCTTGATTTCCTCCAGGGTTGAATGGCTGGTTCTCTTGGCTGGCCAAGGAATGCGAAGCAACCTTCTCCAACACCATAGCTCAGAGAAGTCAATAATCTTCCTCTCACTCTTGTACCGAGTCCATCCCTTGTGTCTGTACATCACCACAGAGAATACCATTGAGCTAACCATTCTACCACGTGACGGAGTGAGCTCCCGCACTCACCCCAGCTCTTGCCAACCTAACAATTCGAAAGCATGCAAATGCAAGTAGATGAATAGGTACCACTTCGGTGGGATGGTAACAGCGTTCTGCGCGTGTCATGCGGCCACATGACCGCGGAAGCGTCTTCGGACAGCACTGGCTCTTCGGCTAAGAAACGGAGATGAGCACCAGCCCCTAGAGTCAGACACGACTGCACAAATGTGCAGGGGGAACCTTTATCTTTTTAACCATTCTAACATTTGTCTTGGTTGAAATATCTCAGTCTCATGATTTTTTTCTAGGCTACTCAATGCTTCTTTGACCATTGTTATTCAACTCTCAATGTTATCCATGTGCGTATGGCCCCTCAAGTAAATCCTCAAATAATCTCTCCAGTGAATTCCATATAGATGTTAAACTAATGTTGGTGATGAACTTTCAAAAGCTAAGGTGCTAAACATCAATCTCTCCAAAAAGGATCAAAACCACCTGAATATCATGCCATTTTATTCCAGACAAGAGGTCCTGAAGATTAGCTTGGCTCTTAGCATCAAAAGCTGCTGAGGTATCCAGCAAAATCAGCAGGGTCACATTCTGCCTCTACCATTTCTGACATAGATTATCTATCAAGATGGTTAACATCATTTCTGATCCATATGATAGGATGTACGCTGGCTTATAGGGAAAAATCTAGGCTTGATAGTAAACAGACAGAGTGCAGCTTGTATGGCTATAATGTCTTTACTTGTGATAAAAGCAAAGTTGAATATACATGGTACAGCATTGCAAAAGGAAAAACAAACTTACAAGCAGAGTTTCGTGTATTGTTTCCATGGACAGACATGAAGGGCCTCAGGCCATGGCCTACACACACAGCCAGGCATAGCTATGCACTTCTCAGTCTTCAGAAGTAGAACACACACACAAACATGGCTAAAAGACCGGACAGAAGTCAAGAAGCATAGAACACCATTTTGCATGGTTAGATATTCAGTTCTTCCAGCTTTCTGATTGGCTGGAAGTTAGGTGTGACACACACCAGGCCTAAAGCATAGGCCCTGCTAATTTGTGGCAGTGTCGCAGCAAGCATGCTGTCTCCTCCCTCCCTCTGCTCCCCCTGGAGCAGGCTTCCCACGGAGGGAATTAGGAGACATTGTTCCCATGCGAATGTGTAGGCACTAGCCATAACAATACATCACATGGTACCTTCTAGCTTCATATCTAATGAAGATATAAGCAAAGCCATTCAAAACTATGGGAAGGCTTTTTTGTTATCTGGCCACCTGGCATCACATCATCATGCTTTGTATAGAAAACAATTCGCTAATTTCATATGAGAAATCTGACACCCCTCCCAAATTGTTTTTGGCACACACTGTAGCAATGGGATTTTCAAAGCTGTAAAATACATTTTTACAGAAACAGAAAAAAACATGGTTAGTACATGTATTATTCACACTGTTCAAGTTTCAGTTTTTACAACCAATAGTCATCAAAACTAGAACTGGTTTAAAAACACTTGTTACACATATGTATTGCACAATATACACTTTATGCGATGTTCTATTCAGATACATACAAATACATAATAATACAGATTATGCAGTAGCAGAGACACCAGTAAATAGAAAACAGCAAAATCGCCCACAGACGTTCTGTCCCCTCCTTTGCAAAAATGCAGCTGGCATAGATAAGCCAAACTTGTTAGCTGCTTGTCTTTGAGGCAAAGGCTTGTTTTGATTTTTAAGAAAAACCGCAGAAGTTTTCAACCCTTGCCAGCCTCGCATAGATGGATAAACCATTTTGCAGGCTTGGTATTTTACCTGGGCAAAGTAGGTAAACTAAATTAGGGTGTATCCACTGTGTTACTGCAGAGTGATATACAACAAATTAAGGATAAGCATCCTTTACACAAATGACACTCTGTAGGAAATCAAGAACCATAGGATTCTCTGTTCTGGGCTTTAGAAGCTTCAACACCAAGATAAATGCTTGAATTTGTGCCTAATTCCTTCAGCTGGAAATACTGCCTCAGCTGACTGACAAATTCTTATACAAGGTGTAAAAATTCAGTTTCTAAGCAGAAACCAACTACATAAGTCAGAAGTACTATACAAACTTCTACAACCTCATATGTACACACAGAAAACAGCACGTGACTGTTTTACACATCCCAGTTAGCATCTGCACTGATGCTATCAATGACTGGCCTGCTTTAAGATCCATAAAGCACCCTGTGAAGTCAATGGACTTTCTGGGAATTGTCACACATGTATAGCCAAAGGCTTGCCTTACACACACTGTTTCAGGGAGATCTATATTCTAATATGCTGTGTCAACATCACAATATGTAAATGGACAACTGTTTCATGCTACGCAACCAGAACACGTACCACACGTAAACATTCTGGCCTAGCTGTGGGTGCATACATTAGATCACAGTTCACAAACTCCTCTTGTGAAACAAATCCCTGGGCAACAAAGCTGGCTTTACACCGCAGAGTATTATCAGGAAGAAATGTCTTTCTGAACACTCATCTGGAACCTACAGCTTACTAAAACAAAGGACAGGTTGGTTACTTTTAACACTTCACCAAAACTCAAACTGACTATCCACAGCTGTGTTCCACTGTTCTTCTTGCCTCTCGAAAGGCAGGAGCAACACGTCTTGAAAAGACTGGGTTTTCTCAGGTAACTTGACACACTGTCACCTGCTAAATCACAAATCTGTCAGGCTTCACACCCTTTGTGGAATAAGAGGACCCATGAGGAATGACCACTGTGCTTTCCCCATCACCGTCTTTTTCTCTTTCCACTACCTGACTCCCTCTCCAGGCCCTGCACCTGCTCAGGTGAAATTTCCACTTCCTTCACCTGAGGGGCCCTTTTAACACACTAGGAGACTGGGGAACAGAAGAAACCTAAACTGGTGTTTGCCCATCTACTGAAGTATGGACAGTAGGTTTTTACACTAGCAATGCAGCAACACTTCTGCAACATTAGCATGTAACCTTTCCCAACCAGTAGGCTGCTTAAAAATAAAGCACTTCTGGAGATTTGGATTTGACCATGGCCTAATGAAACAACGATAAGCCTTGGATTTTAATCAACAACCAACAACCAACAACCTGAAGCACTGTGCTTTTGGTTGGTTCTTCCTTCGCTGTGACCTGGGGATGTGAACACATGCAAATGTTCCACAGACATGCAGGTACTTCAGTGAAGGGCGCTTGCCAAACAAAAGAAAAATAATGAACTTCTTTTTACAGTTGAATTCTACAACCTTTTAGTTAGAAAACACACTGCAGTCAAGGTAGCCTCTCCCCAGACATGGGATGGCACCTGAGCAACTAACATCAGGCTATTGTTAATGGTATTCACAACACCAACACTCAGCAAGAATTCCAACATTGGCAAGTCTTTGGGAGAATACTTTCCTACAAAGCCAATTCTAGAACACATGGCTCAGGAACTCTCCACTACAATCAGACTGGAACTGACCTACTAGATAACCATATTTTCTTCCTACTATTGCTACATACACTTCAAAGCGAGCACAGACCTTCGCTTTAGACTTCAACAAGTAGCAACAACACAAGCAGGTATGATCATCAACCAGAAGGAACATGCAACGCACCCCACCATTACTAGGAGAATGGGGGCTAACTAGGTCTCTATGAACCAACTGAAATGGTCTAGTTAACATTCTGTCACTTTGCCTAGCAACAGATGCAGTCCTGATATTAGATTGTTTACACACAGTTTACACACAACACAATCAAGGAAATTTGGCACATTTCCTGGGTTCTAACTCAGAATGCATTTGGCTATCTGAGACAAACTCTCCCATCCCGGGATACCCCAGTACTTTGTGAAAACTTTATGGATGCATTTATGATGTGGGGAAACATTAAACACACAATGTCCTGTCCACACAATCTCCTTCTTAGGAAGCATCTCCCACACTTGATTTTATAGGTTTTTCTCTAACACACTCAGCCTCTAACACACTAAGTTTCATATTTCTCAATGAAACATCCAGCACCTTTGAACACAACAAGTACACTCAGACTTGACCAGGGCTGGAACACTGAGGAGAGAAAAACAAGTGTAGGAACACATACACATACACATTTCACACACTTATCACAGAAATATCAGCTAAAATAACTTGCTGAACTCAAGGCTTGCTGTTTGTGTTTATAACTTTTACTGCGAGCCAAATTCAACAACCAAGTCTCTGGAGAAATGCTTACATACAGCAGTCGGCAGAGTAGAAAACTTGGAGAGTAGAAAACTTGGATTCATTGTTTAGCTGACTTCTGGCTTCTGGCTTTCCCTCCTTTCGTAAATCAGGCCTCTTGTGCACTGACAGCATCCGCTGGACGATGGCAGGGAACAGCCTTCCAGTGATTTCTGAGAAGAATCACACTGAACCACAGCAAATGTAGATTCCATTCCAGGTTTCACTTCAGCTGGAATGCTCTGTTTGGAAGTCTCAGGAACAACAACAACAGATGGCTTGTAAAATAATCCACAGTAAGGTCGCAGGGAGATAGCGTCTTCGTTTTCTCGATCAGTAGATCGAACCTGCTGTCCAAGCTTGACAAAATCATGCATGCTTTTTCATATTCCCAGAAAAACATGCCTTCTTGTTCAAATGCAGCAAACAAAGTCTTGAGCTTACCAAGGTGGGTCATCACATTCTCACCCGGTTGCAGCTTCAAACTATAAAGCTGTCTAAATAGTCCACCAAGGGCAACAGAGTTCTACTTTGTATTAAAGGCTCTAACAGCCTCTCAGCACTCATACACAGTCCTTGAGTGGCTGATATAATACCGTTCAGAGGACTTGATTCCCAAAAGCAAAATGCTATAAGCACGGTCCAAACACGCTTGCACTTCTTCAGAGGGATCCTCTGGAGGTGGATTTGCCACATACTGCCACAAATCTTCTTGTAAAAAGAACGATTTCTTCTCCACACACCAGGTCAGATAGTTTGTGCCATCTAAAGGCTCAAATGGCAGACTGACCAGACTCTGTACAGCCATTGCTGACCACTCAAAGAAAACACGTTTACTCTGAAATCAGCCTCTAAAAACAAACTCCCTTTTACAGCCAGGTACAACACAGCAAAGAAAACGCAAATATCTCTCTGGGCCCATAACCTGATAAGATGTACGCTGGCTTATAGGGAAAAATCTAGGCTTGATAGTAAACAGACAGAGTGCAGCTTGTATAGCTATAACGTCTTTACTTGTGATAAAAGCAAAGTTGAATATACATGGTACAGCATTGCAAAAGGAAAAACAAACTTACAAGCAGAGTTTTGTGTATTGTTTCCATGGACAGACATGAAGGGCCTCAGGCCATGGCCTACACACACAGCCAGGCATAGCTACGCACTTCTCAGTCTTCAGAAGTAGAACACACACACGAACATGGCTAAAAGACCGGACAGAAGTCAAGAAGCATAGAACACCATTTTGCATGGTTAGATATTCAGTTCTTCCAGCTTTCTGATTGGCTGGAAGTTAGGTGTGACACACACCAGGCCTAAAGCATAGGCCCTGCTAATTTGTGGCAGTGTCGCAGCAAGCATGCTGTCTCCTCCCTCCCTCTGCTCCCCCTGGAGCAGGCTTCCCATGGAGGGAATCAGGAGACATTGTTCCCATGCGAATGTGTATGCACTAGCCATAACAATACATCACATGGTACCTTCTAGCTTCATATCTAATGAAGATATAAGCAAAGCCATTCAAAGCTATGGGAAGGCTTTTTTGTTATCTGGCCACCTGGCGTCATGTCATCATGCTTTGTATAGAAAACAATTTGCTAATCTCATACGAGAAATCTGACACCATAATCCTTTCTGAAACTAGATTAAGTTAAATGTACACCAAAATGGAATCTTGAAAACCTGATTAAGAGTGATTCAATATTGTGGATTTTTTTTAAAACAATGGCCTCTGTTAAACTTGCTGGCCCACACTATCCTGCAAGTAAGCATTAGCCATTCCTACTGCTTACTTGATCAGTCCATGCCTCTCAAATATTATAAATCACAAAAAACATGCATGTCATACACCATATCTATCCAACAGTCCTGACCACATTATTAGGCTGTTACAACATTGTCAGATAATAGTAAATTGTAAGGTCCCTGGCTTACACTTTTTACCCAAGTTTCTGAGGTTCCCAAAAAGAGACTTGAGTCGAGGCTTGGAGGTTAAAATAACAGCGTTTATTTGGCCAAGTAAAGCTGGGTGGAATCTCTGCAGACACCATGGCAATGAGTGTCTGGGAAGATCCACACCCACATATTGCAGCTCCAACAATTATACAGGGTTCCCAAGCTCAGTAAGAAAGCATAAACGAACTCTCTCCTAGTGAGACAGCGTGCAAGGTCTCCGTATCTGCATTTCCAGCAGTCTCCATGTCTCCTGGTATTCTAAACAACCTTGTCGTGCGTTATCTAGTTCCCTAGTTCCCTTTCACCTCATTCCTTTTCGCAAGCAGTTTCCAGAAGCATAATGGCGTTGGTTAAGCTAACCCCTACAACCCCTAGAGTCTACCACGGTAGAGATGGGCAGGGATAAATCCAAATAATAAATAAATAATAAATAATAATAAATAATATTTGCCAAATGCTAGCTTACAATGTTGCATATCAATTCGCTTTTAATTCTATGGGTAATTGGTTCCACATTCAGAGTACTATGACTTTTTGGAAGTTTTTCTAACATTCCATTCAAATCTGCCTTCCTCCAACTTAAAACCATTATTGTGTGTTCTGCACCATGGAATAAGAGACCTTCTCACCTTTTTCTGTGTAACCTCCGAGTTGGCAGAGTCCTATAGCACCACCTCACTTCATCTAGGCACTGCCACCTGAGAATGCAAATCAGAATAACAACAAACCACACATTAGCAGCACTTAAGCTTATTTTGCCTGACATTAAAACGTGATCAGCAATTCCTTTTTTCTGGCAATATTCTCAGTGGCTCAGCTGGGCATGCAGAATAAAGGAAAGTGCTAGCTGCCTCTAGGGAATGGGCCAGGCTATTTTCTTGTGTAACGAACATCTTTTCTCTCTTCCTGTATCATCTTTTGCTGCAGTATGCAACCGGCAACAGATTAGCTGCATCACTGCACACCAGCCCAAAGTCCTTCATGGAGAAAATGAAATCAGTGCTCCTCGGGCAAGTTCTCCAAAAGTGCTTAAATGTTTAGTTCATTAGGCAGCAATGGGAGTTACAAAGGAATGAGCTCTCATGAAGTTCATGGCAATACGTGCCATCATGAGTTTCAGCTCCCCATTTTAAAAATTTGGAAGAAATGTAGAAGGCAAAATCCCCCTTGACTTGAGAACGTTTGATTATAGTGTGGAAGTGGTGTGCCATTCCCTTCTGTTTACCCTACAGCCCTGAGATGTCCTGGTCAAAGAGGCAAGATGACAAAGAACAATGTATAGGGCAGTGTTTCCTAACCTTGGCAACTTTGAGATGGGTGGACTTCAACTCCTAGAATTTTTAGCAATGGCTGGAGAATTCTGGGAGAAGAAGACCACCTTAAAGTTGCTGAGATTGGGAAACACTGATCCATTAGATTCTCTTTCCTCAAGAGGTGTCTGCCAGGTATGGTCCAAAAAGTCAAGATAGCAGCCATGATGGTGTGATCAAAGCTCTGCCTGTTTTTTATATGTGTCCCATTTGTTTTGATCACTGCCATCTTGATTTTTTTTACCACACCCTTCAAATACCTCTGCCTCTGACGCTCCATCCCTCTGGCTGCTTGAAAGCTAAGGACTAGCCTTACAGAGAGCACAAAAAAAGAAATGAAGGCCAAAAAAGTGCTATATTGTCTTTGGAGTGACAACATCAAGAGTGGCATAGTTGGGTACTCTAAAGTCCATGCCCAACAGAGGGGCTTGTTGACAACTCGAATGCTTCTGTTTCTGTCCATTGCTGCTACTGTTTCATCAACTTCTCTGAGAAATCAAGCAGAAACAATTGCCACAGCCTCTATGGGATACTGGGGCCCAGAAGACGATGAGGACAAGTTTTGGGTGGCACCAAAAACAATGAAGAGTTGTGCCCACTGAAACTAAGGTCCTTTCAAAACCTGAAGCTGCACCCAAGGTTTGGAGGTTGCATTCAGCTTTGGGGCCTCTAAATTGCATGGCTTTATTCTAACCCTGGGCAACTTGAGATGCAAAGCTGGTGCAAAATAGGAAAACAGGCCGATATTACTTAGCCTTGTCAGATATCTCCTGGCTTGAGACTCATACCTAGGGCCATGAGTTAGATATAATTCCCGAATGCTTTCTTTCTTAAAAAATATACAGCTCCTGAGGCTGCAATCTGCAGTGGGGAAATAGGCATAACTTATTTGCCTCTTTTTCGCTTCCCCTTTGCCCTGCACTAAGTTTTCATTTCAAACAGCGCTGAGCTGAAATCTGCCTCGCAGTTTCTTAAAAGTTCTCTTCTACTACAAAAGAGGCTTATGTTCTTCTACCTCAGAGTGCCTGAGACTTTCTTTTGGAATTTGGTGTCTTTATTTGTTTAACTTATTTGAGAAACACCAGCTCCATTTAGCATTCCCTGTTCTATTTCTTTCCAGACTCTGCTATACACACCTCCAAATCAGAAAAAAAAATCCCGTAAGAAAAAGCTCCTTTGCAATTTAATTGAAGCTGCAAGCTACATGATAATCATGGGACATCCACACAGATACCTTGACCATCTTAAATAAGTAGGAAAGCATCTCATTCCATCCATCTTAGTCCTCTGAGAGAAATTTCAAAACCAAATGCTATTTCACCCAGCTGAATGAGAACAAGTAAAAAAATGTAGGAGAAAGTTTCCATATGGCCCTAATTTCAAATTAGAGGGTTCATCTGCACTGTATGCTTTCCACTGTTCAAGGCCACTTCATTTACTTGGTTGCCATTTACATGTCTGCACAACAAAGCCTTCATCTCAGAAGCAGCCCAGCACACAAGGTGCAAGGCTCCAATTTAGTGTTTTCATGTGTCATGTGGAGGAACAGTCTTCAGAGGTTAGTGACTTGGAGAGCTCCAATTGACCCTCTGAAGGACTGCTCCCTCCTGGCTATTGGGTTCTCTGTCTTCATTGTCAGTTTTGTTGTGATTATCACATGGACTGGACACCTCACCAGTGCAATGTATTGTTCCTTCTCCTTCTCCTGTTTTTGGTTAAATCATGGGAATATCAACTTTGTGGATGACAGATAGCAGGTTTACTAAGAGATCGATATCCCCATAGGTACATTAGACAAGTTCCTTTTACATTCCTCTCTAACTGGACTGGTCAATTTTATCAATTTTTATCAATTTTCATCCTCTGACTTGCCATCTCATGTTACCCTCAGGAAGAACTCCTTCCATTTGAGGCCAGCTTAGTGGATTGTAAACCCACCTAGATGTCAGAAAACCACCAAGTGGAGTGATTGAACCAGCACCAGTAAACCCATTCACTTATCAGCTCTGGCACTAATACCCACTGGGAATAACTGAAACACCACACCACCAGTAGCTGCCACTGCCCCAGCAAGGCTTAAACACATTTGGTCCCCAGGGTGAGTTGGAGTTCTGGAGAGTTATGGCACATGATTGCCTTTAAATGGGACAAAGGTCAGATTAATTTTAACCTGATTGCTCCAACTGCTTAGGGCAGTGCTTTCCAAAGTCCCGCCGTTGGCGACACACCAATGGCGGCGGCGGCCTCGTGTGGTGCGGTAAAACCCGGAAGCGCTGATGGTGCGCCGTTGCCGCCGCCGCTGCCGCCGCCGCCACCACCGCACGCCATCAGCACTTCCGGGTTTTGTCACGACACACCAAGTCACTAACCTCTGAAGACTGTTCCTCCACATGACACATGAAAACACTAAATTGGAGCCTTGCACCTTGTGTCATTCATTCATTCATTGGTGATCACTCGTGCCGGGCTGCCTAGGAGATGAAGGCTTTGTTGTGCGGACATGTAAATGGCAACCAAGTAAATGAAGTGGCCTTGAACAGTGGAAAGCATACAGTGCAGATGAACCCTCTAATTTGAAATTAGGGCCATATGGAAACTTTCTCCTACATTTTTTACTTGTTCTCATTCAGCTGGGTGAGATAGCATTTTGTCACGACACACTAGTGTGTCGTGACACACAGTTTGGAAAGTTATGGCTTAGGGAGTGTCAAGCACACCAATTCCCCCACACTCACTGGCATCATCATGCTATTCCCTTTTGGGTAACCTTAAGCAGAGCACAGAACAGGAGTAAGAAATAGTCAGCCAAGAGAATTAAGAGTTTAAGATATGGAAAAGAAAAGAAAATACAGCTAAATCTAGTTTTTGCTTAACTGGTTGAGTTGAGTTGTAGGTAATGGGGAGATATCTTGTAGAATTAAATTATGCATTGCACTCATCCATAGTTTGCTAAATTATGGTTTATTGAATAATCCAAAACTAGAGGTAGGGTTGGGTCATAAACCATGAGATATAAACAATTGGGCCCAGGTTCACAGAAAATGATAAGCCACAAAGAACCAAATCCCATATTGGCTTCGTTCTACAGAAAACTCAACTTCAGACAAAGCTCCTGAACCATAGAGGGAAATGGTCAAGAGGTGAAGCTCAAGTAAGCAACATACACAAGTCTGAAAGACAAAAATTATTCACATTTTGAAGAAGGGTGGAGCTCTAGACAAATGGGTGTGGCCTTGTATCCGCTGAAATTTGGTTAGAATCAAATACAAAAAGAACAGGGTGGTGTGAGGCAAGAATCTATCTACCAGAATCCCATTTACTTTATTTACCTAAAGACTGGGAAGGGAAGGGAAGAGGAAGGGAAGGAGAAGATAGGACAAAAGAGGCAAGTCCATTATTATTATTACTAGTAGTAGTAATTGTTGTACCAATATTGATATCTTTATCACCTACTGTTGATTCTTTCACTTCCTTTATAAAAACTCTCCAGCCTTGGATGTAGTCAAGAAAGGGGGTTTGTTAGAGAAAGCAGAATAAGGCCAAACTGCAAAATGGTGTTTTTCATTTCCTGAACCTTTGCACCTCAGTTGCCTTGCCAGGGCAGGAGGAGGAGGAGATGTTTAAAAAAAGAGAATAAAAAGGACATTCATTTATTTACTCCCCGATTCACTCTGCTTGCCAGTGTAATAACAAAAAGGTCATTCTCAGATTCTAGCAACAGTCAAGGTGATGCATGGTCTCTGAGCAAATGGTTCTCTAGCAGCGATGGGAAGTATCTTCTCACCCCCCCCACTCTATTGTTTTTTTATGGGGGGGCAGTCTTGCTTTCTAAGATAACCAAGCCACACACATTATGCAAAGCAAACAGCAGTGAAATTAAAAGCACAGCTGTAGCTGGGACATCATGTGATCTTGGAAAAATCAAACATCCTTCCTCTGCTATCAAAGGCTATAATTACTCTCTGACAGCTTTTTATGCTTTTCTTAAAATAAATATCCCAGGGTCCACTATAATTAACTATTTCAGTGCAGAGAATGTTAGGGCTGGCCATCTAGAGCCAAACAAATTCTTAGCAGACAGAACAATGGTTGTTTTCATACAACACGCTGAACCAATGTTAACTGTACCATGGTTTACTTTATCTTACTATCCTGGTAAAAAGTGTTATGTGAAAACTTTGACCAAAGCCATGATAGGCAGCAGAAGCCTATATCTATGGGTCCATCTAGTAACAGCCATGGCATATGGCAGGTTAACACTTGGAACGTAAGAGAAGTAAATGGTAAAGAACATTAATTAATGAGAGAAAATAAAAAATAGATGTTTTGTGTTTGTGTAACATAGAGAAAGGGGAAGGATGTAATCTATCTGGATGAGGATGGTTTGATCTTATGAATGGAGTTTATTTTATTTAATTTACAGGGCTCATAAATTGCTCCAATCCAACCAAACCTGGGCAGCAAAAAATTCCTCAAATCCATAACTTGGATTAAAAACAGAATAAAAACAGTATCATCACTAACATAATCAATATTTAAACTAAAACCTGAAAGTCACAATATACAGGTAGTCCTCATTTAGTGACCACAATTGGGACCAGCAACTCAGTTGTTAAGTGAAGCAGTTGCTAAGTGAAACCGCATTTGTGCTTATGATCTTACTTCAGCTTTCTTTTGCTTTACAGACCTGCGAAGGTCATAAATATGTGGACTGGTCATAAAGATACTTTTTCATCACCATCGTAACTGCGAACGGTTGTTAAATGAGGCAGTCGCTAAGAAGGACTTTCTGTCGTTAAGTGATGCAGTCATAAAGCACGATGTCGCGTGACCACATCACTTAGTGACGGCAACCCCAGCAGTCCTGGTTCCCGCCGTAACCCCAGGACCATGCAGGTTGTTAAGCGGGAAGAGGCAGGAGTCCCAGACAAGGAGTGCAGGGGGGAGAATGGGTGCTGCAGGGGAGGTGCGGGAGGGTGCTAGGGAGCGCTGGTAGGCCGATGGGGCCTGGCGGGGGCTGCAGGGGGTGCTGTGGGCAGGTGCGCACTATGGAGTGCGGGCAGGCAGGGGGTTGCTACGGAGTACGAGACCCTTGGGACCTCATACTCTATAGCAGGGATCCTTGGGAGAAAAAGCGGCGGGAGCAACCTTCCCTGCCAGCTTCCCCATTGACTTTGCTTGTGGGAAGCTGGCAGGGAAGGTCGCAAATAGCTATCACATTGTGACAGCTGGAACTTCAAGGACCGGTCATAGGTACTGCTCGTTCAACACTGTTGTAACTTTGAATGGTCGCTGAGTGAGTGGTCGTAACTTGAGGACTATCTGTACAACCATACAAAAACATGGAATCTAAGCATTCAAAACCAAAGAACCAGCTTGTTGCGCAAAGTTGGTAAATACATGCAGGGAAGTGAAGGTGTAGGTTTAATTATGAATGAAAGGGCTAAAATGTATGATAGAAAGTATGTGTTAGTGCTATCTAGGTTGCTTTGGATGGTTATAAAAATAGGAATCCGTAAGTTGGAGATAGTTGTATATTACACTCCAGAGAATGGTAATAATGTAAGAACAGATATCAGTTTTGATAAATATGGTACAACATGCTGAATGAATGTGATCCAGGAGATAAACGTATTCTGCTACCTGGCATAAAGAGATGAGATAAGAGAGTACAAACGATAATTGGGCTATTCAGAAAACCAAGAATGAATGAAAAAGATGACTGATTTGGGGTTGTGTCAAAAGTGGATATTGGAGGAAAATTGACATGTAAGAAAATGGAAAGAAGTGGAAGAAGCAAGAATAAAAGTACAGTGATTGCAGGAAGAGAAAATACGAATTCAGTATGAAAAAGTATTAGAAGTTAAATGTAATTCCCAACATAATGAATGGAAAGTGGATGTAAGAAAAAAAAATGTTGAAGCTGCTTGCAACAGAGTGAAAAGAATTATGTTGTACAGAGTACCACAGGAGTGTGCAGTTACATTAATGGGAATCATGAAACAGAATGCATGGTGGGGTGATAAATAAGAGAAAAATGCATATGAAAGACTTATTGTTGCAAAAAAATGAGCATCAGAGAAAGTTATTGTATAATGTGCATACAGAGAAGAGAGTTGCAAAGAAAATAGTAAAGAAGTTAACTGTTCCTTGCTCTATTCATGCATGCATGCATTCATTCATTCATTCATTGAAAAGAAAATGTTCAGTGATTTTGATAGAAATAAAAAGCTTTTGGAAGTTGGTGAACAGGGCTTCAAGTGCTTCCAGCCATGTGAATGGAATTAAAAATCAAAGCGATGAAATGATTTAGGATGGAGCTCAAGGGAGGATTGCTTGAAGGAGTGTTTCGTTTAGTTTCTGAGTCCAGACAAGCTCATCCGGATACTGCCACCCGTAAACAAATTGTTAATCCTAAAAGGTTCTTCACAAGAAAACAGACTCAGTTCATAGGTCAGCCCTGGAATTTCCTATCATCTGAGTAACTAGAAGGAATAACATCATCTTCAATATTTACTACTGCTGATTGAATCCCCAGTTGTCAAGAAGAAGAACCAAGCTGATGTTTCTGGTTTTAGATACTTTGTTAGTCTTTTCTTTCCTTGGCTACCTTTACACTAAATCTGTTTAGTGTTATTTCCGAAAGGACAAGGAAAAAAATCCAGGAAAACCAGCTAATGAAATAAGAGGCATCTCATCAATAATTTCTCATACAGGAACAGGAAACAAAACAGTGTCCTCACCACCAAACAAGATGCTTTTGATTAAAAACGCAGTAGCTCCTTAAAAACTTTCAGTGTTGTACATTGCCTGTTCACAGCAGAGTGACTGGTACTGCAACTGCCTTTTAAAAAATTTTAAAAAATCATAAATGAAGTCAGAAAAATGTGGGAGGGCAGCACATGAAAATTGTAAAATGCTTCTACTTGACGCCAAGATCTGGATTCTCCATAAAGTAATTAAAACATACTTTCAGACACTCTATAAAAACAATGTGTTGTTCCTTTTCTCATCATGAACTTCCTTTTCTTTGTCCTCTACAAGGATCTTCTACCTGTTTTTTCAGAGCTAATCCCAGAAACTTTCATTATCATTGTTTCAGCATATCTCATTATCCACATTCTAGGAGACTGTAGTTTCTTTTTAACAACATAGCTTGAATGATAATTGCATTACAATAGTGTGTGATGATGTAAGAGCACCAGGTTTATTTTAAGAGTAACAAAGGCATTCTTTAAAGACCAGTGCATTGTGAGATAAAAAGGTAAAGGTTCTCCCCGCACATTTGTGCAGTCGTGTCCGACTCTAGGGGCTGGTGCTCATCTCCGTTTCTTAGCCAAAGAGCCAGCGTTGTCACTTCCACAGTCATGTGGCCGGCATGACGCACGCGGAACGCTGCTACCTACCCACCGAAGTGGTACCTATTAATCTACTTGCATTTGCATGCTTTCAAATTGCTAGGTTGGCAAGAGCTGGGGCTAGTGCGGGAGCTCACTCCGTCATGTGGGGCTAGGGATTCAAACCTCCGAACTTGCGATCTTCCGATCAACAAGCCTGGTGTCTTACCCACTGAGCCACCATGCCCCTTGCATTGTGAGATAGCTGTTCTTAAATTATAAAAGTTTGTCCCTTTTGCCAACTAATTTCATGCAGTTCTAGGAGTGGTACAAAAATATTCCTTTATGGAAATATAAACGTTGGTGATAGGTTTTTTGCCCCTCATCCAAGATTTAGCCCATGCACGCTGTTTGTCCAGAGCTTGAAAGATCATCAGTGATGCCTCCCATCCTCATCATGGTTTGTTTTCTTTGTTACCCTCTGGGAAGAGGTTCCGCTGTATCCGATGTAGAACAGCCAGATTGGGAAAACAGCTTTGTCCCCCAGGCTATTGGATTCTTGAATGCCAAATAGGTTCTTTTGTGAGTTAAAGAATGTATATTTTTTAAGAATGTATATTTTATAAGAATGGGTATTTTATAGTAAATATGGTTTTTTATTATTATCATTAGTATTTTATTGCTTGAGTGAATTTGTGAGCCAACTGCAACGAAATTTCATTCTATTGTGCACTTGTATAGTGGGATGACAATAAAGTTATTATTCTATTCTATTCTATTCTATTCTATTTAGTAATAGAATCAACAAAAAAGGTGGGGAAGAGAAAAAGAGTGCATTGTAAGATGACCTGCTAGTTATCTTATGGAACAAATAAGAAAAAAAACTTTGTATCTCAAGTCTTAAGATTTACTAAGCTTTTTCCTTGCATTCTACAGCTCCATTTGGTTTTTACAGCCATCCATTGCCTTAAGGATGCACTGAACATAAGTATATCACACATAGTTTAATGGAATGAGATTGTAAGCACTGGATATTTAATTTCTTGACTTTTAAAATTTATACAGTTGCAGTTGTTAGATTCAACTTTCTTACATTACAGTGAAGAACCAAATTCCCAACATAGCCATAAGTAAAGGTAAAGGTTCCCCCCACACATTTGTGCAGTCGTGTCCGACTCTAGGGGCTGGTGCTCATCTCCGTTTGTTAGCCGAAGAGCCAGCGTTGTCCGAAGACGCTTCCACGGTCATATTTAGACCTAATTGATAATCAGTGAAATGAGTCACAGCAAACCCATTCTATTAATTCAAAGAGAGTTAAGCATGCTTAATTTTCTCCAGAGCAAACCCATCTGGTTCAATTCAACTACGTTTGCTCAGTAGGGGCGAACCACGGCATTCACCATCTAGGACTTAGGTCTAGAATTCCAAAGTTGCTTTTGCAAATAATTAAACATTGTAATTCAAAGATTGGTCCACAGCAGAAACTCAACGTTATCCTGGGGAGACAAAGTCCCTTCTTGCATTCTGACTGAAAGCAGTCTATTTTTTTTCTCACTGAACACTTCTACTGATTTTTTTTTTCATTGGGTGCAGTGCATAATGGGAATTTGACAGAAGGCTAGCTTCAACCTCTTCAGTTAGCTTCCATTCAAGACCTAGTGTCCTGATTAGGCCCACAAATTATACCTGATGTAGGTCTCATAACTTTTTCTTCTCAATATTCCAACAAGTGCTGAACAACAGAATCTGGAAGCCTCCACCTTCATTTGCCCTCCCAAAGATTCTCTATATCTGGTAGTATAGCTAGAGATGACCGGACCTCAGGACCAAAATCTAACTCTATAATTCAGAGAGGATGTAAAATAACACCTTGAGATCAGAGGACACTGACTAGCAGAACTTGTAACAATCTTTGGGCCATCATGGACACATTAGACCGTCTACAGCTGGAGCTGATTCAGTAATCCCAGCATCCCTTTCTTCTTATTTAAAAAAATAGAGTGCAGCCACTCAGTTTTACATAGGGTTACCAATATTTGTTTCAGCAGCTTATTTTTTAAAAATAATTATCTTTCCTGCAACAAAGCTGTACTTATTCTGAACTAACTTGTTTAACGTCAGCTCAGCCGAAACAAACTCCATTTTATTTCTACAGTTATGATGGTGCTATGGCTTTCATGAGCTTACAGTCCTCATCAAGGAGTCAGGGATGTGGGGGTTGAAAAAGTCAAGATGTTGGCTACAACCATGTGATCAATGCCCCCAACTTCACTTTTTTTTTTACTTTCTTTTTTATTGCATAAACTTAAAGGGTACCAAAAAGTAAAGACTCAAGACACAAAAGGCAAAGTGAAAAACAGAACATAAGGAAAAACATTGCGAAGAGGAACTTTTGGTGACCCATTCACTGCTTCACTTTGATTTTTGTATTCCCAGTCACTAACCGCTACTTAAATCTTTGTGCTATACTTTAAATATTAAACATTGGAGATTTTTGCTTATTTATTTATTTATTTATTTATTTATTTAATTTATATAACCGCCCATCTCCCCCAACGGGGAACTCTGGGCGGTTTACAATAAAATAAATTAGATAAAAACATGAAATATAAATATATATACCAACAATTTATACAATTAATATAATAAATAGATATAAAAATCCAAGTGGGAGATAGTGTTAATAAAAGAAGGGCATTATAAAATTACGGGATTAACCACCCCCATGAGGAACTATCGTTTCCTCCCTCCCATGCCAGGTGGCAGAACCAGGTCTTCAGTTCTTTCCTAAAGGTCGGGAGGGAGGGGATATGCCTCAACTCTGGGGGCAAGATGTTCCAAAGGGCGGGTGCTGCTACAGAGAAGGCCCACCTCCTAGCCCCCATCAGATGACATTCTTTAATTGATGGGGCTCGTAGCAGGCCCTCTCTGAATGATCGGGTGGGGCGGGTCGATAATATGGGGATAAGACGGTCCCTCAGGTATTCTGGTCCCATGCCATGTAGAGCTTTAAAGGTGATAACCAACACCTTGAATTGTACCCGGAAGCAAACAGGCACCCAATGCAGCTCGCGGAGCAAAGGTGTTATATGTGCTGATCTTGGTGCACCTAAAATCGCCCGTGCGGCTGCATTCTGCACCAGCTGTAGCTTCTGGATACTCTTCAGGGGTAGCCCCATGTAGACCGCATTGCAATAATCTACATGGGAGATGACGAGAGCGTGAGTGACTGTTCGGAGGGCATCGCGATCCAGGAATGGGCGCAACTGGCGCACAAGCCGAAGCTGTGCAAAAGCCCTCCTAGCCACGACTACCACCTGCTCTTCAAGCAGGAGTCGTGAGTCTAGAAGGACCCCCAAGTTGCGCACCGGTTCCGAATGGGGCAGTGCTACCCCATCAAGAACCAAAGATGATAATTTCCCAGAAGACGCTAAGCCATCAATCCACAGCCACTCGGTCTTGCCAGGGTTCAACTGAAGCCTGTTGTTCCCCATCCAGGCCCTCACAGCCCCCAGGCACTGGGACAGGGTGGTCACTGCATCACTTACTTCACCTGGGATGGAGATATACAGTTGAGTATCATCTGCATACTGATGATACCTCATCCCATGGTGTCGGATGACCTCGCCCAGCGGTTTCATGTAGGTGTTAAATAGGAGAGGAGAGAGAACCGAACCCTGCGGCACCCCACACAGGAGTGGTCGCGGGCCGTATCTCTCCTCCCCTACCACCACCGACTGGGAACGGCCCTGGAGAAAGGAGGTGAACCAGCGCAAAACTACGCCGCCCACCCCCAACTCCCTAAGCCGTCCCAAAAGGATACCATGGTCGATGGTATCGAACGCCGCTGAGAGATCTAAGAGAGCCAGGATGGATGCACTACCTCCATCCCGCTTCCGCCAGAGATCATCTGTAAGCGCGACCAATGCAGTCTCCGTCCCAAATCCCGGCCTGAAACCTGACTGGAAAGGGTCTAGATAATCCGCTTCATCCAAGGTCCTCTGAAGCTGCAACGCCACCACCTTCTCAACCACCTTTCCCAAAAAGGGAAGGTGGGAGACTGGGCGAATGGTAGGGTCCAGGGATGGCTTCTTGAGGAGGGGGTGCACCAACGCCTCCTTGAAGGCCGTTGGAAACACCCCCTCCAACAAGGATGTATTAATCATTGCCTGGACCCATCCACATGTCACCTCCCTGGCCGATTTTACTAGCCAGGAAGGACAGGGATCTAAATGACATGTGGTGGAATTAACAGTTCGGAGGATCTTGTCCACTTCCTTAGGTCCAACAGGATCAAATTGTTCCCAGATAATAGGGCAAGACCACTCTCCCGGCATCTCCCCAGACTGCATTTCACGCATGGAGTCCAACTTAGACCGAATCCGAGCGATTTTATCCTGCAGATGCTCAGCAAATTCTTCCGCACGGCCCTGTAGGTGGGTGGTCGACTCCACCCTACCTAAGAGAGATCGAGTAATCTTAAACAGGGCCGTCAGACGGCATTCTGCGGACGCAATAAGAGCGGAGAAATATTCACGTTTCGCCGCTCTTACCGGCACAAGGTAGGCCTTAATAGCGGCTCTAGATTGTGTTCGGTCCGATTCCGCCTTCGTCTTTCTCCAGCGGCGCTCTAGACGTCTCTTCACCCTCTTCAAGACCCTCAACTCCTCCGTATACCACGGGGAGTGACGGGTCGAATGGGGTTGGAGAGGTCGCACCGGCGCGGTCCTGTCCAAGGCTCCAGCCGCCTCCCTATTCCAGGAAGCGGCCAGTGCCTCCGCTGGACCGTGCAGCAGATCATCGGGTATTACCCCCAGCTCCCTCTGAAACCTCATTGGGTCCATAAGTCGCCGGGGGCGGACCAATCGAATAGGTCCTGCCTCCCTGCGGAGTGGGGCAGCATAAGAGAATCTTAGGGATATCAGGACGTGATCTGACCATGACAACGGGGATAGTTCTAACTTTCCCCTCAGGTCACTTTGCCATTGCTCAGACAAGAAAATCAAATCCGGAGTGAGTCCACTGTCTCGAGTTGGGTCTCGAATAATCTGGGACAGGCCCATGGCTGCCATGGTAGTCATGAACTCCCGAGCCACTTCCGAGGCACGTCCCAGGGATGGCAGATTAAAATCCCCCAGGACCATCAGCCTGGGGAACTCCACTGCCAACCCCGAAACAGCCTCAAGCAGCTCAGGCAGGGAGGTTGCTACGCAGCAGGGAGGCTGGTACAGTAGCAACACTCCCAACTGTTCCCGGGCACCCAACTTGAAAAACAGGGTCTCACATCCGGACACTTGTGGAGCAAGGGCCCTGAAAGCCACCAAGGACTCTCTGATGATAACTGCCACCCCTCCTCCCCTACCCCGGTGTCTCGGCTGGTGCCACACTCGAAACCCAGCCGGGCACATTTCCGAGAGGGCTACCCCTCCCTCTGGGCCCAGCCAGGTCTCAGTGATACACGCCAGGTCAGCCCCTCTCTCCATGATTAATTCACTTATGAGAGGGGCTTTGTTATTTACTGACCTGGCGTTGAGCAGCAGCAGTCGAAAACCGGGGCCCTCAAAGATCCGCTGTCCAGAACCTGGGGCTGAACTCAGGGGAACGGAACGCGCCACCGGTACTAAACACCGGGGGCGCCTTCCCCGGAAATGGCTTGTCCTCCGGTTCCCGTCATAATATCCCCTGCCCGTCACCACCTCGATCAATTTACCCTCCCCTTATACCTGTTTAAGTCCCTGTTGCATGCATACTCACTGAAGTGAATGGTTGTACATACACCCTCATGCAGAGACGGCTGAAAGTAGCTCCTGAAGAAGTTATGAGCCTGCTAAAGGGCATGGCTCCTTTAATTATTCAAAAAGAAGTGTTTAGCATGCATTCCTCCACACTGCAATGCATTTTTTTATGGATTTGCACCACCCTAATAAGGAACATGTCCATGACCTTTCTAACTGCAGCTACCCAAACAAACCTTACTAAGCACAGTCCCCATTCATTTTTATTATCTCCAGTTGAGCACTCAGACTAATACAAATTTAACCAGAGAAAATTTACTTTAATATACACGTTCCCCACACAAACTGGAATTATTGACTATCGAGCAATTTCTGAGCTGAATTTTCTCTTCACTGAGTGAAGAACATTAATCTTCATTCAAACCCACATCTGTTACATTCAGTGTATAATTGCGAAATGGAATTTGCCTTTGAGATTTTCATTTTAAATAGTTGGAAAAACGTGTGGGTCACAAGAGCCGGCCCAGTGAAAAGAACCACAGCACCTGTCTGAGCAATCACTGTCCAACTGTTGGTATTGTTTGGAAAAGGATATTATTATTATTATTATTATTATTATTATTTCTCTGAATTAATAATAATTAATTAATTATAATTATATAATTAATATAATAATAATAATAATAATATAATTATATTAATAATAATAATATAATAATAATAATATAATTATATTAATAATATATAATAATATAATAATATAATAATAATTAATTAATTAAATTAATTAATTTATCTATTTATTATTTGCATTTATCACCACCAATCTCCACAACAGTAGACTCTGGGCAGTTTACAACATTAATATTAATATTAAAAAACCTATACACTTAAAAATACAATATAATAATAAATAGATAAGAATCCAGAGGATGGGAAGATCTTAAAAAAGGAGGGTATTTTTACTTTATTCTTTATTCTTTTATTTTTTGCTGCATTCTTTCAGCTGCTCTTTTGGCTATATTCCTCTTGAATTCTTGACCCAGATAAAAGGCTTCCATAGTCAAGATTAATGTCAATCATTTAAAGGAGTTAAAAGCTTTTTGCAGCCCAGGCACAGTACTCCTAATTTTTCCCACATGATCTCTTGCTTAGAGAATCACAGAGAATTCAGCGGTGGAAAGAAATTTTGTAGGAGAGAAGCTAGGGCCACATCCCAAGCAGTCTAACATACAAGCTATATTCTCATGACACAAACAGTGCCATAAACTACACAGCTACATTTTGGTTTAATTAGCACGTTGGGTGAAATCAGCTTGTGTGGCAAGTTTATGGTTCACTTTGTGGTGTTGTCTGAACTCAGAACATTGAGACAAACCACAGTCTTCTACCACTAATCTGCATGCTGAAATGATGTGTGCTTGAATGGTAACTGATGCAGAAATTGTATGATGAAGAAAGCTGTATCAATGCACAGCCAGCAATTGGATCATTGCCTCTCTATAGAGCATTGATTGAATGACAGCTAGCCAGGAGATATTGTAAAACGTGTCCAAGGGCAGAACAGAGGGTTTATCAAGGTTGTTATCAATACATGAAAGACGCACTTGCAGAAATAACCACAGAAAATGACTGTTTTGGTAATAACATGGTCCGTGCCATGATCTGCCATTCTCCTGATGCCTCAGTCAAGTGGGATTCATTCCAATAATTTCATATCCCAGTTTCTTTTGCTGTTAAAGTGTAAATTTCTTCTCAGATGTCTGCCTCATTCCTTCATTCAAATATCAGAGTATTTTTTAACATTTCACCATTTTTTCAGGGACATCCTTTCTGTGAAGATCTTCTATGGCAGAGCTTTCCAAACTGTGTGTCAGGACACATTAGTGTGCTGGCTGCAGTGTCTGGGTGTGTCCTGGCTGCTGCTGCCTCCGAGCCCTGCCAGGATTACACGTAGGTCCTAGTGCCTGCCTTGTGCCCTGCTGCCTCCAAACCTGCCCTGCCAGAATTCCACGGAGGTCCTTGTGCCTGCTTTGTGCCTTGCTGCCTCCAAACCTGCCCTGCCAGGATTCCACACAGGTCCTAGTGCCTGCCTTGTGCCCTGCTGTAAGAGTGTGTCGCGAAATGATGCATGTCTAAAAAGTGTGTCACCAACATGAAAAGTTTGGAAAGCTCTGTCCTAAACAATGGGTAATGGCAGGTGTCCATGGTACTGAAATCATTCTCTCAATGTGTGCACTGTTCTTATTCAGGGTTCCTGCCTGCTAAGCCAAAACCTCTGACAGATCACTCTATGGCAGAGCTTTCCAAACTGTGTGTCGCGACACATTTCTGTGTCGCGGCAAGGGCCCAGGTGTGTCGCGGGGGAACCCGGAAGTGGAGGCCATGCCCCGCCCATCCCTTGCCGCACCGACAGGTCCCTGCTCTGAAGCCAGCTCTTCAGCTCTCGCCGCAGAAGCCAGGTAAGTGCAGGGACGCAAGTAGGCTGCCACGCGGGGTGGGGGCTGCAGGCACCGCGAAGCGTGGCTGCCGGAGACATAGCTTTAAGTGCCAGCAGCCTGGCAGCCAAGAAAGGGGCGGGGAGGCGGCTCCACTGCCCGCCTCGCATGGCCCCCGTGCCATCCGCGTCTGCGCCTCCCCCTCCCCCTTGGCGGAGGCCCCATCCAGGCAGAGGCAGGACTGGGCGAGCGGACAGGCGGCGTTCTCACCGCTTCCACCCATCGCCTACGAGAAGATGGCGGCGGTCTGATGCGCGGCCCGCGACCCGCGGCTCCGGCGTGCTTCATTGAAGAAGGTAAGACGCTGCGCTGGCGGGTGGGCGGGCAGCTGTGAGGCGGGAGGGCAGCTGAGAGGCGGGCGGGCGGGCAGGCAGGGGGTCGCCTGCAGCGGACTCATCTGACCATCCTTCCTGAAGCTGCTGGGGCCGGATGGAGCGGTGGGGGACTCGGCATCACTCCTTCCAGCGGGCACTCCAAGCCCAGCTGTTCAGGCATCGATCAAGGATCGATCAGGCCCGGGGACAGGGCTGGCCGAGGGGCTGGGGGGGAAGACGGGTCCCTGTTGCCTGAGACATCCTCACGCATCCTCCCCCCCTCCCCCCACAATATGGCAGCAATAACAGGCAGGACCCGAAAGAGAAGGAAAGCCCCAAGAAAGAGCGGGGATCCTGCACTTTCCACTCTCCAGAAGAGTTTCCGCACTTGGATCCATTTCTGCCAGAGCCTTCGCGGCAGGTGGTGGTCGCTGTGGTTGTTATTGCTGCCATATTGTGGGGGGAGGGGGGAGGATGCGTGAGGATGTCTCAGGCAACAAGGACCCGTCTTCCCTCTTCCCCCTGAGCCCCTCGGCCAGCCCTGCCCCCAGGCCTGATCGATCCTTGATCGATGGCTGAACAGCTGGGCTTGGAGCACCCGCTGGAAGGAGCGATGCCGAGTCCCACACTGCTCCATCCAGCCCCAGCAGCTCCAGGAAGGATGGTTAGATGAGCCCGCTGCAGGCGACCCCCTGCCTGCCCACCCGCCTGCCTCTCAGCCGCCTGCCCGCCAGCGCGGCATCTTACCTTCTCCGACAAAGTGCGGTGGAAGCCGGGCAGGTGCCGGCGAGGCAATCCTCGTGCCGCGCTCCCGCCTGCGGCTCCTCTCCTTCTGCTTCTGCCCCGTCCCCGCCGCCCGCACTGGGTCACGCTGGGAGCCCTTTCGTTGGGCCAGAGCCACCAGCAGGCTCCCTCGGCTCGGCCCCCACTCTGCTCTTGCGAGCCGCGCGTCAGACCACCGCCATCTTCCGCTTGTAGGTAATGGGAGGAAGCGGCGAGCCAGGCCAGGCCACAGAGGCGGAGAGCGCCGCCTGTCTGCCCGCCCAGTCCCGCCTCTGCCTAGCTGGGGCCGCCGCCAAGGGGAAAGGGGAGCCACAGAGGCAGACGGTGCGGGAGCCATGCGAGGCAGGCAGCGGAGCCGCCTCCCCGTCCCTTTCTCAGCTTTCAGGCCGATGGCACTTCTCGGGAAGGAAAAGCCATGTCTCTGGCCGCCGCACTTCATGGTCCCTGCACCCCCACCCCCACCCCAGCGCGGCAGCCTAGTCGCGTCCCTGCACCCTCCTCCCCAGTTGCAGCCCTGATGGGCTGCTAACTTACCTGGCTTCTGCGGCAAGAGCTGAAGAGCTGGGTTCAGAGCAGGGACCTGTCGGCGCGGCAAGGGATGGGCGGGGCTGCACGTGGTGCATGGCCTCCTCTTCCGGGTTCCCCTGTGACACACCTGGGCCCTTGCCACGACACAGAAATGTGTCGCGACACACAGTTTGGAAAGCTCTGATCTACAATTACATACAATACAATACATACAATACAAGACTGGGGGGCCGGGGGGCAGGATTTGGAGCCGGCAGCCAATCACATGGGGTGAGGTTTGGAGCCGGGAGCCAATCACATGGGCCGGGGGGCGGGGTTTGGAGCCGGCAGCCAATCAAATGGGCCAGGGGCGGGGTTTGGAGCCGGCAGCCAATCACGTGGGCCAGGGGCGGGGTTTGGAGCCGGCAGCCAATCACGTGGGCCGGGGGCGGGGTTTGGAGCCGGCAGCCAATCACGTGGGCCGGGGGCGGGGTTTGGAGCCGGCAGCCAATCACGTGGGCCGGGGGGTGGGGACTCCTCATTAGTGTGTCACGAAATTATGCATGGCTAAAAGGCGTGTCACCAACATGAAAAGTTTGGAAAGCCCTGCTCTATGGGAATGTTTTTTCATAACCTCTTAACCTCTCTAGGTCTTGCCATAGCATTTTGGTCCTGCATAAAGTTTTCATCTAATATTTTAAGCATTTATGACTCCATCCCTACCTTAGGATTCCAGATTGGGGTATCATCCATCAAATGCATAAGGTAATTACATACATACATCCGATCTGATCAAATAATTTCTGCAAGGGTTTTAGTTTCTTTTCCTACAACACCTATATTAGGGCTATCAGATCTAGGCTGCACAAATCTGGGTGACCACTAGATGTCAGCCAAAGGATACAGATATAGAACTTATACTCTACAGTACTACACTACTGTTGATAGTAACTTGCAAACTCTGCAAAAAATCTACATATCCACTAGATGGCAGCAAAGATTTAGAGTTGTCCATATCTATGTGCTGCCCTTTAATGGTTATCCAGAATTTTGGCAGCTTTGATAGGGAAAGTAAGCCATTTTGTGCGGACTTTCTATATGACTTCCACCTATACATTCCCAGCCTTAGGTGCAATTTATAATGAAATTGGGTGTAATGGCAACCTGCGGAAGACCTTTGTATTTCGAGGAGTTAGGTGGCATGTTTTGATTTTTCTTCCCCCACACCTAGGAGATTAGAGTTTATTTTGAGTTATACTGATGCTTAATTGGCTTGTTTTTGTTGCTGTTTGGCATGAGAGGGGGGAGAGAAGAGGTATATGTTCACTCCTCCAGCAGCCCTTCAGAACATATCTCTGTGGGAAGTGGGGGGAGAGAAAATCCCCAGCTTGTTAAGTTCACTCCTCCAGCCGCCCCTCTAGTGGCTTGGAATGGGGGGGGATGATAAGAGATTGTTTTGGTTAAGCACTTGCTTATCTGATGGTTTCCCATGTTATTGGAATGATGTCATGGTCAGGTGCTGGACCACATGAAGAATCCCAGTCAAGGTCAGGCCATGCAGCTTCAGTGCCATGGAAACTTGGTCACAGGGTTTGGGAGCCAGGCTTTGATAAAAACCTTAGGATTGTCTTTGGAGTTTGGGAGTCCACACAGGCCTGAGTGCTGGGTGCTGTGAAAATTGCCACCTTGGGGTATCTCCGATGTCCTTATTAGAGGGCTCCTGGCAGCCTATAGGAGATTAGGTATCACCTTGTTTGCTTGGTATGTATGTATTTCTGTATGCTATGCTATGCTTGTTAACTTTGTAAACTGTGTTTAGACTGTGTTTAACTTTGTTTGTTTATAATAAAGCTTTAAGTTTCTTTATCCACTGGTGTGCTATTATCGCTGGATCTAAAAGAACTAATTGCCGTAGCCCCTGATCAAAGAGGCGTGGACTCTTGGCAATACATTGTGGTCCATTGAGGATTAAATAGTCATAAAGTTAAATATAATATCTCTTATTGTGCTTATGATGGTACCATCTCCAAGTGGGAGGAATGAAAAGGAGAAAGCAGTGGAAGAGAATCAGATTGCCTTTAGACTGAGGCATGCTTACTGATATGTGGCTACCTTGTATTCAGTGGGACTCCTGTGTCATTGTGCATAGAATCATAACCTTTGTCTATGTCTTACACTCTCCAGGATATACGATAGAAGAAAATTATTTCTAGTGCATTCTGCAACTGTCAAGGCAGGTAATTTCGGGCCAGCCATTCTCAGCCCAACCTACCTTATAGGGTTGTTGTTATGGGAAAAATGAGGGAAAAGAGCACTATGTGCTCCACCTTGAGCTCCTGAAAAAAAGGTAAGATAAAATCTTTCCTGTCTTCTTTGCTTGGCTGGTAGGAGACAGAAGCAGAGACATTATGGGACAGCAACGGCTTGTTCTCCTTTTCCATTCTGGACCAGATATATGATAGCAACAAAGAAAAACCTGAAAAGCTGTAAAACAGTGGACATGAAATTAAATTGGGGAATAGGCCCGCTTCATCCATTGACTCGTTTGTGAAACTATGACATACTACATTGGGTTTGGTTTTAACTTAGTTGGAAATGTCAATCCAGTTGCTATGATACATTACCCATGGTTTGTGGCTTAGCGCTGTGTGAATGGAATTGTACATTTCTTAATATATTACACCATGATTGATAGGATTCATAGTTCACCCATGGTTTGCAAAAGCTAGATTCCCATAAGCCCAAACCAGCCAATGTGAATCAAGAGGCTGAACTTTGCTCAAGATACCAAAACCATGATTTATCATTATGGATTGACCCAGGCAATAAGATCAAATAAACGTGTCTTGGATTGTTGTTGTTGTTGTTTATTTGTTCAGTCACTTCCGACTCTTCGTGACTTCATGGACCAGCCCACGCCAGAGATTCCTGTCGGCCGTCGCCATCCCCAGCTCCCCCACAGTCGAGTCTGTCACCTCCAGAATATCATCCATCCATCTTGCCCTTGGTCGGCCCCTCTTCCTTTTGCCTTCCACTTTCCCTAGCATCAGCATCTTCTCCAGGGTATCCTGTCTTCTCATTATGTGGCCAAAGTACTTCAGTTTTGCCTTTAATATTCCCTCAAGTGAGCAGTCTGGCTTCATTTCCTGGAGTATGGACTGGTTTGATCTTCTTGCAGTCCAAGGCACTCTCAGAATTTTCCTCCAACACCACAGTTCAAAAGCATCTATCTTCCTTCGCTCAGCCTTCCTTATGGTCCAGCTCTTGCAGTCATAGGTTACTATGGGGAATACCATTGCTTTGACTATGCGGACCTTTGTTGTCAGTGTGATGTCTCTGCTCTTAACTATTTTATCGAGATTTGTCATTGCTCTCCTCCCAAGAAGTAGTCGTCTTCTGATTTCCTGGCTGCAGTCAGCGTCTGCAGTAATCTTTGCACCTAGAAATACAAAGTCTGTCACCGCCTCCACTTTTTCTCTCTCTACAGTATTTGCCAGTTATCAATCCAGCGGGTTGCCATAATCTTGGTTTTCTTGAGGTTTAACTGCAACCCAGCTTTTGCACTTTCTTCTTTCACCTTCATCATAAGGCTCCTCAACTCCTCCTCGCTTTCAGCCATCAAAGTGGTATCATCTGCATATCTGAGATTGTTAATGTTTATTCCAGCGATTTTAACTCCAGCCTTGGATTCATCAAACCCAGCACGTCGCATGATGTGTTCTGCATACAAGTTGAATAGGTAGGGTGAGAGTATACAACCCTGCCATACTCCTTTCCCAATCTTAAACCAGTCCATTGTTCCGTGCTCTGTTCTTACCGTTGCTACTTGGTCGTTATACAGATTCCTCAGGAGGCAGAAAAGATGACTTGGTATCCCCATACCACCAAGAACTGGCCACAATTTGTTATGATCCACACAGTCACAGGCTTTAGAATAGTCAATAAAACAAAAATAGATGTTTTTCTGAAACTCCCTGGCTTTCTCCATTATCCAGCGGATATTGGCAATTTGGTCTCTAGTTCCTCTGCCTTTTCTAAACCCAGCTTGTACACCTAGCAATTCTCGCTCCATGAATTGCTGGAGTCTACCTTGCAAGATCTTGAGCATTACCTTACTGGCATGAAAGTGCCACTGTTCGATAGTTGGAACATTCTTTAGTGTTTCCCTTTTTTGGTATGGGGATATATGTTGATTTTTTCCAATCTGATGGCCATTCTTGTGTTTTCCAAATTTGCTGGCATATGGCATGCAGCACCTTGACAGCATCATCTTGCAAGATTTTAAACAGTTCAGCTGGGATACCGTCGTTTCCTGCTGCCTTGTTATTAGCAATGCTTCTTAAGGCCCATTCAACCTCACTCTTCAGGATGTCTGGCTCTAACTCACTGACCACAGCGTCAAAGCTATCTCCAATATTATTATCCTTCCTATACAGATCTTCCGTATATTCTTGCCACCTTTTCTTTATCTCTTCTGCTTCTGTTAGGTCCTTGTCATCTTTGTTTTTGATCATAAAAAACATTGGATTAGGCTCCAAATACTTCACACAACACACCCTAACAGGCAAAACGTGAGCTGCAGAATTCAAATAAAGATTGCTAGTCAGACCATGTCTGGCTGAGAACATCCATGGACATAAGTAGCAGAGCGTGAACAATATTTTCAGAGCCCATTTGACAAGCGGAGGGCATCATGCTAGGCTGTCCTACGGTGTCTTTCCTGACTTCACTTAAAAGCCCTCTGCCTGTGAACTATGTCAAGCACAAATACTGAAGGCAGGGTCTGTATGGGGGGCAGAAATTGAAGTTTTTGTTGTGTGCTGTTAGTGCTCTCTAACCTTGAATCAACTCTTCCAGATTTAATGGCTTTACTAAAAAAGTTTCTGGCCTCTCTAGATAAGAAATGAATTGGGACAAATCCAGATGCTCTGATTAGTGAAATCCTTGTAGAATATTGCCTGTGATTTCATAGTAACAGCTAAATAAAAGTGAAAATGTGTTTGTGTGTGTGTGTGTGTGTAGTGTGGGGGAGATGTGGGAGGGATGTTTTCATCTTTCATATTACTGGAACCTAATGAGGGGCATGGTGGCTCAGCGGGTAAGACACCAGGCTTGTCGGTCGGAAGATCGCAAGTTCGGAGGTTCGAATCCCTAGCCCTGCATGACGGAGTGAGCTCCCGCAGTCGCCCCAGCTCTTGCCAACCGAGCAATTCGAAAGCACGCAAATGCAAGTAGATCAATAGGTACCACTTCGGTGGGGAGGTAACAGCGTTCCGCGTGCATCATGCCAGCCACATGACCATGGAAGCGTCTTCGGACAACGCTGGCTCTTCGGCTAACAAACGGAGATGAGCACCGGCCCCTCGAGTCAGACACGACTGTGTGGGGGAACCTTTACCTTTACCTAATGAGATTATCCAAAGAAGCTGAATGATGGGAGATTTAAGAGAGGCAAAAACAAGTATTCCTTCACACAGCCCATGATCAAACAATGGAAGCGTCTACCACAATCTAATATGATGACCCTCAACCTAGATAGCTTTAACAGAACACTAGACAAATACATGATAAAGCTAGCTATGGCTACTAGTCAGGGAGAGCCTATGACTTCCAGTATCCGAGGCAGTGTGCCTCTCAATACAAGTTGTTGGAGAACATCACTGAGAGTTAGTTGTGGCATGTTGGATTAGAATTTGGAAGACCCACTATTAAGGCCACCCTTTGACATGGAAGCTTACTGAGTGACTTGGACCATTCATTATACTTCAGCCCAACTCACTTCATAGGGTTGTTATTGTGAGGGAAAATTAAAGAGGGAGAACTATGGGCACTGCCATGAACTCTTGGAGGAAATGCAGGACATGAAGAGAACAAATAGAGTCAGAAGCATCTCACTGGTCACTGTGAATACAGAACACTAGACCAGAGCATCTTCATCAGATCCTGTGCCATGCTTCTTTTATGCTCTAATGACAAAGTATGTTTGCAATATTACTCAGAATGTGCTTGTCCCCCAGTTCAGAAATATACACTGCTACATGCAAATGCCATCGATCGGATAATGTGCGTGGGTCTCTCTTTATTTATCATGCTTCTTTTTTTTAATCACTCATAATGGGTGGCCAAATGGGTCTTTAGCCCAGTCAGAAGAGGTAAGCCACCAAGCCAAACAATTCATTATAATGACTGTTTGCTAAACAATCAATCTTACAAAAGAAAATAAGACTGCTGATAACATGCACAGCTGGCAGGTAAGCTCAAACATTAGGCACCAGTTCAATCCACATCAGTTGGCTGAATGTACAGAAGACTAATGTAAATAAAGCTGGGGACTACTGAGTAGCAACAGCTTTGGTGTGGGCACAGCTGCAGCATAGATTGAATCTACCCTCATTCTGACAGACTAAAAGGGTGGCATGAATCATCCCTAATTCTAACATGGCATGCTCTGGAGCATTCACAAATTGTGATCTATGGCAGGTAGGATCAGCAAAGGAATTGAATTTTGTATGAAACGAGAGACAGAGACATTACAGATTTGGGGTTTTTTTTTGTTTGTTTGCAGTATTGAGAGGCTCTCAGCCAAACTTCATGCATGATTATTCAGAAGCCAAGCCCATTGTCCTATATGCAGTTGAACAAGTAGATATGCATAGCCTAATTTTAATTTGCATCTTGAGTTATCTCCAGGAAGCTGGAGGCAATATAATTGTTCCCATTGCCCCTATTTTTGTTCTCATAAGAACCTGGGAAAGAGATAAAACTGAGAAAGTGTGATTGGCTCAAGGTCCACCTAGCAAGACTTGGTGGCCTATCTCTCTAGCCCTACCATACTGTCTGTAGATGCTAGTATCAAATTTCTAGATCAGAGCTTTCCAAACTTTTCATGTTGGTGACACACTTTTTAGACATGCATCATTTCGCAACACACTCTTACAGCAGGGCACAAGGCAGGCAGTAGGACCTGCACGGAATCACAGCAGGTTTGGAGGCAGCAAGGCAGAAGGCAGGCACTAGGACCTGCAGGGAATCCTGGCAGGGCCCGGAGGCAGCAGCAGTCGTGACACACTAACGTGTCCCGACACACAGTTTGGAAAGCTCTGTTCTAGATGCATAAACTAGAAGACCATGGAATTTCCTAGTTCTGCTGTATAGGAGATTTTAAAAGGTAAAGGTTCCCCCCGCACATTTGTGCAGTCGTGTCCGACTCTAGGGGCCAGTGCTCATCTCCGTTTGTTAGCCGAAGAGCCAGGGTTGTCCGAAGATGCTTCCACGGTCATGTGGCCACATGACACGCGCGGAACGCTGTTACCTACCCACCGAAGTGGTACCTATTCATCTACTTGCATTTGCATGCTTTCGAATTGCTAGGTTGGCAAGAGCTGGAGCTAGTGCGGGAGCTAGGGATTCGAACCTCCGAACTTGCAATCTTCCGATCGACAAGCCTGATGTCTTACATCCTAGGGGAATTCAGCCTATGATGTTGATTCAAGCGTAGGTACAGTGTAGTCTAGCTGCATGTCCATAGCCCTTAGAAATGGTTTAGCAAGAGGTAGAGAAGGATCCATCGCTGACCTCATGTGAGAAGACTGTCTCTGCTTGACTTTCACTGAGACACTGTTAGTGTCTCCCCACCAGAAGCACATGACCTGCAGTACATAAACAAGTACCTTTCTGGAAGCCAAGGAGATGGATCTGAGAAGCTTTACAAACTGAAAAGAGACCTAGCATGGGAAGAGATCTGCTGGTTAGAAGAAGGGGCTGCTGGTTGTGAGAGCATGACAATGACTTGAAAATGGTTGGAGAGAAAGAAAGGAAAGAAAGGGAGAGGTCACAAAGCCTTAGAAACCAAGCACCACATGGCATAGAAGATGTTTGAAGGAAAAGGAGGATGAAGTGGTGAGCTAGGGAAGGGGGAGTGCTGGTGTGTGTGTGTGTGTGTGTGTGTGTGTGTGTGTGTGTGTATGTGTAGATGAGACAGGAGTGGAGAAACCGTAACTGGCAATCCACCAGACCAAACACCTTAGGAGTTCCAGGCAAAGGTTGACCTGGGAAAGAAGATTGGCGAGACAGGCAGTTTTGCCATTTCCCCCAAATCCTTTAATTATGCAGTGTCCATTAAAGAGTGGTGACAGCAGCTAGGGCCAGAAGGAATCCAGAAGGAACCAAGGCAAAAGAAACGGGGCTGCATTCACCTAGAGGACAATTCCCACAGAGGTTGTTGGAGAAGAGGGAAGGCTAAGAGAGGGAGGAATGACATTGGATCACCAGAAGAAGAGCAACTGCTATCCTAATGTATTGTGAGCAACCAACCGCAATCCCAGATTTTTGAAGAAAGAAATGGAAAGAAGCAAGACAAGATATTCTAAGGAAAGAAAAGAGAGAGGAGAGTATAAAACTAAAAAAAAGTCTGAGAGCTGAGTTGTAAAAGAGTCAAAATAATCAAGGAGAAGTGAGAATAGGATGTTTGAAGTGAAGCAAAGAAAGGTGTTGCTAAGTACAGAGATGGTTTGAAGGTTAAAAATTGAAATCAAACAAAAAGGACATAACTTAAAATAAGATAGAAAAAAGAACTAATTCTTAGACCAGGGTTTCTCAACCAGGGTTCCGTGGCACCCTAGGTTTCCGCGAGAGGTCACTAAGGGTTCCTTGGGATATCACGATTTAATTAAAAAATTATTTCAAATTCGGGAAGCTTCACATTAAAGGGGTAAGTTTCATTCTTTATTTCTAGTTTAAGAACACTGTTAGTGCATATATAGAGGCCTACACATGAAACGGATATAATAATTTGTTAACTTCTGACCTATATTTGAGCCTGAATGGGCAGGGGTTCCCCAAGGCCTGAAAAATATTTCAAGGGTTCCTCCAGGGTCAAAAGGTTGAGAAAGGCTGTCTTAGACATATAAATGGATAACACAAATAGAAACCCACTGTCTTTAGTATGCGGAAAATCCACCGTATTTTGTGCAATAAAGTCAGTTTGGAATAAAAGCCTGATCTTTGGTTGCCACCATCCCTGATAATTAAAATGAACTATGATAGTGTGAGTAGATTAAATGAACTCAAGCATTTCCAAGCACCGATGCCCATCCAAGAGGCAGCAAGGGAGATGTAGAGAGCATCATCAAAGGACTGATAATCATACCCTTAGTTTATGTTCTAATATACAATTATTTTGAACCATTTGTTTCTGAAATTAATACACTCCATCATGTGCATTCACAAGTGAGTTACTAAAGTTAATTTTTACATCTTGGCAATCAACCAAATTGAGTAATCAACCGTTCCTTCTCATTTGACATGTTTCCTTTCCAGCCTACTGACATTTCTTTCTGGCAGACTTACTGTGTTTCTGTTGGAGGTTGAAGCATTCTGTGTGGGCTTCTGAACATTCCTGAGAGTGGGAATCTTACCTGAGCAAGGATTAGTACAGCAGGTTTATAACTGTGGTTTTATAACTGTGTAAGAGAAAGGAGATTTATTTCCAAGTAATACTTGTAGGGAAGGGTTAGTGATAGGCAAAGCCCAACACCTAGCCAACTACATCCTACATCCTACAAGGAGGAGAGTCAAAGAATAAGCCTTCTATGTGTATGTACCATAGAAGAAAGGCAGAGAGACATGGTCTCAGAGTAGCAATCTCTTAAACAAAGAGCAGGTTGGGTGATAGATGAAGAGGGGACACAGTAAATCCCTAACTCTCTATCCCAGCCTTTCTCAACCTTTTGACCCTGGAGGAACTCTTGAAATATTTTTCAGGCCTCGGGGAAGCCCTGCACATTCAGGCTCAATTATAGGCCAGAAGTTACAAAATTATTATATTCGTTTCATGTGTAGGCCTGTATATATGCACTAACTGTGTTCTTAAACTAAAAATAAAGAAAGAAACTTACCTCTTTAATGTGAAGGTGCCCAAATTGGAAATAATTTCTAAAATAAATTGTGATCGGGAACCCCTAGTGACCTCTTGCGGAACCCTAGGATGTCATGGAACCCTGGTTGAGAAACCCTGCACTACAGCATTAGAAATAAATCAGGATATAAATTGAACCCTAGAGATAGGTTTACTTACTTTCTTACTTAATTGCTTACTTATGCAATTTTTCTCCACCTCTGTCCAGAGGGGTTTTAGGGGATGGATGGATGGATGGATAAATTTTCCTTTGAGTGGAGGTTATATAGTCCTAGTTAGGTTCTTTTTGTCTTGTTTTTTCATGTCAGCAATAAGGCAATGGCTTACTATTGCCTTCTTCTAAGATTTTTTTTTCAACTTCCCTGACTAAGCTACAGCTGTGCTATTTTCTGGTCACCTCCCATCCAAGCTACTAATTAGGTCTAGCCCTCCTTTGTTTTTCAAGGTCAGTCAGAGTCAGTTGAGTGCTGCCACCTAGCAAGACAGATAAATATATAGCATTCTCTAATATCCAAAGCTCCTAAAGTACAGAATGCTTTTGGTTAGAATGGGAATTTTCATTGAATTCAAGAACATTTATGTTTGTTTGGGCATAAAACATTCAGTCAGAGCATACAGTACTAAAAAGTATTATTCTGCTATTTAGAGTCTACTAGCCTCTAAAAACTCCAACAAAAGAGATCGTTACCTTGTCGTGGTGCTGGAGCTTGAGCACCTCAATGAAACCATGAGCTAAACCGTGAAGGGACACCCAAGACGGGAAGGTCGTGGCAGAGAGGTGAGACTAAATACGATCCCTGGGGAAGGTAATGGCAACCCACCCCAGTATCCTTGCCGTGAAAACTAAATGGATCAGTACAACCAGAGATATGTCGGTATACCATCGGAAGATGGGACTCCCAGGTCGGAAGATGGTCAAAATGCTACTGGGGAGGAACAGAGGATACGTTCAACTAGCCCCAGATGTGATGACGCAGCTAGCTCAAAGCCGAAAGGACGGCTAGCGGCTGACGGTGCTGGTGGTGAACGACGAATCTGATGTTCTAAAGATCAACACACCATAGGAACCTGGAATGTAAGATCTATGAGCCAGGGCAAATTGGATGTGGTTATTGGTGAGATGTCAAGATTAAATATAGACATTTTAGGTGTCAGTAAACTGAAATGGACTGGAATGGGCCACTTCACATCAGATGACCACCAGATCTACTACTGTGGACAAGAGGACCACAGAAGAAATGGAGTAGCCTTCATAATTAATAAAAAGTGGCTAAAGCAGTGCCTGGATACAATCCAAAAAACGATAGAATGATCTCAATTCGAATTCAGGGTAAGCCATTTAACATCACAGTGATCCAAATATACGCCCCAACCACAGATGCTGAAGAAGCAGAAGTAGATCAGTTCTATGAGGATCTGCAGCACCTACTGGATAATACACCAAAAAGAGATGTTATTTTCATTACAGGAGACTGGAATGCTAAGGTGGGTAGTCAAACGACACCTGGAATTACAGGCAAGCATGGTCTGGGAGAACAAAATGAAGCAGGACATAGGCTGATAGAATTTTGCCAAGACAACTCACTGTGCATAACAAACACTCTCTTCCAACAACCTAAAAGACGACTTTATACATGGACTTCACCAGATGGTCGACACCGAAATCAGATTGACTACATCCTTTGCAGCCAAAGGTGGCGGACATCTATACAGTCGGTAAAAACAAGACCTGGAGCTGACTGTAGTTCAGATCACGAACTTCTTATTGCAAAATTTAGAATCAGACTAAAGAGAATAGGGAAGACCCACAGATCAGTTAGATATGAGCTCACTAACATTCCTAAGGAATATGCAGTGGAGGTGAAGAATAGATTTAAGGGACTAGATTTAGTAGATATGGTCCCAGAAGAACTATGGACAGAAGTTCGCAACATTGTTCAGGAGGCGGCAACAAAAAACATCCCAAAGAAAAAGAAAACCAAGAAGGCAAGATGGCTGTCTGCTGAAACACTGGAAGTAGCCCAAGAAAGAAGGAAAGCAAAAGGCAACAGTGATAGGGGGAGATATGCCCAATTAAATGCAAAATTCCAGAGGTTAGCCAGAAGAGATAAGGAATTATTTTTAAACAAGCAATGTGCGGAAGTGGAAGAAGACAATAGAATAGGAAGGACAAGAGACCTCTTCCAGAAAATTAGAAACATTGGAAGTAAATTCCAGGCAAAAATGGGTATGATCAAAAACAAAGATGGTAAGGACCTAACAGAAGCAGAAGAGATAAAGAAAAGGTGGCAAGAATATACGGAAGATTTGTATAGGAAGGATAATAATATTGGAGATAGCTTTGACGGTGTGGTCAGTGAGTTAGAGCCAGACATCCTGAAAAGTGAGGTAGAATGGGCCTTAAGAAGCATTGCTAATAACAAGGCAGCAGGAGACGATGGTATCCCAGCTGAACTGTTTAAAATCTTGCAAGATGATGCTGTCAAGGTGATGCATGCCATATGCCAGCAAATTTGGAAAACACAAGAATGGCCATCAGATTGGAAAAAATCAACTTATATCCCCATACCAAAAAAGGGAAGCACTAAAGAATGTTCAAACTATCGAACAGTGGCACTTATTTCACATGCCAGTAAGGTAATGCTCAAGATCTTGCAAGGTAGACTCCAGCAATTCATGGAGCGAGAATTGCCAGATGTACAAGCTGGGTTTAGAAAAGGCAGAGGAACTAGAGACCAAATTGCCAATATCTGCTGGATAATGGAGAAAGCCAGGGAATTTCAGAAAAACATCTATTTCTGTTTTATTGACTATTCTAAAGCCTTTGACTGTGTGGATCATAACAAATTGTGGCAAGTTCTTGGTGGTATGGGGATACCAAGTCATCTTGTCTGCCTCCTGAAGAATCTGTATAATGACCAAGTAGCAACGGTAAGAACAGAGCACGGAACAACGGACTGGTTTAAGATTGGGAAAGGAGTATGGCAGGGTTGTATACTCTCACCCTACCTATTCAACCTGTACGCAGAACACATCATGCGACGTGCTGGGCTTGAGGAATCCAAGGCTGGAGTTAAAATCGCTGGAAGAAACATTAACAATCTCAGATATGCAGATGATACCACTTTGATGGCTGAAAGCGAGGAGGAGTTGAAGAGCCTTATGATGAAGGTGAAAGAAGAAAGTGCAAAAGCTGGGTTGCAGTTAAACCTCAAAAAAACCAAGATTATGGCAACGAGCTTGATTGATGACTGGCAAATAGAGGGAGAAAAAGTGGAGGTAGTGACAGACTTTGTATTTCTAGGCGCAAAGATTACTGCAGACGCTGACTGCAGCCAGGAAATCAGAAGACGTCTACTTCTTGGGAGGAGAGCAATGGCAAATCCTGATAAAATAGTTAAGAGCAGAGACATCACACTGACAACAAAGGTCCACATAGTTAAAGCAATGGTATTCCCTGTAGTAACCTATGGCTGTGAGAGCTGGACCATAAGGAAGGCGGAGCGAAGGAAGATAGATGCTTTTGAACTGTGGTGTTGGAGGAAAATTCTGAGAGTGCCTTGGACTGCAAGAAGATCAAACCAGTCCATACTCCCGGAAATCAAGCCAGACTGCTCGCTTGAGGGAATGATATTAAAAGCAAAACTGAAGTACTTTGGCCACATAATGAGAAGACAGGATACCCTGGAGAAGAAGCTGATGCTAGGGAAAGTGGAAGGCAAAAGGAAGAGGGGCCGGCCAAGGGCAAGATGGATGGATGGTATTCTGGAGGTGACGGACTCAACCATTGGGGAGCTGGGGATGGTGACGGCCGACAGAAAGCTCTGGCGTGGACTGGTCCATGAAGTCACGAAGAGTCGGAAACGACTGAACGAATAAACAACAAAGCCTCTAAAAAAAAGAAAGAAATTCACTTCATCATCCATCCAGAAAAAGAGGTGGAAGCTGGGGTGTCCAGAAAATGAGTCAAGACGGGGGCTGCAGCTGCATGATCAAAGCCACCCCCTTTTTTACATGTCACATTTTATATGTGGCACAGATAAAAAGGGGAGACTTCAATCTCACAATCTCAATCCCCACATTGCCTTTTTTTTTTTTTTACTGTTCCCATGGATGTCCCTGGGTGGAAGCCTAAACGTAGCTGGTATTTCAGCCATATCTGCATCAATTTCACTTTAAGACAAACTGAACAACATGTTCGCGGGTGGCAAATCAGTTGGTGAGCATCAGCTGAAACTGTTATTTACCAGAAGGGTCTTATAATGTCACCTATTCATAACATTCAGGTATGGCTACATTATGAGGAATTAATTTCAATCAGAGTTGAAGGCTTACACATACAAGGTGATGGTCAAAATTGTATTTGGTGCCTGTCATAGATTGGACATCCACAAGTGATGTTCAAAAATGGCTGCTTATTAGGAAATAATTGAGGACTGGCGTATCTTTTCCACATTTGGAAAATATAAATGATCAAGGGCTACAGTTTTCAGAAATAATTAACAAATGTGCCCAAGAAATCTATCCCGTAGTACAATGGCAAACACAACCATGAACTTCAGATGAATGCCTAGCATTGGTAGACCAACATTGCAAAAACAAAGATATGACACAGTATTGACAGCTTAATAAGCAAATTCCTACCTGCCTCAAAGCAGAATGAAATGCCGATTGGAGTAACACTGCAGAAGAACTGAAATAAACTACACATCACGGAGAATAGTGCAGCCCCTACAACACTTTATACCACCTCAGAGGTAAATTTCTGGACACATGAGAAAGGCAGGCAGCACTTTGTGTGCTCTGGAATTGAGCAACTGAATAGTTGATGTGAGTAGTTCCAACTCCTTTACAACCATCCTCATTTGGAAGACGCTCCAGTAGAACCACCAACTCTTGATTACCCAGATGGAACCACTGAAGAATGTGAGCCCAGAATCTCTGAAATAAAGGTTGTCATACATCAGTTAAAAAGTGGGACAGATGCTGGAGCAGACGGTCATTCCAGAAGCACCAAGGGCTGTTATTGCTACACTAAGTGCCTTCAAATGGTCTGACACTCTGAGGAAATACAAAATTCGTGGAAACAAGAAATACTAGTGCCAATTTTCAAAAAAGGAGATAATCAAAAATGCAAGAATTACCAAGGGATTAGCCTTGCCAGTAATGGGTAAGGTTTTTATGAAAGTAATCTGACAAAGGTTTCAGAAACCAAACAATTTGCCCAAAAAGAATAGGCTGGTTCCTGGTCTGGAAGAGGATGCTGTGACCAAACGGTTATACTATGACAATTGCTGAAGGAATGCATCAGGTGTGATTCGTCACTGCATTCATTGACTTGGCAGTGGCATTTGATAGCATCCATTGGCCAACATCAAGGAAGAAGGTGTGCCTGCTAAAATAGTACACTTGCTACAGCAGTTCTATGAGTGATCACAAAGTTCTGTTCATCTTAATGGTGAAATGTCCAAAGACTTCCTTAAACAGGTAGTCCTTGTTAAGTGACCATAACTGGGACCAGCAACTCAGTCGTTAAGTGAAGCAGTCGCTAAGTGAAAATCAACTGTGCTTATGATCTTACTTCAGTTTTCCTTTGCTTCTTGCTACTTCCTTCAGCTGAACTGGGGTTCTTTCTCTTTCTCTTGGAGGACATCTTGGTATGGGGTAAATAAGTAAGTGAAAATAAGAGCAGAGAGATACTGCAAAGGTCGTAAATGCAAAGGATGGTCACCAAGTGATTTTTTTAGCACCGTCGTAGCTTCGGACTGTCACTAAACAAGGCAGTCGCTAAGCGAGGACACTACCTGTATGTACTAGTGTGAGGCAAGGCTGTGCTGCATCTCCCTTGCTGTTCTATGCTGTGATCAACACAGGCATGCAGAAAGTCTTGCCAGTCAACATGACGTCAAATTTGGACAAGATGAATTCATCACCGATTTAATGTTTGCTGATGACAGTGTGATTTTTGCAGAGAGTGAAAGAGAAGTCCATGACATCCTACCTAAAATAAAAACTGCTGCTCATCCGTATGGCTTAACCATCAATACTGACAAGGCATGCATCCTCAGTGGCTCTCAGGCAACCCTGTTTCAGTGGAGCTCAGCTTGATGTGGTTGAACAATTTCAATACAGTTGTCCAAGAACAGAAAATAGCTGCCCCAACTGATATCAACAGTCGAATTAGACTGCCTCAACCTTTGGAGAACTAACATGGTGCCTCTGGCAAAAGCAGCACGAACAGTGCTACCAAAATGTGCAACTATTGGTCATCAATACTTCCAATGCTGCTGCATGGTACGGCATCTTGGATTTTGCTTCAAAGTCATTGGAAGAAGCGCAGCGTTTTCAAATGCAGGATCTACTCCAAATATTAGAGATTTCAGTCTCTGGTAAAATACAAAATGAAGCAATGGTGCTGCAGCCAACCTATGGTAACTAATGAAATTTAGAAGTGTTGAATGCAGTGTTACAGAACATCTGTCGCATAGCCCCATGCTGACCTCCTTATTGATTGCTCTGAAAATGTAAGCCTTTCCAGGTAGGTCAGGTCAAGAAACAGGCCCAGCAGGGATTCCAAAAATGCTAATTTATTGTTGTGGGGTATAATAACTGAAAGCCTGTCCAAGTTTCTCTCTCTCCCATGTTATATTAAACAAAATCAAGGCAGGGTTATTTTGAGTTTCTTTCTCATGCTTACTTCAACCTCCGGGCTGTGTAATCTCTCGTCCAAGTCCTTCCTTAATGACTCTTTCATACCTTCCCCAAGGCCAGCTCTAAATTCCTTTACAAAAAATGATGCCCCATGGGTTGCAAAGCACAGCAATCAGCTTCAAAGGCAACTTGGCCAAAGCATGTGGAAGAAGGTCTAGCAAAACTTAGATTCAACCTGATAGAAATGAAACAAGAAAAATGGAGGAATATGCTACATAATGTCAGTGGACCCAGAGCACCTACAGCCATTTTGTCAGGCTCAGCCGAAGAACAACGAAGAGTCAGTCCATTCAAACTCCAGTTCTTTATTTGCTCACACCATATAGACAGAATCTTGCCAGGCTAAAGCTACTCTAACTAACCTAAGGGGAAATAACCTGGGAGACTCTAGGGCGAGGCTATCCTGAACCTTTTCGTTTTGCCACCATTGCCTCCCGGACTGCCTCTTCTTTTCTCCTCCACCTCCTTGGAATGTGCTCCCTCCTCCCTGAGAACCAGCGGCACCGCCGAAATCTGCCACACATTTACTGGTTAAGCTGTGGGTTGTTACCAAATGTCAGCTAAGGACTTCAAGTTCAAACATGACATGTTAAATATGTAACATACAACTACCTTTACTTTTTTTTCCTTTACTCTAGAGAAATGGTCTGATTTGGATTATGACCACTATGCATGGGAGGGGGAAGCTTAATCGTGTGAAGGGTTTCTCAAAGAAAGATTGAAGGAGGTGGGCATGCTAAGGCTTGAGAAGAGGCGCCTGAGAAGAGATGCTACATCAAAGTCTTCAAGAAGGTCACAGAAATGACGGTCAAGGCCTCATCAATGTCAATGTCAGTGTAGGACATGAAATGAAGAATTGATGCTTTCGAACTGTGGTGCTGGAGAAGACTCTTAAGAGTCCCTTGGACTGCAAGGAGGTCAAATCAGTCAATCCTAAAGGAAATCAACCCTGATTGCTCATTGGAAGGACAGATACTGAAGCTGAAGCTCAAATACTTTGGCCACCTAATGCGAAGAGAGGACTCACTGGAAAAGACCCTGATGCTGGGAAAGACTGAAGGCAAAAGGAGAAGGGGACGGCAGAGGATGAGATGGTTAGATAGCATCACCGATGTAATGAACATGAATTTGAGTAAACTCCGAGAGACAGTGGAGGACAGGAAGGCCTGGCGTGCTATGGTCCATGGGGTCACGAAGAGTCGGGCACGACTTAACGACTGAACAACAACAAAGGACATGAAATAATGGATTAATTTAGGAAAAGGCAGATTCCATTCAAATGTTAGGAAAAGCTTCCTAAGAGTTAAGCATAGTTTGACAATGGAACCACTTCTGCAGAGTGGTGGTGAGGTCCTCTTCACTGTATACGTTCAGCTGAAGGACAGGCATCCATCTATCAGGAGTGCTTTTGTCTGGATTGCTACGATGTGCTTGGGGTTCTCCCAAACGTTGATGGCATGAAGAAAGAAGCAATAAAAAAGTATCTCCCCATTTTTGAAAATGTAAAATCCAGCTGTTAGTTCAAGTCTGCTTCTATACTTACAGAGATCCATGTATTCGATGGTTGTTGTGGGTTTTCCAGGCTGTGTGGCCGTGTTCTGGCAGTTTTGGTTCCTAACGTTTCGCCAGTAGCTGTGGCTGGCATCTTCAGAGGACAGGAGCACAGCTAGAAGATTTTGCAAGCTGTGTTTTTCAGGACAGGCAGCTAGGTTTTGCTGATCTTTAAGCTTTCTTCTTTTTTATTGAAACTGTGTTGGTGTTTATGTATTTCAATGGCTTCCCTGTATAGTCTAACTGTGGCTGTTGGTGTTGTCCAGTATTTCTGTGTTTTCAAATAAGATTTGGTGACCACTTTGTTTGAGAGCATGTTCAGCTATTGCAGATTTTTCAGGTTGCTGTAGTCTGCAGTGTCCCTCTCCTAATCTCTTGTAAATGACCCACAGAAGACACACACATTCTCAGCAGCTATAAACACCAGCAGGAACACACACCCTCCACTTGGGCACAGAGAGAATCTTCTAGCTGTGCTCCTGTCCTCTGAAGATGCCAGCCACAGCTACTGGAGAAACATTAGGAACCAAAACTGCCAGAACACGGCCACACAGCCCGGAAAACCCACAACAACCATCGGATTCCAGCCGTGAAAGCCTTCGACTATACATCCGTGTATTCCCTGGCAGAAGGAAAACAGAAGGGGGCCAAAATGTGTAAATTTCGTTGTAAATGTGTTAATATAATTCTTTATATTAACCCATTTATATTAACAAAGCTGAAATAGGGTGGAATACCACATTAATGATTCAAAATGTAGGTTCATATACCAGTCATTTCAAAAAGAGATCAAATTTTAAGTCTAAAGTCTTGCAGAAATCAAGCACATTTAATTTTTCACTGTTCTGTCACATAAATACACGTGGCCACTCAGAGAGGCAGCAGTTAGAGTAAGGCATAATTTTTATGGGTAACTTTCTCAGCAGCTGCCATTTGTGCTAATGATCCAGTTCTTAATCGAACCCGCAACCTCTTTCCTTGTATCTCATGGGATCAAGCCATCCTTTCCCTTGATTGTATTTTTTAATTAAAATGGAAAGAATCTCATTTTCGAAAGATAATCCACAGCCAGCTGAAATAGTTCAGCTGCTCTGGAAAGGACCAAAATCTAACTAGAATTGTTTAAGATGCTAATTAAACAGAGATGATTCTTGGAAGACTGGGTTATTTTTATTCATCCATTAAAAGAAAAAATAAGATTTTGGAGGAGCAGCCATTCAGTTCAGTGAGAAGCAACTTGGAATGAATGTTTCCAGAAACAATTGTTGAGTGAGATCTGAGAGTATTTAATATCTGTTTTATAAATATCAGCTCATCTACACTTATTGATGAATCCATCAATAATGAAGGAGTAAAAGTAGTCAAGGCCAGTGGCTTTCTCCTAAAATACTATCCAGCTGATTTCCTTAGAAAAAGTGGGGTACAGATATGATAGATATGTCTGCAAGCCTCCAGCACAAAAAAGAATGAATCTTAAGAAACCAGAATTTATTTTATGTTTCTGTCATTTCAGTTTCTTGACCATGTGCTCTTTATAGGCAGACTCAAAGCTTCTCTTGTGGCATATGATTTTTCATCCATAAACTGCCCTAGAGCTGGAAACCCCTTCCAAGTTTAGCCCTTCAAAAAGAAGATGTCTTTAAATGGAGAATTTTCTCATAATAATGTAGTGCGTCCATCATGGCAAGTGCCATTTCTGCTGGCCTGCACGTATCCATGCAGTTGAATTGGCAATGGCATGGATGTGGTTGGCCACTTCTTCCAGGATGAAGGGTTTTGTTTTGTTTTGTTTTGTTTTGTTTTGTTTTGTTTTGTTTTGTTTTGTTTTGTTTTGTTTTGTTTTGTTTTGTTTTGTTTTGTTGTCTAACCAATTCTGAAATTCTCCAGCAGGGGTGTCCATAGGCTGTGATTCAAATCTGTGATCCAGATAAGCTTTTAATGTTCCTGTATACTAACATCTAGGGGCGCGATGGCTCAGTGGTTAAGACGCCAGGATTGTCGATCGGAAGGTCAGCGGTTCGAGACCCAAGCACCACGTGACGGAGTGAGCTCCTGCACTAGCCCCAGCTCTTGCCAACCTAGCAATTCGAAAGCAGGCAAATGCAAGTAGATAAATAGGTACCACTTCGGTGGGATGGTAAGAGCGTTCCGCACACGTCATGCCGGCCACATGACCGCGGAAGCGTCTTCGGACAGCGCTGGCTCTTCGGCTAAGAAACGGAGATGAGCACCGCCCCCTAGAGTCGGACACGACTGTGCAGGGGAAAACCTTTACCTTTACTATACTAACATCTATATGGGTAAATGTTGAACAACTGTGAAAGTCCTGATTTAAAAACGGTAGATGTTTCTGAACATCTAAGAAACACTGGAGTCATCTATGCAGCCCTAAGATCTAATCATATATATAAGAGTTCCAGCAGTTGGATATCAAATGCATCCAGTCCTTCGCCCAATACTTCTTTTGCAGTTTCCTGTGTCTGTGTTGGATTTTGAAACGGTTCCTTTGTTAACTGATTAACAGGATTGTGCCTTTTATCTTCTTTCCTTTCAAACAAGAAAGGCTTTTTTTAGCTGACCCTAATAACCCTAATTAATCCAGAGAGATTATGCTGGGTTGGTTAATACCTTATTTGATTCATTTAAAGCCTGTTTATGTAGGGGGGAAACAAAATGTTCTAGATTTTAAAAAAAACTGAAAGATTTGATAGAGACTAAATCTGGAAAAAAAATCAGTGAAAATGGATCGCTTCAAGCTAATTCCTTTCTAATTTAGCCAGTACTTTTAACTGCATAGCTAAAAGACCATTAAAATAATAATGGAAATTATCCTCAAGATGTGAAAACTAATAGAACATCAGTTTGACAATGAGTAATCTGGTTGAGGTGTGCATAAGAACCTAAGCAGTGTCCTACTGGATTGGACCCCTGGCCCATCTGGTCCAGCAGTCTGTTCTCACACTGGCCAACTAACTGCACAAGGAAACCCACTCGTCTCCCAGCAGATGGCCTTCAGAGGTAGTCCCTCTACCATCAAGGAAAATAGCCATTGATCCCCATACTCTATTGTTATATTGGTGCTATATTTATATATGCAAAGCACAGCTGCAGAATCTGTGGACCTGCAGTATTGCTGAAATACAACTCCCAGAATCCCTCGCCATGGTGCCTCTACACCTTCAAATCAGTGTTGACTCCTGGCAATTTCCTGGACTAGTCCCTGCAGTTTTCTTGGCAAGATTTTCAGAAGTGGTTTGCCATTGCCTTCCTCTTCCTAGGGCCAAGAGGGAGTGACTGGCCCAAAGTCACCCAGCCGGCTTCCATGCCTAAGGAGGGACTAGAACACAGAGTCTCCTGGTTCCTAGCCTGGTGCCTTAACCACTATACCAATCTGGCTCTTTTTAAATTAAGATTCACCAAGCAGTTTGGTGAATTGAAATATGTTCCACCTGATGACAGATGAAATTCTTAGGCTGCAGACAATATATTCAGAGAGATTTCACAGCTGGGCACCAGAATGCCTTCCATCCACCATAGTTACTCTCATGTAATCCAAGACTTGGAAGGGTCCATTGCTCAGTGTATGAATTCAAATTAAAACATCCCAGACAGATGGCTGTCTAGCTTCTGTATGGGCACCTCAAGTGACAGAGAGCCCACCACCTCCCTGGATAAATGATTCCACTGTTAAACCGTTGGAAACTCTCTTCCAACTGAAACCCATTAGTCCACGTCCTGCACACTGGAACCAGAAAAAATTGATCTCAACCTTCTACTTCAGTGTTTCTCAGCCTTGGAAACTTTAAGATGTGTGGACTTCAACTCTCAGAATTCCCCAGCCAGCCATGCTGGCTGCAGAATTCTGGGAGTTGAAGTCCACACATCTTAAAGTTGTCAAGGTTGAGAAACACTGTTCTACTTGTTGTCCTTTCAGGTATTTGTTGGGATTCATAACCAAGATGGTCAGGGAGTTCACAGCAAGCATTAATTTATGGGCAGATTCATAAGTACAGTACAAAGTAGAGTTCCTTTATGAAAGATGTCTGTAAAAGGGAGGCCCACGTCAGGCAAACCCTCATCATGACCGTCTCCCACCCGGAAACCTATGCCCTCATTTTGGGAGGTTGTGCGGATCCAGAATTGGCCTTTATAGCCACTTACGGATCCACCGTTAAAATTTTACCTTTGGAAGACAATCTTACTCGGCTACGAGTGATCGCCAATGATGATGATGACATTCAAATGGAGCAATCTTTCTATTTCACAGCTATGAAAACATTCAAGTTAAAATATAATCCCAAGAATTATTTTTTCTCCACAGCCTAGCCTAATCCAGATGATTTTCAAACACCGCTGTTCTTTTGCCGTCGTATCAACTTTTCCCAGTTCTGGTCAGATTTCAAAGAGTGATAATGCTAATGGGCAGAGTGCCAACTCCCTTTGCGTGATTTTTTCCATGTTCTGTTGGGTTGAGAATAATAATATACAAGGAAGATCATGCAACCCACCTGCAACATTTCTTGGCTTATCCGTCTTCTTTTCAAGCCCTCCTTTGCCTCTTGGTTTGGAGCCAAGTTAAATGGCATCAAGGGGAAAATAAAACCCATTTTTCTCTCCTTTGCTGGCAAACCTATAGCATCAGGCAGCTTTATGTGTAGACAACAGAATCCCCTTTTCTGGAAATCTCAGACAAGACAGTAAAGTCATGCAACTTCTTCTCTATGGCCAGAGAAATATCAACCAAGATATGAAATACATGCACATCAAACTTAAATAATAGCTACCACTTGGTCAGCTGCAGTGATTATTTATTTATTTATTTGCCTATAATGAGCCAGTTTGGTCTAGTGGTTAAGGTGCTGGGCTAGAAACCAGGAGACTGAGAGTTCTAGTCCCGCCTTAGGCATGAAAGCCGGCTGGGTGACCTTGGGCCAGTCACTCTCTCTCAGCCCTAGGAAGGAGCCAATGGGAAACCAGGAGACTGAGAGTTCTAGTCCCGCCTGAGGCATGAAAGCCAGCTGGGTGACCTCGGGCCAGTCCCCTTCTCTCAGCCCTAGGAAGGAGCCAATGGCAAACCAGGAGACTGAGAGTTCTAGTCCCGCCTTAGGTATGAAAGCCGGCTGGGTGACCTTGGGCCAGTCACTCTCTCTCAGCCCTAGGAAGGATCCAATGGCAAACCAGGAGTCAGTGAGTTCTAGTCCCACCTCAGGCATGAAAGACGGCTGGGTGACCTTGGGCCAGTCCCTCTCTCTCAGCCCAACTCACCTCACAGGGTTGTTGTTGTGGGGAAAAGAGGAGGAGGAAGGAGTATTAGGTTATGTTCGCCGCCTTGAGTTATTTATAAAAATAATAAAGACGGGATAAAAATTAAAAAATAAAATAAAATAACCAAGCAAAAAAAAGTGGGAGACATGAAAGGACCTAACTATATCCCGAACTGCTAACATCAGAGGCATACATGCATAGCTAACTAAACTGGTTGTTAACCACCAGTTAAACCTTAATTCAATTTAACACAATGGGTAGCCTCAGCCATTGTAATTTGCAAGCCATGTTTATGGATAACCATAATTATGGCGTTTACCAACATGCTTTATCCAGGTGAAAGACCTGGCACATGCATTCACACACTTGATTCTGTATGCACAGCCCTGGATTAACCTTTAAGCAAAATAAGCATGGGCTTAGGGCACCAAGGGAAGGGGGGCACTACAGAGTTTTTCCCCCTAACCCTTAACTCTTTCACTGCCATATTCAATTCTCATTTTCAGCGCTTATTGAGTCTTAATGTCTTATCGGTTAATCAATGGAAGGGCCAAGCGTAGGCTGACCATATTTCCTTCAGACAAAAACGGGACCTTTGGGATGGCAAAACGGGACAGGGTCTTATGCCACCATGCCGGCCTCCAAACCCCGCCCCCCAGTCCACGCAATTGGCTCCCACCTGCAAACCCCGCCCCCGCCCCACACGATTGGCTCCCGCCTGCAAACCCCACCCCCATCAGCGTGATTGGCTCAGATTTTAATTTTTTTCCCCGATTTTTAAAGGTTTTTTTTTATTCTAGCAGTAAATGGTGCGGCAGAGCTGGTGTGTTTGGGGGAGGCCAGAGTACACACACTGTGCACACAGCACCGTCATCGGCTGGGGAACAAGGGACGGGGATGGAGGGGATGGAGGTCCACCACTGCCCCATCCCCCTCGGGCTTGGCCGAGGGAGGGAGGAGAGTCGCTGCTGCTGCCACCGCCGCAGAGCAGGAGAAGCAGGAGGAGCCGGCTGCGCTCGGCTGCTTCAGCCACACCACTCCGCCCCTTGCTGCCCGCTGAAGCTCCCCAGGGTGGCCGGCTCCTGCTTCTCCTGCTCGGCGGCCCGACTACTCTCCTCCCTCGGCCAAGCCCGATCAGATGCACATACACACACTCACACACTCACAGGACAGACTGCCCTCGGCAGGAGCCGGCCGTGCTGGGAGGCTTCAGCCACACCACTCCGCCCCTCGCCACCCGCTGAAGCCCCCCAGCATGGCCAGCTCCTGCCAGGGCAGTCTGTCCTGTGAGTGTGTGTGTGTGTGCATCTGATCAGGCTTGGCTGAGGGAGGAGAGTTGTCGGGCCGCCGAGCAGGAGAAGCAGGAGCGGCCACCCTGGGGAGCTTCAGCGGGCAGCAAGGGGCGGAGTGGTGTGGCTGAAGCAGCCGAGCGTAGCCAGCTTCTCCTGCTCGGCGGCCCGACAACTCTCCTCCCTTGGCCAAGCCCGATCATATGCAGGCGCGCGCGCACACACACACGCATGCACCCACCCCACACCCTCTTTCTCCAGCCTCCCTGCAACAGGTGCCGGTGCATTTGGTCATGGGGAGGCTGGAGAAAGAGGGTGTGGGGAGCGTGTGTGCGTGTGTGTGTTTGTGCACGATTACGCTGAGCAAGTAATCCGCACGCATGCACACACATGCACGCACCCCACACCCTTTTTCTCCAGCCTCCCTGCAACAGGTGCGGGTGCATTTGGTCATGGGGAGGCTGGAGAAAGAGGGTGTGGGGGGTGCGTGTGTGTGCGTGCGCGATTACTCTGAGCAAGTAATCTGCGCATGCGCACACACACACACGCATCCTCTTTCCACAACCTTCCCGTGCCTGCTTTCCCTGGCCTCACCACTGCTGGGCAGACAATCTCAGGATCAGGTAAGGAGGCAGGAACCTGGACTGTGGTGCTGTGTCTGCTGCTGGGCTCGCACGTGGCAACTGGGCTTCCAGTTGCCGCGCTGATAGGGCCTCTTCCGGGCTGCCTCCAATGGCAAGTCCAGCTCCAGTCCTCCTTCCTGTCTTCCTGTCCTCCTTCCCGCCGGGTTTAAAAAAGGGACAATATTGAGATTTTGATCAAAACGACGGGACGGTTGAAAAATGCTAAAATAACGGGACTGTCCCGTTCAAAACGGGACGTATGGTCACCCTAGCCAAGGGGCACCATTGTTGGGCTGCTCTGAGGTCATCAGCTGGCCTTAATCGGCCCTGTGTATGCATGTACATGTCTGCATGGTGAGTTGGGCAGACTTAGCCCATTTCAGTTGGTCATTCAATGTATTGTGCAAACCCAGAAAATGGGCTAGAACAGTAACCAGGTTAAGCACACTGGAGGGAAGGTAGCCACGGAGTGCAACTTAGCCTGAATACAAATCCAGTACATGTGTATATGGTAGCCTTTGTGGTGTAATAATTTGCGAGTTGTGTGTGAGAGCCTTGAGGCACGCCCTCATGAGGAGAGGAAGAATCTGGGGGTGAGGGTTTGTTTACACAATGGCTGGGTTTACACACATTCTAAACAAAAACCCAACACATTGTATTATGGGGAACAAAATAGTATATTTCACTGACTGTGGTTTATTCAAACCAAGTGCAAACAAGGCCAGTTATCTGCTGCATACTTGGGAGAGAGGATGAACATTTTCCACGGCATATGAATTACAATGAACCCAGGATGACAACTCATTTTCCTCTCTTCCTCTCCAGACAATTTCAGCAATAGCACTTCAGTGGTGGTGTAATTGCTGAAATTATGGATCAGTTGTCCCAAATTATGGACAACTGGGGCCATTTTATGATTGTTTTGGTTCCACCTCTGTTATGTGTCTAGTCCGAGCACCTCCAGTTTAACATTGTATTTTTAATTTATATTGTTTTATTCTGTACTAGAATGTTGTGCTTTTGTGCCCTACCTAGAGTGTTTCTGTTATCAAGGTTGGTGGGGAGAGAGAAGAGGCTGGCTGTAGAGATATGTGCTAAAAAAGGGAAGCAAATAAAATAAAAATGACAAAACTGTGCAATACTGAGCACAAGGCCATATATTATATAAGAGAGTCATCCATTTGCAGAATTCAGTGCATTTTTTAAAAAAGGAAAATAATAGGAGGATAAAGTAGTGTAAGCCGCAAGGCATTTTCTCAAGTTATCACACTATACAATCTCGCATGTCAGGAATACAAATCATACCGATTCCATTTCTGTGTGGGGCAATGTAAAACTGATTCTATCCAGTGTTTAATATCTCTAAATTCAAATGTTTGTAGTACTGTGTCTTCTATCTAATGTTTTACTTTACCTAAAAAGGAATTTTTCAGAGCTGCTGTTAATGTATAAAAAGGTAAAGGTACCCCCCGCACATTTGTGCAGTCGTGTCCGACTCTAGGGGCCGGTGCTCATCTCCGTTTGTTAGCCAAAGAGCCAGTGTTGTCCAAAGACACTTCCACGGTCATGTGGCCGCATGACACGCATGGAACGCTGTTACCTACCCACCGAAGTGGTACCTATTAATCTACTTGCATTTGCATGCTTTCGAATTGCTAGGTTGGCAAGAGCTGGAGCTAGTGCGGGAGCTCACTCCGCACGCAGGGCTAGGGATTCGAACCTCCGAACTTGTGATCTTCCGATCGACAAGCCTGGCGTCTTACCCACTGAGCCACCACGCCCCTCTTGAGCCACCACGCCCCTCTACTGTTAATGTATACAAAGGTATATATCACACTATTCCCTTTCAGGGTAAGCAATCTTATGCAAAGCTCAGAAAGGAATAATACTAATAGAAAGCCAAAGAAATTAGGGATGAGGCAAGAAAAGGAAAAATAAATCTAATTTATACCAACACAATTCACTACACCTCTTCAAATGTTTCTATTCTTGCAAATCATCCTTGCTTTCACCAAGTCTTTATACCACTTCATATCTTGCCTTTTGATTTTAAATAATCTGTTTTTGGAGGCTCTTATCAAAGTCCAACCACCGCTTTCTCAGTCTTCCCCTTCCTCTTGAACCATTGACTTTACACTGATATATTTGTTTTGCAATTTGGTCCTCGTTCATTCTCTCTACATGATCAAACCAGATGGACATAAGTTCTTTCATACTTGTGTTTGGTTCACATTCATTCAGCACCTGCTTACTCTGGACCCTACTTCTTCTTGTTTTATCACAAATGCTTCTTAAGTATCACATTCTCACTGCTTTAAACTTATTATGTTTCTCTTGATATTCTCAACTCTCATTTCTATTTAGCAAACTGACAAGAATCACACTTTTATGATTGGTTGGTTGGTTGGTTGGTTATGTGCAGTCAATAGATAGAACTACTGCAGGACAATCTGTCCCTGACCTGATCCTTTGGGTCTTCCAATGGTCCACCCACCTTGCTACTGGTTGTCCCCTTCTTTTTCTTTCCACCTTCCCAGCATTATGGCTTTCTCAAGGGAGCTGTATATTTGCCTAATGTGTCCAAAATATGATCATTTGAGCCTGGTCATTGGTGCTTTGAGTGAGAATTCTAGACTGATTTGTTTGACGATCCATTTGTTTGTTTTCTTAGCTATCCATGGTATTCGCTATGTGTTCCAGCAAAACTTCATCAGTACAATGACCATCTGCAGCACTCATTATCTACACCTCAGTGCAAATCTTTCCAAGCCTGGAGAACCCCAAAGAAAGTACAGGTAGTCCTCACTTAACTACAGTAATTGGGACCGACAACTCCGTTGCTAAATGACACAGCTGTAAAGTGCAATATCACGTGACTGCTCCAACTTACGACAGCAGTTGCAGCCATTCCAGTTGCTGTCGTTAAGCGAATCCCACACAGTTGTTAGGCGCAACATCATGTAATCACCATTTGTGACCTCCTGCTGGCTTCCCCACTGACTTTGCTTGTCAGAAACTGGCAGTAAAGGTCGCAAATGGCGATCACATGACCAAGGGACGCTGTGACCATCATAATTGCGAGCTGGTTGCCAAGAGCCCAAATCATGATCACGTGACCACAGGATGCTGCACTGGCTGCAACTACAAGGACTTGTTGTAAGTCTCCTCGTTCAATGCCGTTGTAACTTCGAACGGTCGCTTAACAAGTGGTTGTTAAATGAGGGCTAATTGTATGTACAAAAAGTCTGGGCTACCACTATTCTAAGACATTCTCACCACAATTATTACTTTCTTTTTGTAAATGTTTTTCCTGCATTTGAACATTTACAGCATTCATTTCAATTGCACCCTTTGGCATATCACTATCATTCCCATGCAATTCTCTAAATCAGTGTCTCTCAACCTTGGCAGCTTGAAGATGTGTGGACTTCAACTCCCAGAATTCCTCAGCCAGCTATGCTGGCTGGGGAATTCTGGGAGTTGAAGTCCACACGTCTTGCCAAGGTTGAGAAACACTGCTCTATATGCTTCTTCAACCATCCCATCACTTTAGTTTTAGCCCAAATTATTTCATCACTTTTATTTTTAATGCCACTGCATCTTAATCTGTGACAGCCAGAAATTCTTTATAGCCTAAGGCAAAGAAAATGCTGCATCCTGAGATCAGCATGTCAATAGGATATTTCAGACAAATGAGACTGGTCAAGGCTTAGGAGAATTGCCCTGTTGTTGCTGTCTTCTGTTTCTGCTGGAGATGGTTGCCTCACTCTGCCCAGTGGTAAGGTAGATTCCGGCATTAAACAAAAGGCTCGGATGTTTCTCCACATACTTCTCACCCCAAGCCTTTGCTGCACATCCACATTTAAATAAATACACTTAAAAGACAAAAATAAATTGGATCTATCCATCAGTTTAAGTCATCACATCACCGGTGTGATGCCTGCATCCATTCTGGGATTGAATCCCCCTGAGAAACATTCTAAAATCTGGACTTAACCCAGTGGGGTAAAGCTCTGCTAATGACTTGGCAAGATAATGTAGCCCAGTTTAACAGGTGGCAAATTCCAAAGGGGGAATTTGCCCTTGTTAAAAAACCTTCAAGCCTGCTTTTTCTGCTGCAAAAGATGAACTATTTTATGGTGGAACAAGATTTGATGGGTAATTCCTATAGTGCTTTGGACCGTATTCATATCCCATTCCAATCCAGATGGACTCTGTGTGGCAAACAAAATGAAAAGCAAAAAATAATATAAAAGAATATAAAAATAATGTAAAAGCAACCAAACTTTCTATGATAGATGTCCACACTCAACTAGGAGCCAAAGGAGCATTGCAAGAGTATCAACTTAACTTGCTTGTGGCAAGCAGGAATGGTTAGGGACAGATGTATCTCCAAGGAAACGGTATGCCATTGATTATCCACATCTTTCTATCAAGGTTACTGTGGCATATGGGTTTTAGTGGCCTGGCATGGCTGCTGTTCTTCTGGCATGAGCCAACATATGGAGTGAGTAACAGGGGAGAAGCAGCTCACTGTTGGCCTTGAAGGGCAGCTGCACCATCAGGAGGGCTGATGAACTGACCTGGCTGCTAGCTCGTGTGGGAGGTGTGGCTGGTGAGGAGCGATTTTGAGACAGCAGTCCCATTGGTCCAGCCTGGTATATAGGTGTTGGGGACTAGAGCCCTGGGGGGACACCCACCTCCTCAGTTGTTGGGGGACATGCTCTCAGTCTAGGCTGACCATACGTCCCGTTTTAAACGGGACAGTCCCGTTTTTTTTAGCATTTTTCAACCATCCCGTCATTTTGATAAAAATCTCAATTTTGTCCCGTTTTTTTAAACCTGGTGGGAATGGCGCAGAAGGAGGATTCGAGCCGGGGCTGCCGATTGGAGGCAGCCTGGAAGAGGAAGCCCTCCCGCCTATCAGCGTGCAGCAAAGGAGGGACTGGGGGCGGGGTTTGCAGGTGGGAGCCAATTGCACGGACCGGGGGGCAGGGACCCATCTTTTTCATGAATACGGAATATTACATAAGACCCCATCCCGTTTTGCCATCCCAATGTCCCGTTTTTGTCTCAAGGAAATATGGTCAGCCTATCCCAGTCTAACCTAAAAATTGGAAAGGGGATGACTGTGCACGGAGTGAATGGAGTGGCTGGAGAGAAAAGCTGGAGAGAGAACTTAAGTGTGCTGAGCAGTTGTTGGTTTCTTTTCAGGAAGGGAGAAGAACGGTGCAGGGGTGGCTTCCCTGGAAGAAGGAAAGGGAAGACCCAGAGGGATGAGAGCTCCACCCAAGGTCCAAGAACTGGAAGGAGGGACCCATGGGCTGCAGGAGGCAGCTTCACCCAAGACCCAAGAGGGGAAGAAGGGGGTCAGCTGTTGGTGGAGAAGCTCTGGTCTCTGGGGAAGGACTGGGCAGAAGACCCTGAGGGATGTTCTTCCCCCAACAGAGAAGCAGTAGGTGTTCGGCTGAGCGGTTCCAGGAGGAGGTCAGGCCATGCTCAGCACACTCCATCCCATTCCTTTCTTTTCACTTTCTCTCTTGTCGAGCCCCAAAACAGGGGAGGAAGATGGAGAGGAAGGGGGGGAAGCAGGAGAAATAGAGGAGGGTAGTATCTGGAGGGGAGACTTAGGAGGAAACCTGACACCGGGTGAACACCAGTGGTGTGTTGTATACCCATTGTAAACAGCTGCTATAAATTACGTCACTGTATATCAGTGTTTCTCAACCTCGGCAGTTTTAAGCCGTGTGGACTTTAACTCCCAGAATTTCCCAGCCAGCATTACTGGATGAGGAATTCTGGGAGTTGAAGTCCACACGGCTTAAAGCCGCTGAGGTTGAGAAACACTACTGTATATAGTAAACAGCATAAAAGCCCCCACTGTCCTGTTTTTCTGTGTCAATTGCCCCCCTTGCAACACAATATACCCCCAGTTCAAACAAGAATCCCCTCGCACTGTGGTGGTTACTTTACTGCACTCCTGAGATCTGCATTATTTAGAATACTTCAGCATTTTTCTAGGCTAGAATTTTAAATTTTACTGCTGCTCCTCGTTCACAGTTGCTTGTGTTGAAATATTTCTAAGATTAATTGGGATGAACCTTGCTTACTTCCCCTTAGGCTCTAATATATCAACACAAGTATGTCAAGAGTTGGGTTTGATGATTTCTACTGATTATATTAAATATTTGCAGCTTTCTATTCCAAAAAGTATATATTTTTAAATATGTAGAAATAGAAACTTTTGCAAGAGATTGATTTGAATGTGAATAGATGGATTAAAATTCCATTAAGTTTGTGGGTTAAAATTAATGCTATTAAAATGAATGTTATTCCTCATTTGATTTATGTCTTGAGAGGCATAATAAATAAATACTTTCTTCAGATTGATAAGTTATTTAGGAAATTTATTTGGGAAAATAGAGCACCAAGGATTTCATTAGTCAAACTGAGATTACCACTTGATGGTGGTGGTTTTAATTTATTGGACTTGCAAAAATATCATTGGACTTTTATCAGCAACAAATGAAAATAGAAAATCATCCTCTGTGGGCCTTGTTAAAAATTATTATTTATTCCCATTATGGTCATGGCAAGTTCTTGGATCAACAAACAGTAGAAAAGATGTTCTATTTCCAGGAATGTGTGCTGCAAGAAATCTTTGGGCTTTCTTGGGGTGTAGATTGGATTTTGATATTGAGACTCAAGAATATTTAACTCTTTGGAAGAATTCTACACCAAAAATAGGTGGTAAAATGTTTAATTGGAAAGTATGAGCAGAAGCCGGGATAGTGACTTTAAATCAATTACTATATAATGATTACTTTAAGGAGATGATGATAGATAGATAGATAGATAGATAGATGAAAGAAAGAAAGAAAGAAAGAAAGAAAGAAAGAAAGAAAGAAAGAAAGAAAGAAAGAATGAATGAATGAATATGGGCCAGACACCTTTGCAACTTCAAAGGAATTGGAGGTGTTTCTTATCTGATGGAACTACAATCAAACTTAAATCCACAACATATCTTTTACCTGAAGTTAAAGATCATTTTTAACATAGATACTGCAGATAGTCCTTGCTTACTGACTGCCTTGTTTAGCGACCATTCAAAGTTACGACAGTTGAAAAAAAACAGGTTCGCGACCAATCCTTGCATTTACAGCCGTTGCAGTATACCACAATCACACGATTGCCATTTGCAAGCTTCATAACCAGCTTCCAAGAAGCAGAATTAATGGACAACACAAAAGTGAAATTGAAAGTCACCATAACGTGATGTCTCGCTTAACGACCATGGTGGTTTGCTTAATGACAGAAGCAGAAGTAACATCTTAAGTCCAGCACTGTCACATGATTTCTCACTTAGGAACTGTATCGCTTAGTGACAGAGTTGCAGATCCCTATTGTGGTTGGTAAGCAAGGACTACCTGTAACAGGATTTATCTATCATGAATGCCACATCCATGGTTGCAAGTCCTTAAAAAGGGGGATTTGAAACTAAAATTGATTCATCAAAAAATGCATTTGAAAGGATGGACATCAAATTTTCTTTGTTGGAAGATGCAAAAAATTTGAGGGATCACTGACCCATATGATCTGATCTTATGAAGTGTTGGTATCTTTTTGGAATAGCAATTAAATGTACATAAGTAGATTTATGGGGAAATTCCTAAATGTTAAAAAAGTTGTGATGCTGAACTATATCCCAAAACTTTGGAATCTGTCTTTGAGGAATTATGATTGTACTGGGCATGGGGGTTGCTTAAAGAATTGTTTTGATATTATTAAGGATTGGCTTTTGGAAATGTGTAATTTATCCATTTTGGAAAATACGTTATTTTCAAATAATCAGAAAATGAAGCAATATGTTCTTCTTCGGTATAGATTTTATGATCTATATAACAATATAGTTGTCTTAGGTATTTTTAAATTCTATTTGATATCAAGGACTTAAAATAACATCTCAATATAACCATGACCTAGCCCCAGGTGTAAGGTCACACAGCTACCTAGAAACATATTTAGGATTCCCTTACTAACTTTGCTCAGACTGAAGAAGCTCCTTGGATAAGGAGCGAAACGTTTCCACTGAGAAAATAGAAATCCAGTTGACATGATTCAAGCTACAGACAATTCCACCTGGATGACTGAGAACCTTCATAGACATATTTGATATCAAGATACTATTATCTTTTGTGAACCAGTGGTTTATATATAGACAGGACTCAAGGTGCAGACTGTGCAGAGAGACCTCAGAGAGTGTCCAACACAGAGTGGCAGGGTGTAAGATGCAGGCAGGAACAGCATACACTGAACGGCACAACCAAGTAGCTGGCATTGTGTACAGGAATATCTGCACAGCGTATGGGCTAGACCCTCCCAAGTCCAGATGGGAGATTCCACAGAAGGTTGCGGAGAATGACAGGGCTAAAATCCTGTGGGACTTCCAGATCCAGACAGACAGGCAGGTACTGGCCAATCAACCAGACATCGTGGTAGTAGACAAGGAGCAGAAGACAGCGGTGGTGATAGATGTAATGGTGCCAAGTGACAGCAACATCAGGAAGAAGGAGTATGAGAAGCTGGAGAAGTACCAGAACCTGAAGGAGAAACTAGAAAGGATGTGGAAAGTGAAGGCCAAAGTGGTCCCAGTGGTGGTAGGAGCACTCGGGGCTGTGACACCTAAGCTGGGAGAGTGGCTCCAACAGATCCCAGAAGCAACATCAGAGCTCTCTATTCAGAAGAGTGCAGTGCTAGGAACAGCTAAGATGCTGCGCAGAACCCTCAAACTCCCAGGCCTCTGGTAGAGGACCCGAGGTTGAGGAAGACACATTCCACCCATAGGGGTGAGAAGGGAATTTTTTATTTATACGTGTGTGTGTGTGTGTGTGTGTGTGTGTGTGTGTGTGAGAGAGAGAGAGAGAGAGAGAGAGAGAGAGAGAGAGAGAGAGAGAGAGAGAGATATTTTGTATTGGTACTTTTAATTTTTTTTCTGGTTTTTTAATTGGGGGGGGGGGGTGTTTTCTCTTTTATTCCTTGGTTCTGTTTTAGGGTTTTTTATTTTTGTACTCTAATTTTTTTTTTTGTAATATTGCCATAAAAAAATAAAATTGGAAGAAAAAAATGTTGCAATAATTTAATTTGAGGTGGGAAAGAAAGCTACCTACAGTAGGTCACATTTTCACCCTTAAAAGGTGACATATAAATAAATTAGATGGCTGAGCAGTGACACATACACAGTCGTGAGTTACCACTTGGAAAAAAAGCCATCTGTAATGTCATCCCATGTATCGTCTTGCCAAACGTATGCAGAATATTACACACTAGAAAGAGGCTGCAGACTCTGAAAGAAGAGATCAGCCAGTGTCCAATGCAATCCAAAAATCCTTCAAATAGAGCAGATTTTGCATAGGATGAACACTTTAGGCTGGGTGACAGTTGGCTTAACCAAGACTATTGAATAAACCACAATTGGTTGAGATCACACAATATGGCAAGAGCAAATAAGCTACATAATTGATTTAGCATGTTATGAGTACTCAGCTTTCAGATTTGTTCAAACAGGGTCTCTTGTTTATATTACAGTGACCAGTTCTATCATAACTGAGGTCATACCTGACCATGTTTACTCTAGGAAGACTTCTGCCAGCCCAGCCTGTCAGAAGGTTTTACAGTCCTTCCCATATCACATTCATCACGTGCCAACTCTAACATGAAGAGGGAACATGCATGAGTCAATCAAAGATTATTAAAGACAAAACTTCCATACAGCTGGATTTCAAGTTAAACACAAGACTTCTTGATACTTGACATATGCAGCTAAGAACCAACAACTCTTGTGCATGTGTGAAGAAGACCCACACCCCAGAGTGTACAACCTACACCCTCAGGGTCACATGCAGACTATCCAAGATCTCCCTCTTCCAAAAAGTTAGCAAAGTACAGTTTTCAATGTGACAGCATTCTGACAAACTTGGGGAGTCATTCAGTGCTCTTCAGTGATTTAAATTAAAATTAAATCAAATGCCCTGTCCACTTACTGAAGGATTTCACCAAACAGGGCATCCTGGTTCTCCACTCTTGCCCCAGACAATCAAAGGAAGTTGTTCTCTGGAGAAGGAGCGAACTGCTGACTGTTGAAATGCATGTAACTTGTGACGCATTTTAACACAACACAACATTTAATATTCAGCACAATCCAAACAGTACATTTTATTAGAAAGCTGTGCAAAATCTGTTAATGCTGCATATTGATCTTGTAAGTGGCTTTGCGGGGCTCAGATTCCACAGTGTATCACTAGACATAAAAACTGAAATTGCCATTTTTAAGACTCTGAAGAGGAAAGGAAAAACAAAAGGCCTGAAGCCGAATTTTTGGCATAGGAACCAAAAGACAGAGACAGTAGATCCTCAAGACTATAAAAAAATAAATGGCAACTGCAAATGCTATTATTTCCTAAAGTTCTCTGTGATATCTCACTGTTTACAGTCCATATAAAGGATGTCTTCCAACACCAAACTGAACCCAGGAATACATTTTACACCTTTAAATTGGAGGGATTTCCAACAAAACCTTGAACATACAGATCTCTTCCCTCTCCTTTTGGTATTAATGGAAGTATTTGCGAGGGCATCTTTGTATTGCACAACCCAATAAGGTTATTAAGCCATGGGCATCTCTGTGGAGTTAGTATAGAGAGACTTTGGAGCATTCACACTTTTCTTAAAGCAGAAAATTTCCCCTTTTCTGTGAATAACAATTAAATAGTGGCTGGGTTCTACATCACATGAAAAAAACATATTTAAACCAAACATGGTTTAAATGTTGATTCAGTCATAACAGTTGAGTTTATACCTAGTGCTAAGCCACAATCATGGTTTACAAATCACAGTGGCTGGATTCACATATTACACTAAGCCAGCAGTCCTCAAAGTTTGCAGTACCATGACACCTAAGACAATTTGTGAGTTTTTCCCCCCACCCCAAACCCCCAAAAAACTAATGTTTTCTTTGGTGGTAGAGTTAGCCAAGAAATAAATCTATGACTTTGATAATTACATTTTAATCTAGGTGCCGAAATTGTCCACTGGGATTAAGCCTAGGACAAGCTTTTACAGCCACTGCTACTCTGCCTGTGCACGGCTGATCAAGTTTTTTTTTTAAGTTGTGGCTCTCTTCTATGTAGTTTAAGACCCCCCCACCCCAGCAGGTTCTGACAGTTTAAGAACTGCTGCTCTAAGCCAAAATCAAATAAACCACATTACCTGGACTTTTATGATGCTAACTTCCATAGGCTCTAAGCAGCTCACAGGATGCCAAACGTAGGCTCAAGACATCACATCACTCTAATCAGCATCCAGTAATAGTGCCATCCTTAAAAAGGTAAGGTACCCCCCGCACACTTGTGCAGTCGTGTCCGACTCTAGGGGCCGGTGCTCATCTCTGTTTGTTAGCCAAAGAGTCAGCGTTGTCCGAAGACGCTTCCACGGTCATGTGGCCACATGATCCGCGTGGAACGCTGTTACCTACCCACTGAAGTGGTACCTATTAATCTACTTGCATTTGCATGCTTTCGAATTGCTAGGTTGGCAAGAGCTGGGGCGAGTGCGGGAGCTCACTCCGCACGCAGGGCTAGGGATTCGAACCTCCGAACTTGCGATCTTCCGATCCACAAGCCTGGCGTCTTACCCACTGAGCCACCACACCCCTAGTGCCATCCTTAGCAGTAGGCTAAAAATTCTACATCCCCAAAAACATAGCCTGGTATGTGAATCTGACACATGTCTTCTTATTGAAATTAAATGCTTTCAGAGTTAACTTGCAACCTTCTTTAAGCCAGAATGTGAAACTGGGAACTCAACCAAAATTCAAAATCCTTGGTTAAAATGTATACTGGTTAGCCTGACTTTTTGATTGACATGGAAACCAAAAATATGACTGCTAATATTTTTCAGCCATTCTAGGAGCTTTTTTAGCTAATAGACAAAGTGGAATAAATAAAGAACATGCTCAGTTGGAATTCAGAGAGCTGGGAGATGGATATGCACTCCCGAGAATAGATTCCACCTGATCAGTTCTCAGAAAGAATTTCATCAGCACTGGCCATCTCCTGCACTGAAGTGAGCAGCTACATGAAGAATAGTGTGCTTGCTTTGGTTTACTGAATATTTTTTTAAAATGTATACGCTGACCACTCCCACTTGAGGCATCAGACAGCTTACAAATGTTTCTGACAATGCAAATTTTTAATACCTAATTGGTAAAGACTGGACGCTAGATCAGCAGCTCAATTTGAGAGCTCCAATAAATGTTAATCATCTTTCTCTGCCTTCATTAATTACTCATCTTTTGTACTTCCTCCTGGGAACTATCTTTACTTTGAGGAAGGTTGGTTATTTCATTTTATTATTTTATTGCTTCTTTTTTAAAAAAAAAGGGTATCTTAATTTATCTCAACTAACAGGGCGATTGCCAGAAGCCAGCATGGGTTCATGAAAAACAGATCATGCTAGACAAATCATATTGCTTTCTTTGATAGTGTGACTAGATTAGTGGACCAAGGGAATGCTGTGGATATAGTGTCCTTAGCCTCTTCCATAAGGAATTTGATAAAGTGGACCACAGTCTCCTTCTTAATAAATTGGAACAAGGTGGGATGGCTGGTCCCACTACCAGATAGATCCGCAGTTGGCAGAACAAAAGTAGCCCACTTGTGGTCCTTAATGGGTCTACGTTCACATGGAGGGAGGTATGCAGGGGGGTACCTCAGGATTCCTGGTCCCAATATTCTTCAGCAGCTTCATAAATGGCTTAGATGTGGGAATAGAATGGATACTCATAAGGATGGGGGGGGGGGGTTTGTTAACACCCCAGACAAGAGGTTCAAGATTCAGAAGGATCTTGATAGATTTGAACACTGGGCTCTAGCCATCAAAATGCTATTAAATGGTGAGACATGTGAGGTTCTGCACTTAGGTAGGAAAAAAACAGATGCTCGGGTACAAGGTAGGCAATACCTAGCTTTGCAGTAATACTTTTGAGAAGGACCTTGGTATCCTGGTAGTCAATAGATTAAGCATGAAGCAGCAGTGTGCCACAGCTGCCAAAAGAGCCAATACAGTTTGGGTTGCAGCCACAGAGGTATGGTGTTAAGATCACGGGAAGTGATATTGCCACTTTATGTTGCACTGGCTAAGTCACACCTGGAATACTGCGTCTATTTCTGGTCACCGCAATACAAAAAGGATGCTGAGGAACTGGAAAGAGTGCAGAGAGGATTAACAAAGATTGTGAGGGGCTTGGAGGCTAAATCCTACAAAAAACAGTTAAAGGAACTGGGTATGTCTAGCCTAAAAAAGAGAGGGCTAAGGGGAGACAGGATAGCCGCCTCCAAAACATGAAGGGATGTCACACGGGAGAGGCGGTGGAAATATTCTCCATAGCACCCAAGGGTAAGACAAGAACCAACGGGTGGAAGCTTTACAGAGAGAGGTCCAAACTTAAAATAAGCAGGTATTTCCCAACTGTGAGAGCTATTAAGCAGTGGAACAGCCTGCCTCCTGAAGTGGCAGGTGTTCCATCACTGGAAGTTTTCAAGAGAAAATTGGGCAGTGACTCCTCTGAGAGGTATGAGGTCCTGTTCTGGGTAGGGCGTTGCACAAGAAGACCTCCAAGGTCTCTTCTAAGCCTAGGATTCTATGAATTTGGAACAACAGCAACAGCATGAGAAAAAGGAGGAAGTGTCACAAAATGAACTCAGGAACAATGGTCCCTTCAAAGCTCTCAAAACAACCCAAAATTACTGACTGCTTAGCACTCAAGAATGAGAGTCTGTAAGTAAAAGTAATACAAGTCCTATTTATATGTCGAACCGATATGATGCTTTAGAATGGGACTTGCAAACAGAGATTGAGAAGAAAGTAATTATTAAATCTCTCTTCCTCCTTTTGGAAAGTATCAGATAATCAGAAATATTTCACAACTGATCTCTTTACAACTGCTGTCGTAACACACACTTCCACCCCCCACAGCAATTTCATCTTCTGCAAAAGAGGTTCATGATGAAAATTTTACAAATGAGAGTGCCTCAGATTTTATATCTAGCAATGTCTTTTAACAGCAGACAGTAATTTCCATTTTTTAATCTTTAACAACAATAAATAGCAAATATGGACTTCCTTTAAAAAAAACTGTTGAGGTTTTTACCCTAAATCATGTAGTTAAATTAACAATGGTTATGGAAGCCTGATGCTAGGGAAAGTGGAAGGCAAAAGGAAGAGGGGCCGACCAAGGGTAAGATGGATGGATGATATTCTGGAGGTGACGGACTCAACCGTGGGGGAGCTGGGAATGGTGACGGCCGACAGGAAGCTCTGGCGTGGGCTGGTCCATGAAGTCACGGAGAGTCGGAAGCAACTGAATGAATAAACAACAAAAAATGGAAGAACAAGATACTATATTAAGAGGGAGTTATCAGTACCCAGTTGGGAGATACATTTAAATTTTGATTTCAATTCTTCTCTCCCCAAAAGAAAGAATATATCACTGACAGAATCTTTATTATTCTGCAGTGGAGAAAGGGAGAAGATAATGAAGAACCACCAGACCTTTCAAATTAAACATGGTATTCCTGAAAGCCTTCATAGACCTGGCTATTCTCCTGGGCCTTGGGTTAGAGTGTTGGGGCCCCTGTCAGATTTATTTAGGGTGGGTGGGTGTTGTTAGCCAGGCTGGCCATCAAGCTCCTGTTCTCTTTTATAGTTTTACTATACTGTACTTTCTATTTTTGAATCAGGAGGTGCTTAAATTGAATAATTTAAATTAAATTTAAATTAACCAGGTCTCTCTACAGATTAGCATTAACAAGGTTAATAAGGATTGTTGGGGCACTCAAAGGGCCCTAACTCTAAGCCAGCAAATGTCAATGCCATTCGAATGATCTATTGGCAGCTGAACCTAGTGAAATAAGATCTAAGCGAGTTCTACTAACATTCAAACATTCTATAATTTGTGGTCAGCTGCTCAAAATGAAAACATTATTGACTTCTGAATCACCTTTGTGTGTGTTATACAGTAACAAAATAGGCTTGCTTTTCAACTTACCAAATCAAGCTAAACCTACCCTTTAAGCAGTGGGAACAAAATGCTGGTTGCAAATAACCTTGAGGACGCAGTGTCAGTCCTGCCTTTGACAAAGAGCAGTTTAATCAGCATCCCAAGAAATAGAAATTCTTAATACTTAAAAAGACCAGGATGGATGCAAGGATTCTGTCTTTGGAAGAATGGCTAACTAAATTATGGGAGTAGGCCTCAATGTTTAGAACAACACTGTATTTGAAATGTAAATCCAATATAGAGTTTAATTCTTATTGGAAAACATTTTTGGACTACAGTCGTATACATGGAATCACGCCACATCCAAAATGTGGGTTTTAGAGTACATATCCTATTATGATATACAATTTACAGTATTGATTTAATGTATTATTTACTATCCGTAATCTTTTTTTTAATGACTTGAACTAAGTTAACCAAACGTTTAGCTTAAAGTTCAATAGGGACACATGGATTTTGATTAGAAAATGGATATGAAATATTTTACAGCATTTTTAGCGCTTCTAATGAAGCAGGGCAAAGGCTAATAGAGTTTTGTCAAGAGAACACGCTGGTCATAGCAAACACTCTTTTCCAACAACACAAGAGACGACTCTACACATGGACATCACCAGATGGTCAATACCGAAATCAGATTGATTATATACAGTACTTTGCAGCCAAAGATGGAGAAGCTCTATACAATCAGCAAAAACAAGACCTGGAGCTGACTGTGGCTCAGATCATGAGCTTCTTATCACAAAATTTAGGCTTAAATTGAAGAACGTAGAGAAAACCACTAGACCAATCAGGTATGACCTAAATCATATCCCTTATGAATATACAGTGGAGGTGAGGAATAGATTTAAAGGATTAGATCTGGTAGACAGAGTGCCTGAAGAACTATGGATGGAGGTTCGTAACATTGTACAGGAGGCAGCAACTAAAACCATCCCAAAGAAAAAGAAATGCAAGAAAGCAAAGTGGCTGACTGATGAGGCTTTACAAATAGCTGAGGAAAGAAGGGAAGCAAAAGGCAAGGGAGAAAGGGAAAGATATAAACAACTGAATGCAGAATTCCAGAGAATAGCAAGGAGAGATAAGAAGGCCTTCTTAAATGAACAATGCAAAGAAATCAAGGAAAACAATAGAATGGGGAAGACTAGAGATCTCTTCAAGAAAATCGGAGATATCAAGGGAACGTTTTGTGCAAAGATGGGCATAATAAAGGACAAAAAAGGCAGGGACCTAACAGAAGCAGAAGAGATTAAGAAGAGGTGGCAAGAATACACAGAAGAACTATACAAGAAAGATCTTAATATCCCTGATAAATACGATGGTGTGGTCACTGACCTTGAGCTGGACATCCTAGAGAGTGAAGTCAAGTGGGCCTTAGGAAGCATTACTAACAACAAAGCTAGCGGAGAAGACAGTATCCCAGCTGAGCTATTTAAAATCCTAAAAGATGATGCTGTTAAAGTGCTGCACTCAACATGCCAACAAATTTGGAAAACTCAACAGTGGCCACAGGATTGGAAAAGGTCAGTTTACATTCCAATTACAAAGAAAGGCAATGCCAAAGAATGTTCAAACTACCGTGCAATTGTGCTCATTTCACATACTAGCAAGGTTATGCTCAAAATCCTACAAGCTAGGCTTCAGCAGTATGTGAACCGAGAACTACCAGAAGTGCAAGCTGGGTTTCGAAGAGGCAGAGGAACTAGAGATCAGATTGCCAACATTCGCTGGATCATGGAAAAAGCAAGAGAGTTCCAGAAAAACATCTACTTCTGCTTCATTGACTACGCTAAAGCCTTTGATTGTGTGGATCACAACAAACTGTGGCAAAGTCTTAAAGAGATGGGAGTACCAGACCACCTTACCTGTCTCCTGAGAAACCTGTATGTGGATCAAGAAGCAACAGTTAGAACCGGACATGGAATAACCGACCGGTTCAAAATTGGGAAAGGAGTACGACAAGGCTGTATATTATCACCCTGCTTATTTAACTTATATGCAGAGTACATCATGAGAAATGCCGGGCTGGATGAATCACAAGCCGGAGTTAAGATTGACGGGAGAAATATCAACCACCTCAGATATGCAGACGATACCACCCTAATGGCAGAAAGTGAAGAGGAACTAAAGAGCCTCTTGATGAGGGTGAAAGAGGAGAGTGCAAAAGCTGGCTTGAAACTCAACATTAAAAAAACCCAGATCATGGCATCTGGTCCCATCACTTCCTGGCAAATAGAAGGGGAAGAAATGGAAGCAGTGACAGATTTTATTTTCTTGGGCTCCAAGATCACCGCAGACGGTGACTGCAGCCATGAAATTAAAAGACGCTTGCTCCTTGGGAGGAAAGCTATAGCAAACCTAGACAGCATATTAAAAAGCAGAGACATCACCTTGCCGACAAAGGTCCGTATAGTTAAAGCTATGGTTTTCCCAGTAGTAATGTGTGGCTGTGAGAGTTGGACCATAAGGAAGGCTGAGCGCCGAAGAATTGATGCTTTTGAACTGTGGTGCTGGAGAAGACTCTTGAGAGTCCCTTGGACTGCAAGGAGGTCAAACCAGTCAATCCTAAAGGAAATCAACCCTGACTGCTCATTGGAAGGACAGATGCTGAAGCTGAAGCTCAAATACTTTGGCCACCTAATGCGAAGAGAGGACTCACTGGAAAAGACCCTGATGCTGGGAAAGACTGAAGGCAAAAGGAGAAGGGGACGGCAGAGGATGAGTTGGTTAGATAGCATCACCGATGTAATGAACATGAATTTGAGTAAACTCCGAGAGACAGTGGAGGACAGGAAGGCCTGGCGTGCTATGGTCCATGAGGTCACGAAGAGTCGGACACGACTAAACGACTGAACAACAAAAAATGATGCATTAGACTATATTGGGTATATATTTTAGATCAGTTGCTTATCTGCCTGTATTTCACTACCTGCATCATCTATTTCTTTCAAAAATACATAATAATAAATGGGGAAAAAGACCTGGGTGACAATAGATGTTTTGAGCCCCTCCCTAATTATACGAGGCGGGGCCCAGCCTCGGTTTCTGCAGCAACACATTCCCTAGTTTAGGGCCCATCTATCCCAATACTTGCAAAGATGTCCCTTGAAAAAATGTAGGGTGACTTGTACAAGCATCCTGCAAAAGATGCTACTTCAATTCTGGAGATCAACTAAGGACAAGACAAAGGGGATCTGTGGAGTCCTTGGGGCTCTCTGAGCCTTGTTGTTTTCTTGCAGACGTTTCATTGCCAGACTAGGCAACATCTTCAGTGCGAAAATAGAGTGGGACTTGCTCTCTGTTTATAAACCATGGCTTGTCCTGCTTGTGTTGGTGGAGGTGGGGAGGGGACCTACAAACGGGAGGTTAGGAAAGATCCATGTAATATTCATTCATTTTATAACAAATTTTGATTTTATTTTACTGCAGGAAACATGGTTGAGAGGGGAGCTAAAGCTGGACGAATATTACACTATCACGTAGGAAACAATTGCTTCCCCATTTGGAGGGTCCCCAAGTGGGTGTATTAAATGTATTGGAGGGTCCCCAAGTGGGTGTATTAATATTGACCATAACATCGACCCGCCCCACCCAGTCGTGCAGAGAGGGCATGCTACGGACCCCATCGACAAGGCAATTTCATCTAGCGGGGTCCAGGAGGTGGGCCTTCTTTGCAGTGGTGCCCGCCCTTTGGAATATTCTGCCCCCAGAGGTGAGGCAGGCTCCCACACTCCCGGCCTTCCGGAAAAATCTGAAGACCTGGTTCTGCTGCCTTGCTTGGGATGGGAAAAGTAACAGCTCCTCCTGGGGGTGGCTAGCGCCGTAATATCCTCCCTACTATATGACATCATATCGCCACATGGACTTTATATTTATATTTATTTAATTGTATTATTATAACTGATTTTATATTGTATGTTTTTAATTGTTGATTTTATTGATTTTATTGTAAACCGCCCAGAGTCCCCCGTCAGGGGAGATGGGCGGTGAGAGAAATTTGAATAAATAAATAAATAAATTTCCACCAAACCAAAAGTACATTAAGTTAAGCTTGACACATTAAGTCCTAGTTAGGCTTAAGCACTGATCCATTTTGTTGACATAGTCTCACTGTAAAAAAAAATGGCAAGATCTAGATTATATGTCTGATCTATTTACAGAAACATTGGTCATCTTAGGAGGAAATTTTAACTCAAGATTAGGTCCTAATGATTTGACTCTTAATTTAAAATACCGTAACTATACTCCAGAAAATCACCCACTGCCACCATTAGACCAGCTGTTTTGGTTTGTGAACCACAGTTTTTGGCTTAGTGTGATATATGAGCCCAGCTGTGGGTTATTAATAAATCATGGCTTAGTGTGATGCATGAGCCAGGTCAGATAGACCCCTGAGAAAATGGCAATGTTGCAATAAAGATTATGCTCCAATTTTCTACAGAGACAAAGCTACAGATCCTAAGCGGCATCGTAGTCATAAACAATCAAAGGTTGATGTTACCACATAGTATTTGCTTGGCAATTCAGTTCCAATGACTGAACTTCCATGTACCCTGCGGGGATCATTTAAGGACAAAGCATATACATGGAAAGGTCAAAAGAAAAAACACATTTGTAGAAACATAATAAATAACTTTTTAAAAAGTAATGATATAGATGTCTTCAAAGTTAACAAAGCAAACAAAAAAATAAAACCCATCAGATAACACCTTAAATATTTGTGAGCTTATTAATGGTCAGCATGATCAAAATAAATACAAAAATATACAGATTAGTAGCAGCATACGTACAAAAAAATCAATCTACTGGCCAGTGAGACAACTTGATAAATATTTCATTTCCTCTGCTCCCCCTTTCCAATTATCACCTCCTAGGGTCTATAATCATTCATCCAGGTCTACAAAGTTCCAAACATGCTGAAGATTTATGCCAAAAGTTACCAATCCTTTACCTTCAAGAGCTAATGTGCCCTTCATAACCCACTTGTATTTTTGAGTAGATACGTACTGTTCTCAGTGAAAGCATCAGCCGAGTTTTAGGACAAAAAATAATCAGGCACTCCTCCATCTCCACTGCTGTCTCAAGTATCTCAGTTTTTTATTTCTTTGCATGGAGATGTTCTTTTATCTTCAAATCTAGTCTGTTCTCCCAATTGTAAAGGAAAGTTATAATCTATAACAATAGGATTAAACCTAGCAAACCTTGAAGTCCAACACATCTGGACAGCACAGGGTTGGAGAGCTTTAGCACCTACCTCTAAAGACTAAGATGAGGAGAACTGGAAAAGCAAGGTTCCCAAAGCTTAAAACTTAGAAGGTTGCAAATGAAAAGTTAAAACCAAAAAAGACACCCATGAGGAAGAGGGGTTAGCATCACATTGGTGGTGTGGTGGAATGCTGCATTGTTGTCACTTGAACAGGCACCCAACCATGAGAGCATATAAAAAAGAGAACACCAATTCCTCTAAACAGTTGGGATTGCAAGGAAATATGATACTTGCATGCATGCCCAAGATAGACATTGGTGGCCATCTACCATGGCCACACTCCCAGACTAGAACAGATACTTCCAATGAGAACAGTTTCACCTGATTTGGGCTAGAAGTTCACAAACAAAGCATGCATGTCATGCATGGTACCCATGCATTTGTCTAGGATGCTTTACAGGAAGCAGTTGCTTCAGAAAGCAGGATTCTGGAGAACTGGGGGTTTCTGTCCTCCATCTCTAGATCTAACTGAAACAATACAGCACAAACAAAAATAAATCATTTTGAGATTTTTTTTCCAGATTAACAGTTAGATTAGATGGGGGGGGGGGCAAAAATGGAACATGTTCAAAAAATCAAGTGATGATAGAAACTACAAGGGAAAAGACCCCAGATATTACAAAATAATTTGAGAACAGCCATTTCTATTCCGCTCAAAGTATGCAAGTGAGTATCATTTTAGAGCAGTGTTTCTCAACCTTGGCTACTTTCAGAGGTGTGGACTTCAACTCCCAGAATTCCCCAGCCAGCATGGCTGGCTAGGGAATTCTGGGAATTGAAGTCCACACCTCTGAGAGCTGCCAAGGTTGAGAAACACTGTCTTAGGGGCAATTCCAACAGATCTTGGAATCATGTGCTACCAAGAGCAAAGCCCCAAATTCGGGAAAGGAAATTCTCTCATTCATTCTAATGTACTGCACCAGGCACACTTGATTTTGGTTTTAAACACAGCATTGGAACTGCCCCTCCAAAATAATAATAAACGATTCCCACCAACTTTGCAGGAAGCCGCAGCAACCTGAATATGTAGAGGAACCGGATGCTGTTGAATTGAAGCCTGAAGTCTTTCTGAGTGCAGTGCATGTCTTGAAAATGATTTGGAAGGAGTGCTTCAGACCTCACCGGGACACAGCATCTCTTTGCTATTCGTTAAAGCAACACATCTTTTTCCTGGCTCCTGGGGGAGCCTAAAAAAAAAAGACCCTGCTGCTTTAAGAATTTTAGATTCCAAGACTCAAGACTCAAGCGGTCTGTCGGCACGCTACATTTTTCTCTATGCACTGCTCACTTTTTTACAGCGGCCCGATCCCACCGGTTCATTTTCCCCAGCTCTTGTAATTCTGACTAGCAACAGAGGTCTTTCCTGTCTCTGCTCTCCCAAACCATTGTACAGCTGGAGACTGCAGGACCTAACCAGCAGGGGCTTTGCAGGTGCAATGGGAGCTCCATCACGGAGCGCTGACATTTCCCCAGACTTGTGACCCCTTACCCTGAACGTTTGCCGTTTGTTTCACCAAGCTGCCATACGGAAAAGTGGCACGATGCGGAGCGAGAAAGAGAGGAGATGTACCCTGCGCTGCCTTCTCAAGCAAAGCTCACTCATGCGAGGGGAGGGCAGGGGGCCAGGTAAAAGGGGCGGGTTCTCCTCCGAAGGCAGCTGATGGACCAAACACATCCACACCCCATCACCCGTAGCACGTATTCCTGCCAATTGGGAGTGACACCGTCGCTCTTGTCCTTTGCTTAAATTCATTTACTTCACTGTTAGGTTTGCACGTTCTCAGAAGCGTGGAGAGAGCTGGGGAGCAGGCCTCCTAAGGCACAGAGCACAGAGGCAGGGCACGTGGCAGGCGGCAAGCAAGCAGAAGCTGCTCCCCACAGAGGGGAAGTCAAAAAAGAGCGGCTGCCAGAGACCGAGTCTCATTGGACGTAGCCGAGGTTCTCCATCTCGTTCTTATACCGCTGTTCGGAGACTTTGCTCTTGTGCTGCTTGCTCTCCAAATGCTGCCGGAACTCCACCTCCTCGCTGGCCCCGGCGTTGCACATGGAGCAGTAGAACTGGCCACTGGGGGTGACGCACATGGCGAGGTCACGAGGTATCCGCTGACGGGAGCGTGGGTTGAAATAAGGGCCTAGAAGAAAGCAAGCAAGCAAGACATCTTTGGATACAGCCAACCAGGGAAGAATTTTCCGAGTTGCTGACAGGACTCAGCTGCTCCCACCTCCCCAAGCACATCAACAACTCATGAGGACCGGTACTTTTTCGGGTGACAACAGAACACCTGCATATTTCTTGCATATTAAGAAGACCTGAGCTGCAGCACTAAAAGTGAGTTTGGGAGGAGGAGGAGTTGAACAACATGAAAGCCTTGTGTGGAAGAGCTCATGAGTTCCTGAGGTGCTTCAGGGCATAGGACAGGTGGACCCTTTGATACTCAGTTCTGCACTTTTTAAAAAGGCAAGGGACTAGGGCTGAAACTTGGGGGCTTTCTTGGCTCGGAGGTGAGAGAAAGTTCTGCTTTTTATTCTGGTTAAGCAAAAAAAAAAACCCACCAAATCGTTGTGGTGTGGCCTGGGAGAGCCTTGAAGGACACAAAAGGGTCTCTCTCCAGGTTGCAAGGTGCCCACCCTCAACTCGGTTGTATCCTGCCCTGTTTATTCATCCCTCCCTGTGTTGAGCCAGGAGATCAGTGCCAGTAGAACTTCCTGGACAATCATGGAGCCTTTTATTTATTTTACATAGTAGGTATCCTTCATTTTGGCCCTAGGGCAACCTCTTCAGCAGAGGCCACAAATGTGCAGAAATCTCTACTAGGACTCAAGTGTGGAGAGAACAGTGAAGGAAGACCTGAAACTGAGGGACCAGGAGATAAACATGAAGACAGCACTAATCTATGCCACCCCGTCCTCCATGTAGTTTCAGCATGACGCCTTGAAGAAGAACACATCACACTCCAAGATAATCAGAACTCCCATCCACATTATCTGGCTGCCGCAGAATGTGATCTTAAGTGTATGGATCAATGAGAGACAAGAAAAGAAAGGCGGGGGGAGGGGGGAGGACACTGCATTCAGATACTCATGGAGCAGGGTGCAATGCTATGCAGGAATGACTTTGGGAGACAGGAGGAAGAACCGCGGACTGGACAGTTGGCATGTGAAAAGTATCTCAGTCCACAGAAGGAGGCATGAGAAGCATTTCAGAAGGGACCCTCCCTAGTTTTCTGGAGAGTAAAAGGAGAGGAGGGGAGAAATACTGTTAGACAAGATTCTGTTAATGTAACCTTACAATAAAGACAGAGCTAGTATTCATTGTTGTGTTTCTTGTCTGGACTACCTCAAAGGACTAACATAGGCTTTTCCAGATTATACTGTATTAGCAAAAGAACAGAACTAGGCTATCTGGGAAAGGGGGGGGGGGTGGAGAGAAAAAAAAAAAGTTTTCTTAAGTGAAACAAAATCTAAGCCCTTATGCTAGCATTTCCTATGGCAATGCTTTATTTTAGAAAAAAATAAAGTCTGGATTAAAGTCTGTATTTGCAGTGGCTTTTCCAATGTTAATTCTAAATGTGTAACTTGAGTTGATTGAAATCAATGTAAAACAATCCAAGCTATCAATTTGACCAAACTTTTGTTTAGAGCAGGGCTTTCCAAAGTTTTTCCCGCGGCGACACACCAACCGGCGTTGGTGTGTCGCCGCGGGAAAACCCGGAAGTGCGGCAGCGCGCAAAAACCCGGAAGCGCTGCTGCCGCTTCCACGTTTTTCGCGCTGTAGTTGGTGTGTCGCCCCGGGAAAACCCGGGAAAACCCAGAAGCACTGATGATGATCAGCGCTTCCGGGTTGTGTGGCGACACACCAGACTGTGTGTGGCGACACACTTTTGTGTCGCGACACACAGTTTGCAAAGCTCTGGTTTAGAGATTATATGATATGGGCTCATATACCTTGGTATATGATAGCGTGGTTTGTTTTACACTGATTTCAATCAACTCAAGTTACACATTTAGAATTAACATTGGAAAAGCCACTGCAAATACAGACTTTAATCCAGCAGCGGAAAGTATACAATCATGGCCCCAACAAGACCTCCTTTCAGAGGATATTCCCAATTTGTGGGGCAACCACAGGGACTGCCTTGTACCTTGCATGTGATAAGTGGAGCTACTTTCTAGAAGAAATATGGGGAGGGTCCTCTTCTGATGGTCTAAATACAGGGGCAGGCTGTACAGATGGAGCTGCTCCTTCAATATATGGAGATGAGACCATTTAGGGCTTTTAGAAGCTAAGCACTAATTACATGCTGCAACTTTCCTTTCCATTCCTCCAACTGGGTATATTAGCCATCCCGCATCCTATCCTGTGGAGTTCTTGGTGTTCTCTGAGCTAGGCTGTTTGGTTGCAGACGTTTCATTACCCGACTAGGTAACATCATCACCTCGCACTGATGTTGTCACCTAGTCAGGTAATGAAATGCCTGCAAGCAAACAACCAAGCTCAGAGAACATCAAGAACTCCACAGTTCAACCCTGAGCTACAGATATTCTCTTCTATTGGCATCCTATCCTGGCTGTTTGCTAGATAACTACACATAGACATAATATTTGCCTGCTCCAAAGCACACCCAACATAGGAAGGCAGTTCCTGAATTGGATGTTAACACTATTTAGTTTAATCTAGGCATGGTAGGTTTTATGTTTGTACTAGGCACATTTATGTGTATTTCAGCATCCAGCTCACACAGAGGCAGAATAAGCATGGCTGATGGGCTGGAAAGCACAATTTCCATGCCCCGATACAAGAAATCTCTATTTAGGAGGGTCATCTCCAATAGCAGATTTTTTTTTCTGAAGTTTTTTAAGTTATTTGAGCAAATCAAAGCACCTTTTGATCTATTTAAAATAAGGAAGCGGTCTCGCGGTCTACTTCTTTTTAAAAATTTGGCATGTGAACATTGATGTTCAGCCCATCGGTTTTCTCTGGGGTGGGATTTTTTTTAGTGTTGTGGGTGTCTTCCAGACATTCAGTAATTTTTCTAATGATTTCCCTTTCTGTTTTTATTGTCTTTTATTTTATAATGTAAGCTGCCCAGAGTCATCTGGAGTTGTGTGGCCTCTAAATTTAGATAGATAGATAGATAGATAGATAGATAGATAGATAGATAGATAGATAGATTGATTGATTGATTGATTGATTGATTGATTGATTCTCACAACAGATAGCCTTGGAGAGCAACTAACCCGCTCTGTCATTTCGGAGGTCTTGGACATGAAAAGGGTTCATGAATGGTCAGGAGGAGTCAAAGAGCATGGCCCCATGCCAAGGGTATAGAGCAGAAAATTGCCTCTGCTCAGAGGGCAGCAGAGAAGGGCAGCCAGTAAATTAAGACATTACACCAAGGTTAGTATCCGAAGTCCAATTTAAGCACCTTTGGGTGCTGGGAAGATGAACAAGGGTAGAGAGCTAGAGGTTAGCAAAAGTCAGATGAAATAGTCTTTAGTGTGCCAATACATTTTCTCTACAGCAAGTCCTTCAAGTTCCAGCAGACCAAAAACTGTGCATAAACAAGAGCAGTAAGGAAAACAAAAATCATAAAAGCAATACATGATTGTACCAATGGTGTTTGCTAACCTGGAAATTCTACATTTTTCCTCTGCACCGTTTATCTTCTATTCTGCTCCAATTTCTCTCCCCTCAATTGGGCCTGGAAGACCACCTCACCCCCAGCTCTGGCTTCCCATAGAATACCAGGGCTCAGTTCTCACAAACAGAAGACAAAGCGGGAAACCTTTTATCTGAGCTGTTCTACCTCACAGACAAAGAAGATAGGATGCAGCACATCAGTAGTCAAATCTAGGCCTGGGTTAGCATCCAACTCTTTAGCAATTCAGCTCCAACCAAGAAGCTGGCTTTAGAAAGCCACCATTTTAAAATTTCTGTCTATATTTCTTTTTTATTATTCTATATAATAAAATATATATCTTTTTATTATTATTACTTCATAATTTGCTCGTGTTTGTGAATATATTATAATTTTTAAAAAATTAGAAATGTCTACTACTACTAATAATAATAATAATATATTAAATTTATATGCTGCCTGACTCCCAGCTGAATCTTGTCGCTTCCTATTTTTAAAAACATCACTGCTAAACTCATATACATTTCAGGCTTGGTTATCATAATGTCTTTTTGCTCATCTTGCACCATTTTTCTTAGCTTCCATTGTGCTGGAACCAAAGTCACTAATCTCTGGCCTCTGAAGCTGCTGGATTCCCATTCAGCTGCAAGAGTCCAGCAACATCTGGTGGCAAGTCCCCCACCTTTGCATTTACGATTAAGTGTAAAACTCTTCACTTGAGTACACGAAGTAAAGACATATCCCATTTTTCAGGCCCCAAATCCGGGGCTGCCTTCTAAAACATCGTGGACAGGACTAGGACAAAAACTCCATTTTACCTCCCTCCATTTACATTTCAAATCCATTCACATTTAAAATAGTTAAGTTGATTATTCTTCAGTCATATATTTAATAATGTCCCCCTTAAAAATTGCCATTTGCCCAAACTTGCAGAGGCTGTACCCACTGCTTTGGGGAGCCATGTGTGAACCCAGGCCTCAGGTGATGCATCTTCCTTATAAAACATTCTATTTTTGCTTTTCAGTATTTCTGTCTCTATTGTCCAGTGGTGGGTGGTGCTCATGGGGCAACCAATGGTATTATAGAAAGCCTGCTAGGGTTCCACATTGTTTTGGATTTGATCTCCAAAAGGTGCTTTGAAGTATACAGGACCACGATCCTAACATCTTAAATCAACTGCATCTTTTCCCAGGCCTGCAACTCCATGTCTTTATGGTGCTGTAGACAGATGCTATCTTCATGAACCCACATGCTCCTAAGCACCTTTTCAAGATTGAATCGAAATCAACACACAGACTTAAAACCTCCTGTCGGTTGGGTGCCAGGGCTCCAGTGCTGGCTCTTGCAATCAAAGGCAGTGAATAACATCAGATATTTTCTTAATCAAGACTTCCAGAAACGGTTCTGGTATCAGGCAACAAAAAACACTCACTGCAGCTGCAAATATACCCCAAGTACAGGTTGTCCTCGACTTACGACCACAATTGGGACCAGAATTTCCATCATAAGTCATTGCAGTCGTAAGTCGGGACACCACGTGACCGGACCCAATTTTAAGACCTTTTTTACAGCGGCCGTTAAGTGAATCATGAGTCGTTAAGCAAATCCAGCTTCCCCAGTGGGCGTTTTTTGATGGAAAACGGCAAAAAACATTGCAAAATGCAATCACGTGACCGTGGGACACTGCAACCGATCATAAATGCGAGCTGGTTGCCAAACACCCAAAATGCGATCATGTGACCATGGGGGTGTGTGTGACATTTTGCGACACACAGAAGTGCTTTACAGGCCGTAAAGCACCCATTCAGAGGCCATCGTAAATTCGGACCATCATTAAACGAACGGTCATAAGTCGAGGACTACCTGTAAAATAAGATGCAGATCTTGACAATACCTGTGTTATTCTGCACAGCATAAACGTTCCTTCTGCTCTGCATCATCTTGAATTCGTTCCCTTCTTTACGCACTTTTCTTTTGCCGGTCACTTCAGATGACTCTCTGATGTTGAAGATATTAAAACAAAAATTAATTGCAGGGAAGTGAGAGTTTATAGGCATCAGCAGGAAAAGTTAGCAGAAGTACTGGAGCCATGACCACTCATGAGCATTTAATAATACCTACAAGAATGAGTTGTTCTGTGCCTCGGCCAGGCGCAACCGTTTGGCATGATTCTTGCCCTGATAGTGAGCCTGGGCCACCGCTGGAGACGAAAACGAAGCATCGCACAGCTTACAATAATCATTCTCCGTGGCCAGGATCACTCGCCCTCCTGGTTTGGAGGAGGACCCCTGGACAAAAGAGGAAAATATATTTAGATATATCAAGGCAGTTGTTTTTCAAAAGAAAAGGTTGTGGATGTGCCCCAGAAAGCTGTCAATATATTTGGATCTGGTTCTTACAGGTTTGACTTTTGCCATATTCATCTACCTGAGTTCCATAAGCAGTCCAAAAGTCCTTAGGAGACTCCACCTTAATGAAATGCAATGGGTGACAACTGGAATAGAGATTTTTTTTCGTCCTGGTTCCCCAGTCCTGTATTTTCTACAGAGAAATTCATTTGGTGTTTAAAAACCTTTTTATGTATGAATTGGAGGCAAGCTTATAGGTCATTTAGTGCCACCTCCTGTAGTGCAGAAATCCACTAATTATCCCAAGAAATTTATCCCAGCCTGAAAATCTCCAGTGAGGTGGAAACCACCAGAGCTCTAAGGAGACTGTTCCATTGTTTAACAGCTCTTACCATCAGGAAATTCATCTTGAGATTTAGTCTGAATCTCCCTTCTTTTAATTTCAGTTCCTTTGTTTCTATAGATCGCTGGTCTGCCTTCTCTTGAATATGCCTTCCTTGAGAGGGAGATGGGCAGGATATAAATAGGATAAATATGATAAATAAATACCCTTCCCTTCCCTTCCCTTATATATCTATCTTCATTCTACCTTTCCTTTTGCAAGCTAAATATGCCCCATTCCTTTAATCCTTCCTCAAAGGGCTTCCTTTCCAGATCCCTTATAATCCTAATAATTATTCCTTAAGATCCTCTCCAGCTTCTAGCCATGTTGATTTCAAAACACCAGGATCAGGATGCAACGCAATTCAGTTCATGATTACATTGGCCTTTTAGCTCCTGCACCACATTCAGCGGGTGGTCCCCTAATACTCTTTGATCCTTTTCACAAGCAGTGCCACCAAGCCAGGTCTTCTTATCCAGATGCAGGATCTCCTACTTGTCATAGATGAACATCATCTTTTTGTATTTGACCCAATACTCAAGCCTGTCAAGGTAATTTTGAATTGTGATTTTGCCCTCTTAGATATTAGACAATTCAACAAGTTTGGTGACATCTGCAAATGTTGTAAACATCCCTTCCTTTCCATCCTCTAGGTCAGCGGTCCCCAACCTTTTTGGCACCAGGGACCGGTTCCGTGGAAAAAAATTTTTCCACGGACCGGGGGGGGATGGTTTCGGGATGAAGTGGACGGAAGTGGTAAGCGGAAGGGATGGCGCGGACGGAAGTGTGTGGCCTGGTTCCTAACAGGTCATGGACTGGTACCGGTCCACGGCCTGGGGGTTGGGGCCCCCTGCTCTAGGTCATTTCTAACAAAGGACCCCATTTGACACTTCCCTCCAGGATGGTACAAAACCATTTACAAGCATCATCCAGATACAATTTTTCAACCAGTTGTAAATCCATCAGAGGATGGTACCTCCTAGCCCATATTTATTCAAATTGTCCCAGACCTTTTATTATTTCCCATTATTCATTACTTTATTTGCATTCACTATTTTTAAAGTGTGTATATCGCTCCATAAAACCATACTTTAAGTAGTTGATTTGTAATCTTTTTTCTGGGTTATATTTAAAGGCTTAAGTTGCATTTTACTGTTTTTGTAAATTACCCCCAAAATTCTGTGCTTCCACAGCCTATCAACAGGATTAATAATGATGATTTCAAGTTTAAAGTTTATTCTTAGTATATTTATATTCTACTTTCTTAGTGAAGTCAACATTTTTCAGTTTTCATTTTCCTATTCATCTGTGCATTATTAGTACAACAATAGTTAGACAATTCATTATTAGTACAACATAATCTCTTTAGGCTGAGATATTGGCTGGTTCATTGTTACTAGTAAACTTTTGATGACTCTCTTTTTCAAACGTCTTTGTAAAATCATAGTATCATGGCTATGTACTGACTTCACTGGAAACTACTCCCAACACAGCAATGACACCCATTCACTTTTATGAGGGTAAGTAAAAAGACATCTTAAATTTTAAAGCTCTTTTTTTAAGCTAAGAAACTGTCTCTCCCCAGTGGCCAACCTTATGAATTACACTTGAATTGAGGGAATATAATTAATTCTCTTAAGGGGTCTGAACTACATTGAAAGAGATACAGGAATGCCAATCTTCTCCATGTTCCTTCTAGAATCTAGAGGATTATTTACTCTACTGTTCCCCAATCCTTTCAGGCCTATGGACACATCTGAATGTGTTATAGGTATTGTCAGCCCTGCCTGGCAACTAGAAAGCCCCCGTTCTCAGAAAACAAATTGGTGAAGATGCTATTAAACTAACTTGTACAAGAACCAAAACTTTAGGCAGAGGCCAGGAACTAGTTATAAAATACAAAACCAGTATGTTGAATGGCCAGATGCATAGTCAACATGATATCTGAGCATTAAATGTTTAATGCTTTAAACATTTAAATTATTTAAATTAAATTTATTAAATTAAATAAATACCTATTTATTCCCATGATCCAAACCAAAATGTCAGTTTTATAAAAGACAAATGGGGTTTGTTCAGAGAAACATGCATGCTTATTTTTACAGAACTAAAAGACGTCAGGCAGAGAAAGAAACCTGGTGGGCAACAAGGGATATCTGCAGACAAATGAGAGTCCCACAAACATGAGATTGGGGATCCCACACTTACTGGTCTTCTTCACATGATACATCTAACTAGATCATGAGGAAGGCAGACGTATCTTGGGCAAATTCCAATCCTGAGTCACTCCACCCAGCCAATAAACTTAAAGGAAGTCTCTGGATGACTGATAACTTAGGACAGCCAAGAAAACAAACTGATGGATCATTGAACAAATCAACCCAGAGTTGTCACTCAAGGCACAAATCCCCAGGCTCAAATTATTCTACTTCAGACACATTATGCGAAGACCCAGCTCTCTGGAGAAGGCTCTGATGCTGGGAAAGGCGGAAGGAAAGAGAAGAAGAGGATGACCAGCAGCAAAGTGGAGGGACTCAGTTACAGTGGCGATGGGGGCATCATTGGGAGTCCTGAAAGAACAGGTTGGGGATAGATTGTCATGGAGAAAATCTATCTATGGGGTCACTAGGAGTTGAAAACAAATTGATGGCACATGATCAATCAATCAAAGGCCAATCAACTGACTAGGAAAGGGAATGGTTGGGTCATTCCTGTCATGCAAACAGGGACCTTCTACATTGTCTGCATCACCATTTTGAAAGTTTCCTAGTTGGTCTCACAAGACAACCAGTAGTCCTATACATTTTGGGGCTGGGGAGAATATGAAAACCTGACTTGGAGATGCCATTCCCATACTCTATTTCCAGATCACATACTTACTCCAAGCTGCACACTCAGGATCTACCTCTTCATCTTATGGATCCCAGGTGGTGCTCTTTTTCTGTTGCAGCACCTGCTGTGTGGAAGAGCCTCCCCACAACTCTGTTAGCCTTTAGGAAGGCCTTTAAAAAGTGACTCTTCCCTCAAGCTTTAGGGCCCAGTTGTTGGTGGAACCTAGTTTGGGTTGTTGCCCTGTGTTGATGAAGGAGTTATTTTTGACTGATCATGATTTTGCCCCATCAAATCCATGTCAACTCTTAGCAACCACATAGAAAGACCTTCTCCAGGATGATCTGTCCCTAACCTGGTCCTTCAGGTCTTCCAGTGCCGCTGGTCATCCTCTTCTTTTCTTTCCTTCCACCTTTCCCAGCATTATAGGCTTCTCAAGAGAGCTAAATCTTCGCATAATGGGTCCAAAATATGACCTGGTGTCTTTTATTGTTCTTTTTTGCTGTTCTTATACATATTTGTTTTTATGCCTTGTTAGCTATTTGATTAAGAGGGGTGACCACTGAAATTTGAAAATGGGTAGGATAAATAAATTCTTTCCATAGGCAGATGAGCCACCATCTTATTTGCACTCCGTTGAACACACTCACAACTCTCCTCCATTTAATTGTTGGATATGCCACCCAATGATGCATGTGCAATCAGAGCACCAATGGAAGAGAAAGCTCATGTCTGCCCAAGACTCCAAGGGAACTAAACAGCCCAAAGCACACACAGACTTGGCCGCCAGAATGTACTAAGTTACAAGGTGGTTAGTTTTGGTTTGGTTTAGCATGCTGCATGAACCCAACCACTTTGCTTTGTAAACTCTGGTTTGTGGCTTAGCATAACGTGTGAACCCAACCAATTGTGGTACATTCAACGTATTGTGATTAAGTAAACCATAACTGAACATAATGTGTGAATCAGGTTATAGGCTTTTATAACAAGTCCATTCAGCAGAGCCTCATCTAGACAATATATTAAATATATGTGTGCATAAGCCTGTCTCGTTGTTTACATTTAAGCAGTAACAGTCAGTAAAGAGAAGAGAAAGATTTGGTACCTTCAAGAAAAAGTTAAGTCTGCACGGGGGCAGCAGTTTTGGGGAGAAAGGGATTGAAATGCTGGGGGGAAAGAATTAAACTTTCCCAAGTTGCTATTTAAAGAATAAAACCCAAGCACTTTAAAACAAACATATATTTAACACATTATCTAGTTTGGCTTAAAGTTTAATATTCACACTCTGCTTTTCAACAGGCCAACTCAAGCAGTTTATAAGAAAGCACAATTGGACTTAGATTTAAAAAAAAACAAACCAAGGAAGCATCAAGGCAGAACAAAACAAAATAATATGTAATATCCCTTCTCTTATGGAAGAATATGTGCTACTGATTCATTAATGCTGCACTGCTACACGCCCTTACCTGGGGTGGAAGGGACACCATTGGTTGAGTAGGTGGCTCAAGAGAGTTACTCACTCGGGCAGGAGCTGGGCAGCTGTTGGCAGCATAGTAGTTCCGAAGTTTCTTACTGTGGTTTTTACCCTGGAAAGCCAAGTTTCTATTAGTAGTTTTGAACAGGTGCAAAAAGTGTGCCAAAGCCGCTGGTGACCTGCCACCATTCCTTCTTGAGCAGGGTTACTCAACCTTAGCAACTTTAAGATGTGTGGACTTCAACTCCCAGCGTGCTGGGGAATTCTGGGAGTTGAAGTCCACACATCTTAAAGTTGCTAGGGTTGGGAAACCCTGTTCTAGAGCCTTCACCAGTCCTGAGTGGTGGAACTAAAATCTTCAGGGCCTCCTTTTCTGTTTTGGGAGGTTTCTATGAGGGGTGGATTTGGGGAGGTGGATTAAGGAGGGAAATTAGCACTTTAAGCCTTGCAGGGGTTTAAGGACCCTTTTTACCCCATAGAATGCCTGAAACTGCTCCCCACAAAAGGGTCTTAAATGCACACACACTTTGGGAGTGTAGCTCTTGATGGGCCATGCAAAGTCTAGGGTGGCCCTTGAACAGAGAGAAGTTGGTTGCTCCTTCCTGCATAGGTCTTGCAATTGGACTGACTAGGAAGGCGAAATAACCCAGCACTATTAAGCAAACAGACGACATAGGAAGGCTCTCCCATTTCAAAAGGGGATTTTTACCTGAATTTTAGAGCTAACACTAAACATGTATAATCTTCCTGACTCTGGACATATACATAAAATGGGGGCCATCATGTTTCCCGGAAGAATAGCTTATCTCATAATATAAGAACTCTAAGAGCCAGTGTGGGGTACTGGTGAAGGCACTGGACTAGGAATGGGGAGATCCAGCTTCAAATCCCCCCCACCTCAGCCAGGGAAGCTCTCTAAATGACTTTACAACAGTCCCTCAGCCCATGAGCCAGTGTGGTGTAGCGGTTAAAGCAGGGTTTCTCAACCAGGGTTCCGTGTGAAGGGATCTGAGCAAACCTGGGCCACAGACCTTGGCCTAGAGAACACCATGCTGTAGTATTTCCCATAGTGCAACACTGCTAGAGCTCCACTGAACCAAAGCTAGTGCCTGAACCAAAGAGTGTTACCCAAGGATGACCCTTGAGATGGGCCTCAACAAGGCCCCAAAGAATTCTGCATAGAAATGCTAGGTGCTAGATAGTAATTCTACCTTCCTCAGGAATGCATGCCAGCCTGGGGCCCCCTATCTGGTCAGCATCTTCTTCTAGATATAAGCTAACCTGTTTACTTGACTTTCCTGTAATAAATCCTTTGTTTCCCCTTCTAAATATGTAACTGTATGAAGATGTGATTTAATGGTTCTGACCTCTGTGTCCCAGCTATGTATGACCCAACTGTCCTTAAAATGTTACTGTTATCTGTGTAAGATACAAATGTAAGCAGGATGCCCGAACCAACACAATGGGTGTAAAGATTCACAGGCCATTCCCAGGCCATTCCCAGGCCATTCCCAGGCTATTCACTTGTTACTCTTTTTGATAAGCTATGCCACCTCATTGACCTGACACATCCCAGAATCCCTCAGCCCTGGGCGGGACCCTGATCCCCAAAAGCTAGCCAATCCCAGGGAATGGTCAGAGGACACCTCACCCACATATGGGCATACCTTCCTCATCCTCACTTCCTGTGTGTAATCTCTGTATAAAAGTTTGTGCACTCTTGTACTTGGCATGGCTGTTCCACTCAGAGGTCACCTGCATGTGACAGCTGTATGGTCTGCCATCCAGCAACCTTTGTTGGCCAATTAAACTTGCTGTTGTTCCTTCTCAAAGCCTTCGTTGTGTATTTGGTTTTCTCTAGAGGCGCGTGGTAAGTTTGGTGCCTTACACGTGGAACCCTAGGGTCCCGCAAGAGGTCACTAGGGGTTCCCTGGGAGATCACGATTTATTTTAAAAATTATTTCAAATTCGGGCAATTTCACATTAAAGAGGTAAGCTTCATTCTTTATTTTTAGTTTAAAAACACTGTTAATGCATATATACAGGCCTACACATGAAATGAATATAATAATTTTGTAACTTCTGGCCTATATTTGAGCCTGAATGTGCAGGGGTTCCCCGAGGCCTGAAAAATATTTCAAGGGTTCCTCCAGGGTCGAAAGGCTGGGTTAAAGTGTTGGGCTAAGACCTGCCCTCAGTCATAGGTGGAAAATAATGTAATAAATAAATAAAATCCATCAACACATAATGCCAAAAGATTTAGGACCAATACAATTATATGGACAAGGCTTAATTAATTACGGAATGCATCACCATCAAATGGTGGGATGGGAACTAGATAAATTCATGGGGGGAAGGGGGAAATCAGACAGTTGGCCTTGATGGGTACATACTACTGTAAATAAATACTATAAATGGTATAGTATATGGCTATTATAGTATATGACTAGTATGTTCTATCCTAGAATCAAAGGAAACTTTTACCCTGAATATTATTTTGCAGGAATCCTGTCCTATCTGCGAGATTACTGGATTTCTCTGGCTGTTCATTACATAATAAAAAAGGCTGAGAGCTTTGGCCTTCTTCAACAGTGCCTCATCTATCTCCTTAGAATTCAAGCCTCCAAATTTTACTTCATTTGGTCTATTATTGCTCATCATATTTATCATGTTCCATTTCAATTAGTTATACCTTGTCTTTCAAAACGGAAATCCTTCCAAAGTAGCTTATAAATAATAATCAACAATCGCAGGAAAATAATACCAAGCTTCTTTTAAGAGGAGATGCTTCATGTACAATCTCCATATTGCAAACTCATGGCAAAGGTATTATGTGAACCAGGACTCCTGGTTTATAATTCAGTTTTTAGTTCAATACCAGGAGGTGCCCGAAGATTGCCCAACATGGTGTGCCATTATCTTCTCAAACGAGCTGCAATTTATAGGCTGACACCTCCGATTACGCCATCTTGGAAAAAGAGTGGCAACCTTCGGGCTGTGGAAATAAAATCAACTCCCACTCAAACACACTCAGGGATTTGCGTGTGCAGACTTCCCTCCTCACCTGGTAATGTGCCTGCGCTTGCTGGGCAGAGTTCAGGGTGACGTTACAAAGCCTACAGCACAAAGGCTTGCATAGTTCCTCCAGCAAGGGGTCCTGCTCCCCCCTTGTGGCAAGTTCCTCATCTTGTGCAAGCGGCAAGGACGGCCCTGGTCCCAGCGGTTTTTGTGGGGAAAGTCGCAAGTTGGCTGTGGGCCTGGTGGCCACTGACATAGGAAGAGATGGAGGCGTTTCAGGAGGAGGAAGAGGAAGAGGAGGAAGTCCAACTTGCTGCAAAAGAATCATCGGCTGAGAGACCTCCTAGCATTCTTTCTTTGAAAACCGAAGATGACTTCGGATCTAGACTAGAAAGAGAGAGAAAGATTCAACTAAACAGGGGCCTTCGGCGACAAAATTCAGAAGTGCAACTGGGTTGGGTAATATACCTACAGGCCAAGATTTGGTTCAACTCATTCATAGGATTCACCCATGGTGCTAAGCTATGGATTATTTATAAAGTTTATTAAGCCACAATTGGCTGTGTTCATGCATCACAAAAAAATCATAAACTGTGGTTTACAGACCATAATGACAAGGTTCACATAACGGGCTAAGCCAAAGACAAAAAATCACATTATAGCTTACCACGGGAGTGCAAAATGTGAGATCCAGGGGCTACATGGGATCCACCAGCATTCTTTCCATAACCCCCCCCCCAAGAGACCCTACAGCAGAGCTTTCCAAACTTTTCATGTTGCTGACACACTTTTTAGACATGCATCATTTCGCGACACACTCTTACAGCAGGACATCATTTTGCGACACACTCTTACAGCAGGGCACAAGGCAGGCACTAGGACCTGCGCTGAATTACAGCAGGTTTGGAGGCAGCAAGGCACAAGGCAGGCACTAGGACCTGCATGGAATCCTGGCAGGGCTCGGAGGCAGCAGCAGCCGTGACACACCCAGACACTGCAGCCGACACACTAACATGTCCCGACACACAGTTTGGAAAGCTCTGCCGTAGAGAGAGTAGGGCCAAAAATGTGGAGCTTTGGAGTATTTTGTGGGATTTCGGGGGCTATAAGGGGCAAAATGGTTGCCTTGCTGATCTTACAGCACCCACTAAACTCCCAAAATCTCCTTCCAAAATGGGTTATAGCCCCAACGTTTTTTGGAGTATAGCCCTTGACATGTTACACGTAGCCTGGTGTGGTCCTCAGATCAATGGAAGTTGTAAGTCTCTGGTTTAGCATAAGATATAAACCCACCCATTATATGACCTTAGGTCAACCAGAAAAAAACAAGGTGTTTTTTTTAACTTTCTCATCCCTTACCTTCCAACTCAGCTTCCCCTGTCTCCCGTTTTCCTGAGCTGGGTGGGAAATCTGGGAGTTGAAATCCAACATAATTGGAGATCATGTTGGAGAGGAGTATTTATGATATCAAACAGGAATATCATAAATGGTTACGTAGATTAAGAAAGAAAGCTTCCTATCTGCAAGTTTGATATTTCTGTGGAATACTGATAAGAGTAACACATTGTACTTTGTAAGACCACAGCAATATTAAGTTGCTGAAAACATAATCCATTCCATGGTTCTTTCTTGGTCCTTGGTTTTAAAATAAATAGTAGAGGTGTATGAAAAAAACTATAAAGCTATGGCAGGTAGATATGCTATACAGCCTCATCCTCATTATTTATTTATTTATTTTATTTTATTTATTTTATTTATTTTCTATCCCTTTATTAATTTTATAAATAACTCAAGGTGGCTAACATACCTAATACTCCTTCCTCCTCCTATTTTCCCCACAACAACCCTGTGAGGTGAGTTGGGCTGAGAGTGAGTGACTGGCCCGAGGTCACCCAGCTGGCTTTCATGCCTAAGGCGGGACTAGAACTCTCAGGCTCCTGGTTTGCCATTGGCTCCTTCCTAGGGCTGAGAGAGAGGGATTGGCCCAAGGTCACCCAACCGGCTTTCACGCCTAAGGCGGGACTAGAACTCTCAGGCTCCTGGTTTCTAGCCCGTTGCCTTAACCACTAGACCAAACTGGCTGTCTTATTGAGATTACAGATTACAGATTAATTATAGATTACAGCAATCTACTTTACCCATAAATATCACACATTCCCTTACAACATTGAAAATAAAGAAGGGAACTCAAAAATGTTATAGGAAGTTAAACTAGTCCCTGATTGCTAATTACCAGAATTTGGGAGAGACCCATGTATTCTTCTTACAACTGAGGCCAAAGCTGCAGCCCATGTAATCCATTGTCCACCAGCTATGAACAGAGCATAATACCCCGTTAAAGGGGGATGTGAGAGGCTAATACAGAAGATTAAAATTATCAATGAAGATGCATCATGATAGCTGTATTGCCCACAATATTGGCAGCACCAGTTCCAAGGGAACAAGAGCAGGGGAAAGCATAGTGTCATGATCCTTTAGGAGGCCTTTAACTGACCACTGTGGGAACAGCATGCAGGGCTAGGTGAGCCTTTGATCTGGTTGACCAAGACTCCTATGCTTGCGTGCCCACAGAACTTTGTAAAACATATGGAAAACCATCAGCCCTATTCAGCTGACCCAACCATTCATGAGACAAGCAGGCCTCTATGAAATCAGAACTGGTCCCTTTCTACACAGCCCCCCCCCCCCATTTCACCTGCACATTCTTTTTTCATTACTTGAAACATCACAGCTGGCCCATGCAACTTGTGAGACACCCAAAGAACATTACTGTGCACGGCAGCTCACCAGAACCCTGGTTTTTCCACCTGCCTGGAACTGCAGGAACCAGAAGGGCTGCCAAATATACAGCAGCTACACGTGTAGCTGTATATCAAGAAGGTCCTACTCTTTTTCCAGCTGAACTGATCTCATATATAGATAGAGCTTCCAAGGGTGTTCCTGCACTGCTTTTGGTCTGATGAGGCAGAAGGAATATAGAAACTATGAGAAAAACCTGACGGTTTGGTTTATTTCTTATACTTCTCAGTGGAGAGGCAGGCAGCAAGAGAAGAATGGCAAGGTCCAATCTTTTTTTTACCAAAAGTCTCGTCTAGCAAAAATTGGAGCATGGACATTTAACTTCACCTTCATTAGTTGCTTCTCCTCAGCCTTGATTTGAAATACTAGCATTAAAAAACTAACAACATGGTTTAGGCCCCATAGGACCTCAGAAGCCACTTGCTTCCATACGAACCTGCCCAGCCTTTGAAATCACCCTTGGAAGCTCTATCTACATATGAGATCAAGTGAACTGGAAAAAGAGTAGGACCTTCTTGGTAAGTGGAGCTACAACTATAGAACTCCTCCCAATGACGTTATGTCGATGAAGGTTCTCAGTCATCCAGGTGGAACAGTCTGTGGCTTGAATCAGTCCTCCCAATGACAATTCACCAGGCTCCTTCCCCCCACCACCACACACACGCACGCACACACGCACGCACATATGTCTGAGTGTGTGCATGCTCACCCTCTTGGATTTTCTATTTAATTTATAATAATAAGTAGTTGTATATTGTATTTTTATATTTTATAATAGAATTTTAATCTTTATGTTTGTAAACCGCCCAGAGTCCCCTTTGGGGGAGATGGTGCGGTGATAGAAGTTTAATAATAATAATAATAATAATAATAATAATAATAATAATAATAACCATCTGTTTCATGAAGTTCTCAAAACTAATACCTCTCCCACTTGATATTTCATTGTTATCCCCTTCTAATGATACTGACTATTGACTTATATTTGCCATTTGTGGCAACTGCAATAACAGTCAATGAACTGGTTCGTTGTAGAGCTGATGATGTAGAGATGATGATGATGATGATAAATGTATGATATCATACATACAATACCAATGTATGATGATCTGCTATCACAACAGGAGGAAGGTTGAGGAGATACCTGAAGCTGCATTATTCTTCTGGCATTCTATGCAAACATTGCCAAGGAACACACTTGTAGCTAGACAATACCATTTACATACTGTATGTATAAACTTATTTCCTATAATGTATTCTCCTTCTTCTCCTAAAAAATTGAAGGTGGCATACAGTAATGTTGGGCACTCTAAATGATGTGTATATACAAGACAGGCAGGATGTAACTTTTGCTGGATATAATACATAAATATATATGCACACACACAGTATTGAACTCAATGAATAATATTTCTGGTTTTCTACTGTTAATGAAGGGGAAAAAACAGTTTTCCCCCTCCACTTTATTCTAACAACTCTGCAAAATAAGCTGAGAAACAGTGACTGGTCCAAGGTCATACAGTGAGATTGATTGCTTAGGGGAACTTGGACCTGAATCAAATCCAACCCTTTAAACCAGTGTTTCTCAACCTCGGCAACTTTAAGACGTGTGGACTTCAACTCCCAGAATTCCCCAGCCAGCATGCTGGGAATTCTGGGAGTTGAAGTCCACACGTCTTAAAGTTGCCGAGGTTGAGAAACACTGGTTTAAACACTTCACTATTAAGGTGATTGATTTGATTTGAACTGAAATTTGCTTTTGATCTGCAATACATTTTCTAATTATTCTTCTTCCCAAGAAAGCAAAGAAATAAGCAAACACTATATTCAGCAATATTTCCTTCACATAATCCCATCTGGAAGATCTTTCCCATCTAAATCTACCCCATCTGAACATTTCAGTCAGTTCAAAGAGAAAACTCCATAAAATAATTAGAAGCTATACAGAATATATGAAGATAAACATGAGACCTTCATAAAAATGCCTGCAGGTGGAAAGCTGGTGCCTAAAGGAAAAAAAAACACACACCCAAATCCAGACAAGGGTGCTCAGACGTTCCAGCAGTTTTGTTCATGGAGCACATAACAAGAATGTGTGTGTATTTTCCCTAGATTGCTGTGAATTCTTCCTGGAGAAGCAGTACTACAGTTGAACTGGTCTCAGTGTCCAGTATGTCGATGAAGGTTCCTGCTTTGTCTTCTGTGCCTAGGAAGATTAAGACCACTTCACAAGCTCAACAGCAGCATGGTAATCTTAACGATCTTCCTTTGGATGATAAAGGGACTTAGAAATAAACATCTCAAATAACCATGACCTAGCCCCAGGTGCAAGGTCACATAGCCACCCTAGAAACATATTTAAGGATTCCCTTACAAACTTTGCTCAGACTGAAGAAGCTTCTTGGATAAGGAGCGAAACGTTTCCACTGAGAAAATAGAAATCCAGTTGACATGATTCAAGCTACAGACAGTCTCAGTGTCCAGGTTTTTAAGGAGTTGCAATAAGGGGCGTGGTGGCTCAGCGGGTAAGACGCCAGGCTTGTCGATCGGAAGATTGCAAGTTCGAGACCCTAGTCCCGCGTGACAGAGGGAGCTCCCACACTAGCCCCAGCTCTTGCCAACCTAGCAATTCGAAAGCATGCAAATGCAAGTAGATTAATAGGTACCACTTCGGTGGGATGGTAACAGCGTTCCACATGCGTCATGCCGGCCACATTACCGTGGAAGCGTCTTCGGACAACGCTGGCTCTTCGGCTAACAAACGGAGATGAGCACCGGCCCCTAGAGTCGGACACGACTGCACAAATGTGCGGGGGGGAGCCTTTACCTTTTTTTAATACTTCATTATGGAAAATAAAAGTGAACCACCAGAAGAGATATTTCCCCAATGGCTAAATAAATAAATAAATAAATAACCGGGAAACTAGACATGTTTTCGAGAAAGAGCAAGCAAGATTCAGTGGCGAGACTGTCATGCTGAAAAGCTAGACCAACTTGTTTGGCCCAGCAGCTCCTCTGAGAATGAACGTTGACCTCTCGTGCTTGATTCCCGGTTCATGAAGTGGAAAGAATGCCACCATAGGAGCACAGATTAAAATACCAGCCTTCTATCCCTCCTGTAGACAATTCACACCGACGAATGATATTTTTACGACTTGCAAGCTTCCATTTCCCCCAGAAAGAGAACAGATTCAGCACAGTGGAGGATGAAGCTTCGAGAACCTCCTTGGCTGGCTGAGGTTGCACAGCAGGCTCACCTGGGGTAAATTTAAGCATGATTTGCTCAACTGTCCCAATGTCCTGGGGTCTGACAATACACTGAATCCTAAACTTCAAGGGATTGCTATCATCCTCATCATCCTCATCATCATCATCATCATCATATTTCCTTCCTCCCTCGCGTTCTCGACCTGATCCAGCCTTGCCTCTCACTCTCTCGCACACCCACCCCTGGATACAGATGTGCAGCGCCTTGCAGCGCCCCCAAAGACTTCCCCCAAGCCAAGCTCAGGAGCAGCGGCGGCGGCGCAAAGCACCGAACGACGAAAGGCAGAGTCGCCAGAAAATGCCACGGTGTCCAGCGGGGCTTCCTCGCCCCGCGCCCCCGAACTCCAGATGCCGGCTCGCGGCTCTCCCCTTCCAAACCCCTGGAAGGGAGGGAGGAGGCACGGACCTACCGGCTTCCTGCGAGCTGGAAGAAGAGAGGGAGGTGTGCGGGGCGTCAGTCGCCACCAAGACTCAGCCCGCCAGCCGCGGCGCGCTCCGTTGCAGGCTTAGCAGCTCCGGCTCTTTCTTCCCATCTCCCGGGAAGAGGGAGCGCTCAGCCCGCTTACTGTGCAGCCAAGGAGAGCCTCGGGCTGGGGGAGGGGGGTGGCATAACCGGACACAGATGCAAACAGCTGCAGGAAGTGACCGCAGAGCCAAGCTGGAGGGGAGGAGACTCGGGGAAACTACCCTGCCACGTCTCTCACAGAGCGCATGAATCTTCCAGGCGCGGCCGTCTCGCCTTTCACCGGCACGGGCTTCCCCAGCCGGCGAGCCTCCGCCGCGCCGGACTACAACTCCCAGAATGCCGAGAGATTCCCAGGACCGAACCCCAATATATTTGAGAAGTCCCAGTGGAGGGGAGGGGAAACGGCTGTAACGATGCCTCGACTGGAGAGCCGGTTAGGAGTCATCTGTTTCTCACATGCCGCGTGGTTCAATCTAAGCCACTCTTACATTAAACAACTGCTGGATATGCCCGATACTAAACCCTAAATCGTGGTTTAGTACAAAGCACAGTAGATGGGTTGACGCGACACGCTAACCCATATCAAAGCGATCACAGTATAGTTCAGCACAGCGTGTGCCCCTGTGTAAGTTTCCAGATGATTGCTGTTTTCCCCACAGCAAAGGAACAGAGCATTGCAGCCATCGAAAGAATAACACTTTTATTCTGACATATACAGTACATCTATAAATGAAGTATTGCCTTAAAAGAAGAAGCATAAAGTTGGGCAGGGCCATTTAGGGTTTTCAATTCCATCCCTCCCCCTGTTGAGCGCAGGGACGGAAAATAAAACATCCACCTACCCAGAGCTTTCCAAACTGTGTCGCGACACAAAAGTGTGTCGCCACACCACCCGGAAGCGGCGGCGCGCGCGTGCACGGCGGCGGCGGCAGCGGCGCGGTATCAGTGTTTCCGCGTTTTAGCGGAGGCTGCCGCCGTCGCCGTGCACGCGCGCGCCGCCGCCGCTGGTGTGTCGCCAGCGGCGGCACTTTGGAAAGCCCTGCACCTACCGAATGCTGTAGTGCTATCACATCTGGGCTGCAAAAATCTAGGTGATCACTAGATGGCACTGAATTTTCAGTGTCTTTCTGCTATCATCCAGGGTTGCCTGCCCCAAAGTTTGCAGCCCTGACGAGGGATCTACACCGGAGATCACCAGCAAAGTGGAGCTCTCCCCACCTCATTAGTATTAATTAGTGTAATACACCTCCTTAGAAGTGGATATTTTTTTCTTCATTATATGATAACCTTATACAGTCAGCATAATGTGGTTTCTTTGGGTTTGTAAACCATGATTTATAGCTTAATGGGATTACACACCTAGCAAATTATGATTCACTAAATAAGGCTTAGTATGATGTTTAAACTCAAGCTGGTTTATTTAACAATAGATTACTGAATAATTGGCTTTATGAACCAAATCATTGCCTGCGATACAGCATCAAGACTGGGTTACTCCAGAGGACTCTTCTATATAGAATGCTTCAGGCACCAAAACATGCTATCAAAATGCTAAATTATTTTGTTAGCCATTATCCTTGCAGCTGCTTCACATTAAGCATTCTGAAAGTAAAATCACACTACATCAGTGTTTCTCAACCTTAGCAACTCTTAAGATGTGTGGACTTCAACACCCAGAATTCCCCAGCCAGCCATGCTGGCTGGGGAATTCTGGGAGTTGAAGTCCACACATCTTAAAGTTGCCAAGGTAGAGAAACACTGCACTACAATATAATAATCGAGACATTCTATTCCCCCGCTATCAGATCTGGGCTGCCAACACGAAGACCACCACTAGATAGCAGCAAAGGATACAGACCATGTTACTCTGCTCCCATCTAGTGGGCTTCTAGATTTTTGCAGCCCAGATGTCATTTTGTTTCAAGGTGCCAAGCATCTGTAAAAATAATTCAAATGTTTACACTAAATAACCATTTTACAGTGGTAGCGTGCATGGGAAACACTGAAACTTAGTCTTATTTCTACATATCACAATAGCTGTAGTCATCCAGGCACAAAAAGCATGTGTGAGGATGCAGCAGCTTTGCTGTCAGTTGTTTGGTGTTAATACACCCAAGTGATGTGTCATGATTTATTCTTTCTTCTGAAATGAATGAACAGTTGAAGCTAAAATTCTTTTTAAAGAAGCCTGGTGTGAATTAGAATATTATTGCAGAGGAACCAGTACTGTCAACAAGTGATGTCTATTAAAATATATTAAATCAAATAAAGAGTCTTATTAAAATGTATTTTATTTAACATACCTGTTTTCCTAAAAGCAGAACAGTCATGTGTTCTGCATGACCAAATAGCTTGAATTCCCTCTTCCTTGTACTTTTCATGAAAAAAAAAAGTCCTAATTCAAATGTTTGCAAACAACACATATCAACAATCCACCCCTAAGATCAGGTGAAGATTTTTCCATTCAGTGTCATACAATCATTCTTTTAGCAGCTCCCATGATAAAAAAAAGTCTACAATTCTTGATGAGCTGATATATTTTAGAGAGTGTGAAAAGGAATATAAGCCCTACATGGCATGGGGCCAGGTTACCTGAGGGACCGTCTCGTCCCTATTACATAAACCCATCCCACCCGATCATGCGGAGAGGGCATGTTACGGACCCCTTCCGTAAAAGAATTCTACCTAGCAGGGTCGCGGAAGTGGGCCTTCTTTGCAGTGGCTCCCGCCCTCTGGAACATCCTTCCCCCAGAGGTGAGACAGGCCCCCGCACTCCTGGACTTCAGAAAAAAACTGAAAACCTGGTTTTGCCACCAAGCCTGGGACGGGAGGGGAAATAGTCATTCCTGGGGATGGCTAGCGCCCTAGAATGGATTGAGAGCGGCCCTTACGCTCAGAATTTGAGAAGAACTGTAGCCATCTTGATTTTATTCCATATTATTCTATTTATATTGTCTAAGAATTTTAATGATATTTTATATTTTGTGTATTTGTTTTAGGACCGGTTTTGTATTTTAATGTTGGTTTGGTTGTGAACCGCCCAGAGTTCTCCTTGTGGAGAAGATGGGGGGTAATATAAATCCAATAAATAAATAAATAAATATAGCGAAGAGGAATATATGTGTCTCTAATATGCAACAGAGTAAAGTCATATTAATTATCCTGTTGATTTCAGATCCAGCCCAAAAGGTAGCACTGGGCAAATCCATACCACATGAATTAACATTCCACTTCCTGAATTGCGTCTCCAACAGGAAGGCAATTGCAACCAACCCTTATTCAGTATTCGCTGAGACATGAAATACACAAAGCACAGTAACTTCAAAAAATTAAGATCACATTCTTTGAGCAACCATCCATTGTTTGACCAGGACAGGCCATTCGAGCTCATTATTCCAAATTTTGCAAAATAATTGATATAGCTTTCATCAACTTTCTTCAGCTTTTTACAAAAATAGGATGCTGGCTTAGAAGGCTCAACTGAATTTTCCAAAATGTTGTCTACTGTTAGATAAGAAACTGGCATCAGGATTAAGCAGTCCAAATAAGAAGTGCCTGGATTGAATTAAACTGTGTGAAGCAACACTTTGAAGTAAATACAACTTGGTTTTTAATCTTTTAAAAGTTTCACCAGAACTGTGTAAAATGAAGTAATAGGGGCGTGGTAGCTCAGCGGGTTAAACCGCTGATGCTGTAAGACTGCCGATCAGCAGGTCGGCAGTTCGAACCTCCGCGTGGCGTGGTGAGCTCTCGTCACTTGCCCCAGCTCCTGTCAACCCAGCAGTTCAAAAGCTAATTGCAAGTAGATAAATGGGTACCACCTTACGTGGGAGAATTTGCTGGCGTCCTGTCGGGGGTCACCTCCGGAGCGAAGAAGACCTCGCAAATGGCAGTGGAGACGGAGACGGAGAAACGGAGACGACGGATCCCAAACAGCAATATCCAGGACGTCAGCAGCCGACTCTGAAGCAAGGTATTCTGGGACATGTAGTCCAATACTACAAGAGTCGGTTCCCTTACCCCTTCCCTGAGCGTGCGGTAATTAAACATTGTTAATATATGAATGTATAAATATATGAATTGCAAATGTTGTAAGCCGCCTAGAGTCCTCCGATAGGGAGGGGATAGGCGGGGTATAAATACGAATAATAAATAAATAAAAATAAATAATCATATTATGAGAGGCCAATTTACCCAGAAAATGGGTATTCAGTATTTTTAATGTAGGATTGTTCCTTAATCTAAGCTTTTCATGAGTAACAACTCAACATCATATCTGCAATCCAGTATTTTCCACATCTTTCTTTCTTTCTTTCTTTCTTTCTTTATTTATTTATTTATTTATTTATTTATTTATTTATTTATTTCTTGTGGCATTAAGTGCAGGTGTTCAAACAAATCATCACACAAACAGGGACCCCAATACTTGCCAGGATTTCTATGTGGGTCAGATAATATTTATCAAACTGAGCCCAAAGAGGAGCTGAATTTGGAAGTTCCTCACTGCAGCCAATCATAACAGCTACAAATAAATGCCCAATAAATCTGAAAGTGTGGAAAATTAAATAATCTCTCCTAACAGGTGACTGTAATGTACATAATAAAAATCACACTGGATATTCTTACCAAAAAAAATAATTTAATATAATAAAAATTATCTTAAAATAAGGGGCGTGGTGGCTCAGCAGGTAAGACGCCAGGCTTGTCCATCGGAAGATCGCAAGTTCAGAGGTTCAACTCCCTAGCCCCGCATGACGGAGTGAGCTCCCACACTAGCCCCAGCTCTTGCCAACCTAGCAATTCGAAAGCATGCAAATGCAAGTAGATTAATAGGTACCACTTTGGTGGGAAGGTAACAGCGTTCCGCGCGCGTCATGCCGGCCACATGACCGTGGAAGCGTCTTCGGACAACGCTAGCTCTTCGGCTAACAAATGGAGATGAGCACTGGCCCCTAGAGTCGGACACGACTGCACAAATGTGTGGGGGGAACCTTTACCTTTACCTTAAAATAGTGTGAAGAATAATGACAGGAAGATGTAAATCAATTTAGTGGGTAAATCATCTTAATTACATTTATCTTACTCTACATACTGAAAAGAATTTCTAAACCATCTGCCTAGCTCTTCTTTCATTTATATTAAAATAGGGACTAATTCTAATTTACCAGCTGAAAAAACTTCCTAGGCATATTTATGTCAAAATAAACAAAGAATATGACCTAAAACTTCAATCCCTATACTTGTGAAAATTATTGGTACAATCCAGTGCCATTAGGTCTAACTTACTTCACCTTATACAACTAGAGAGAATAACAATGTCATTTACCAATGAAACAATTTAGGGACAGAAATTATTAATCTGTCTATAAAACATATGATCAGCATATAGCAGAATTTTAGGCTCTGCCTCCTTCCAGTAAGTGCTTTCATATTTTCAGAATTTCTAATAATGTTAGCAAGAGATTGTAAAGCCAGATACAAGAAAATGAGAAAGAAAATATCCTTAGCATGGACCATGATATTAATGTAACAAGCAGCAAGCTCATCATTTGTAATGATTCATGACTGAAGGATGAAATGAACCACATCATTCCAAAATATACAACTTTGGGGAATTCCAAAATAAGTCAAACTTTTTGCATCAAAGGTGTTCTCAATAAACAAAGAAACTATTGTTTATAGCTGGTACTGTTTATTTTGAATTAAGGACATTGATTAAAATGCTATTTTTGTCAGAATCTTGACAACCCATACCAAGAAACCAGGAGAGGATGCATATTATTATTATTTATTATTATTATTTATTGGATTTATCACCGCCCAACTCCCCCAAGGGGGACTCTGGGCAGTTTACAACAGAATTAAAATCATTAATATACATTTATAAATAAAGTAACATACATAATAAGTAATAATTTAAAATATAATGAATAAAATGGAATCCAAAGGCAGAGTATTCTTAAGTTTATAAAAAGGGCCCCTCAGAGCAAAACTAAGGTGCTAGCCATCTCCAGGTATCTCCAATCTCCTTCTGACCCCAAGCATATTGACAAAACCAGGTTTTGAGACTTTTTCGGAAGTCCAGGAGTGAGGGGGACTGTCTGATCTCCGGGGGCAGAATGTTCCAAAGGGCAGGGGCAACAGCAGAGAAAGCACGCTTCCGAGACCCCGTTAGGTGGAACTCCGTAACCGACGGGGTCCGTAGCATGCCCTCTCTGCATGCCCGGGTGGGACGGGATGAAGTGATGGGGATGAGACGATCCCTTAGGTATATAGTATACATCACACACTTTACAGACCAAAGTAGTTGTTAAAATCTTTGTATCACTGTTCATCAAGGAAATAGATCTCTAATTAGAACCTTGCTCAACTTGAAAAATCTCAATACTTGCCTTATTAAAACTAAAGGGTAGACATTTATTTGAAAAGGTTTCACTAAATGCTTCCAATAACATAGGAAGCTGATATACCAAGAGGCTTTCCCAGTTTCAGAGATTTAATTGTAGTGACAATTTATTGAAGCAAAAGAGGTAAAATTAGTAATCTGGATCTGTAATATACGTATCCAGAAACTGTACACACCTTCACATGTGTCTCCAAACCGAAGATACAATATTATGTTGCTTCATTTGCTTAAATATAAAGAATTCCTAGATTTCTCTCATCTTTTCCAATATTATTGCTTGGTGCAACATAATAAAATTCTGTTAGAAAACTTGTTAAATTTCCTATTTGTTAGAGAACAAGGATCTATATCATTCAGGAGATAGATGGGATGTGTAAAGTATTTTTTTTTAATTTTCTTCTCTAGAAATACAACTATTTACTTCTTTTAATAAGAAATATATGAAATAATTTGACCTTGAATAAATACTTTGGCAGTATCCCATAACCACAATGTAACCAGGTCATTGTCTATACCGTCCAAAAATCTTGAAACCTTCTACCATCTCTTGTTAGAACTGCCTAATAAACGCTTTATCATTCAACAAAAATATATTCAACATCCATTTAAATACGTATAGGCATTTTAAATGTTGTTGAATAAGGTTATACACTTCAAAATGTTATGATCTGAAATGGTAACAGCATATATGTCACAAGTTCTAACTTTACATAGCAAGGAATGAGGTAACAGGAAACAATTTAAATAATTTAAATGAAAAATAATTTCTATTTATAGAAGAAAGGAAGTCTATCCATGTTGGGAAAAGGTTTAACAGAATGACCAATAAATACTAAATTAGCTTCATGTGAAATATTGTAAACTATTACAAATCTGAGAATATAACTGGGTATAGAGTTCTTCCACTCCAAAACAAGATCTAAAATATAATTCAGATTGCCTCCAAATATTATAGTAATTATAGTAGTTTCAGTCCCCCCAAAAGTATTTTTTAAAAATCAATAGAGTGATAAAATGAAAAGATCTGTAATCCCTGATCTGAAACAGTTCAAAATTATGTAAAATACCCCTATCAACCCTTACACAATTTCGTAAGATAACAATGGTAATAATTATTGCTACTATTGCAGGGAGCAATGAGGAAAGAAGAAAAAAGGTTCTGTTAATGAACTACTGAAATATATGGCTCTTAAATGAAGACTACTGTAAATAGGAAGAGCAAGGGGAGGAAAAATAGGCAAAGCACACCTGCAAAAGAAACTGCAGTTTGTCACCTCTCCTTCTAGTGAAGGACAGATTTGGCATGTATGTATGTAAAGGACAGATTTGGCATATACAGTACACACACACACTTTGTATACCACCCAACTGCCAACAACTCTGGGCTGTTAATGCTTAATTAGGAACTAAAGATTTTTTAAAAAACGCTTCACAGCCTGGATTTTAAGATGCACTGTCTTGGAAGACATCTCTAGCTGGTTGTAATTACTCTGTCCTTCTATTTGCTCCTGAGTAGGCTTCAAAATCTTGATGCTGACTTAAGGTCCCTAAATGGCTGGAAGCCCTGCTTGATCCTCCCTAAGGGCAGAACCTGGAAAAGAGCAATCCAGAGCAATAAGGCCACTATTATGGAATTGTTTGCTTTAGATGTGAGATCTTTGATTAGGGTTCATTAGGGTTTAAATACTATGGTGGACAATAACTTTGATACTGCTATCATATTAAATAATATTCACATTATTATCCAGGACAGCTTCAATGGAATTTCTATAATTAAAACATGGATCACTCTGAATGAGAGCTGGTTTGGTCTAATGGTTAAGAGGCTGGACTACGATTAGGGAAATTTAAATTCTAATCCTGCTTTAGGCACAGGAGCCAACTGGATGATTTCAGGCCAGTCACTTTCTCTCAGCTCTGAGGAGGAGGTTGTTGTTTATTCATCCAGTCGCTTCCGACTCTTCGTGGCTTCATGGACCAGCAAACGCCAGAGCTTCCTGTCGGCTATCGCCATCCCTAGCTCCCCCACAGTCGAGTCCATCACCTCCAGAATATCATCCATCCATCTTGCCCTTGGTCGGCCCCTCTTCCTTTTGCCTTCCACTTTCCCTAGCATCAGCATCTTCTCCAGGGTATCCTGTCTTCTCATTACGTGGCCAAAGTACTTCAGTTTTGCTTTTAATATCATTCCCTCAAGTGAGCAGTATGGCTTTATTTCCTGGAGTATGGACTGGTTTGATCTTCTTGCAGTCCAAGGCACTCTCAGAATTTTCCTCCAACACCACAGTTCAAAAGCATCTATCTTCCTTCGCTCAGCCTTCCTTATGGTCCAGCTCTCGCAGCCATAGGTTACTACGGGGAATACCATTGCTTTAACTATGCAGACCTTTGTTGTCAGTGTGATGTCTCTGCTCTTAACTATTTTATCAAGATTTGTCATTGCTCTCCTCCCAAGTAGACATCTTCTGATTTCCTGGCTGCAGTCAGCATCTGGAGTAATCTTTGCGCCTAGACATACAAAGTCTGTCACTGCCTCCACTATTTCTCCCTCTATTTGCCAGTTATCAATCAAACTGGTTGCCATAATCTTGGTGTTTTTTTGAGGTTTAACTGTAACCCAGCTTTTGCACTTTCTTCTTTCACCTTTGTCATAAGGCTCCTCAGCTCCTCCTCGCTTTCAGCCATCAAAGTGGTATCATCTGCATATCTGAGATGGTTAATGTTTCTTCCAGTGATTTTAACTCCAGCCTTGGATTCATCAAGCCCAGCACGTCGCATGATGTGTTCTGCATACAGGTTGAATAGGTAGGGTGAGAGTATACAACCCTGCCGTACTCCTTTCCCAATCTTAAACCAGTCAGTTGTTCCATGCTCTGTTCTTACTGTTGCTACTTGGTCGTTATACAGATTCCTCAGGAGGCAGACAAGATGATTTGGTATCCCCATACCACCAAGAACTTGCCACAATTTGTTATGATCCACACAGTCAAAGGCTTTAGAATAGTCAATAAAACAGAAATAGATGTTTTTCTGAAACTCCCTGGCTTTCTCCATTATCCAGTGGATACTGGCAATTTGGTCTCTAGTTCCTCTGCCTTTTCTAAACCCAGCTTGTACATCTGGCAATTCTCGCTCCATGAATTACTGGAGTCTACCTTGCAAGATCTTGAGCATTACCTTACTGGCATGTGAAATAAGTGCCACTGTTCGATAGTTTGAACATTCTTTAGTGTTTCCCTTTTTTGGTATGGGGATATGTTGATTTTTTCCAATCTGATGGTCATTCTTGTGTTTTCCAAATTTGCTGGCATATGGCATGCATCACCTTGCAAGATTTTAAACAGTTCAGCTGGGAAAAAGTAAAAGTATAAACATTCCAAAACAAGATTATTTTTTAAGGTGATAGCCAGATGCCTTCATAAGTGGAAAAATGTCCTTGGTTTCCAACATCTAATTTATAAACCATATTGCTGTTTCCATAGCTTGTACATTTCTTTCATTTTAAATGTGCATGTATAACTTATCTACTATATCTAAACCAATTGATGGAATTCATCAATCCTCTCTTAGTAGCTGCATCCAGCATGATGTCAAGTTCATAATTTCTTAATTCATAATTGCCCTTCCAATGTTTTAAAGAAGACATCACCATCTTGATTTTATTATATTTATTGTATTTTTAAATTTCCTATTTTAATGTTTAATGTTTTATCGAATTGTAAGCCGCCCAGAGTCCCTTGAGGGAGTTGGGCGGTGAAAAAGTTGAATAAATAAATAAATAAATAATTTCTGGTAAAAGGAATAGCCCAATTATTCCAAGCTGTATAATAAGTACATGTTTTCTAACGCTTGGCATTTTTGGATATCCAGAATTAGATACCCATTTGGTGCACAGATGAGTAATCACTATATATTCTATCTGACAATATCAGTCATCAGGTGATGAGTAATTACAAATCACTGCCTCCCTGCCCTTCCAAAACATGGCTCCACCAGGCACCCCCCAAAAATCCTTAAGGAATCACAGGGAGTAACCCATGATGATTCAGTGCAGGATGACTAACTATATCCTTTTTATATTTGTATGCTATAAAAGCTGGCTGGGAGCATTCTTGCCACCTGTGATAAAAGAAATATGTTAAGATTCTTGGGGACTGCTTCTTTTCAACAGGGCAACTTTCACCCAGCAGAAAACTTCACCAATTGTAGCTTTCACCAGCAGCTCTCAAATATACAGGGAAATTGACAAATGCTTCCACCCTAACCAAGCTGCTCTATTTAAGGTTACTATCTATCATCCTCCTGATGAAATAAAAGGGAGTAGGGGATGTAGCCCACCAGATGCTGATTTATAATGCCGAGCTGCTCTACCCATTTCAGCCAAGGATGAAGGATGTGACATTCAGGATTATCTCGGATGGGTTTGATTATGCACCATGAAGTCAGTATAGACACTTAGTGACCATACTGATAGCCAATTTGGTGTAGTGGTGAAGGTGCTGGCCTAGAAACCAGGAGACAGTGAGTTCTAGGCTTCCCTTAGGCATGAAAGCTTGCTGGGTGGCTTCGGGCCAGTCACTCTCTCTCAGCCCAACCCACCTCACAGGGTTGTTGTGGGGAAAAGAGGCAGGAGTATTAGGTATGTTTGCCACCTTGAGTTATATATATATAAGGCAGGATAAAAATCTAGTAATAATCTTCTTCTCCAGGATGGGTTTGCACATCTTAATTCAAGTCCAAGAAACCACATTCTAAGTTGGCCTGTTCTATCACTGTAGTCTTTAGGATCTGTAAACCCTGATTTATGGCTTAGCACGCCATGCTATTCCCTATAGATTGTGGCTTACTCAATACACCATAGTTAGGCAAACCAAGACTTATTACAGTCTGTGCGACAGATTTTTCCAAACTGCGCTTTCCCCACATATCCAAAACCACCCCCAGGTTCCCCATTTCGCCACCCTTATCTCTCTCGCCCCATCCCACACCTCTCAAAACACCGCGCTTGCGTCACTGGCAGACGCATGCGCCTTGGAAGCCGATCGGTGCCTATGATTGGATTCCCCCCCCTCTCTCGTCCTCCCCCCCCTTGCGCGCGGCCCCTCTTCTTCCCAACGGCCGTTCCTGGGTCTGCATCCGGGGTCGCCTCTTTTTGCTTCCTGTTTGGAGGGGGAGGGGCGTAGGTGGGTGTTTTTGTTTGTTTGTAGGGTGGAGCGAAGGCGGAAGGAAGAAAAGAAGGAAAGGGGAGGGGAAGCGGGTGGAGTTGGAAAGAAAGGGGGGAAAAAAAGAAAGGAAGGAAGGAATAAAAGCCCATGGGAGACCCAATCGACTGCGCTCGTGCGCGCGCGCGGCCACAGGGCTCCGTCCGCTGAAAGGAGAGAGGGAGCGCGAGTGGCGCGCCCGCGGGGCTGTCAAACGCCGAGGGCAGCGCGCGCGCCCCCGCCGGCCCGCCCCCAGCCGGCCCGCTCCCAGCCGGCCCGCTGGAACCTTCGGAGGAGCGGGCGACCCCGGGTGGCGGCGGCGGCGAGGGCGGCAGCGTGTGAGGGAAGCGGGGTGAGGAGCCCGCCGCCCCCCTCTGCGGGGCTCGTCCCCGGACGCCTCGGCTCCGGTCCACGCGAGGCTGGCCAAGGTGAGTCAGCCGGTGGGGTGGTGGTCCGCAGCCGGGAACCGAGAGGGGTCGGCGGGCGGGGACGTCCGCAGTCGCGGAAGGGGGCTTCGGCGCCAAGCCGCTTCCTCGAGAGGCTGCCGGATCCCCTCCGCCTTCGGCTTGGAAGACCTCGCCGGGAAACCAGCGCTTCGACTGGGGAAGCGGCGGCGCTCATACCCGGGCGCTTTGGGCGACGAAAGGCGGGGAGGGGGCGAGGGGAAGCCCACGCGGGGGCAGGAGGCAGGGAGCACCTTGGACTCCCCAAGCATGCATCCCTCGCCCGGTGGGTGCTGTCTCGCCTCCTCGCCCTGCTAAGCTACTGTGATTTCCAACCTCCTTGGCTTAATTCATCATGTGCAGGCTTGGGGCTTCGCCTACCGGTTTTCCCTCTCCATGCTTCATCTTATTGTCCTCCTTTCGCACCTGCTAAAATAGGAAAGCAATTTTCAGCCTTAAAAATCCACCTACGGGCCCAAGTAGTTACTGTATATAGCTGTGGTTGGGAAATCTCATTCCCACCCCACCCCCCACAAACCGCTGTCACCAGCTCTTCCTTGCTTATTTTATTACGTTTTCATTCCATCCTGATTTCAAGATGCTCGGGTCTTGCTGGCCTTCTACTTGCAGCATTTCTGAGATAGGGGTCTCCCATGGACTTACTTGGGGAGGCCTGCAAAAGGGAGCTAGACTAAGGCTTTCCAAACTTTGTGATACACTACTGTGTCCCCTGAAAATGGGAAATAAGTTTGTGTGACACACCTACGAATATTAATAATGATTTTAATGGTTTGCCGTTCAGCAAGAAGTAAGCATGACATTTACTTTTAGGAATTACCTTATTTTATTTATTGTGTTTATTTATTTCAGTCAATTTATAAGATAGCCCATCTCACAACAGCAACTCTGGCTGGCTAACATAAAATTAAAATTCAATAGAAAAATAATAATAATAATAAATATACATAGAGTGGTAGCTGAGGGCAACAACAGTCGCTACAATAGCATCCATTTCACAGATCCCTATACTTCAATAAAAGTAGATACAGCAGTGCAACTTTCTAAAATAAAAAGAATAAGAATATTGAACTTCACTAACACATTTCTACAGCCACTTCAAAGAATACAGCACTACTACACTGTGCTGAAAGTGCACAAATATTTGTTAGAGTAGTTGATTCCACTGTTGATGGCCAGTGACAATAGATCACCAAAAACTGAAAATGTGTAAGCATATTATGCTGAAATTAAAGTTTTGGCCTGTTTGTGAAATACATTAAAACTGTCATAACCCACAATTTGAGAACTCTTGAGTTATCTATGTCTCCTTTCGGCAGTATAGTGGTGGTCTGGTTTTGACAGCCCACATCTGATAACTCTGCATTTCTAGTGATAGTATCTATCTGTCTCTCATCACAGAAATTCATGCTGTCTTGTTTTTTTCTTCCTTAGCTTTCTTTCCATCTCGCTGTTTCCGTCCTTGCACAATATTAAAGATAACTGTTATAGGAAAGCTAAAAGGGTGATGGAAACTTTAAGGTTTATACATTTATAATGCAGTAAGTGTTTTTCAGCCTTCCTTAAACTGATTACTTCCAGATGTGTTAACCTTTCAACTCCCATAATTCCTGGGTAGTATGGCTGCAGACTAAGAATTATGGGAGTTGATCCAGCCACATCCAGAGAGTATCACATTGGAGAAGACTTTCCTACTGGCATTACAAGATGTCAGTAGAAGATTGTGATCCAGTAAACATGTTATAGTCAAATCTTAGACCTATTAACTCAAGAGTACAACTTAGTTTTCAACAGGGCTACTGCATACTGCAGACATGCCTTCCTTTTGTTTATTCATCCATGCTCTCTCATATCAGGTTTCTGATATCCAATATGAATGTGTTTTACTCCTCTCTAAATGAGGGTGGGGGGCAGCGGGGTTGTCAGGTCCCTATTTCTTTACCTCCACTCTGCCATGTGATGGCCTCCTTGTTTTCCTGGATCTTCTATTTCTGTGGGCTGTTCCTCCCCAATCCTGTTTTTGCACCTTTCCCCCTTCTTTCTTGATTCTCATGTTTATATCCTTTTACACTCTATCTCTCCTTTTTACAAGAGCAGTTGTAGATGAATGAAAAAAAAGGTACTATTTTTCCCCATTTTTTGTTGTTGTGTGGAATATTTACCTGGCTGCCTAGATAATGAGGTTGGGAAAAACAGTAAAAACTGGAGGGTTGCAAATGTTGTTTATTTACAAGTACAGTTTTCAACAACAACAACCTGTCCCTTGCCATTTAGAGTGTTTCCATTTGCGTAAACAAACCTGAGTAATTTCAGTCAGACTTGTAGGACAAAAATGTAGTTGATTACACCTTGCTCCATTTATTATTGCAGCAGTCTGGAATTCACTCTTGTGATTAACATAAGATGAGAGGAACATGGTTTCCATAAACACTGGAAGCTGCTTCTTATGTAAACATTGACTTGAAAAAACACATTTAGAAAGGCTTTTGAAAGAGGATCGTGATATCAAAGGCAAGTCTTATCATTGAATGCATTTATAAATAGCTCAGAACCACATTCCTTCTCATTCTTAAATTATCTCATTAAATATATCCACGATACCTGAAAAACAAATTGTACCTTTTTATTGTATTCTTGTGAATATTGTTGCATAACTCAAAAACTGACACTGTGGTGCTAAAATAGGAAAATCTCTTTAAAGTTGTTTTAGAGACCTACTTTATATTTTACAAAGCATGATTTTTATGTGTATGTATACATTATCAGCATACTGTATATATACATATTTTCATCCTCAAGTGGAATACTGACCTGATTAATCTGTCTTGCTTAATACTGCTGCTATTATCCACATAATACCGGGTATAAAATACTGTGTTTCACATAATGCATAGACTGGCATTGTTTGGCTTACTGTCTTTTTAATGCATATTAATAGTAGGTGATGCTAATACTTTTAATATTTTTAATTATTACAAAGAACATCACAAATGACTTAATAGAGGTAATTCATAGGTGTAAATATTTGAGAGGGGTGGCGCGGTGACGTAACGGTTAAGACTACAGACTGTTGAATGAAAGGACGGCAGGTCGAGACCCAGAAACATTGCGTAACGGGGTGAGCTCCCATTCTTGCCTAGCTCCTGCCAACCTAGCAGTTCAAAAGCACATAAAAATGCAAGTCGATAAATAGGTACCACTCCGGTGGGAAGGTAACAGCGTTCTGTGCGCCTCAGTGTTTAGTCATGCTGGCCACATGACCACGGAAGCGTCTATGGACAACGCTGACTTCCTCGGCCGAGAATCGGAGATGAGCGCCGCCCCCTAGAGCCAGATACGACTGGAAGGGAAAACCTTACCTTACCTTAAATATTTGAGTAACTATGATAATATTGTTAAAGTATCTGATGTAAAAACATAGGTGAAATGAGCCATCTAAGTTAAGGCTAAATAGACAACAGCAAAGAATATGCCGTGGCCTTCAAAGAGTGCAAATTCATATGACTATAAGTCCAACCCTTCCACACAGCACTATTCCTACTCCATTTCCATCCGCAATCCATTTGGAAACCAGCCATGCAGTCATCTTCACCGCTCCCACCCTTGGAACACTGAAAACATACAGATATCTCTTTGAATCCATGCTCCCTCCAGCTGACCAGTAGAATGGCACAAAATTGTCATTTGGTCAATGCTGCCTGTTGAGCTACTGTAGCCTTTCCCTTAATAATAAACCCCTTATCAGTGCTCCAAACAGAAAAGAAAATATGTTGCAGATGTATTTTATTTATTTATTTATTTATTACATTTATATCCCGCCCATCTCCCCCACAAGGAGGGACCCTGGGTGGTATTTTCCTTCAGCAAGACTTGTTGTTCTACATATGCTTTGTTTTTTTAAAAAAAATTGTTGCCACCAATTTGCTTGGAACCAATGTTAATGTGACCAGCTCATAATTTCTCAGATCTCCCCTGGGTCCCTTTTTAAACAGTGGTGGCGCACTGGTTGCCCTCCAGTGCTCTGGTACTGAGCCCAGTTTGCGGACAAGTTGCATATTTTTGCTGTGGTGCTAGTGAGTTCACATTTGAGTTCGTTTAAAAACCCTTGGGTGGTTCAGGACTCTGTGATTCATTATTATAGTTCATTGCCCCAAGACCTGAGTTGTTACTGCCTGACCATAAAAGTGTCATTCCCTTTGCACTTAAAATCTAATTAGTAGCTGTGAAGGCAGCATGGTGAAATGATACCTTCTTGTATGCTTTTCTAACCAGGTGCTTGATAGAGAGAGTCAGGGCAGGTGGAGTGGCAAGGAGGGGTTGTAAAGAGAGCTTCTAAGAGAAGAATCCAAAATCTCCAAGTCTGAGTTATCAGTGATGATAATGGCCACTCTCCTACTTTCACTAAGACCAGTATATTTAACTGAAAATTGTCATGGCACTGTAGTGCTCAAGTTATTCAAATGTTATATTGTCCTAAGTAAAATTTGTAAGTGACAGGAAGAAGTGGCAGCATACTCTTGAAAACTTAGAGGGATTAATTTGGCACACTGCAAAGAACAACAAATACTGTAGTGAAATATCTATGGGTATCAGTGAAGGAAATAGCCTGAGCACAACTTTGATATTCTAGCATATATCTTTCTTGGGTCTTCTATAACACTGTGAGTGAGATGAACTGCATGGTAGAAATGTACTTTTTGAGCATTGATGCTAGTTTTGTGATACTCATAAATTTATTTCTTATGAGTTTGTAAATGCTTAACAGGAAATATTTTGATGTATTGTTGAAGGCTTTCACGGCCGGAGTTCGATGGCTGTTGTGGGTCTTCCGGGCAGTGCGGCCGTGTTCTGGAAGTTGTGGTTCCTAACATTTCGCCAGCATCTGTGGCCAGCCCTCTACCTGGGCACAGAGATTTTGCTTCTGTCTGTGCTCCTGCCCTCTGAAGATGCCGGCCACAGATGCTGGCGAAACGTTAGGAACCACAACTTCCAGAACACGGCCGCACTGCCCGGAAGACCCACAACAGCCAAGGAAATATTTTCTTTACTATACATTACTTGAAACAAGGAAAATTCCAATGTCAAAAACTCTCATACTCGTGTTCACTCTGATATGTGAATACCCTGAAATCTTTAATACATAAGCTCTAAGTAAATATAAGTTGCTTTTGCATCTTAATGATATGTATATTCAATAAAATTTTCTCATTGTGTTAAAGGATCATAAACCTAAGTTTTCTTGCATTGCCATCTACACAGTATTATGTCTTATGTTGGATACCAGATAGAAGTCTTTGAATTGTAGTTTGAACTTGGGCTTGACAGTACAGAATTTTGAGCAGATTGGTGCAGAGACCAAAACAATATTAAAATCAATTGGTAATTGTATAGATATTTGTGCACAGCTAGGCACCTACCTTCTGGAACACCATACCCCCTGAGATTTGTTTGGCTTCAACCCTACCAGTATTTCAGAAGTTCTTAAAAACCTGGATGTTTCCTGCAGTCTTCGGTCTGAAGGTTGGGTGAGCCCCTCAATGTGACTTATTATGACTATGGTCATATGGATTGTATTTGATTGTCCTCAGATGCCATTATACTATTATAGTGTTCTGTTAATATTATTTATTGTACATTATATTGTTGTTAGTTTTAATCCAAAATTCACCACCCAGAGTCACAATTGCAAGATGCTGCTATATAAATTGGTATAATCAACCAACCAACCAACCAAGGAATTGTTGCCAACATTTTTGGAGTTAGGAACTAGTTGTGAGATTGGGGAATATCTTTGTTCCTTTTAGCAAATGTTAATTTGCTTATTTTAAGAACAATGTCCTTATGTAAGAGGAATTATAGTCCAGTAAGAGATTAAATATAGAGAGTTACAATTTAATATTACAGATTACAAGAAGGTTCTACAGAGGGAAAATTATTTTCTGGAACTTAGCCTGAAGTATGGAATAAAAGGCTACAAAATGAACCCCCCAATTTCTTAATTGGTACAGAGAAATAGAAGACAGGAGACTATAAGACTTAAGCACTGCATACCAAACCAAAATCAACCTAGCATAAATTCCTGGCTAAAATATTTTACCTATTTCTATAGAAATAGAAGACTCCTGAAACACATATTTTCTAGCTTTAGTTACCTGAGCTTCCTTCAGCTTTTGGGGGAGATTCTCTTTTAGAGGCTCCTGGGGAGATGTAAATCCTTTTTTTCATCCTTGGTCCTGTAATTTTTAAACTTGTTTTAAAAGTGACAAACTTTCTATCTCCAGCAGACTGAAGGACTAAGGTAACTGACAAAAGCATCTCTTCTTTGTGGGAAGTGTGCTGTGCCTGAATTGAGGATGTATACTGTGACTGAGCCTGCAATCTGGAAGCAGGCTACATTCACAATAACTCTAATCTTGCTATTTTCTTGTCCCAGTCAAACATATTTCAGACTGAATCATTGTATTGGATCAGCTTGTCTTTGTTGCTTCAGTGAATCTTTAGATTTGATTGTGAATCATAATTTTAAAAATGTTTGAATTTTGGGTTGTCATACCACCACTTGCCTACCAAGTGTGATGCATATACGTATATTGGTTTGTCAGATCCTGGAATAATTCACAAAAGTATTTCCTGAGTTAGTTGATAGCATGCAAATTTAGCTTGCTGACAGTTTGTGAAATACAAAATGGACTCATTTGTGTAGTACCTTTTAATAGAGAATATGATTAATTAATTTTCTCTGTGGAAATGTACGACTTTTACAGTAAAGAGCTAAGGAATTCATACTAGATGTTTATAGAGTTATGGACAGAATGGAGCATAATGCTGTAAAGATTTGTCATCTTCAACATGCTTGAATTAAGGAAGACCCAATGGAACTTCCTGTAAATGCAGGAAAGGTAAAGTATTTCTTCATCCTATATCTGATTTTACGGAATTCACTCCTGCAAGATGCAATAATTGGTGCTGTTTTAGTTTTAGAAATATATGCAGTCTTAAGTACTTCAAAGATTTTTTTGTGGTGTGATTCACAAAAACCAAGCCTCTGCATATTCCTTGCAAAGGGTGAGATAATTAGGGCAATTATTACCTTCAATTCTCTCTTGTGGGTTTACTATAGGTATCTAGTTGGCCATTATCAGGAACCTGATAGATGCTTGGTCTAATCCAGCAGGCTTATCCATATGTTAGCAGAATTAATTAGTTCTTGGGTCAGTCCTTGGAAGTATGACATTCATCCTGCATGTTTGTTTTATCTAGGAGTATTAATAGTGATTTTTCTTTCAGTGTTTAACATAGTTACCAACAATTAACTGATTCCATAGCAGAAACCATCCCCACCTCCATGGATTCCAAAAAGAATGAAAATCAGCACCTGAGAACAGCTCTGAAGGCCTGTGGATATCCAAATTGGGCCTTCACTAAATCTAAGTCTACCATACCTAAAACAGCGACAGACAGGGCTGAGACTCAGAGTAAATGGAAGAACCTGGTCATTCCTTACATGGCTGGCGTGTCTGAAAAGATAAAAAGGATATTTGGCAAACACCACATACCTGTATATTTCAAACCCACCAACACACTGAGACAGAGGCTTGTACACCCCAAAGATCAAACTCCAAAACACAAGAAAAGCAATGTAGTGTATGCAATCCAGTGCAGTGAGGAGTGCTCTGAGCTCTACATTGGAGAAACCAAACAACCTTTGTACAGGAGGATGGCCCAACACAGGAGGAGCAACACCACAGGACCAGAGTCAGCAGTTTACCTTCATCTAAAGGAAAAAGGACACTCATTTGAGGACATGAATGTTCACATTTTAGACAGGGAAGATAAGTGGTTTGAAAGAGGGGTCAAGGAATCCATTTATGCCAACTTGGAAAATCCTTCTTTGAATAGAGGTGGGGGCCTCAGGCACAATCTTTCCCCTATTTTCCTTCCTGCTTTGTCTTCTGTGCCTAGGAAGATTAAGACCATTTCGCAATCTCAACAACAGCAAGGTAATCTTAACGATCCTCCTTTGGATGATAAAGGGACTTAGAAATAAACATCTCAAAATAACCATGACCTAGCCCCAGGTGCAAGGTCACACAGCCACCCTAGAAACATAATTAAGGATTCCCTTACAAACTTTGCTCAGACTGAAGAAGCTTCTTGGATAAGGAGCGAAACGTTTCCACTGAGAAAATAGAAATCCAGTTGACATGATTCAAGCTACAGATGATTCCATAGTGGAAATTAATCTTTTTTTAAAAAAATATTAATAAATTAAACTTCAAAGCTGTTCTACAAAGATGAAAGACAGCCTACAAAACAGGTCTTCCCCTGCCTGTAATCTGAATATTATAGACCCAATTCAAAAGGGAAGTATAGGGAAAGAACACAAATTCTTCATAAAACTGAAGGGTCAGATAAAGGCTAGATTAGCTCCTATATCAAAACCCCCATGAAATCACCTACTCATTAAGATTTGCCAGTTGTACAGTTTAGGTGACAGGTAAAGCCCTTGTTTCAATAAACTGCTTAACAGTGTTTATTTTTCAGTCTTTCATATTTTTAAATTTTCTGTGATGGTTATTATTTTTATATAGAGCTTTAATATCTTTATATATTTTGCATAATGTATGTTGTTCTTTGGGAAATGCTGATTGGCTCATATGCAACAAGTATAGATTTCAGAAATAATAAATAAACTTACATTTCAAATATTTTTTAATAATAGCAACAGTTACCAGCTCCTCACTAATGCGTTAATTTATTTATTCATTTATTTATCATCATATTTATACCCCGCCCATCTCCCCCGCAAGGATATTTTATTGAACACAGTGATAAGTGTAGAAGTCATCCTGCACAGAAACTTTTTCATTAAAAAATATGGACAAGATCCAGATTTAGAGGAACATATTATTCTAAATGAAATCAGTAGCCCTTCCTTTTAAAAGTTGGGGATATAGCAGTTGAAACTGAATAAAAGTAGATTAGAATTGTTTGCCGATACATTTTAGTGCTGAGCCTTAATAGACGAAATATTTTTGGCAAATATTCTGAAAGAGGTGTGACTATTTAAATTTGTTGAAACCATCATCTAGTCCTAAATGTATATAATGTATTAATATTGTTCCCGATCTTCGACAATTATCTTTCAATACAATTACAAATTTACATCTGATCTAGACATAAAGATTCCTAAACAGGGGGGCGGGAAACCTGCTTAACCTTTGATGACTTAATCGGTCATTGTTCCAATGTGAGATCATCACTCTCATCCACACTTTAGGTTTCCAGGAGGCTACACATCTGTATTTGAATGTAAGTCTACCACAGAAAGCATGCTGAGTAGACATGGAGCAACCCAGCCCAGTTTTTACTATGTGAAAGAAATTGTCTTGTCTCATACTTACTGAAATATGCTTACAGGCATTATAATTTCTTGAACACAGTACATTTTTAGAAATAATTTTGTGATTTAGTTGTAGAATTGTCAGTATTTTAAAATGCAGTTCATGGCTTCCGGTGGGAATGGCGGGCTGAACAGCTGCGCCCACTGGATCGGTGGGTGGAGCGGACAACGCAGTGGCTTTTTTCGGCTCAGGCAGGCTTTCCTGAAGCCCAGAAACATTCTCCGGATTAAAGAGAATACTTGGAATCATCCCATTTGCCCTCAGGATGGTTGCTTGCAGCCAGAAGATCGCAAACAGCATTTTGCGCTCGACTGGTAAGAGCAGCCCGGAGGTGGGGACTTCATCACTTTCCAAGCCGCGCTGTAGCCTTAAAGGGACACTAAGACCGGCCACCCCATTTCTAAATCACCAATTTGTATTTTTTTTTAAGTATATGTACCCCAAGAGAGGCTTTTTACAGCGAGGAGAAGCTGGTTCTCTTGGTGCTTAACGTTATTTTTGGGATTAAAATTCTTTTACGTTTTGGATTTCATTTTCCTTCCAAAGGAAATTCCAAAGATTGAGAGTAAACAATTGTCTTCCTGCTATTATTTCTGTATTAAATATGAAGATATTAGCATTTTCCTACACGTTGAATCGGCTGATTTGAACCTTCAGCTTTCTGTTCTCACTTTCCCTTGAGAACTGTCTGCTATCTCACTCTCACTTTATGTAAACACACTTTGGAACTCTTCCATATCTGACTTTTGCTGGTTAAGCTCTTAGGGGGCGCCATAATCTACTGCGTGAGACATGGAGGAATTCAAACAGATACTTTCTGACCTTCACCAGGACCTTAAACAGATTTCTTCTGACTTCTATAAAACTTTTATGCAAGACATCCAGGACATTGTGGAAAATATGAGATCTAAAATGTGCCATCAGGTTGAGGATGTAGAGGATGAAATTGAGGGATTTATTTATTTATTTTATTTTATTTTATTTTATTTCTATAACCGCCCATCTCCCCCCATGGGGAACTCTGGGCGGTTCACAATAAATAAGTTAAAATAAGGTTAAAATCTCAAGTATACAGTAAAAATATATTGAAAAATCCAGATGGTAATGGAATAATTAAAGAAGGACAGTTATAAAATTAGGGGATTAGCCACCCCCATGAGGAACTATCCTTCCCTCCTTCCCATGCCAGGCGGCAGAACCAGGTCTTCAGCTCTTTCCTAAAGGTCGGGAGGGAGGAGATCTGTCTGAACTCTGGGGGCAGGATGTTCCATAGAGTGGGCGCTGTCACAGAGAAGGCCCGCCTCCTAGACCCCATCAGATGACACTCTTTAATTGATGGGGTTTGCAGCAGGCCCTCTCTGAATGACCGGGTGGGGCGGGTCGATAACATGGGGATAAGACGGTCCCTCAGGTATTCTGGCCCCATGCCATGTAGGGCTTTAAAGGTGATAACCAACACCTTGAATTGTACCCGGAAGCAAACCGGCACCCAATGCAGCTCGCGGAGCAGCATTACATGTGCGGATCTTGACGCACCCAAAACTGCCCGCGCGGCTGCATTCTGCACCAGCTGTAGCTTCCGGATAGTCTTCAAGGGTAGCCCCATGTAGAGCGCATTGCAATATGGGAGATGAGAGCATGAGTGACTGTATGGAGGGCATCGCGATCCAGGAATGGGCGTAACTGACGCACTAACCGAAGTTGTGCGAAAGCCCTCCTAGCCACGACTGCCACCTGCTCTTTGAGCAGGAGTCGTGAGTCTAGAAGGACCCCCAGATTACACACCGGTTCCGAACGGGGTAGTGCTACCCCATCAAGAACCAAAGATGATAATTTCCCAGAAGACGCTAAGCCATCAATCCACAGCCACTCGGTCTTACCAGGGTTCAATTGAAGCCTGTTGTTCCCCATCCAGGCCCTCACAGCCCCCAGGCACTGGGAAAGGGTGGATACTGCATCACTTACCTCACCAGGGATGGAGATATACAATTGGGTATCATCCGCATACTGATGATACCTCATCCCATGGTGATGGATGATCTCGCCCAGCGGTTTCATGTAGGTGTTAAATAGGAGAGGAGAGAGAACCAACCCCTGCGGCACCCCACAAAGGAGCGGTCGCGGGCCGGATCTCTCCTCTCCTATCAGCACTGACTGGGAGCGGCCCCGGAGGAAGGAGGTGAACCAGCGCAAAACTATGCCACCCACCCCCAACTCCCTGAGCCGCCCCAAAAGGATACCATGGTTGATGGTATCGAAAGCCGCTGAGAGATCTAAGAGAGCCAGGATGGATGCACTACCTCCATCCCGCTCCTGCCAGAGATCATCCGTAAGCGCGACTAATGCAGTCTCCGTCCCATGTCCCGGCCTGAAACCTGACTGAAAAGGGTCTAGATAATCCGTTTCATCTAGGGTCCTTTGAAGTTGCAACGCCACCACTTTCTCAACCACCTTTCCCAAAAAGGGAAGGTGGGAGACTGGACGAAAATTGTCCAGGATGGAAGGGTCCAGGGACGGCTTCTTGAGGAGGGGGTGTACCAATGCCTCCTTGAAGGCAGTTGGAACCACCCCCTCCATCAAGGATGTATTAACCATCGCCTGGACCCATCCACATGTCACCTCCCTGGCCGATTTTACCAGCCAGGAAGGGCAGGGATCTAAATGACATGTGGAATTGACAATTCGAAGGATCCTGTCCACTTCCTCAGGTCCAACAGGATCAAATCGTTCCCAGATAATAGGGCAAGTCCACTCTCCCGGCATCTCCCCAGACTGCATTTCACGCATGGAGTCCAACTTAGACCGAATCCGAGCGATTTTATCCTGCAGATGCTCAGCAAATTCTTCCGCCCGGCCCTGCAGGTGGGTGGTCGCTACCACCCTACCCAAGAGAGATTGAGTAATCTTAAACAGGGCCGTCGGACGGCATTCTGCGGATGCAATAAGAGCGGAGAAATAATCACGTTTCGTCGCTCTTACCGCCACAAGGTAGGCCTTAATAGCGGCTCTAGATTGTGTTTGGTCGAGTTCTGTCTTCGTCTTTCTCCAGCGACGCTCTAGACGTCTCTTCACCCTCTTCAAGACCCTCAACTCCTCCGTAAACCATGGGGAGTGACGGGTAGAATGGGTCTGGAGAGGTCGCATTGGCGCGATCCTGTCCAAGGCACCGGCCGCTTCCCTATTCCAGGTTGCAGCCAATGCCTCCGCTGGACCGTGCAGCAGATCCTCGGGTATTACCCCCAGCTCCCTCTGAAACCTCAATGGGTCCATAAGTCGCCGGGGGCGGACCAATCGAATAGGTCCAGCCTCCCTGCGGAGTGGGGCGGCATAAGAGAATCCTAGGGATATCAGGACGTGATCTGACCATGACAACAGGGATAGTTCTAACTTTCCCCTCAGGTCACTTTGCCATTGCTCTGACAAGAAAACCAAATCCGGAGTGAGTCCACTGTCTCGAGTCGGGTCCCGAATAATCTGGGACAGGCCCATGTCTGCCATGGTAGTCATGAACTCCCGAGCCGCTTCCAAGGCACGTCCCAGGGACGGCAGGTTAAAGTCCCCCAAGTCCATAAGCCTGGGGAACTCCACCGCCAACCCTGAGACGGCCTCCAGCAGCTCAGGCAGGGAGGTTGCTACGCAGCAGGGAGGCTGGTACAATAGCAACACTCCCAACTGTTCTCGGGCACCCAACTTGAAAAACGGGGTCTCACATCCGGACACCTGTGGAGCAAGGCCCCTGAAAGCCACCAGAGACTCTCTGATGATAACTGCCACCCCTCCTCACCTACTCCGGTCTCTCGGCTGGTGCCACACCTGAAATCCGTCCGGGCACATCTCCGAGAGGGTTACCCCTCCCTTTGGGCCCAGCCAGGTCTCAGTAATACACGCCAGGTCAGCCCCTCTCTCCGTGATTAATTCACTTATGAGAGGGGCTTTGTTGTTTACTGACCTGGCGTTAAGTAGCAGCAGCCGGAAACCGGGGCCCTCAAGGATCTGCTGTCCAGAACCTAGGGTAGAACTCGGAGGACCGGAACGCGCCACCGGTATCAAACACCGGGGGCGCCTTCCCCGGAAATGGCCTGTCCTCCGGTTCCCGTCACAATATCTTCTGCCCGTCACCACCTTGATCGGATTGCCCACGTTATAGTCCCCAGAGTTTCCTGATCAGGTCGCCTCCACTCCTGAATCCCTTGAAAACCTGGAACTAGACAGGGGTCTCTTCCGTGCATCCATCCTTACACTCTCAATCCTCCTGGGCAGTTGTAGGCCACCAGCGCAACCAACCGAAGCTCTCAGCGCTGGTGAGCCCCAACCGCCCCTTCCATTCATCATCCAATCACTCTGCCCCCTGTGGCCTCTCTCACTAGCCGCAGAGGGATAACAGTCACTCCTACCTACCCTGTCTCTCAGGGATAGGTACTCTCTCACACACATACAATCCTAGGCCCCCCACCCGCGTCTCCCACTCACGGGGGGGGAACCACACTCACACAAGAGACCCCGCGATTTCTGCCGCCCTGACAACGGGGGTGGTCGTCCTTCAAATGACTCGCAAGCAGCAACTATTGAACGATCTTGATTTCAATAGTGGAGTCCAGATAACAATAAAATAAAATGAGTCCGTCCTTTTTTGGGGCACCCCAATTCCAGGGCCAGATTTCAAGCCTACTGCCAGTCCCAGTTCCAGCTGGCCTCCACTGGTCTCTATAGGCCTCCACAGGCCTCCACAGGCTCCGGCTCCACAGTTCTCCAAGTCCCCCAAGTTCTTCAATCTTTGTGGGGTCACTGAGCCGGTTCTTTGAGCCAGATCTAATTGGTCTCTACCGGCCACCGTAGGTGTCCTTTCTGTGGTTACTGAGGTCCAAGTCTCCTATTTATCATTTAAGAGTGATAGGTTTTTTTTAAGACTGAGATTGGGATTTTTATTGAGATGCTGGATGAAGATTGGATAATGGAGTTGGAGAAATCTAAGCGAGAGAGTGATTTGCAAGATATAAGTATTGATCTCCTGGTGGAATGCCATGAAAAGAATCTGGAATTTTTGAAGGGGGCAGTTGGGCTGTTCGATTTTTTTAAGAGGAAAACTCTGTGTACATTGTGGGGATATGTAACTGCTCTGGTTTATTTTGAAGTGGGATAAGGGTTGAAGAATGTTCATCTGGTTTGCTTTAAGGATTTGACTGATGCTATTTGCCTTTAAAGATTTGGATTCACTGTTTTGAATATTGGGATTATTAAAATTGTTGTATTCTTAAGTATAATAGCAGACAATTTATGTGCTTTTTAATTTGATTCTTATTATAGTAGACATAAATGTATAGAATAGTGGTAGGAAGGGAATAATTAAATATGTTTTATCTTTTGGAGGGGAGAAAGATGTTTAGGAGGTTTATATGAATTTTCTTTTTTCTTCATTTTAATATACAGTAAGGGGGAGGAGTAACTGTACTTAGTGATTTTTATTATGTGTTAAAGTGGAATGACCTATAGAAATAATGTGGTGTTTTGGTTTAATATAAAGTAAGAGATTGATTATGGAAATTTTGTATATCCTTGCCATTAAAAGTCGGAAGCCATACCTTTCTGTAAATTTTAAAATATTTTCTTTGTGTTTCTGTACTTTTTTAGTTTTTTCTTTGTTTGTAGTTTTTATTCTTTTCTTGAAATTTAATAAAATTTATTATTTAAAAAAATGCAGTTCATTTTATAGTTTGGAACAGCCAGGTTCTAACAGTTTCCAAGCAGCAAACAACAGCCCAACCAAGGAGTGAACCACATCTCCACCAACACAGGCAGGACAAGCCATGGAATATAAACAGAGAGCAAGTCCCACTCCCTTTTCGCACTGAAGATGTTGCCTAGTCTGGCAATGAAACATCTGCAAGAAAACAACAAGGCTCAGAGAGCACCAAGGACTCCACGGTTCTAACACTGCCACTGTTACTATGCAACAGATTAGCAAAGCCACTAAGTGAGCAGGCTAGCAATCCTGCCAGTTCTTGTACTGTGTTTTGGACTAAGATGCCTAAGAAAAATATGAAAACATTTTGTTCTTTTTGCCTCTGGGATCTCTAGGCAGAAATTTTGGCATATGGAACAATTGTTTCAAATAGGCAAGCATTTTTACTCCTGGGAAAGTGACTTGTGTTGTTGTTAGGTTGTTACTTTTTGAGAAATATTCTTGAATTCAGTAATCACTAACTGATGTTGGGTGTGTGTGTGTGTGTGTGTGTGTGTGTGTGCGTGCATGCATGCATGCATGCATGCATGCATGCAATTGAAGAGGAAGGGAGGAAAGAGAAAAGAACTTCCATTTGAACATTGCACAAGTTTTATTGTAATAAATTTTACCTGGGAGGAATTATTTCCTGAATGAGATATATTTGGTTCTAGACCACGTTTTACTATTGTTACTATTAAAAGTTGTTCTATTAAATTAACCTTTTGTATAGAATATGAAATTGACCTTGCTTGTCAATTGTGGGAATTAGGTAGAAGCCATGTAGGGAATTAGGCTGAAGGTGTGTAGGAAAGAGTTCTTTGGAAAAGAGTCAAAGGATAAAAGATTTGACTTCCCCATACCAACCCGTGCTCTAAGATCTGCTAAGAAGGCCCTGCTCATGGCATCACAAGTTCAGTGATTAGCATTGCCCTCTCAAGGGCAGCATCCCAATTATGGCACTTTTTACAGAGAGTACAACTGGCCTGCACACAAACACTGTATTTTACTTGATAATTGAAAACATGCCTGTTCACCCAAATGTTTGCAGGATAATAACTACTTCAGAACCAAAAGTTTAGACTGCCTTTCAGTTTATTTTTCTTTCCAAAAATGAATTTTCCTTTAATTTTTGTATTTTTTTAAATTGTTGACTTATTTAAGATTTTGTTTTTTTCCGGCAAAAACACCCATTGGGAAGGCTGGATTTGCTTAACAACCCGTGATTCGCTTAATGACTGTGGCGATTCGCTTAGCGACTGCCATAAAAATGGTCGTAAAATCAGGTCTGGTCACGTGGTGACTCAACTTACAACAGCAATGACTTACTATGGAAATTCCTGTTCCAATTGTGGTCATAAGTTGAGGATTATCTGTATGTTTTCCTTCTTAATATTTCCAACTTTGGCATCCCAGTCTCCAACCACAAGCAGCACAACCTGCTTGCATGTTCTATTGAACATGATTGAACTTGAAAATCATCAACCTGCTCTTCTGCATCAGCGATCGGTAGCATAAACTTGGATAATCATCATATTAAAGGGTTCTCCATGAGGTTAACTGATATTATTCACTCATTGACTGCATTGTACCCAAGTACTATCTTGCTATATCCTTCCTGACTATGAAAGCAATCCTGTTCCTTCTTTGTTTTTTGTGTTCTGAGTAGTAAACAGTATGATCTTCTGACCAAAAGTGTCCAATTCCAGTTAGTTTCAGTTCACTGATGCCTGTCAGTATGTAGCCGATTCATTTCATTTTTCACTGTGTTGAGCTTTCCCATGTTTGTTTATTTATTTAATTAATTTATATGACCGCCCATCTCTCCCAACGGGGAACTCTAATGTTCATGCTTATGTTCCATGTTTCCGCTGTAATTCTATTTTTGCAGCTTTGGAATTTTTTCCCCTGCATGGCAACATCAGCAACCAGAGGCCCTGAAGGCTTTAATCTAACAACTCTGAAAGATCCTCAGCTTTTCCTCAATAGCATGTTGAATGCTATCCAGCCTGTGGGTCCCATCGTCTACTGTATCATCAATCACTTTATATTGTCTATCCATATGGTTTTTTTGGTAAAATACAGGAGTGGATTATGTAAAGTTACTTTTTCATCACCGTTGTAACTGAACAATCGCTAAACAAGGCAGTTGCTATACAAGAACTACCTTTACCTTCTCCCACACAGCATGAAACAATGCTTTTGCCATTCTCACTAAAATGATCTTCCATCTCCAACTTCTTCCTATATAGGTCCCTGCTTGCTTTAGCTGGGCAGCTGGGATGACCTTCACACCTTGGGTGACTCTGCTGAGATTATTTTTATTTATTATTGTATTTATACCCCACCTATCCACTCCCTATTGGAGGACTCTAGGGTCCTTTATATACTCTTGGTATACACTCCCAGCATTTTTCACTGATCCCTCTCAGGAATTTCTCCCCACTCCACCCCCACCCCCACAATAAGGCAGGACAGTGAGACTTGAAGGGATGTTCTTGCGTAGAAAACCTTAAAGAACTGGCTTTTTCAGCGCATCCTGGAACAGGCTAATTGTGATCCCAATTGTGATATCTGTTCTGTATGTTGTATGATTTGTGTTGCTGTTTCTACTGATGTGGGTTGTTAATTTTTTTCATTATAGTTGAATTGTTTTTCTTTTCTAGTTGTTTTTAGTTGTTTCTATTATATTGTTTTATGTTCTGTGGTGTTGTGTGGATTGTAAGTTCTGTGCTGTTGTGATTAAGGCACTTATAAGTTGGTTAAATAGAAATAAGCCACCATTTTACATTGATTGATTAATATTATGATTAATATTCATGCAGGATGATAGGATGTAAATCACTGTATTTATACACATTGGAGTGCAACTTGATTTTATTATTTTTTTAAAACAATAATAAAATGTACACGTAGTCCTTGTTGAGTGAATCGCGGTTGCCATTTGCAACTTCCTGCTGGCTTCCCCATTGACTTTGCTTGTCAGAAGCTTGCAAGGAAGGTCACAAATGATGACCTCGTGATTGCAGGCATGCTGTGACGGCTGGAACTCCGAGGACCGGTTGTAAGTACCACTCATTCAGCACCATCACAAGTTTGAATGGTCACTGAAAGAGTGGTCGTTAAGCGAGGACCACCTGTATGCTCTACTTTTCTATAGGTATAAACACTCAGAGCTAAAGAAATATAAAACATAACAGCAAAATCACTACACTCAAAATTAAAATCAGTATCATTAAAGTTGCATTGTTTCACATCTAGTATTCCATCTGTGTCAAATATTTTGGGTGCAACACTACTGTTTATATGTTTAGCAATATAGCATTTCAAAAGATAAGAGAAAACTTTGGTTACCATTTGCTTGGCTCAGCTAATACTGAAAGAAGGAAGATGATTTAAACTTTTTTTTGTAAATCAACATATTCTAGACTGTGGGATAGTTAGGGATTTGTGACTTCATTTGGCAAAGCTTGCCAAATCACTGCAAAATTTCCAGCAAGTCTAGATAATACTTTCCTATTTCTTTAAGAGTCCTGACTTGGATAAATGTGAGATGTACCTTTTGTTTTGCTTGTGGAGCAAACAAATTATTTTGTCTTCTCCCACCCACTGCAGCAGTGTCTCTGCATGCACATAACAACAGTTGCATTTTTTTGAGTATCTCTTCATTCAGGACATCTTAAAATTACAATAGTTTCCAAGGGTAGTATAAAAGATCTGTGGCTTTCTAGTCAAGCAACATGTAGTTATATCTTTGTCCCAGAATCTGAATGACTTGCAATGAATATTAGACAGATTGTATTATGCACTGAGTGATATGGATATCAAAAATTAATGTATCAAATAACAGGTTGGTTATGCTAGATGAGAAAATGAAATGAACATTTACAAATTATGCATAAATGGTGGAGAACTAGAGCAAGTAAATGAATTTGTACAAATGAATGTACAAAGGACATGCTACTTTGATAGAATGTTTACTAAAGATGGAAAGTGGATGGAGAAAGTTTTAGGCATGCAAATGTTGGTAGAAAGTGGATAGCATGTGGTCTGTTTTGAGGAATGAAAGAAGCAAAAATCATTGTGTATAAGAGCATTCATCTGCCCACTTTGTTATATGGAATTGGGGGCTGGGTATGTCAGGAAAACCAAAAGTAAGTCAAATGCCATGAGAACGAGGTACTTAAGAAGATGAGATAGAGTCATGAAGAAATGGGTGCTGAATGAATATGGATTGAATGTAAGAATGGATAACCAGTAGAAAAGTACATTAAGGTTGTTTGGTCATATAAAGTTAATAAATGATCATCAAACTGCAAAACAAATATATGGGTCAAGAGGAGTGTATAGATTGAGAGGAAGGGGAAGATCAAGGAAGTCATGGTTTATTAGAGGTAAGAAGTTCTTTTTTAAAAAATAGTGTATGGATGTGGTGGAAGAAAGGATGGTTTGCAATGATGGACAAGTATTAAGAGGTATGAGTGAATGGAATTGATAGAAGCTAGATTTAACCAAATTTCGTTTTCTTGTTACATGTTTAATTTCTTTACAATCTTTAACTCCAGCCCCATTCGACCCATCACTCCCCGTGGTTTACGGAGGAGTTGAGGGTTTTGAAGAGGGTGAAGAGATGTCTGGAGCGCCACTGGAGAAAGACGAAGGCAGAATCAGACCAAACACAATCTAGAGCCGCTATTAAGGCCTATATTGTGGCGGTAAGAGCGGCGAAACGTGAATATTTCTCTGCTCTTATTGCATCCGCAAAATGCCGCCCGAAGGCCCTGTTCAAGATTACTTGATCTCTCTTGGGTAAGGTGGGGTCGGTGACCCACCTGCAGGGCCGTGCGGAAGAGTTTTCTGAGCATCTGCAGGATAAAATCGCTCGGATTCGGTCTAAGTTGGACTCCATGCGTGAAATGCAGTCTGGGAGAAGGGCCTAGCCTTGTTATCTGGGAACGATTTGATCCTGTTGGACCTAAGGAAGTGGACAGGATCCTCCGAATTGTATATTCCACCACATGCCATCTAGATCCGTGCCCTTCCTGGCTGGTAAAATCTGCCAGGGAGGTGACGTGCGGGTAGGTCCAGGCGATGGTTAATACATCCTTGATGGAGGGGGTGTTCCCAACTGCCTTCAAGGAGGCATTGGTGCACCCCCTTCTCAAGAAGCCATCCCTGGATCCTACCGTTCTGGACGATTTTCGTCCAGTCTCCCACCTTCCCTTTTTGGGAAAGGTGGTTGAGAAAGTGGTGGCGTTGCAACTTCAGAGGATCCTGGATGAAGCGGATTATCTAGACTCCTTCCAGTCAGGTTTCAGGCCAGGATATGGGACGGAGACTGCATTGGTCGCACTTATGGATGATCTCTGGCGGGAGCGGGATGGAGGTAGTGCATCCATCCTGGCTCTCTTGGACCTCTCAGCGGCTTTCGATACCATCGACCGTGGTATCCTTTTGGGTCGGCTTCGGGAGTTGGGGGTGGGCGGTGTAGTTTTACGCTGGTTCACCTCCTTCCTCCGGGGGCCGTTCCCAGTCGGTGATAAGGGAGGAGAGATCCGGCCCGCGACCTCTCTTATGTGGGGTGCCGCAGGGTTCCGTTCTCTCTCCTCTCCTATTCAACATCTACATGAAACCTCTGGGTGAGGTCATCCGACACCATGGGATGAGGTATCATCAGTATGCTGATGATACTCAATTGTATATCTCCATCCCAGGTGAAGTAAGTGATGCAGTAGCCACCCTGTCTCAGTGCCTGGGGGCTGTGGGGGCCTGGATGGGGAACAACAGGCTTCAGTTGAACCCTGGCAAGACCGAGTGGCTGTGGATTGATGGCTTAGCGTTATCTGGGAAGCTGTTATCTTTGGTTCTCGATGGGGTAGCACTGCCCCATTCAGAGCCGGTGCGGAAGTTGGGGGTCCTTCTAGACTCACGACTCCTGCTCGAAGAGCAGGTGGCAGTTGTGGTTAGGAGGGCCTTTGCACAGCTTCAGCTTGTGTGCCAGTTACGCCCATTCCTGGATCGCGATGCCCTCCGAACGGTCACTCTTGCTCTCGTCATCTCCCACATAGACTATTGCAATGCGCTCTACATGGGGCTACCCTTGAAGACTATCCGGAAGCTACAGCTTGTGCAGAATGCGGCCGCGTGAGCAATTTTGGGTGCACCAAGATCAGCACATATAACACTTTTGCTCCGTGAGCTGCATTGGGTGCCGGTTTGCTTCCGGGTACAATTCAAGGTGTTGGTTATCACCTTTAAAGCCCTACATGGCATGGGACCAGGATACCTGAGGGACCGTCTTATCCCCATATCATCGACCCGCCCCACCCCATCATTCAGATATAAATAATAATAATAACTCCCTTTCTGAGCTTTACATAATGTTGCTTAATCGAAAAGGTATGATGGTTTATAAGTGTTTATATTTTGTATTTTGTAACTTGGTGGTATTTTATTAAGTAATTTAATATAAAAATAGGTATAAATTAATTCTTACATATCAAGTTGGTCATGTGTCATTATAGAAGAGGCAGTGAGGAAGGGATTGCAAATTTTAGGGAGATATGAAGGAAAGATGAAAGTCAACTCAATCTCTGAAGTTTTTTTTTTTTAAACCGAAACAGAAGTGGCAAGTTACTGAGTATCTTGTAAATATATATATAGACGATTGATTGATTGATTGATTGATTGATTGGATTTATTAAGGTCAACTCCAAGAAGACTCTGTATATTTAGGGTATGAGCTTTAATCGATAACTAATAAATTGGAGCAAATATTAACTGGTAATGCTTTGATTCTGGGGCAAATATGTATAGCTTTTTTTAGTCAATTCTTATGCATATCTATAATGGGGAAATAGGGCTGCTTACTATTACAAGTACTTTTTTACTTACAAGTCATAAAAGAATTATTTACAGTACACATCCTTGGAAACACATCTTTATGAAGACTTACATGTGAATTCACTTTTAACTCAGTAAGTTTATTTATTTATTTATTTATTTATGTTTCAATTTATATACCGCTCCATCTCCCGGCAAGGGAACTCTGGGCGGTTTACAAAACACAAAAATTAAAATCCGACAATTAAAACACCCAATAAAACACTCTAATATATTAAAATTAAATATAAAAATTAAATATAAAAATCCAAGATGCGGTGGTATGATGTTTGGATGTTTAAAAGGGCCCTATGGCACCAGCCATCCCCAAGAGGAACTGTTCCCCCCCTCCCCCCACGCAAGGCGGCAGAACCAGGTCTTTAAGTTCTTTCTGAAGGCTGGGAGCGATGAGGCCTGCCTCACCTCCGGGGGTAGCATATTCCAAAGGGTGGGCGCCGTTATCGAGAAGGCACGCCTCCTAGACCCCGTCAGGTGACATTCCTTTACGGACGGGATCCGTAGCATGCCCTCTCTGAATGACCGAGTGGGACGGTTCGACGTTATGGGGATGAGACGGTCCCTCAGGTAACCTGGCCCCATGCCATGTAGGGCTTTAAAGGTGATAACCAACACCTTGAATTGGACCCGGAAGCACACAGGCACCCAGTGCAGCTGTTGCAACAGAGGTGTCACATGCGCTGATCTAGGCGCACCAATAACTGCGCGAGCAGCCGCATTCTGGACCAATTGAAGCTTCCGGATACTCCTCAAGGGTAGCCCCATGTAGAGCGCGTTGCAATAGTCTATATGGGAGATGACCAGGGCATGAGTGACTGTACGGAGGGCTTCCTGATCCAGGAAAGGGCGTAACTGACGCACAACACGAAGTTGTGCAAAAGCCCTCCTGGCCACGGCTACCACCTGCTCTTCAAGCAGGAGCCGTGAGTCCAGAAGAACCCCCAAATTACGCACTTGGTCTGAATGGGGTAGTGCAACCCCATCCAGAACTAGAGATGACAACTTCCTGGATCCACGGGAGCCATCAATCCACAGCCACTCCGTCTTACCAGGGTTCAGTCGAAGCCTGTTGTTCCCCATCCAGACCCCCACAGCCTCCAGGCACTGAGAAAGGGTAGCCACTGCATCACTTATCTCACCAGGGATGGAAATATATAATTGAGTATCGTCTGCATATTGATGGTATCTCATCCCATGGTGACGGATGATCTCACCCAGCGGTTTCATGTAGATGTTAAATAGGAGAGGGGAAAGAACCGAACCCTGCGGTACCCCACAGACGAGGGGGCGAGGGTCGGACCTTTCCTCTCCTATTACCACCGATTGGGAACGGCCCTGGAGGAAGGAGGTGAACCAGCGCAGAACTACGCCTCCCACCCCCAACTCCCTGAGCCGTCCCAAAAGGATACCATGGTCGATGGTATCGAATGCCGCTGAGAGGTCAAGAAGAGCTAGGATGGATGCACTCCCTCCATCCCGCTCCCGCCAGAGATCATCTGTAAGCGCGACCAATGCAGTTTCCACCCCATATCCCGGCCTGAAACCCGACTGGAAGGGGTCCAGATAATCCGTATCATCCAGGATCCTCTGGAGTTGCAACGCCACCGCTTTCTCAACCACCTTCCCTAAAAAGGGGAGGTGGGAGACAGGACGAAAATTGTCCAATATAGTAGGGTCCAGTGATGGTTTCTTGAGGAGTTGATAAGTTAATATGTGGGCAAACTCAAGCTTATGGCTGTCATTTCATATATGGCTTTCTTGAGGGTTCTGTCATATTTTCAGTCTTTTGTTCTATTACAGACAAGTAAGAGAACTAATGATTGGGAATATACTGAGTCCTTTAGGTTGATTCCAACTGCAGTCCTGTGGGACATGGTAAAACAGGCTTAATCTAGTGTTACAAGGAAAAAAATACTATAATCTCTGTGTATCCCTTACCCAATCTACAGTATATAATATTCAGGTCTTTCTGTCAGTGTAGCTTTCCATGATATAACTTGTTGAGATAATTTTTTCTCTCTCTTTCTTTTCTAGGGTAGTCACATGATTGGACGTTTGCCCTCCAGCTAACTCTACTTATTTGGAAATAGCTATGTTGAATTTGGTTATAAGTTTAGTGTTTTACAGTAAAAATTCGAACAGTATGATGTCCAAGAGTTGAGAAACAGTTCATATAAAGACTGTAGAATGTTTCTGGATTATATGAAAAACCCATTCCTATTTTACAACATGTGGATAACAGAAAACCTCTCAATAATGTAACCATCATGTGAAATAGGGAGCTGTGTGGGATCTCCCTGATCCAAAAAAATAAGACATTGCAGGTATGTTTTTGTTTTATTTGCTTGTTTATTTGTCTTGTCATTTCTCTTTCAAGTCCACCAATCTGCAGGTACTATGATTTAGTTTAGGGGCAATGAGAAGGTCACATCATAGACTCTATATTGCAAAAACAAATGTGATGTGTTACAAGCATTCAAATGATGCTTTGGCTTAATTTCAGGTATAAAAAAAAGCTTCAAGCTTTTAAAAATTTTTCCAAGGAATCCTATGAAGAGTTGATGCCCTGATAGCTTGTTATAATTAACTATTAACAAAGACTAACAAGAAGAGTGAGGCTGAAGTTTGTATTTGGCTCTATTGGAGTAAACACCATTCTTTTAATTGGGATATATTAATTGGGCACAGTCCAAGAATACATTAGATTTCTGCCTTTGTTGAATTCAGAATATTTGAAATACTTTGCATTTTTTAAAGAAAATTCACTTTCAGTTTCCATTGATCTTAAGTATTTGTATTGGTTAGTACAGGAATTCTCAAGCCTGGGGATTGTAAGCAACCTAGAAGGAGATCACAACTTTTTTTAAAAAAAACAAAGCTAATAGTTTTGTGGCAAAACATATTCCTGCTTGCCCAGGCAAAGCAAGGAGCAAAGCACAAAGCAAGTTTTGAAAGAGAGCTAAACCTGTACTCCAGCCATCTGCTAAAATCATTCTCTAATCACAGTTGCAATGGTGACTCGTCCGTCATGGTGTGTAGTAATATATTTGTAGCCTGGGGTAGGAATATGCAAAACTTTTTTTTTCCAAAATGTTTCAAGCATAAAATTTCATGAAGTATGCAAAACTGCTGTATCAAATGCAAAGTGGGATATTTTTGGCATTCTAGGGATGTTTCAAGCTCGAAAAACTTCTGTTTCAAGTTTGGTGTCCTTCCAAAATGCTTAAAACAGCCAATTTCATGTTTGAAATAGCAGCTTCACAACTCAGATGGGATTTTTCATGAAAATTCAGTATTGCAAAATTTGAGAACAAATTGCAGTGAAATATTTTATGCTTAGACTAAAGCATAAATTGGTTATAACATTTGCTGCTGCTGCTTAACCTTGGTAAAGATTTATCTTTGTAGTTTTTGGAGGATTCTCTTTTTTATATAGTAATTTTATAAAAAATTACACTTAAAAAGATAAAAACTAATACAAACTAAAGAAAAGAATAAAAAGAAAAAATAGTGCAGAAAAGAAAAGAATAGAAAGAATAGAAAAGAAAGAAAAAATAAGAATATAGTAAATAAAAAGAAAAATATAAAGAAATGACTTCCCCCTTCAGTATAAACAATTTTAGTAACTTATCACTTTCTCTTAAAATACAACAAATGATCTCTTCTTCCCATATCCTATCTCTTATCTGTAAACAAATTCTTAAAGCCTCGTTGTTCAGTCCTGATCAGCAAAAGTCCATTAAGGGTTACCAGAGATAACATACATATTTTAACCTTGATCAAATAAACCAACTTTATATTCCTTCCTTTTACTTTTAACAATCTTGATCTTTAGTCCCTTCAAATAAAGTCCTAGAACTTGATTTATTTTCATTTTTTCTTTGTCCCTTCTCACAAAATTCTTCAAAGCTTTAACAAATCTCTTTTGTAAATCCAATATAGGAAAGTTATCCAAGTTTTCAGAGGATTCTCCACTTGATAAAATTGTATTGTCCTTACAGAATCACTGTTGTAATTCTTTAATTAGGAAAGATGGCAATTACTGTTATGAATAGTTCTATGGTGGCAAAAAATCGGGAGGAATCTGGTAGCATCTTTTCCAACTAACAAGTTATATTAAAAGCCATAAGCTTTTGTGAGCTGCAGCTCATTTCTTCAGATGTATCTTATGCTACCAGACTCCTTTTGTTATGAATAGGGTACACTTTTCAAATTATTGAGATTTCTAACTGAATTTGTGCTTCAAGGAGTAGAGGAGCAAGATAAACATTAGGTCCAGTTTTTTAATTTCCCCAATGAGTGTTTTATATAAGATGTAGTTATACCCATAAGCCTTAACATAGTGATGCTTTGTATTTACTATGAGTTCTCATACTAATGTTAAACTGTGAATTTGATGGTGAAAGTAGTTTATAGCTGGCAAAGGCTAATTATGAGTTATTTGTGAACTTTTACATATTATTCCTTTCTAGTTTGTCAACTGTAAGAGATACTGAGATAAAATTTAGAATACTTTGAAGGATCTCTATTCTTTTAATATCTCTAAAACTGTCTAAATTTTAAAAATAGTTTACCAAAAATACAATCTGTTCTGTTTCACCTATCTTTCTGGCTATTGTATTTTAAAAGAGCTCTGCTTTATAATCCCTCTTTCTAAGAGTCCAGCTTCCATGAGTTAGCACAGTGCTTTCCAAACTCCCGCCGTTGGCGACACACCAATGGTGGCCGCACAAGGGTGGCGGCTTCATGTTTTGCGCTAAAACCTGGAAGCGCTGGTGGCCTGCTGCCGCGCACACCACCGCCGTTGCCATCAGCACTTCTGGGTTTTGTCGCGACACACAGTTTGGAAAGCTATGAGTTAGCAAAATAAACATACTTACATTCTAAGTATGGACCATCCTCTTCCATGTCCTGAAGAAGAAAGGTATAAATGCCTGGTGCTTTTTTGATTGAAATGCTCCAAAATGAGATTCTTACTTTCACCTTCAAATAAAAGGAAGTTTAAAGTGCTCTCTAGATTTAACTGCACTGCTATTTTAAATTGGTAGAGAAAATTTATGTTTTTGCAGCTGAACTTTTAAAAAAGGCATATCTACTATGTATCTTAAGGCCAAATTGTATATGGTGTCAAGAGATTGTAATTACTGTCCCAGAAACAAATGCATTTTTTGAGGGGCAGTAACAGTTAGACTAAAATAGAGAGACAAACAGACCCATATCAGATAACCAAAAAAAGGAAGAAATCTTTTGACAAAGATTTTATGGAAACACCTTAGGCAGTTGATAAACACGTCTTGCACTTCTTTTGGTATTACCATTGTTTTCTTAGTTTTTTCCCCTTTTTGTTAAGTATGGCCTGCTTTTTCTATAATGAGCTTAGAATTGCACCTGAAATTCAAACAGCATGAACATTTGAACTTGGATATTTATATTCTTTTTTTTGTTTTTGTCCGTTCAGTCATGTCCAATTCTCGGAGACTGCCTGGACTAGTCCCTGCAGTTTCCTTGGCAAGGTTTTTCAGAAGTGGTTTGCCATTGCCTCCTTCCTAGGGCTGAGAGAAAGTGACTGGGCCAAAGTCCCCCAGCTGGCTTTGTGCCTAGGCAGGACTAGAACTCACAGTCTCCCGGTTTCTAGCGTGATGCCTTAACCACTACACCAAACAGGCTCTCAACTTGATGAGATATTATACTCCAACATTAACCACTTACACCATACAGACTCTTCTGAAGTCAACTTCCACCATGTATTTGCTTTCCCCTCCATCAGGGCAGGGTTTTTTTTTTCCTCTGATTTTTTTCCACGAGTATTAAAGCAGCTGGTGGAACGGTTGATTTTGATTGTCATACCTGATAATTAGCCTAGGGCTATTGGAACTGAGCTGCAAAAATTTCATTGACCAATAAATAGCAAGCAGGGAGTTAAGAGTGTGTGTGTGTGTGTGTGTGTGTGTGTGTGTGTGTGTGTGTTAACAATAGTAAAAGGTAATATAAAATAAGAGTAAAAGAAAAAAATGAAGAAAAAAACAGAAAAAAAGTACAGAAAATAAGAAAAAGAAAAAGAAAAAGGAAGTGACTTCCAATCTTTACATCTGTCACAAACATACTTAATATCACTCTTCCCCCTTTGAAATTATATTGCATAGATCACTTCTTCCCATATTCAACCCTTTTCAATTGGAAATCCAAAAACCATTAACTCATTTCTGTCCATTTTCAGCATTCAGTTGTCCTGCAGATTCTTCAAAAATATTTTTCATCTCTTCTCTTCTTTTATTTAATTTTTATCCCGCCTTTATTATTTTTATAAATAACTCAAGGCAGCCAACATAGCTAATACGCCTTCCTATTTTCCCCACAACAACAACCCTGTGAGGTGAGTTGGGCTGAGAGAGAGTGACTGGCCCAAGGTCACCCAGCTGGCTTTCATGCCTAAGGCGGGACTAGAACTCTCAGTCTCCTGGTTTGCCATTGGCTCCTTCCTAGGGCTGAGAGACAGGGACTGGCCCAAGGTCACCCAGCCGGCTTTCATGCCTAAAGCGGGACTAGAACTCACAGACTTTTATCTCTTCTTTCAGATCTCCTTTAAATGATGCATTCACATAGGCAGTTATTGATGTCCCCAATTAGTCCAAGTAAAACTCTTTCCCTCAGAGATATATATTAATTGTTTACTTGTTTTAAAAATACTTTAAAATCAGTAAATCCAAATTCAACTGTCCCCTTAGTCTGTTTTAAACTTCTTTACTTTAAACTCTTGGCAAGCTTTTTGCCTTTAATTATTTTTAAATCCTTTAAATTGTTCCTTTGCTGTTATTTTTAAATCTGAGATGAAGGATCACTCACTGGGTGGCTTGATTGCTCTGCTGCATCGAAGATCTCTCTTTAACGTTGAAATAATTGTCTTCCAAATGTGTTTAAGAAAGTGGGGGCTTTTGCAAATCCAATGTCCTTTTGCAGGCTCTGCTGTGGCTGTGAGCTCGCTTTCTCTTCAGCCCCTGTTGCTTAGACTCATGAGAAGTCTGCAGAACCTCTTCAGATCTTGTGAGTCTCCAGCCAGTCTCTCCTTATCTGGAGAGGCGCTGTTGACCCGGGCTTAACGCTCAGCCACCGGTCTTCACCGCAGCGTCATCTCCACTGTTCGTGGAGGCACATCAGTCTGCCATTTTCCCCCCACCCAGAAGCCACACTTGCAAGTTTTCTTTCCCTAGTGATGGTTCACATTTTTTAGCTTGGATCTGGTAGCCTTAGCTGGCAGAATCCAGTTTCTACCCATGTTTTTGTTTAAAAGAAAGAGTAAAAAAAACAATTTCAAAACTATTTATGTGGTTCTGCCAGGCATCGATGATGCACTACATTTTCTTTGATGATTAGGCTACCATTCTTTTCTGTTAGGGAAATGTGTGCCAAACTAGGCATTTTTTGAAAAGGTACCATTTCAAAGAGCCAATAAGGGCAGTACAGAAAGATTGCTTCATGTGTAAAACAGTTGGCCATTTTTCTAAATATCCGTTGTGATTGCTTGAGGTTCTGAAAATGCTGCAGAATAGAGGAGACCTCTTGCTATAGTGATAATGGAAGAACTATGGAAGAATCACTGGGAAGAGTTGCCTTGAGATCTGCTCCTCAAAATGCATTAGTGTGGTCAAGGTTTTAACTTAAGAGAATTAAATTAAAGAATTCCATGAACGGAGCTGTAGGTGGTACAATTAACTTAATTATGAAAGCTGGAAGGAAACTTGTTAAGAAATCTTGCATTCATTGTTTTAATGCATAGTTCTGAAAGTATGATATCAGATAAAATGTGATTGTGAAACACACACAAAAGCTATTTAAATATACTTTTATCTTTACTTAGTCTTTCCTACAGGAATCTACAATCATAGTTTTTTTGATAACCTTAAAAGAAGAAGGCTAACAAAATGCCTCCACGACCATCATCAGGTGAATTATGGGGCATGCACTTGATGCCACCAAGAATCCTAGTAGAATGTCTTCTACCAAATGGTATGATTGTGACTTTAGAATGCCTCCGTGAGGCCACCTTGTTAAATATTAAACATGAACTCTTTAAAGAAGCTAGAAAATATCCTCTCTATCAGCTCCTTCAAGATGAGTCATCTTACATTTTTGTAAGTGTTACACAAGAAGCAGAAAGAGAAGAATTCTTTGATGAAACACGGCGATTATGTGACCTGCGGCTCTTCCAGCCTTTTTTAAAAGTTATAGAACCAGTGGGCAACAGGGAAGAAAAAATTCTGAATCGAGAAATTGGTGAGGCTTGCTCTCTTAATTTATTACAACTATATATGAATTACTGCTTAATCTGAAGATACTCAAAGTAGCATATAATTTATAATACTTGTAAAGAAAGGTGTCTCACTTCCCTCCAACCGCAGGGAGAGATGATTCATGCAATTATCACAAGATAGGCACTGTTAGGTTTGTGGAAATGTGATTGAATGACCTTTCACCTGCTTTTGGTTGTGTGAGAAGACCAATACATTGTCTGCATTATCATGTACACAAAATAATAATTTAGTACAACATGTTCTAATGTTTCATCAACTGTTGACTCCTAGTCTTCTAGCACAGTCCAAGGTAGTGATGCTAATCTTTAAATTGCTTGGGGCAAGAATATATCAAGAAAGATTTCCTTTCATATAGAGCTGTCTGGGCGTTTTAGTGTTTGCAATCCAACAAGACGGGCACTTTTATTGTTTATGTTTTCGCTGTTGTTTTTAGTATTTTAAATAATTTCGTAATCTGCCCAGAAACTCTAGTTATTGGAGTGGTTTAAAAACATAATACATTAATAACCGTTTAAGGAAATTAAAAAGATGGGTGATTTAAATCAAGTGTTTGTTTAGAAGTGTGCCCACTGGCCAGCAAAGAAAAAAAAACCAAGTTTGAATAATAAAAAAATATCGTAGAGGTTGGGGAATGAATGGTTGTTTTCTGACCATCCAGCCCTGATAGTCATTTTATGAATACGCAATCCCCCCACCCTCAGTTGCTGTAGTTTTATGGCAGTGCCCACACTTCCAGAAGTGATATGCTCAGTAGCTCAAAAAGATGGTTTTACTCTTGCGGTAATGAAGCAGTAGTATAACAGACAGCCTGAAGTTGTCATGCAGCACTCCTGGCTTTTACCCTTCCTTTCATACAGTATGTCATGACTCGAATGAGCCAACTTTTAGAACAACTCAATGAAATGGTAATTTCTTCCATTCTACTAAGATAAATAAAGGGTTAACTGGAAAGGAAAAAGAGACAAAGAGAGGAGAAAAAACATTGGTGTCTCTTCTGACAAAGAAGGCTATAATTCTGTAAATAAGCACGAAGTCCTATATCTCCAAACAGAAACACTTTACAGCCATGTTTTCTGTCCACATAATATCAGGGTTCATATACTACTAGATTCTCTGAGTAAATGGGAGACAGAAGATGTCAGTTCCCTCTCTGCCACTCCTAAGCTCCTATGTTAGGAAAAAAGAACTGATGAGAGTGAAGATAAGATCACTGTAAGAACTCCAAATGTATCATTTTGGAGTGGTGGCATCAAGATTTTAAACTACTACTTTATCCCCAAAATAGAAGAAATTTTATCACTTCTGACTAAATGAACCTGTTGTCACCGCAGTCCTGGAGCTGTCCCATGTTGAAGGGTGATGTGGTTTGCTTTTGGCTTTTAACAAGATGTGTGAATCCAGCTGTTGTTGTATTCTAAGCCATGTTTATGGCTTAATATTTTGTTTCAGCCAGGCTTCTGGTTTTAGAATGATGAGGGAACACATTTCACATATAGCTTGAACTGCAGAACCACTGGTTACAGGTAGTCCTCGTTTAGCTACTGCCTTCAAAAAAGTAACTTTGCAACCAGTGCCAGCATTTATGAGCTTCACAGGTCTGTAAAGCAAAGGAAAGCTGAAGTAAAATCATACAATTGTGATGTTTCATTTAATGACCACTTCGCATAATGACCAAGTTGCCGGTCCCAATTGTGGTCACTAAACGAGGATATTGTTCAGTTCAGTTCCATGAGACCACTTCGTTATAACAGCCCCTGGGGCCACCCTCTGGGGATAGTCACAGCAGGCTTGCCACTCAAGCCAAGAGCTGAGCTTTGGCGGATCTCCAGCAGATTTTGAGATGGGGTGGTGGAGCCCTGCACTCTGACACGGTATAAAAAGGGGGTGTCCTTCTTTTTTAGGTTTTGCTATTGGCATGCCTGTTTGTGAATTTGACTTGGTGAAGGATCCAGAAGTTCAGGATTTCAGAAGAAACATTCTTAATGTTTGTAAAGAAGCGGTAGAACTGCGAGACGCAAATGCGCCCCATAGCAGAGCATTGTATGTCTGTCCCCCAAATATAGAATCATCTGAACTGCCAAAGCATGTATACAATAAACTTGATAAAGGTAAAAAAAAATGCATTAATAATTCAATGTTTCAGCCTTCAGAGAAATGGGATACTTGAACAATGAAATCAGTCAATTTATACTGTAAATTTAAAACTTCAATGTGCACACTGTGCTGGTCTGTGACCATAATAAAGATTGATTTGATTTGATTTGATTTGATTGATTTGATTTATTTGATTTACACACTTCTCAAATCAGAGTAATCTATCCAGTACAAATCATTTATTTTAAAGATACACCTTAAATTGCTTGGTGTAACCATTTCTTTTTTATATAAATAATAATTATCATGTTTTAGGAAGTTTTTATTATTTATTGCATAGTAAACCACCAATGAGTGCAGCTTTTGTATCCTGAGTGGAATTCATATGTTGTAGCAGGATTGTAAAATGGGAGTGTTGGGTGTGGCCCTTAAAGCCCTCTTTCTGCTGTAATTTGTCCTTTTGCTTCTCTCCCCCCCCCCCCGCCCCTCCAGTTTTGCCTTTTAGTTTTCTTTGCATCTTGCTATTAATTTTAAACAAAAGGAGAAACTTGACATAATATAATCAGTTCCCCTTCCCACCAGCCATTGCCAGCCCCAAACAGCCTCTGTTTCTGTTCTGCAGCAGCAGTTGTCTCTCTCTCTCTCTCTCTCCCCTCCTTCCTGTGCTGCCTTCAGTTTGTTCCAGAATCAGAAAAGGTGCAGCATCTCTTTGTCCTAGGACCCTCCATCTCACCTGCCTCCTGCTGATACTTCCACTGCAGCCTGAATCTACCCAAGCCTGTTCGCTGATTTCTGCCTCTTGCCCTGCTATATCAGTGTGTCACTTTATAATCCTGTTGCATTCTAGCCTTTTGGCTCATGTTCCTAAAACCTAATTGTTACCTTTTTCTGTAGTTATAAAGATGGATAGTATTAACTAGTAATTTGGGTTTGTTCATTTTTTATTTTGTTTTGTTTTGATATCAGGATATGTTAAAGTAGAGTAGGATAAACCAAGGGGGCAAGGCTGCCCCTTTCTGTCTTCTGTTGCACGGCATGATCCCTGACGCAATCTGAGCAAACCTCCTTCTATTTCAGGACAAATAATAGTAGTGATTTGGGTTATAGTCTCACCCAACAATGACAAACAGAAGTACACCTTAAAAATCAATCATGATTATGTGCCAGAGCAAGTAATTGCTGAAGCAATCAGGAAAAAAACACGCAGCATGTTGCTATCATCGGAACAGCTGAAACTCTGTGTGTTAGAATACCAGGGGAAGTATATTTTAAAAGTCTGTGGCTGTGATGAATATTTGTTAGAAAAGCACCCACTGAGTCAGTATAAGGTGAGTGAATATCATCTATATTTTCAGAATTTAATGTCCAAGTTGGATGTTGTGGAAGTACAGGGAAAACAGACATATGCAGTGTGCAAAAGATGAAGTTCTGAAGCTATTTTTATGTGTGTTATGATTTGGCTGGGAAATGTTTCAATTTTGAATATTCCACTTCATATAATTATTGTTACATAGTGGAAATCAGTCTTACTGACTTCAGCAGCCTGACAGATCAACCATTTGAAATAAAATGGTAATACTTTATTCAAACTTAGCATGAGTCTTGCCTGATTAAAAAAGAGAGAGAACTACCAGAAAGACTTTTATACTCTTAGACGCTATTAATTATGAAGAAACACTTTTCAATGAATAGCTTTCACTCCAAAAGTTCATTCATCTCCTCCCTCCTTGATAACTTTTTTTTTCATTACTAGAAAAATAAGAAATGTGAATATATTACTTTTAGAAAACAGTCTGAAGATCTGGTTTTTCGTAATCTTATACTCTAATACAGAGCTTTCCAAACTGTGTGTCGCGACACAAAAGTGTGTCGCCACACACAGTCTGGTGTGTCGCCACACAACCCGGAAGCGCTGATGATCAGCGCTTCCGGGTTTTCCCGCGGCGACAAACCAACGGCGGCGCGCAAAAACCGAAAGCGGCAGCAGCACTTCCGGGTTTTTGCGCACTGCCGTAATGGCAGCACTTCAGGGTTTTCCCGCGGCGACACACCAACAGCGGTTGGTGTGTCACCGCAGGAAAACTTTGGAAAGCCTTGCTCTAATACAAACATCTTTGCAAGGAATTCGTTAGCTATCAGTTACTAGAATAACTTTTCTCTTATTCCACATCTTGCATACTAGCTTCATTAGATGCTGATGCTGTGTTGCCTCCTTGGCCCTGAATAGCAGAATCTTAACAGTGCTGACATTGTAAACTTTCTAGTTAATTAATGATGCTTCAGGAGAGCTCTGTCCAGGACAATCATTGTGCTTTTGTTTTGTTTTGTTTTGCTTACCTATTTCAGTATATTCGGAGCTGTATCATGCTTGGCCGAATGCCCAATTTGATGCTGATGACTAAAGAGAGTCTTTATGCCCAACTGCCATTGGATACATTTGCAATGCCATCTTATTCTAGGCGTATTTCTACAGCTACTCCGTACATGAATGGGGAAGCTTCTGCCAAATCTCTCTGGGCTATTAACAGTCATCTGAGAATTAAGATTCTCTGTGCTACTTACGTAAATGTAAATATTCGGGACATTGACAAGGTAGGAGAGGAACTCTGGATGTGTGAATGTGATAGTTGTGTTCCTGATTAGCAATATCAAAATATGTCTGATTCTGAACTCTGTGTGGGCAATCTAACAAAAAGAATCAAATCAGAAATGGAAGTCAATTAGTAAATGTTCTGATTAGGGTGGCATGGATCCCTCTTATTGAGGTTTACTTATGTGTTGTAGTTCACCACTTGGATCATCTTAAAATATTATACCTTGGTTCCACATTTTTCTCCCTTTGGATACTCATCAAAGTTTGAACTATATCAGATATTCCGTAAAACCTTTATACAGGGGCTTTGATTATATTCTGCACAGTTTTAATATTTGCTTTTACTCTCAAATGGGGTGGATTTCCAGTATAAATGAAAAATTATTTTGGTAAGTTCTTGTATTATATAGAAAATGACTTTTCATTTGGCCTCTGCTTGCTAATTCTATTTCATTTGATAGCTGTCCTTAATCAGCCAAATTATTAATTTTCCATATATATTTTGCTTTTCTTGAATTGATGCTTATCTTCTAATTCCAATCAGTAATAGTATAGTTTATTATTGATTAGCCATTAGGTCATATCAAAGTACACGATATAAAACATAGAACATCAATAAGACCGTATATAGAAATAGAATAAAAGAAACAAATTAGATAAGAAAAGGAATAAAAATGCAAATCATATTTCTGAATCACCCCTACAGTTTACCACAATCAGGCTCACATATGCAGATCTCAACTGAACTGTTTTATTCAAATAAAGGGACATATTATATGTGATTTTTGGATTCTGTCTGCACATGAAATATGTTGTTTTTATATAAGGACCCCAATAGGTCATTCGTCTAATGTGCGGTCCTATATACTGATCTCTCTCTTTCTTATACAATTGACATTCAAATAATATGTGTGTTATGTCTTCTATCTCTGGATTTTTAGTACTTATATGGTTATGTTTATACTTTTTTTCAGATTTATGTCCGAACTGGTATCTACCATGGAGGAGAGCCTTTATGTGATAACGTGAATACTCAAAGAGTACCTTGCTCCAATCCCAGGTAAATGATACAGTTGAAATAAAGAAAAGCAAACTAGCACTTTGTAATAACAGAGCAAATCATGTAGATGAAATTGTAAGAGGAGTTCACTTGTTTCCCATTGTAGAAGGATGGATGGCGTTCCATGGTATGCTACTGTTCGTTTTAATGAAGATGGTGCCTCAACTAACATTTGTGCTAATTTGATATTTTTATATGGGCAAATTAAAATGATTAGATCCAAATTTTCTCTTTTAGAGTTTGCTTAGGTAATTAGTTCTTTTGCTCATAAGAAAGAATTAATTTGTACAAGGTGTATAGTTATTCACCAAGGGTATTTTGCACTTTAAAAGATGAAAAGCATCCCCCTATTTTTCCAGCAGCTTTTAGGTCACAGATGAAGACCATATGGCTCTTCAGATGAGCCACAAATTCTTCATCCCTGCATCCCTACTGCAGAATTATTTCTGTTACTCTCGCCACCTGCCAACTTCCAGAATTGGCTTGATTATTTAGAATAGCGAGAAGCTTAATGTTCTACAATAGAACATTTTGTTGGTAATAGATTTTATTGTAGACCAGTGAAACTGTCTTTGTATTCAAAATAGAAAGTGGGAAAAATCAGGATGTATAGCACATTCATTACCTACATGTTCTCTTTCAGATTAAGCAGTGCATGCAAAGCACAAAAATGGAGTAAAAAATAGTGAGCCAAAGAAATTAAGTCATGAGATAAGAAAAAGAAACCTTGCTAAAAATTAGCTTACACTAACCCCACTATACCTCTCCATATCTCTCAGTCCTTGAAAACATCCTTTCTTGCACCACGTCCGTATGCTGCTTCATGTGTGGCATTTCACTTTCTATTTTTCACCACTCTTTTTGAAAATTTTATTTAGTCTGGCCAATGACAACTGCTTTGCTCTTTCTTTTCTACTTGACCCATTCGCTCTTCCTACATATATTTGTTTCAGAATTTGAACTTCATTCGATAGTCAAGAATTCACTTTATTATCTGCTTTCTCTAAATTAAATGCAACTTTTCTTTCTCACTTTCATACATTTCTCAGAAACCTGCTAAGGAGATGAAATATGATTTAAGTACACCCTGGCTGTCACTAAGCTGCACTGCATTCTTCCTTTTTAATCATACTTTTTCCTGATCAATAACATTTATTTATTTATTTATTTATTTATTCATTCATTCATTCATTCATTCATTCAATTTATTCCCCGCCCATCTCCCATACAAGGGACTCTGGCGGGTTACAACAAAGTTAAAAACAATACAATAATTTTAAAAAATACAATATAAATAGATAGAATTTGCATCATTCATTTAAATTCCACTCTTAACATGACACGGTCATTCCAATACATATCTTTAAAATACTCTCCTAGCATTCCCTCAGTTTAGTTTCATCCCAAATAATTTAATCACTATTATTTTAATTCCATTTAGGCTCTGCTGGTGGCTCTTTGTTTAACCCTGTTCACCCTTTGCAAAACATTTTTTTTAATTTCCATCAAAAAGAACTCTGCATTTTTTCTTCTTAATCGTTTTGTGTCCTCTTGACTACATTTTTTGCAACTATGTTTTTCTATATATACATATAGCACAACACTTTTCTCTGATCCTCATTCACTGGTGTGCATTTTTCTCACCCATGGCCTCTTTCTGTTCATCATTCTACCATTCGTCCTGTTTCACATTTCCCATTAGTGTAACTCCACACATTTCTGTGGTAGTCTGTAACATAATTTTCACTTAGTTCCAAGCGGTTTCCACACTTTCTTCTTGCTTTACATTCACTTTCTGTTAATTATTTGGGAAGATTAATCTGTCTTCTAATACTTGTTCATAAAAAGACTTGTATTTTCTCTTCATTCTACTTTCAGGGTTTTTTTTCACTTTCCATTTTTCCCATGTACATTTTTCTCATGACCAATTCGGGATACAAATATTGGTCTCTCCCACATTCAGAACCTCTCATTATCCACGTATCCTTTACAAATTCTCTCAGTATTTCATCATAAACGATAAAGTCAATCATTTTTTTAATGTAGTATTTTTCCATATATATGTATGCATAGATTTATGCTTAACGATACATTTGAATCATATATTTATGCTTACATCTAAGCAGATGGTCACCAAATAATCTCCTTTCTCATTGATTCTTTCATCGATGAGTGGCCCGTTACTTTCTCATCTTGTTCCCACCCATCCATTCAAGTCACTTAACAGAAAAATCCACATATGCACCCAAAGCTGCATTTATTCAGAATATTGCAGTTTCTCCCAAAACTAATCTCTGGTTCTTTCATTATCCCTATTCACTGGAACATAACATGAACCTATCACCAAACTATGGATTCCAATTTTCATATGTACTATCAACAATCTAGATGACACCAATTCATCCTTTCTGACATGCGTTTTAAGCCTTTCATTCATAACTGAACCTTAAGCAATCACAAAAGTTTTTAGTATTCAAATAAGATACTACAGTACTTCCCATGGCCATTATCCAGATAGTTTTTTTTATGTAGTTAATTTCTTTGGACAAGTGTTAGATTGTCCCTTCCTGGAACCATCTATCTATCTATCTATCTATCTATCTATCTATCTATCTATCTATCTATCTATCTATTTTTCCAACTTCTATCACCGCCCATCTCCCCCCACAAAGGGGACTCTGGGCGGTTTACAATCAAGTTAGTGATTAAAAGCATATAAAATATATTATACAATATATAAATCATAAATTAAATATAAATATATAAAATCCAAGAGGCTGTGATGTTATGTTTGCGAGAACTCTACGGCGCAAGCCATCCCCAAGAAGAGCTATTACTCTTCCCATCCCAAGCGAGGTGGCAGAGCCAGGTCTTCAATTGCTTTCGGAAGGTCAGGAGTGTGGGGGCTTGCCTCACCTCCAGCGGCAGAATGTTCCAGAGGGCGGGTGCCACTGCATCTAATCACTATGTTGTGCTTTGTGCACGTGCACAAAGTTTTATATACTCTAAAACTGAAATCTGTCTCCTGTGCTTTCTCTAGTAGACATAATTAAGGAAAAACTGTTCAATGCATACCATGCTCAGTTTTCATAATGGCACAGAACATTCTGGCTAGCACTAGCAGAGCTGCATTCAAAATGGAAATTTCAGAATAGTCTTCCTGCAAATCTTAAAATTTGCATAGGGTTTTAATAACAGGGTTAGCCCTTCCTGAAGTCAGCCCCTAAGCTCTTTAGGGCTTTTTAGATGAACACTGATTGTGCTGTACCTGCCCCAAGTCCATCAGAATAATAAATGCTGCTTAAACGAGTCCCCCGTCGGGGGAGATTTATTTATTTATGTTTCAATTTATATACCGCTCCATCTCCCCACAAGGGAACTCTGGGCGGTTTACAAAACAGAACAATTAAAATCCGACAATTAAAACAACCTAATAAAATACTCTCATATAATAAAATTATATGGGCAATTAGATGGGCAGTGATAGAAGTTTGAACAATAAATAAATAAAATAAAATAAAATAAACTGTAACCAGAAAGTAATTGGTAACCACTGAAAATCTTTGTTACTAATTTTTGATTTACCATGTTATTCAAAAATATTTGGCGGTAAACATATATCTTTCAGATGGAATGAATGGCTGCAGTATGAGATGTTCATTCTTGATCTTCCACGTGCTGCTCGGCTTTGCCTTTCTATCTGCTCTGTTAAAGGCAGAAAGGGTGCAAAGGAGGTAAATTTCTTGTAATTAACTATTGCAAGTGAAGTAGGGAGAACTGATGTTTTAAAAATATACTCAACGTTTATACTGTCTTGATAAGAGTTATACTGTAACTTACTTTGTTAACTATGTTTCCTCATTTATTTCCTTTAAAACTGAGCTTGCAATATCATACTAATAGAGGAGACTAAACATTGATTATTTGCTCTTTTGAAGGAGCACTGTCCATTGGCGTGGGGAAATATTAACATGTTTGATTACACAGACACTCTTGTTTCTGGCAAAATGGCTCTGAATCTGTGGCCTGTACCTCATGGGTTAGAAGACCTTCTTAATCCCATTGGAGTCACTGGTTCCAACCCAAATAAGGTAAATAATAATAATAATAATAATAATAATAATAATAATTTCAAGCCAATTTCTAGCTTATTTACAACGTTCATTGTCTTAAATCAGAGGTTTTAATTGTAAATCTTAATGATTGTCTGTAAAATATCCCATCATATATGCAAGGCCCTTGAAAGTCTTGGCCCCATTTCTTCTTCAAAAGTTCAGTGAACCACAGTTTGTAATGTTGCAGAAGGGAGAAATTGTTAACCATATGAGGAATAATATTACTTGCATTTAATTTTAGTTAATTTTAAAATTCGTTTAATTTCATTTTTGTCTTTGCTTCGTTCACTTTTTTCCCAGTTCTCCTTGTCCGTCCCTCAAAGGCCAAATGAGGCTCTGAGCCAGAAAAGTTGCATACCATTCTGTTTTTACAATAATAGGTTGTAACATAATATTTCGGGCTGTAGTTAGGGTTCACATGGCTCCTCCATGTAACACACGTGCAAAAAGCAACTAACTGGCATGAAAAGTACTGGGGAGAAATTCATGCTTGAACTCTCAACTGATATGTTCATTTTCTCTGTGCAGGAATATGTGCAAGAACTAGCACTTGTGATCTAAGACAGTTAAATATTTTAGTTCTTTTAGGTTTTTGCATGTTTGTGCTATTTCTGCCTATAAGTAAAAGCACATTTATTCTCTTTAGGAAACTCCATGTTTGGAACTGGAATTTGATTGGTTTAGCAGTCCTGTCAAGTTCCCTGACATGTCAGTAATAGAAGAACATGCCAATTGGACTATTTCTCGAGAACAAGGATTTAACTACAGCCATGCAGGGCTGGTGAGGACTGTTTTTTTTTTCTTCCCTGGTTTTCTTGGGGCCAAGAACATGAACTATGAGCCAGATCAAACTTTAATATTGGCAGGTCCTCTGTGTATAGAGGAATAGTTATCGACCTGCTGTTCAGGTACTGAAATAAAAAAGCAATTGCTTTACATCTTCAAAAAGTGTTATACAGTAGTAATAGTATGAGTTCAGGGCTGTGACCTGACCTAACAATAAAAACATCTACCACTCGTATCCACCTGTTGGATATTTGAAGAAACCAAGTAAACTACTGTTTACCTGTGTCCCCTCCTGACTGAAAACTCCAAGTACTCTCAGTTTTCCTCATAAGACTATCTCCAGGCTCATTAATATAATTGCTTTCCTTTGGACATTTCCATATTAAGTCATTGAATAGCTTTCATTTAAAAAATTAACATTGAATTAAAAAAAAAAGTACATGAAAAATTATTGATTAATGGAAGAAAAACAAAGCAGAGTGTGGTTCGTAAACTGATGTAGTAGTAGAAAAAAAATTGTTAAATCATCCATGATTATAATGCTGTATTTTTAAACCATTTGAGGAGGCTTCAAAACCTGTTTGAAGATCTCCTGAACTTCATGTGCACTCTTTACTGCTGAACAAAGAAGCACTTTTTCCATTACCGAACTTTAAGATACGTGACAGAAACATTCCCATGCACAGTTTTCCATCAGCTGGTTCAGAAGATAAAATAAGTCTTTCCCAGCAGTTTTTGTAGCAACTAGTAAACATTTGAACAAGGTGCTCATTATATGAATCATGCTATGTATTCCTTCCTTCCACAGAGTAACAGAATAGCTAGAGATAATGAGTTAAGAGAGAATGACAAGGAGCAACTCCGGGCAATCTGTACTAGAGACCCCTTATCTGAAATAACTGAACAAGAAAAAGACTTCCTTTGGAGCCACAGGTATGACAACCAGGGTTTCAGTATAAGTGACATTACGGAGCATCAGTGTGCCTGTGAACCTTAGACATGATGCAGCCTGCCCCAAACTCCCCAGTCTGTATTTTAGGTGGGAATAGAAAACATACCAGGGAGTAGCTTATGCCATCTGTGCTTTTGTTTAAGCTACAAAATATTAGATAGTTGTGAAGTCAATCTGTTATATATTAGATAGTTGTGATAGTTGTATAAGGTTCAGGTCCAGGTGCAGTTCAAGGCACTGGTGATTATTCCCAAAGCACTAAATGTGTTAGGTGATCTAAACCTGTCTTACTTAAGGCCACCAAGGCCTTTGGAGATATATTTGTGACACTGATTGTATCTTTTCTGAGGTATGGGCCCATATCCTGTCTCAAGACTTACAGGGTATTCTTTTCATTGGCATTCTGCTGACATTTAAGAGTGTCCTCTTCAAACAAACTGTAAATTTTGTTGTAATTATTTGACCCCTAGAGTTTTTTTTAAATACTGCATTCATTCATTCATTCATTCATGACATTTACATGACCACCCATCTCGCAAAAAGCAGCTCTGTGCAGCGTACAACAATCAATAAAACAATAAATACATGCGTCTATGAAGGTTCTCAGTCATCCAGGTGGAATTGTCTGTAGCTTGAATCATGTCAACTGGATTTCTATTTTCTCAGTGGAAACGAGCGAAACGTTTCCACTGAGAAAATAGAAATCCAGTTGACATGATTCAAGCTACAAATAAATACATGCAAATACAAATACATAAAAGCAGTCATTATAAAAATATAAAAAACCATTATTAAGAAGAAAAATACTCTCAAAAATTAAAATATACAAACCACACGGAGAAAGTAAAAAGGTCAACCACAGTGGAGCCTGTGATGGAGCTGGGAGCTGAGGGAGTAGAGAGCGCATTCCAGGCAGATAAGCGTTCTCACAGCTTGCACAGCTTGGAGAGTGTAGGGGGGCCGAGGAAGAAAGTTAGACCAGCACCGCCCTAGATTCCCAAGGGTATTTTTCCCCTTAGCTCAGGTTAGGAACCTTTAGTCCGGCAAGATTCTGTGTATGGTAGGAATAATAAAGAAACTAGAGTTGAAACTCCGACTCAGCGTTGTTTCTTTGCTGATAACCTTGACAGAGCCATCGAAGGAGGTCTCCGGTTCCCTGGGAGCCCCAGGCCTGGTGACATAACCAGGTCTTGAGGGACTTCCGGAACGATAGCAGGGATGGAGCTAACCTCACTTCAGGGGAAGAGAATGTTCCATAGGGCAGGCGCCATGGCAGAGAAGGCCCGCCTCCTGGGACACACCAAGTGTAAGTCCCTGGCGGATGGTACCCACAACATGCCTTCTCTGCCAGATCTAATGGGACGGGCTGATGTAATCGGGGAGAGGCGGTCCCTCAGATAACACGGCCCCATGCCATGAAGGACTTTAAATGTCAAAACCAGCATCTTGAATTGGACCCTGAAGCAGACTGGCAGCCAATGCAGCTCGAGGAACAGAGGTGTGATATGTGCTCTTCTAGGAGCAGCCCACGCTGCTGCACTCTGCACCGGCTGAAGCTTCCAGATACTCTGCAAGGGCAGCCCCATGTAGAGAGCATTATAGTAGTCCAATCTGGAGGTGACTAGGGCATGAGTGACTGTGAGCAGAGCCTCCCGATCCAGGAAGGGGCGCACAACACCAAGCTGTGCAAAGGCCCTCCCAGCAGGAGTCGTGAGTCTAGGAGGACCCCCAGATTGCACACCGGGTCTGTCTGGGTCAGTGCCACCCCGTCCAGCACCAAAGATGGCATAGCCCTAGAACTAGCAGGCCCCAAAACCCAAAGCCACTCAGTCTTGCCAGGGTTCAGTTGAAGCCTGTTGTTCCCCATCCAGACCCTCACAGCCTCCAGGCACTGGGATAAGACATCCTCAGCATCACTTCATTCGTCAGGGGCAGAGAGTGTACTGATGATACCCCACCCCATGGCGACGGATGAGCTCACCCTTAGCTTAATATATTATTACATACTTCATATGCATTTCATTCAGAAGTAATACATAGAATTATTTGTGCAATATACTTCTTTTTGTCTCTTTTTTTCAGGCTCTACTGTGTAACCATGCCAGAAATCCTACCTAAACTTCTTTTGTCTGTTAAATGGAATTCTAGGGATGAAGTAGCCCAGGTAACAACTCTGTTGCTGAACAAATATCTAAAAATATCTTACTTATTAAGCAGGACCTTTAATGTTTCATTATAATAGGATACTATAATATTAATAATATTATAATATAATTTTTTTAATTTATATTTATTTATAATTCGATTTATATCACCTTCCCATCTCCCCCATAGGGGACTCTTAATATAATAATATTATACTTGATGTAATATGAGATAATATGATAAGCTTATCTGGGGCTACTGGGCATATTTAATAGATGGAGCATCCATATTCAGAGATGGAGTACCACCAGATACCAAGTACTGGGGACTAAAAGGCAGTCATTAACTGTTTCTGCCCTTCTCAAGGTATCTCCTTGTCCACTGTTGGAAGTAGGATACTGACCTGAGAAGAATTTGGTCTGACTCAGAAGGTTGTTTTCATGACTGGAATCATGATATTACTCTGCTATTGTATCTCACTCAGATGTACTGCTTGATTAAAGACTGGCCTCGTATCAAGCCTGAGCAAGCAATGGAGCTTTTGGACTGCAATTATCCAGATCCAATGGTGCGAGCCTTTGCAATTCGGTGTTTGGAAAAACACTTGACAGATGACAAACTCTCTCAGTATTTGATTCAGCTGGTGCAGGTACTGTCTTCTGTTTTAATTAACTGTGCCTCTGTCATATGTACAGGCATTCAAAAAGTACAACCTTAAATGAAATTTGCCAAGGGCGGTATGATAGAGCTTTTCTCAAATGATCCATGAAATTTCAAAATTGACTCGAAACTACAACTGAGAGAAGAGCAAGGAAAGGGTATAATTGAGAAGAACTGTTTTATTGACAGCTCTATGAAAAATTACTGCTGCACAAGATACAGGCTTGTTTCAAACTCCAGGGAGTTTCAGAAAAACATCTATTTTTGTTTTATTGACTATTCTAAAGCCTTTGACTGTGTGGATCATAACAAATTGTGGCAAGTTCTTGGTGGTATGGGGATACCAAGTCATCTTGTCTGCCTCCTGAGGAATCTGTATAACGACCAAGTAGCAACAGTAAGAACAGAGCACGGAACAACGGACTGGTTTAAGATTGGGAAAGGAGTACGGCAGGGCTGTATACTCTCACCCTACCTATTCAACCTGTACGCAGAACACATCATGCGACGTGCTGGGCTTGAGGAATCCAAGGCTGGACTTAAAATCACTGGAAGAAACATTAACAATCTTAGATATGCAGATGATACCACTTTGATGGCTGAAAGCGAGGAGGAGCTGAGGAGCCTTATGACGAAGGTGAAAGAAGAAAGTGCAAAAGCTGGGTTGCAGTTAAACCTCAAAAAAACCAAGATTATGGCAACCAGCTTGATTGATAACTGGCAAATAGAGGGAGAAAAAGTGGAGGCAGTGACAGACTTTGTATTTCTAGGCGCAAAAATTACTGCAGATGCTGACTGCAGCCAGGAAATCAGAAGACGTCTACTTCTTGGGAGGAGAGCAATGGCAAATCTTGATAAAATAGTTAAGAGCAGAGACATCACACTGACAACAAAGGTCCGCATAGTTAAAGCAATGGTATTCCCTGTAGTAACCTATGGCTGTGAGAGCTGGACCATAAGGAAGGCTGAGCGAAAGAAGATAGATGCTTTTGAACTGTGGTGTTAGAGGAAAATTCTGAGAGTGCCTTGGACTGCAAGAAGATCAAACCAATCCATACTCCAGGAAATAAAGCCAGACTGCTCACTTGAGGGAATGATATTAAAGGCAAAACTGAAGTACTTTGGCCACATAATGAGAAGACAGGATACCCTGGAGAAGAAGCTGATGCTAGGGAAAGTGGAAGGCAAAAGGAAGAGGGGGCGACCAAGGGCAAGATGGATGGATGGTATTCTGGAGGTGACGGACTCGACTGTGGGGGAGCTGGGGGTGGTGACGGCCGACAGGAAGCTCTGGCGTGGGCTGGTCCATGAAGTCACGAAGAGTCGGAAGTGACTGAACGAATAAACAACAACAAAGATACAGGCATCTACAGTTCACAATTAAGCATAATAAAAAACATCATATAAAATCCTAAAACATCAGTCCACCCAATAATCAAACCAAACTCTCAAACCAAAACATCAGTATGTCTATGAAGGTTCTCAGTCATCCAGGTGGAATTGTCTGTGGCTTGAATCATGTCAACTGGATTTCTATTTTCTCAGTGGAAACGTTTCACTACTTATCCAAGGAGCTTCTTCAGTCTGAGCAAAGTTGGTAAGGGAATCCTAAATATGTTTCTAGGTAGCTGTGTGACCTTACACCTGGGGCTAGGTCATGGTTATATTGAGATGTTATTTTTAAGTCCTTTTATCATCTAAAGGAGGATCGTTAAGATCACCATGCTGCTGTTGAGCTTGTGAAATGGTCTTAATCTTCCTAGGCACAGAAGACAAAGCAGGGAGGAAGATTGGGGAAAGATTATGCCTGAGGCCCCCACCTCTATTCAAGGAAGGATTTTCCAAGTTGGCATAAATGGATTCCTTGACCCCTCTCTCAAACCGGTGGGGTCAAGGAATCCATTTATGCCAACTTGGAAAATCCTTCCTTGAATAGAGGTGGGGGCCTCAGGCATAATCTTTCCCCCATCTTCCTCCCTGCTTTGTCTTCTGTGCCTAGGAAGATTAAGACCATTTCACAAGCTCAACAGCAGCATGGTGATCTTAACGATCCTCCTTTCTGGTGGCTCCCCAGTGGACATCCAGGGGCTCCCACTCTACCCACCTGATGAAAGCAGCTCAAAACCGAGCTCTTCTGGAGGGTGTTTGGGTCACGATTCTGTCTTGATTGGGTTACAATTTGGCTTTGTGGTTTTATTTAATTTAATCTCTTAATGGCTGCTGTATTTTTATTGTATATTATTTATTACATGTATTTTTATTTCATATTCTTAAGAAGTATTAGTATAAAGTCCTCTGGGCTTCTATAGTTAGGAAAGGACAAGAGAACTGAAAGGGAGAAAAATACTTAATATTCTGTGCTGGTTAATGACTACAATAAAGATTGATTTGAAAATACTTACAATTCCTTTTTGAAGTAGAAGAAATAAAAGTAGCACTCTTTTCTTCTCTAAGAAAGACCCAAAAATAGTTCTTCAAAAAAATCAAACTGATGTTTGTAGTCAAGTCTTTGCATGTTTATTTGGAAATGAGTGCATAATTCTAGTAAAAAATACTAAAAGAAGTCAGTTTTCATTTTCTTTGACTGGGAGTCAAAGTAAAAATGGATGAGTTATCACTCACTTAGAAATAAACACATACAGCTATTACTTTATTCAAGATTTTATAGTGCTTTTTTGCTACAACAGTAGTGTATAATAAATGTTTTAAAAAGTTATTTTTCTGTCGCTGCTTAAGAGGTATCAGTCAGAAAACATAGTACAGGTAGTCCTCATTGAATGACCGCTTGTTTAGTGACCTATCAAAGTTACGACGGTTCTAAACGAGGGGGACTTACGACGGGTCCTCATAGTTGCGGCTGTCACAGCATCCCCATGATTGCCATTTGGGTGCTTGGCAACCGGCTCACGCAATATTGCAGCTGGTCCCAATTACCATCGTTAAGCAAAGACTACCTGTGCACAAATAGCTATGCTGTTTGATTATTGATGTCACGAACAGTGTTCCAGCCTTGTCAGAAATACAGGTCAATGCCAATTACAATTCAATTTCATCATTATGTCTAGGTTCTGAAGTATGAGCAGTACTTGGATAATCTCTTGGTGAGATTTTTACTCAAGAAGGCACTGACTAATCAGAGAATAGGACACTTCTTCTTTTGGCATCTAAAGTAAGTTTGGATTTCTACTTTAAACTGCACTGTATTATAAAGAAAAGGAATCTAAGCTTAACTATCTTATATCTAAGAAGCTTTTAAATACTTTTAATTTTTTTAATGTTTTATATGGTTGAAAATACACTATTTTTTCTTAAACAAGACCTTTCAATAATTATTTGCCTCTAAAATAAATGCAAAGAACTTGATACAGAATATTGGTTTATCTTTAAAACATGGTATTAAAGCATTATTATAATCGAAAACTGAATATGTTTGCAAAAAGTCATTAGCAGCCTATATCATTACTCAAGCTAAGATATTTTTATCTTAGGTCTGAAATGCTCAATAAAAATGTGAGCCAGAGGTTTGGTCTGCTCTTGGAGTCCTACTGCCGAGCTTGTGGGATGTACCTGAAACATCTGAGCCGGCAAGTGGAAGCTATGGAAAAATTGATTAACCTCACAGATATCCTTAAACAGGAAAAAAAGGATGAAACACAAAAGGTAAAATTACGCATGAGCAAAACAAGGTTTAAAATTCTGGTATGTTTTAATATGTGAATTTAGAAAGCAACGTTTGTAGAATTTGCTGTATTTCTCTGTTCCTCCCATTGAAATGCTCCAATTACCATGCTGCTATTCATACTAAAAATAAAACAAATCAGAAAAGATCTCTTGGTATATATTTGACTTACCATTAAGTACTCAAAGCTGTCATTAAACAGGTACAGATGAAATTCCTTGTGGAGCAAATGAGGCGGCCAGACTTCATGGATGCTCTGCAAGGCTTTGTATCTCCTCTCAATCCTGCTCATCAGCTTGGAACCCTGAGGTATCATTTCTTTCCCAGAGTTTATTAAAGCCATGAATATATCTAGAACATGAACAGTGGATGTTGAAAATGGTATCAGAGTAAGCCTCTTAAAGTATGGATTCACTTTGTCCCCTTCATCCTGATTTGATCCTGTGAGTTGTTGGAGAGAGACTGTTGAACTAAGATGGCCCAAAAGGAATTTAAATTTATTGGCATGAAGAAACCAGTGAGAAACCATAGAAAAATAATGATAACATGATGCAAAGTAATTGTTACATTTTGTAATAATCAGAGCATAATAGATGAATAAATAATTGTGTAATAAAACAGTCAGTTAAATAAAGCAATTGAAATATCTTGAACTAAAATCATAAAAAATTACCCAAGACAGAATCAATCCAAAAAATCATACTTAGTTCAAATTGGGAATAGTATGTTAAATTCAAACCCTAGCTCACCCCATTTCTAGTATAAGCATAATTCAGCATGCTACATTTTAAATGAAAAGAAAAATACAGGGTGTCCCAAAAGTCTTAGTGCAGTTTTAAGTTTAATAGCTTAACGCTGCATTAAGACTTTTGGGACAACCCTGTATTGTCTCTATGACTCCAATAGAAATCTTCGACTTTCAATTCTTAGGTGGTTTTCAGATTCAGATGAAGGTGCCAAGATAGGCTGACCATACGTCCCGTTTTGAACAGGACTGTCCCGTTATTTCACAATTTCTGGAGCGTCCCGTCGTTATAGTAAAAATCTCAATTTTGTCCCATTTTTTAAAGTTTCCCGCGTACCCCCCGCCCGCACCCCCCCCGTGCGCCCCCTTTGTCGGGCAACATTTTTGCCTCAAGAAAATATGGTCAGCCTATGCCAAGAGAACATAAGAAAGTTAAGAAAAGAAAATTTTCTCCTCCAAGCTTTTTTCCTGTCAGCTAGGGAAATTCAAATAATAGAATGATACCTTGGGAGAGATGGTAAAAATAAAACTTCTCCTACAGTTAGAAAAAAGTAATCAGTGTGCTCCTTAGCACTCAGGAAGAAGTAGTTTCCCCTTTTTGGGTCAGCATAGATATCTTAGTGACATAGGAAAGACATCTCATGATCTGGTTGGTGACTGTGTTTCTGATATCATACCCAGATTTCACTTTTCACGCCTTGACTGGAGTTTGTTGGCTGTAGTTAAACTGTACCACTGTGAACTAGTTTTAACCACAAAAACATATCCACAAGTCTAAACCGCCCAGAGTCTACTGTTGTAGAGATGGGCGGTGATAAATTCGAATAATAAATAAAAATAAATAAATAAAGCAATAGTATCACTGCTCATGGCATGTTCTTCATGTTTATATTATAATTAGAGAATGTTCATTAGAAGTGAAAAGTTAGTCTACATCTAAGGGATCTGTAGAAATGTAATAATTTATGTCCATTGGAACACACACTTGCTTAAACAGTTATCTGTTCCTTTGTAGGCTTGAGGAATGCAGGATTATGTCTTCTGCCAAAAGGCCATTATGGCTTAATTGGGAAAACCCAGATATTATGTCTGAGCTGCTATTTCAGAACAATGAGATCATCTTTAAAAACGGGGACGGTAAAGAAAAATATTTTGTTGTAATTTCCGCATTGTTGTTTTCATTATCCCTCCTGTCTTAAACATTCCAATTCAGAGTATATACCCCAGCATAAATATTTAACATGAATTTCTGTCCTGTGCACACCCACACAGTTGTAGTCCCTATGCATCGCAAGATGTATATCTATGACTATCTTCTGAAGCTATTTCATGACCTCCTAAATCTAAATTGACTCATACTTGTTGAGCATAATGGTATCAGGTAAAGATTTCACACAGAGCAGGAGGACATTCTTTTCCATCAAGCAGCCATGTGTATTGCATCCTTTGTGAGAGAGCTCTTTTCAGTTTGAAAAGTAGTATCTTAGCAGAGTTCATCTGATTTTTCCTGGACAAGATTTTTTTTAAACAAAGAAGGAATTTGGTACTTCGTATAGATAAGAACTCACATATCTTCCATTCAGATGGACAGAGTGAGCCCACTCCTCTTGGGCAATTTGTTTACAGAAGCATAGGAGACAGGATGAGAAATAGGTGGAGAGAGGAACTTCCAGCTGAGGGGACAGTGCTGCCCTCACAATTGGACTGCCTCCTAAATGTTTGGGGATCCTGCAGTGTTCTTGAAGAAGAACTGGGTGAAATAGATTCTTGGTACAACAGAGAAGCCACTCCAGGGGCAGTGCTGCCTGTTCCTGCTCTCTCTTAGTCTGACTTAATAGCCAGTCCAGTATCTCCCCCCTCCAAAAAAAACCCTTTTACCTGGCCAGTGAGTATACAGGGAGATGCAGTGACTGCTAGGTACATCCTGTTTTGGCTAAGTAGATGAAGTTACTCTGTTGAAGGGAAGTTGGGAACTGATCATAGCATTTGGTCATCTCTGCTTCTGTCACCCACATTGCCTATTACAAAGTTGACACATGTTATTCCTAAACTCGAAGTCCCTGGATTAAAAACTAGATCTTAACATCAGCTGGTTTAACACTTTTTAAAATAATGTTAATAAAAATACAGTAAGTTTGATTTATTATATTAAAAAAACAAAATTTTAAAAACCATATTCAGTTTTCCAAAATTCACCCCTTACATAGTGCATTTTTTATCCAGATCTACGCCAGGATATGCTCACACTTCAAATAATTCGAATTATGGAGAATATCTGGCAAAATCAAGGCCTTGATCTCAGGTAAGTATTCCTAAACCGTGCCAGTAGTTCTATTTGTGCCTTCCCTTTCTGCTTCTGCCTAATAAAGAACATGTTTTGATGAAGCATTTGTAGCAAACTTTACATTACATCATCACTGTCATTGTGGCTTTTTCAATTTTACAAATGTTTTAGATTCTTTTGCAGCCTCTTTCTATATGCAAGGTACCTTTGTTTTCATTCAAGCAACTCAGGAAAGTACCATTATACTCTTAATGTTTGTGTGTATATCCATTGTACACATTTGCCAAGATTCAGAAAGCCCCTTCAGGCATACACAGTGGAATGTTTCACATGAAAAAACAGATCTCATCCCATACCCCAAAGTGTGTTTGAATCTTCTCTATTTGAAACATGATTTAGGTGGCTCAGAGGACTGGAGAAATGTATCCATTGTGCCAGTGGGCACTTGGAACTAGTTGTGTCATTCTTTAAAACCTCTTCTTGATGGTAATATAGTCCAATGATGGCAGTGGGGTGGGGGTTAATTAGGTTTCCATTAGAAAAGCCAAACCTAGCTATTGCAGTCCAAGGTTGTATACCTGTGCATTTTGTTCAATGGACATATTCATGTATTAATATTTTGACAATTGTATTGGAAAACAAAAGCAAAAACTGTCATGTTCCTTTTCTAGGATGCTGCCTTATGGTTGCTTATCCATTGGTGACTGTGTGGGACTTATTGAGGTTGTGAGAAATTCACATACAATCATGCAGATCCAATGCAAAGGTGGCCTTAAAGGTGCGCTGCAGTTCAACAGCCACACATTACACCAGTGGCTCAAAGACAAGAACAAAGGGGAAATGTGAGTTGAATTTCATTCTCCCTTTTTAAAAATGTTATCTCTTCTTGATGGAAGCTAATGGTCTTGGCTTTTCCTCTACTAAGGAACATTGTGGTCACAGCCCCAAGGCCATTAAGCTCACTGAATAAGTATAGAGCCCAGTGGGTGATTGGCTTTTTTCACCTGACTTTCTTGATTGTGGCTGAGATTTGTGATTACGGTGATGTCACAGCATGCAGAACCTCGTAACTTCTGCAGAATCCTCCAGTAAACATTACTGAAGCTTTGTTGCATTTATGTGAGGGACAATATATTAATGGTGGGTGTTGGCAGCTGGGAAATGCCAACATAAAAGTTGCAGTTTTGGAAAACACCTAAAAAAAGCTAGCACTGGAATGTACCATAGATTGGAATGATCCACAGCATAGATATAATAAGGTTTGTTATATCATCACCAGTCAATAACCTGCAAGCTATTGGACAGCAGGGCCTCCTCTGAAGTTTGTAAGTGTTGGGAGGTTGCTGGACAAGTATAACTGCAAAATGTTATTTTCTGTCAGTCTCTAAGGGATTTGTGTGATATCTTCTTGGTTGTTTTTTCATAAGCAAAGCAAATCTTCTCTTTTTCCTTTGATAGTGGATTCATAGGTCTACACACAATTTTGGATTGTCAATATTTTGTTAACTTAAAAATCACACTTACTAATACTTTAATTGAAAATTAATCTTGAAAATATTTAAAATAAAGAACTTTCTCCTCTGTCCAGAAAATGTTTGTAAGATTATTACAAGATGGTTACAACAATTAATAATTGTTCCACATTACCCTTTTGACATGTCCAAAATAATGAAGTATTCTTTACCCAAACTAACTTTATTTTTCCTAGGTATGATCCAGCTATTGATTTGTTTACTCGCTCATGTGCTGGCTATTGTGTAGCTACTTTTATATTGGGAATTGGAGATCGTCACAATAGCAATATCATGGTAAAAGATGATGGGCAGGTAAAATATTTAAAATATGTTCTCTTTCTATATCTTTATTTGTGGAATGCAGTTATTTTCATATTTTTCCATCTTGAAGATATATTTTCTGCATCCATTGAGAATCCTTTTGAACATCTGTCCTATGTTCTCTGTGCATTGTAGAAGCAATTAGCTAGAGTAATATTCACCTGGGACACAAGCAAAGAAACTCGGATCTTAGCACTACAAATATGATCTGAGAATGTTCTTTAGAATTCACCCAATACTTTCCATTTCATTGGAAAGTTTATTGTTTTGTGGAAACCTCCCCCCACAGTCATCTGTTCATTAAGGTTCTCCTAACAAGCTTCTAATAAATGCCAGAGTCCTCTAGAGCATTTTGAAGATCACTAATGTGTATAGAATTGTTTTGTACCCTGACATATGGATTGAAATACCAGAGCAAATATGTAAATTAACTTTTGTCATTTCTTCATACTAATAATAATCTGAAATATATTCTCCAAAGCTGTTTCACATTGATTTTGGACACTTTTTGGATCACAAAAAGAAGAAGTTTGGCTACAAACGGGAGCGTGTGCCATTTGTCTTAACGCAAGATTTCTTGATAGTGATTAGTAAAGGAGCACAAGAATGTACCAAAACAAGAGAATTTGAAAGGTGAGCAATCTGTAATAGAAATGCTATTTTGTCTGACCAAATTTCAACTGTGGGGCGGTGCAAAAACATGAAATTATATCTTTTAGAGAAAATAGTATTTGGGTTGCCTTAAGCTTTCTTGAATAAAACCTTGTGCATTAGGTAGTAGCAACAATGTGGGTCGCAATTTTCAATTATACTTTCTAGAAAACAAATAATTACATATGCCTGTGAGGCACTGTTGTTGCTGTAATATTAAAAACAGTGTTAGAATCCAAAGGGCAAGAGTCTGCTATAATAACACACGGAAGGTTCCATAAAAATCTGTTAACAAGTACTGGAGATGATTACTCACACCCTTCTTATCTTTCAATTAGACTACTGTATTTTGCCTTACACATGGGTGCCCTTGAAGGGGACTCAAAAGCTGTAGCTGGCACAAGAATATTTGGCAGAATAGCACCTATTTTGTGGGAAATGCACATACTTGAAGATGCTGTTGATTGCCTATAAAGCCATTCATGGTTTAGGCCCTTCATACTTTTAGGACCATTTATTTATTTATTGTATTTATTATTTAAATTTATATCACTGCCCATCTCCCCCAATCGGGGGACTCTGGGCGGTTTACAATAAAATCAAGAGTTAAAAAAATGTAAAGATGGAGTTGTAATAATCAATATAAATACAATAAATAAGAACCATCTTCTCCAAGTAGAACCTGCCCACTCTAGATAGTCTAGCTGGGAGAGGAGTGCTGGCAGTGCAGGTACCCACTCCTCAAGGGGATGGGAGCCCAGAAGGTGACTTCCTCAGTGGCAGCCCCCTCAACATAGAACAGCTTGCCCCCTGAAATCAGATTAGCCATTCTCTTCCTATCCTTTAGAAAATAGTAAAAACAGTTGTGTCCTGCATTGCTTTTGAAGACAAAGATTTTTAATTTTGGCACGGCAACTGAGATATTTTCATTTTATATCTGTTACATGTTGTTTTAATATTGTAAACCACCTAGACAGCATACAAATTACAGAAATGATGATGGTGGAGATGGACTAATCCAGCATCAGCATTTTGTGAATCATAGTTGGATGCTGGGTTGTCATCTGCCATCTTTTGTACCCTCAGGTCTCTTTGGATCTTAATTTGAATATTTCACTGCATGTACAATTTGGAGTCCTCTAGTAATGTAAGCCTTCCTCTATAAAGCTTAGAACAATTTCCAGGTGGAAAACTTGAGAAGACGCATCTTGGCCTTATTATTAAACTGTCTCTACCATTGCAAATTGCAAACTAATTTGCCCCCTCCCATAATCCTCATAAAAATGCAAACCTGCATTTTCTTTTGCCTTCCTGTATGTATTTACATGATAACCATACTTGCTAATGCTGAATGAGGAGGTTGTTGATTATGGGCATTGTCAAAGTGTACAGAGGTGAAAAATTTAAAGCACCTTTGTGTTATATCTCCAGAGACTCTTATGTTTAAAGTAACTCCATTTCTCAAAAGATATGTCTTGGAAGAGAAATATGTATGTATGTATGTATGTATGTATGTATGTATGTATATGTGTATGTGTATGTGTATGTGTATGTGTATGTGTGTATGTATGTATTTGTATATATATGTATATGTATATGTATATGTATGTATGTATGACTGGCAATAAAGGTCAGCAGTATTCAATAATTTTTCCCAATTTGGCAGCCGACATGTCTCCTACAATTTTCAGCTTACATGGTCCAATCACATGATGGTTGAGAATTTGGGGACTTGTGACCTAAAACATCTGAAGGGCCCCAGATTGACTGAGTCTATTCTGTAGAATTGTTTTCCTTAATACTCAAAACAAAAAGTTGCAGCCACATAGTCTTTTTAGAGAGAAAGATACTAATGTTTTTATTGCATTGATCTCAAGTGTTGTTAATCTGATAGGACTTTGTTGGGGTGCTTTTTCTTTTTCTTTTCAAGGTTCCAAGAAATGTGTTACAAGGCTTACCTAGCAATTCGACAGCATGCCAACCTCTTCATAAACCTCTTTTCCATGATGCTTGGTTCAGGGATGCCAGAACTACAGTCTTTTGATGACATTGCATATATACGCAAAACTCTTGCATTAGACAAAACTGAGCAGGAAGCACTTGAGTATTTCATGAAGCAAATGAATGATGCTCACCATGGTGGCTGGACAACAAAAATGGACTGGATCTTCCACACAATCAAGCAGCATGCCTTGAACTAAAGTAAAGATAATGAAAAACCGATGGCCCTATTTTTGGCTGTTCCACTGCACTGTTGTCTGTTGGCAGTAAAAAAAAAACTTGTTGCATCACAGTTGCACAAACCAAGAACAGCGTTTGAACTTCCAACAAGGTTAAAAATGCAAAGCTATTTAAATAAATAAAACATTTGTAGTGTTTTGAACACTATAAATCATGCATTTCAATATGTAACTTTCCTATATGTGTAGTCGTGTTATGCCTTAAATGTAAGAAGGTAAACTTAGAGATTTGTTCATCTTGGTTATTTAACTGGGAATTTGTGCCAGCATAATAGCCCAATCTTTCACATGTCCAGTCTTTCACATGGTGAAAAAAGGATTCAGATGGGTTACAGAATAATGAAAAGAAGGAAAGTTTAGCAATTTTGTTTCTAAAAGAGTTTTCTTCTCCCATGAACTGTACTCAGTAAAAATTAGAGGGGATGGTGCCTTTATAATGTCAGATACAATTCATGGATTTAAGAGTAGTGGTTTTTATTAGGTTTTGGAGTTTGGATTTTATTTCTTTTTCTAACCTAAGCCTCAAAACAATTTTCATGCATGCTTTCCAGAGCCTAAAAAAGAGGTGAGTTATTAGAATTAAAGATTATTTTTATAAAGGTTATTTATATAACAGAAACTTATTAATATATATTTCTTTATGTTGATTTTCTGTCATTTTAATTCCACAGACCACTTCTTTGTCTAACAGCCAGATTTATATAAACCACTAGACTGATGTAGTGACTTGTAGGGTCAGGTTTAAAGATTCCTGTGCTGGTCCAGGCATGGCTTCTCCGTATGTACTGAGTCCTGACTGTAGAGCCAGCTCAGATGCAGCCATTCCATAGGCACTGCATGGCATACTTTTACTACATCCAGGGGTTTCTTCAGCACTTGCTGAGATTGATTTAGTGAGCTTTCTATGGTAAGTTGAACAGAGCTGGATATGTATGCCTACAGTTCACATGTTCAGAAGGCTGCTTAGGTACAGCAGCTGCACAGAGTTACTTGCAGTGGGACTCTAGGATCAGGCTAAGGCCTGCAAGTCCTCATCTGTGTCGTCACAAAGGGGAGGGGGGAATTCCTTTGAAACTGGTAACACTTGCTTCCAAATAAATATGACTTCTGATCAGAATGCTCAATTTCCATTGTCTACTGCTGCCTTTTCCACCTTGCCATCTGCCACATCTATTGGGCTACAACTTCCATCATCCCTGTCCATTATAACTAATTGCTATGTGGTGGGAGTTATACTCTAACATATCTGGAGGGTGCCAGAATGGTCAGTAATAAACATTTTTAAATGTTGAAGTTGAATCAAACGTCAAGCACATTTGCTGACGTTCAGATGGTAAAATTAAGCTAAGTGTAACTTAGAAATCTAAAGGCTTTTGAGTTATTTTAAGCTTTCCCAAAGGGGAACATCAGATACAGTATTTATAGCATTCTTATGAAAATTGGGAGCTTCTTAGTACTGCTGGTTAACACAGTCGGAAAAGAGTCTTGACTAGACTGGGAAACAATTGGATGAAAAAGGGAGAACCTGTTTCCTGACCAAAGTTGTACTGACAAAGGTTCTCACAAAAGCTTATGTTTCCACTGGTAACTATTTGAACTTCCCATAAGAAGATCTGTCTATGGAGGTAGAAGTTCATTCTTGTTTATGCTAGTTCTGGTGCATTAGAATGAAACGAGATCTTTCAGGTCTTCCTAAAAATAATCTCAGGCAATGCTCTTTAAGGGATATTTGGGGTATCTTGATAATTTTTAGCTTGTCTTCCACCTCTCTCTTGGCTTTCTTTCCTAGACTGCTAGAAAGGAACTGCTTAATTAGAATAACCAACAGACCAGAAGTAATATTATAAATCTGATCGCTAAGTAGTCTTCAGACTGCTACACAATTCCCAGCATGCAGAGCTAACCAACCAATATTTTACAGATGTTTGTGCCTGTATGTGCTGTATGTCTTTATTGCAATATGAAACTGATAAAAATTGGCATCAACTAGTATAGTGGCTGGTACAAATTGTTCCAGAAATATTTTTTATAATATATATCTTGAGCCCAAAAACATAAGGTGCCATTTCTTTTACACTAATGTTGTCTCACTGAGTTCATAGGATTTGAAAATGTTCAGGAAATCTGGATATTTGAGCGCACTTGCCTTTCTTTCTCAAATAGGTATTACTCAGAGTGCAATATAATTTGAATATGGTGTGCTGACAGTAGCTAGTAGAATACAACATTATAAATAAATTTGTATAGAATGTAAATGGTTAAGAGGCTATATTTCTTGAGCAAGCTAAACATTCATTGTGCCGTTAGTAATTGCATGTTGTATTTATTTTTATGGGTACAGAAAATGCCATTGTGTAAAAAAAAAAAAAGCAAGCCATGACAATTCTGCACAGCTCTTTGCAAAAATCCACTCATCTTGAAAGCTAATGTTCGTACAGAAGATACCTACCATAGGGCAGGAATGGGGAACCTGCAGCCTTCCTAATGTTGATGAACTACAGTACCAACACTTACTTACTTACTTACTTACTTACTTACTTACTTACTTATTCATACATGCATGCATGCATGCATACTGTACATACATACAATTTACATGTTTGCTTAAAACATCCCTTATCATTGACCATTTAGGGTGGGGTTGCTTAGGAATCATAATTCTACAATACCTGCACAGGCCATCGGATCCCCACACCTGCATATGGGATTGTGGAAACCTGGAAGTGGAGTAAAGATAGTTCTTGGGTTATCTCGACTAGTTTTTCAGTATTCTGATCTTTGTCTGAGGTGTAATCTGTCAATACTCAATCAGAATCCCCCCAAAAAAGATACCACTAATTCTGTGCCTTTGATTTGTATTTTCCCAAAAGAATCCTTTCATGCCACATGGTAAAACAAATGGACTTTCAAAAGCAAATTTTAATATGGTGTTCTGGAATAGGAAGGTTGTTGATCAAACAGTCTATTTTTAGATATCTAAAATCACAACTTTGAATCTTAGCCAATGTCTCCAATGGCTGCCTTTAAAAAGATCCTTGTTTTGCATTAAGGCCCAGTTGTGATTAAGTTTGTTTCTTTAATACTGTTCATAAGGAACAGATATTTGCAAAGTGTCTTTAGGAATTGGTAATTCAAATGTCATGATGTGTCTATACCTACAAAGATCAGAATCGTGCAAGCCATGGTATTCCCTGTGACACTCTATAGGAACTAAAGTTGGAAGAAGCAGGATAGGAAGAGTATTGATGCCTTTGAACTTTGGTGTTGGAGAGGACTGCTGGGAATACTGTGGACAGCCAAGAAAACAAACCAATGGATCATTGAACAAATCAACCCAGAGTTCTATTTAGAGGCACAAATGATCAGGCTCAAATTATCCTACTTCGGACACATTACTTGAAGACCTAGCTCGCTGGGCAAGGTGGAAGGAAGAAGAGGACAACCAGCAGCAAGGTGGATAGACTCCGTTAAAGTAGCAATGAGTGCACCGTTGGAAGAGCTGAAGGGCTAGGTTAGGGACAGATCATTGTGGAGAAAATCTATCTACGTTGTTGCTAAGAGTTGACAAAGACTTGATGGCACGTAATCCTCATAAATCTAATGTGGCACTTATTTATATATTTTGTAGGAATAATGGAAACCACCTTATACCAAATCAGATATTTGGTAGGCTTAATTGAGTATTTTCTGTATTGACAAACTGGATCTCTCCAGGATTCTTCCCAGCCTCTATCTGGAGACAACAGGAATTGAACCTATGAACTATGTGCAGATCATGTGCAGAGTATGCTGAACTAGAGCTCCTGATCATAATGTATTTTTACCTAACGTAGTTGTGTTCAATTTTTTTACAGAGATTGCCAGCATCTTTACTTAAGAAATAATATTTCATAAGTACTTTGAAAATATATTTCTCCAATACTTAAAGATCAATTATAACCTGCAACTTCCTTTCTGGTAAAGGATTACATTGGATAAAATATATCTACTGAAAATAATTGTAAGCCTGGTCAGACCTCCAGTTTTTCTATCTGTTGTACCAGTGAATAGAAGTATTTACGGCCACTATATTTTAAGTGCAGCTTAAATGTTGACATCATTTTCATATTATTGTGTCTGCAGTTCTCAGGTATTGCAATTATAATGGTTCAAAAATTCAAGTTCAGAGTTTAATAAGCACAAACAAGTTTTAGTCTTTAAACTACTTGCCAGCAGCTACCTTTTCTGCCTGGATACTTGGAAAAGTAAGAAACTTTGCTCCTGTTTATGGTCTTTTCTTCTCTTTTGTTCTCTCAGACAAGTTTCCTGGAGTTGTTCTTGCTAGACCTTCAACCTCCATCCTCTAAGGTGCTTATAACCAGCTGCTTCAATGATTAAGGTGTGCATCCTAATGCTAAGAGATATAATGGTAGGGGATGCGAGAGAGCTTTTTGGTGGTCACATCCTGAAGGTAGAATTCCCAGTCATCAAGCATTTAGTGCATTGTAACCTTTCTCAGTGTGTACCTTCAAGTCAGTCTTGATTCCTGGCAACTGGCTGGACTAGTCCCTGTAGCTTTCTTGGCAACATTTTTTCAGAAGTGGTTTGCCATTGCCTCCTTCCTAGGGCTGAGAGAGAGGGACTGGCCCAAGGTGACCCAGCTGGCTTTGTGCCTAAGGCGGGACTAGAACTCAGTCTCCTGGTTTCCAGCCTGATGCCTTAACCACTACACCAAACTGGCTCTCATTGTAACCTTACCCATGGTAGATTTGGATTTGTTTTGCCCTCTGGGTTTTTTTTTAATTGCAATGATACTTTGTTTAGTGCTGTCATGGAAGCCCTTTGTAGGACCAAAAGGCAGTATATACAGTATATGTTTGTAGGCATAATAAACAATAGTAAATATTGGCTGTTGTGGGTCTTCCGGGCTGTGTGGCCGTGTTCTGGAAATTGTGGTTCCTAACGTTTCGCCAGCATCTGTGGCCAGCATCTTCAGAGGGCAGGAGCACAGACAGAAGCGAAATCTCTGTGCCCAGGTAGAGTGGCAATGTTCTATTTATAGAGCTAAATTATAGGAGATTTCAACAGAACAAAAAAACCCACCTAATCTCCTATAATTTAGCTCTATAAATAGAACATTGCCACTCTACCTGGGCACAGAGATTTTGCTTCTATCTGTGCTCCTGCCCTCTGAAGATGCTGGCCACAGGTGCTGGCGAAACGTTAGGAACCACAACTTCCAGAACACGGCCACACAGCCCGGAAGACCCACAACAGCCATCAAACTCCGGCCGTGAAAGCCTTTGACAATACAATAGTAAATATTCTCCTGGCTGCACTTTAATTTTAAAACAGCAGCTATTATCACATGGGAAATAAGTTTTAGAGCAGTATTACTGTCTGTCTTTGAATGTTCATTTGATCTTTTAAGATTTTCTAGAAAAATACTTCCAAAATGGGATTTACATTTCAGATCTTTCAAAGCCATAGGTATTACAGCTACATGTACAGTAGTATTGATAGTAGCAACATTCCTAGAAAAGGTTCTGTGAATTACCTTGAAACTAATGGATGAGGAAAGAAACTTTCCTTAGGCCTCCCCTCATTCCAAAAAAGTTCAAAATCAATACCTCAAATTGTATTTGGATATCAACTGGTAAGGTAGTTTTATAAATTTTGTATACTAAGAATTTAGTGTGAAATCCCTTTACCTGCTTTTTATAAGGTATGACACTTTGAGCCCTTGGATTTTTTTAGATGTCTTTTCTCAGAGTATAGAAAATACAACTCTTCCTACAGAAGAGGAGCACAATATCTGTGGGTACAGATGCTTTCAGCACTATTTTTCCATCTTTATTTGAAGGTGGGTTTTTAACTTGGGCAGTGATGCATCATAAATGAGACCTAATCAAAACACAGCAGATACTCTTTTTATCTATATTGTGTATGCCACACTATGTCCTCATCCCTGTTTTGTACATTGATCTTTAAATTATCTCTAAAAAGGATTTTCTAACTAGAAATGAAAAGGAGACCTAGAACAATAAAAGCACACTGCTAGTTTATATGCTACGTATTAATGCTATAAGCCAATATTACAATACTATTAATTTAAAAAATGATCCAAAAGTGCAAACACCAGTATTTTGACAGTAAAAAGACAAAGCAGTTTTTGGCAGTAAACAAAAGTTTGGAAAGTAAATAAACCTTGACCTACTTATGAAAAGGTACATTTTCATTTAAAAACTACATTTACACCTAAAATGTTTTAGCCATTAATTAAAATGTGTATTTTCTAGGGGAAAATTATAAATAGGGGACCATTGTAGGTTGGCCGTTACACTCACCAATACACATAATACAGCAAGATGTGCACATAATTTGCAATAATCCCAATAATGTGGAAAGCAATTCCATTTGTAGGAATAAGAGAACAATGATTTGCTTGCTATAGACAAAGCCATAGAAACAGTGACACTATAGCTGTTTAAGTTGGCAGAGTATAATCCTAAATGAAATTTACGTACTGCAATAAAGGTAACCGAAATGATTGAATTCCAGATCAATATATCAAGGCCATTTCGTTTTAGACAATTTTGCTATATTTATGTACATCTAAAAGCTGGATTGGTATACATTTTTTAAACCTAAACCTAACTATTGTTTGGAAAAAATTATCATTGTTATCCACAAAACTAGATACTGGCAAACAGTTATGTTTGTATTATACATCTTTCTTAAAAAAAAAAAGCTGAGGTACTGACAATTTGAAAACATCTCACATGGCAAGAGGCATGTGTTAAAAAATACCATAATCTGTGGGTTGATCCTTTAAAATGAGTATCTTTTTCCTCTTTTTTTGCTAAAGTCCTAGGGAAAGATAATGCTCTGCAGTTAAATCAACTTCTGTAAAAAATATATTAGATTTTCATGTATTGTGATATTATTTCATGTTTTGAACAATTTGGTAAATGGATGTTTGCAGTGAAAAAGTAAAGTTTATTATTGTTAGTAATTTTTGAAATTTTGGAATATATGCATCTCCATCCTGTCCTTATACTCCAGGCATAAGGCTTAATCAAGATGGGGGCAGGAGGCGGACGGTGGCTCAGCGATAGATCTATTTAATTTTTTAAGTGCTTAACTCATTTCTTTTTTAATGGGGTGGTCATTTCATAAATGAAATCAGGCTATTGTTCTCTTTTGCTCAATACTGTTGCCTCTAGCACAGTGTTTCTCAACCTTGGCAACTTTAAGATGTCTGGACTTCAACTCCCAGAATTCCACAGCCAGCATGCTGGCTGTGGAATTCTGGGAGTTGAAGTCCAGACATCTTAAAGTTGCCAAGGTTGAGAAACACTGCTCTAGCAACAACTTTTGAAGGACTTGTTGGAGTCTGGAAGGTTAAAAAAACACTCCAAGCAGCTAACGACAATCTTGCAGAGTAGAAGCGTCCAGAAAAGACTTGCACATACAGCTTAATTAACGTTCAGAAATAAAACAGTCTTCACACATTAGTTGAAAAAAATAAAGATAGCTTACATGTTTATTCAGTAGATCTTGGTTACAAGCAGTTTCATGGTAGAAAGGCTTAATCATCTCTGATCTGCGTGCAAGTGAGATATTTCGGACAAGACCCACATAGCCATGTGGCCCTCCCGTGTGCACGTGTGCTTAGGAAGAAGGGAAGATGGACAATAGCCCCGAGAGACCCAAGAAGGAGCAGGAAACAGGAAGTCAGGTGACCCAGGCACCTCCCACAAACACAGTAGAGATACGCTTCAGTAGAAAAGTCCTCCCCTATGTTTGTGAGACAATGCTGAGTTGACTTCCGATAATCCTAACAGGACTTAGGTAGAGTTTTTCTCAATCCTTTTAGGTGGAAAGATGGAGAATTGAACCCAGAATATTTTATGGGCATAGATGGTGGTGTTATCAGTGAACTGCCACACACACACCCTCCACATGCCGCATGCCCACAGCACGTTGCATGTTATAGTAAGGTGGTAAAAAGTAGAAATAAGAAAAAGTATTGCCATCTTTTATGGCATCATTTTATAACCAAGATGTATGCTTGTGAAAATGCGAGTTTGCTAGAAACTATATTTGAACATTTGGAAACTACAGAGAAACCTGTACAAACACTTTGCTCCTCCCTCCCTAGGCACTTTTCCCATTCTGTAAACCCTTCAGTTGCATTCATGGAGACGCATTGGTGGCACAACCATCTGTTGCCTGTGCTTCTGCCTCTTGATTCTAAAAGGAACCAACTATTGAAGACTGACCCTGATAGCTCTGTCTTTTGATAGACGTATAGGTTCTGCAGCTCCATAGCCACATATACCCCTCAGTATCTTGGGCTGGCCTCCCGAGGCTCCTCCAACAGTCGGTCTTTAACATGTTATATACAGAAGAGGATAAATTAGTCAATGAAAAGGAGTAATTTTAATCCTAAACAAGTTGGGTTAAATTTGTGATTCCAATCCACTTGCTGGAGTGTAACTATAGCATGTCATTCAATGGCCAGGTGTGACCCTCATCTCCAAAGGGGTTATGCATCCCAACCCGGGTACTATTTACTCAAGTTGAAACCTGGTTATTTAGTTATCCCAACTTGGGTCAGAGAGAGCACCTTACCTGTTTTGAGTTCCATGGCATAGGATGTATTGAGCCATCCAACATAAATATAAAACATTTTGAGTACATGCAAATAGCTTCTGGAGAGATGCAAGGGAAGCTCTTCTCCCCAGGAAACTAGAACCAGGGCCTTCTTCCTAACTCCACAGTCTTAATCTGAGTTGAGAATGGGTACAGAGCTGCTTTTTCCAAACTGTTCACTTGGACATTCTTTCTGCCTTGCCTGATCTGATCTCCACCCGTTGCACCTTAACTTTGGAATAATCAGATATATTTTCTTTGTCATATTTCTTCTTCTGTCTCAGTTTTGTATTTAAATCTTAACACAGTAATTTATCAAATGGGCCTACTGCCTAGACCTTAAATTTCTTCCATGACTGGGGTGACAAGAGCTAGGCTTTTTCATACTAAAAGTAAAGGCTTTTTCAAGTCAAACTTGATGCCAAGTGAAGTTCCATGAAGTTTTCTTGGCAGCGATACAGAAATAGTTTGTCACTGTTTTCTTCCTGGACGGACGGACGGACAGACAGACGGACAGACACTTCCCAAACTAGCCTCCAGCCTTGGCATCCCTGGGGGCTTCCCATTAACCTTTAAACAGGCCTGACCCTGCTTAGCAAGTCCAGACAAGAACAGCCTGGTGCTGCCACCTGTTGAGACATTTTCATGCTTGCGTAAACAATTCCAAAATTAAAGCACACAGAGAGAAAATTTGGAGGGAATAATCTGAATTTTAAATGATGTTCCAGGGATGGTGAGATCTTGCACAGTACTGGAGATCTGTAAAGAAAAGCAACAGAAAAACATGAAACTTTAAAGTAGTTGGATGCTGATAAATTGAAAGTTTAGGGAAGAAAAAAGTATTCTGTATGTAATGCAACTGTGCAAACTAAAGGTTCCAGACTTCTGGAGATGTCGATCCTGACTGCCCCTTGGCATCTAGAAATACTATAAAATATTTATTATAAATTACCTTGTTATAAAGATCATTAAGGAGCACAAGGAACTGCATATAGCTAGGCTGACCATATTTCTTTGAGGCAAAAACGGCGCCCGACAAAGTGGGCGTGCAGGCGCGCGGGGGGGGACACGGGGGCGTGCGCGCACGCGCACATGCGGGGTGTGTGGGGGGTGCACGTGTGTACGCGCGCTTCACTGGGAAACACAAAAACGGGAGAAAATTGAGATTTTTACTATAACGACGGGACGCTCCAGAAATGGTGAAATAACGGGACAGTCCCGTTCAAAACGGGATGTATGGTCAGCCTACATATAGCTAAGTGTCTTTTTAAAATGTAGCTGAATCAGGGCCCTGGTCAACAGGGTTTGTGGGCTGCAGTTGGTTAATGAATCAGGAGTGAAAAAGAACCATGTAAATTATGATTTATAGCTTAGTGTAATGTTTGAATTCTATGTACCAGCAGTGCCCATAACAAATTGCAGTGGTGACAACGTGCTCATTTTCCTACAAATACCATTACTTCTGAATACAAGTACCCAAGTCACAGCATTTGCAAGTTATCATTCTCTCCCCACCACAAGTGCCCATGCACACAACTATGATTTGCAAGGAGAATCAATGTACTGTAGTGAGTGAAGTGTTGGTCTAGGACTCTGAAGACCCAGATTCCAATTCACCCTCAGCCGTGAAAACTCACTGGATTTTAGGCCACTCTCTCTCAACCCAACAATCTCACAGGTCTTTTTTTCGGGGGAGAGAATGGAGAAACAAATCTTATATATAACACCTTGAACTTCTGGACATAAATCTAACGAATACTTTGTTTAACTGGTTCTGTCTTAGTATGACGTCTGAACCCAGCTGCCTCTCCTGCCTTGAATCTTTCAAAGTAGGCATGGCCCATGTGTGCTGAAGGTTTATTCTGTTTCTCCTATCACACAGGATTGTTCCTCAGTTTCTCTTTCTCATCTAGATACCTGCTCAACTCTTATTAAAACTGAGCACTCGCTATATACATGTTCTGGATAATCCCTATCCCCATCACTGGCGTTTTAGTATGAATAAGATTTATATATTCATTCCTTCTTTTAATCAGTCCCAAGTTTGTTTGATATTCTCTTAGCGTGTTATTTATTTAATTTCTATAGCTGCCCATCTCAGCAAGTGACTCTGGGCGGCTTACAATAATAAAAACCATAAAACAGTTACAATAATTAAAAACAATTAAACAGTACGAAATAAATATATATGGCCGCCAAGTAGGCAATGCATGGATGTTAGTATAGCCAAGAAATGGGGCCCTTAACATACTCTGGGCCCCAGGCCCGGGCACATAACCAGGTCTTCACGGCCTTACGAAAGGCCAACAGGGTCGGGGACATCCTGATCTCTGAAGGGAGAATATTCCAGAGGGCAGGCGCTACGGCAGAGAAGGCATGCCTTCTAGTCCCCGCCAACCAACATTCCTTGGCTGACAGGACCTGTAGCGTACCCAACCTACCAGACCAAATTGGACAGGTAGAAACAACTGGGAGAAGACGGTCCCTTAGGTAACCCGGTCCCAAGCCATGGAGGGCTTTAAAGGTGACAACTAGTACCTATATGCCCAATTACTGCAGCTTACTCGACAAACCATGGTTAAAGCAAACTTTAGCTCAGCAAGGAGTGAGACCCAAGATCGCATTGTTATTCCAGGTCCCTGAGCTTACCTCATGTGATCAGAGTGGTCATCAGTAGTGCCCATTCAGAACTTCAGGGCTGCTCGAATTGCCTGACAAGCTGCTCTCTTGACTTCTAAAGCTCTTTCGGGTTGGCCTGACTGATAGACAGCTACCTGGACTTGAACTTCTGGCTCTGTCCCATCATGGTCTAACAACAAATCGCAGCAAAAGAACCCATCTAGCAAGCACCTCAGCCAGCGCCGTGCCCGGGCCTCCTGTTCTGCATCCAATCCTGGGTCTGGATCCACCTGCACAATGACTCCAACCAAGGCCACTGGGTTATAATAGATGCAATTTTTCAGCTTGTGTAGCATTTCAGCCAGTCGATCCAGTTGATCCCAAGACTTAAGGAAAGGGGCTCTGCACAGGAAGAAGATGAGCTGGGAGTAGATTCTTTCTTGTTGCCTGGAACAGCCATTTTCATTCAGAAGCTGAGACCTCTCAGGCCACTGGCTGGTAGCTTGATCACAGCAGATCACTGAGCTGGTCACATGGAAAGCTGGTATGGGGAATTTTGCAAACACTTCCTGTCGGAAGTTCTCCACCACCGCTTGGCTTTGCAACTCCCCAAGCAAATGCACATTGCCTCCCATCATAAACTGAAGGGTCACAAATTCCAACTCCAACTTTTCTTCATGTGGAAGGTCAGATCTGGTGACAACTGCCAAAAGGTCTCTGACTAGCTTTAGGCCTGCCTCTTGGTCTTGGCTGTCTTGTTCTGCCATCTGGCCCTGCCCTGTTCCCACTTTCTCTGTGACTTCTTCCCAGGATCTCCCAGCCTGCCTCAGGATCTTCTTGTGAGTTCCTACTGAAAACCCTCTGAACAAACCTTGGCCTGCTCCAACCGATTCTGCATTCCTCGTTAGGGCTTCTGCAGATTGTTCTGTAAATTCTTCCTGTCCTCCTTGAACTTGCTCTTTGATCTTTGGCCGAGCTCCAGCCACAAACTCACAATCCCTTCCATTCTCCTCTGGGATATCTCCATTCAGGTCTGTGCTATCTTCCTGTATTCTTTCTTCTTGCTCTAGAGTATTCTCCTGATTGCCTATCTCCAGCTCTGCGATCTGCTCCTGTACTGTCTCATTCAGCTCCCTACTCTTCACCTCAGCATTTGTCTCTTGGTCTATAACCTCTTGGATTCCTCCCTCCTGCTCCATAACCCTTAGCCTCCTTCCTCCCCCTGATCATTTCTCCAGGTCCTCCCTAGTCTGACTGACTTCTTGTTGCCTAGACCCACTGGCTGCCTTGTGTCACAATAAGCACTGACCCACTCATTCATTGGATGCTGACTTTGACCAGGGTCACCTTGTGAAACTTATATTACCCTAAATGACTAAGTGACTATTATACTAAATGACATAGCCTGCTTGGAGCGAAACAGGCTGAGATCGAGACATCCAGCCATTTCTACTGCTAAAGCTCTTCTAGAAGATGATTTCAATATCCACACGTGGAAACAACATTGGCTAGGAAACTACCCTCCACAATGCCGAAGCTTGCCCTGCATCTTGAAAAAACCACCTGGATTTGACCAGCCCTGTGTGATATGGACAACCTTGAACCGAATTCGCACGGGTCATGGTAGATGTGCAGATGCCCTTTATAAATGGGGCAAAACAACATAATCGAATTGTGATTGTGGGGCTGAAAAACAAACTATCCAACATATAGTGATAGAGCATAGCTTTCCAAACTGTGTGTCACGACACTTTAGTGTGTCGCAACACACAGTTTAGTGCAGTGGTCGGCAAACCGCGGCTCGCGAGCCACATGCGGCTCTTTGGCCCCTTGAGTGTGGCTCTTCCACAGGCAGGCGTGGTGGGCGTGGCGGGGGCTGGCACTGCAGTGGGCGTGGTGGGCATGGCGGCAGCAGGCCCTAAGTGTGCGCGATTGGCTCCCATCCGCAAACCCCGCTCCCGCGCTGGATTCCCCACCAGCTTTACTTTGCCTGGACTGGGGGCGTGAGCGGCTCCGGAAGAGAAGCGACTGGAGCAGTCGAGCCTCTCTTTCCCTTCTCCTTCTTCCAAACCTCCCCCGCCCCTTCCACGTGATTGGTTCCCGCCTGCAAACCCCGCCCCCTTCCACGTGATTGGCTCCCACCCTCAAACCCCGCCCCCTGGCCCTCGAGTGATGTTATAAATGTTATAAATGTCAAAATGGCCCCTGGCATAAAAAAGTTTGCCAACCACTGGTTTAGTGTGTCGCGAAGTGGTGGTGGGGGTGTGCACGGCGGCGGCGGTAGTGACGGCAGCGGCGCACCATCAGCGCTTCCGCGTTTTAGCGAGGCCGCCGCCCTGCACACCGCCACGCGTCCCCCGCGCCGCCGCCATGCACGTGCACGCCCCTGCACCGCTGCCGCTGTTGGTGTGTCGCCAACGGCGGCAGTTTGGAAAGCACTGTGATAGAGTGCCAAAACTGAGCCTACAATGGAGACTTTGCTGATTTCCTGGCTGTGACAACTGAAGCAAAAAACTGTATTTGTAACCTAGACATACGTTTGTAATTTTCCTGTCTATATTTTATTTTTGTTGTTGTTTATTCATTCAGTCGCTTCCGACTCTTCATGACTTCATGGACCAGCCCACGCCAGAGCTTCCTGTCGGCGCTCCCCCATGGTTGAGTCCATCACCTCCAGAATATCATCCATCCATCTTGCCTTTGGTCGGCCCCTCTTCCTTTTGCCTTCTATATTTTATATTTCATATTTATTATGCTCTAGGTTTTTTATTGTAACGCGATGTGAATGTGCCATACGATAAATATATTACCCTTTTCAAATAGCAAGCTAATTATTATTTTTTACATAATGAAATGGGAATAGGTACACAGAGCTTTTCAAACTACATTTACTAAAATGTATTATTCTAAAGCAGGGGTGGGCAACATCAGGCCCGCGGGCCGTATAAGGCCCACGGGGCTCCTGCCCACAAACCCCGCCCCTTCCACACGATTGGCTCCTGCCCACAAACCCCGCCCCCCAGTGCTTGTGATTGGCTCCCGCCTGCAAACTCCGGCCCCCAGTCTGTGGAAATCCCAGAAACCCCGCCCCCCACCCCACCCGGTCCCCAGTTATAAATATCCAAATGGCCCTTGGCAGAAAAAAGGTTCCCCACCCCTGTTCTAAAGCAAAGACAACTAGAACAAAGTACAAATACCATGCTAATGCGATTGATTATTTTATGGTTTTGTATGTCATGTAATGGACCATAAGGAAGGCTGAGCGAAGGAAGATAGATGCTTTTGAACTGTGGTGTTGGAGGAAAATTCTGAGAGTGCCTTGGACTGCAAGAAGATCAAACCAGTCCATACTCCAGGAAATCAAGCCAGACTGCTCACTTGAGGGAATGATATTAAAGGCAAAACTGAAGTACTTTGGCCACATAATGAGAAGACAGGATACCCTGGAGAAGAAGCTGATGCTAGGGAAAGTGGAAGGCAAAAGGAAGAGGGGCCGACCAAGGGCAAGATGGATGGATGGTATTCTGGAGGTGACGGACTCAACCATTGGGGAGCTGGGGATGGTGACGGCCGACAGAGGGCTCTGGCGTGGACTGGTCCATGAAGTCACGAAGAGTCGGAAACGACTGAACGAATAAACAACATGTCATGTAAATGCAGCCATCAAATAATATTGATGATGAGGTTGTTCCCTGCCATCCCATCATTCTGCAAGATTCTGTCTCCTCCCTCAGCTTACTTTTGTAGGCTCTGGGCAAGTATGCACATTTTCCAAAGAACACTGGACTACAGCCACCTGCCCTGTGTATTTCCAAATAACTTCTATGTCTCTCTGGGAGATTCAGAAGCATTCTTAGAAATAAGCCAAGTAAAGCAGAAATCCCAGCAAGTGCCTGATGAGATGGGCACATTGATACCCCTTGGGAACATAGTGGCATCATCTTCTGGGGGCTCCAATTCACTCAGCAAAAGATTTATTGGTTTTGGGTATACAACAAAGGCGGCATAAAGGCCTGATGATAGCAGCAGAGTTGATATCAACATCTTGAACTGGTAGGACCGTTCCACTTCAGCCTATAGGTGAAATGGGGTAAGGAAAAATATGCTGTGAAAAAGCAAAAAAAGTGGGGAGCGTTATAGGCCTGCAACCCCCTCTTCTCCGAAGTTTAGGTGACCTGACGTGTCTTTTGTTGCAGTTGGCAGAGACTTGCTTTTGTATAGTTTGTGGGTAGGAGAGAACACACAATATTCAGAAGTTTAGTTAGAAACAGAACAGTCCTGTTTCACATCTCAGGATTTTCACCATTCTATGAACTAGGTTCATGCATTGGGCTTGGTTTGTTTAATAATAGTTTATTGAATAATTTCATGTATTCAATTAATACTCCACTTTTCTACTTGAACAAATACTCAAGGCCTCTAACAAAAGGTTTAAAATCATTCCGTAAGCTGAAAGTGACACAGGAGAATGCCTGGACTGGACCTACTTCCCAGATAATGTAAACTACTTCTACTTAACACAGTGCTTTACAAACTGTGTGTTGCGACAAAAACTGGAAGTGGTTATGGTGTGTCGTCGCCGCCGCCTCTGCGGCTGCGTGCGTAGTGGTGATGGTGTGTGTGGTGGCGGCGGCAGCGGCGACGGGAGCAGCGCACCATCAGCGCTCTTCTGGGTTTTAGCGCAAAACATGAGGCCGCCGTGCACCCCCCCGCCCCCCGCCCCCCGCCCATTTGTGCAGTTGTGTCCGACTCTAGGGGCCGGTGCTCATCTCCGTTTGTTAGCCGCTGGGGCGAGTCTCACGCAGGGCTAGGGATTCGAACCTCCGAACTTGCGATCTTCCGACCAACAAGTCTGCGGTCTTACCCGCTGAGCTACCACGCCCCTTGGGCCAGTAGCATGATCGAAACTGCATTCAGATGCCCTTGGGGCTGCACAGTCACTCCATCCTCTTTTCTGATGTGTGAGATGCAAAGTGTGTGCCACGGGCCACACTTTGCATCTCAGGAGAGCTGGGCTTCTTCCCCAGAGCCACGCTAAGCCAACAGCAAAGCAACCGCGAGCGATCCCGCCTCCGGCCCGGGTCGAGCAGACCTTGAGAGGGAGAAGAGGCGGCGCGCGTGCGCATTGACGCGCGCCCTCCTTTCCCAGAGGGGCGGGGCCGGGCCAGACGTCGCTCGCGTCCGCCCGGTCCTCGCGCGCTCCCCACCGGTCTCCCGTATTCCGGCGGCGCGTGAGGCGACGCTTGCGGCCTGCTCCTCGAGGTGAGTCCCGCCGCGCCGCTCGCGCTCGCGTGCGCTGAGGGACGCTGAAGGCCTCCTCTGCGCCTCGGGCCGGGCCGGCGGAGTGTCCCATTTCCCTTCCCAGGAGCTCGGGGCGACGGCTCATCCGCGGAGAGCCCGAACGCTTTCCCGGGGAGGGCTTGAGGGCATGCCTTGGGCTCTTCAGAAGGGCGTTGAACCCTCTCCCGTGCGCGGCGGTCATGATAATCGTGACTGTTCTCCTTGCTTTCCTCGCTCCAAGGTTAAACAGCACCCGCGTGAACCGTTGCACCGCCCTCTCATTTTTACCCGGGAGTAAAAATGGGAGGAGGAGCCTCCTCTTCCCACCGCCAGGCATCAGGTCGCCTTGGGGGAGCCTCCTTTGGGTTCCCGTCACGGGGGTCAATTCTCCCCATAAAGGATTGCAGCTCCAGGATGCAATGCAGTCCGAGCTGAAACCAACCTGGCTGGAATGGGGGGGCTTGGGGGATGAGTCGATGGAGGGGGCTGGATTGGCAGAAAAACTTTAAAAAGGGGAGTATTCATCCTTCCCATAGTAAGGATCATCATAATAAGATGATCTGCTTTGCGTCATCTCCTCCTCCTCTGCAAAGGTTGGGACATCTGTACCATTTCTGCCAATTATTTTTCTAATGGTAACATAAGCATGTTTAAAATAAGGGTTTTTTTAAAATAAAAATGGGAGTGGTTTGACTGCTTTCTCTTCTTGCACTTCTCCCAATTTGAAATTCCCCTTCAAAGAAATTTCTGCTGGTTGTTAGAAGATCACTCAGATTTCTCTCTCTTTGGAATAAGTCTATAAAAATGGGTGCCCATTTCACTCTCTCTTTTTCTCTGTCTTGTATAAATATGGCATACCTCACCAGAATGAGATGGTAGAGTCTTGATATTGTAAAAATGCATGGTGCCAGTTCAAACTTCTCTCATTCAAAGGAGCCATCTTTTTAACACATTAATCTTTGCAAGTAGGAAATTAGTGAAGCATAGAATGATAGACTGGACCTTTTCCCCCCCTTGCTGCTGTTTTATTTGAAGAAACGTTTGAAATCTGTTCTCCACTTAGAAACTGATAAAGAATACCTTCTACCTCCCCAGATTCTGCATGGCTGGTTTCATGCAGTCCACAAATCAGTTAAAGACTGTGATTGCATGTGAATGCCAAGCTAAACTTAGTTTTATTGCAGGGCAAGGGGAGTATTGATTTAGTATGCAGTGTAAACCAAGGCCTGTTGCATTAGTTTATGATTCATTGTATTATGGGAACCCAGAAAAATGTAACCAGTTTAAGCATGTTGTGTGAACCCAACCAGTGTATAAATCAGACATGAGTGTATTGATAGGGAAGGTTGATTTTTTCCTCTACTCTAAAGTAACTCCATCCTTCTCCCTGAGAATTTTTGACAGAGAAGGTTGGATTATGAATCAAAGCACACAATCTATTTATGGACTCTTTGTTTATTTAATTTAAAAGATTTATATGGCTGCCCATCTTGCAGTACCCACAACTCTGGGCATCTAACAACAGTGATAAAATCACAAATAATAAAAAAAATCAAGAAAGACCAGGCACTCAGTCCATCTTCCACATCCATTCATCTATGCAGTCCCAGGGCCCCAACCTTACTATTCCAAGGCTTGAGGAGAAAGCCAGCTCTTTACAGCTTTCCAGAAGGGTAAGGGGGGTGAGAGCCTGTTAGGACTCATGGGGAAGGGCGTTCCACAGCAGGGGCTGCGATGGAAAAGGCATGCTTCCTAGGTCCCACTAGATGGAAACGAACCAAAATCCTACTCAGCCTCTTTGGAGAGCATTTATTGTGATGTTTCTTTCTTTATATTTTATGTAAAGTGCATCTCACCTCCACCAGTTTTATACAATGCTCCTGGGTTATTTACAAGTCAGATGGTGCATCCCTGCACATTCTTTCTCATATTCTCTGTTGGCATAAAGGGAAAATAAGCTTGCCATATCTTGAAATACTTAACATATGCATAAACAACTTGATATTATGGACTACAGCTCTTCTGAACCCCAGCTACATAACAGAATGTAGTTCAAAGTTTCTTGAGGGCACCAATCCCCCCTTACCCTATTTAACACCTCTGCCAGTTTCATTGTACATAGATCTCCATGACAGATAAAAGGTTTGCCACCTGGTGACTTAATGGCAGGGCAAGATACAAACCTCAAGGGCTTTGTGATTTTCCTTCCATTCTCATAGCCCTTATGCCAGGGCTGTCCAAACTTTTCCCGTTGGCGATACACCAACGGCAGCGCACAAAAACCTGGAAGTGCCGCTATGGCGGTGCGTGAAAACCCGAAAGTGCCGCCGCCGTGCTTCCGGGTTTTTGCACGCTGTGGCGGCAGCGCTTCCGGGTTTTTGCGCACCGCAGCAGTGGCGGCAGCGGTGTCCTGGTGTGCCGTGCGAAAACCTGGAAGCACTGATGGCCCCCCGCCGCCGTTTGCGTGACGGCGCGCCATCAGCGCTTCTAGGTTTTGACGCGACACACCTGGGCCCCGCAGGCGACAGCATTGTGCTGCAACACACAGTTTGGAAAGCTGTGCCTTATACTATAACAGCTGCTTAACTGAGCATAATTCTCCATTTGAAAGACTTCTGCTTGCACATGGACTATCCTTGATCTTTATGAAGATTGCCTTGTACCCTGCCACCGTTCAGGTGGTTCTTTCTAGTAAATTTCCTCCCATAGTGGAGAATTCAATGTCATGGGAGCACTTCTGTTTTGTGAGCCAAGAATTGGAAACCCTTTAATATTTCTTCAGATAAATTCAGTTTCTCAGGAAGTGTGTGTGTGTATCTGTAAATCTGTAGTTTGAATTTACAAACGTGCCAAATACCAATCCTGTAGAACCAAAAATCACTATTGACGACACCCCGCTGACAAATGTAAACAGCTTCAAATACTTGGGAAGCATCATCTCAAGCGATGGCTCTTTGGACAAAGAAATTGACTCCAGGATCAGCAAGGCCAGCCAGGCTCTGGGGCGGCTGTGTACCAGAGTGCTCAATCAACACAATGTCCGCATCTCCACAAAGCTGAAAGTCTACAGGACTGTAGTTATCCCTTCTCTCCTATATAGATGTAAGTTTTGGACTCTGTACCGACGACACATCAAACTGGAGAAATTTCACATGCATGCCCTCCACTCCATCCTTGGCATTCATTGGCAAGACCATGTCTCCAACCTGGAGATCCTGGATCGCATGGAGTCCACCAGCGTTGAGTCCCTGATTATCAGAGCTCAGATGCGGTGGGTGGGACAAATCATTAGAATGAAAGACCATCATATGCCTTGCAAATTGTTCTGTGGTGAACTGGAGACTGGAAGGAGACCTCGAGGTCGTCCATGCAAGTGCTACAAAGACGCTGTGAAGGAAATCCTACGCTACTGTGACATCCAGCCAAGGGAACTAAAAGCTGCGGCTGCTGATGGAACCCGCTGGCGAGCCCTGTGCTATGAAGCCTACACCAGCTTTGAAGACAGGCACCGCCAAAAACTGATGGAAAATCATGAGCGGTGTCAAAGAATAACACCCACAGTTATTGTAACAATGGACTTCCAGTGCCCCCATTGTGCTAAACCATAGCTTTCCAAACCGTCGCGACACTTTACTGTGTCGCAACACACAGTTTGGTGTGTCGCGAAGCGGAGGCGCGGGGGCGCACGCGGCGGTGGCACGTGCATGGTGGCAGCGAAGACGGCAGTGGCGCACTATCAGCGCTTCCGCGTTTTAGTGAGGCCGCTACCGCCGCCGAGCACACGCACCCCCCCCCCCCCGCACGCCGCTGCCGCCGTTGGTATGTCGCCAACGGCGGCACTTTAGAAAGCACTGTGCTAAACTTTGCTTCCAGGCTGGGAGTGCAGAGTCACCTCCGTGTTCACAGATGAACTGCACAACAGTGTGTCTTCTTCAAATCCGGAGGAATACCATTTGTGTGTGTGTATGTGTGTATGTAAATCTGTAGTTTGAATTTAGTAATAGATGAACACTTCTAGTTATGTTTATGTTGGGGGGCATGTTGTCCATTTACAAAACGACTGCCATAGTAGCATGCCAATCACAAATCAAAAAGCTGAATTAGTTTGGAGGCTTGAAGGCACAGATTTGTGAGCACCATGTTGAGGACCCCCATTGTATGAAGTCTGTGTCACCAGATCTCCATACCTACAAAACTACACACAATTTACAAACTGATGATTAAAAAGGATAATTTGTCCGGGTTTATACAAATACTGGAATTGTGTAATATATTCCATCATGAATTAAACCACATCCTAATTGTTTTATTTTTCCTTTTGTAGAATTTGTAGTTTTAAATCCTCCAGGTGTTATTTCTTTTTCTAATCAAAAATTCTATTTAGCAAATTGAAGGATTCTTTCACATTTTCATTTTACAGATCTGGAGATGCAAATGGTTAATTTAAAATCCAATGTCAGGATTAAGCCTTTAGCCACAATAGTTAAGTGTGGTGAAAGGTAAAATCCTGCCATGGGAATTGGTTCTGGATAAGATGAGTGTAAGGCATGAAGAGATGCCAGGATGTTGGGAGGAAGGAGAGCACCCGCATTCCAGAAAGAGCATTAGAAGTTGTTTGGGTGATTTACAGCCAAGGTCAGACAGTTGGAACCATCTGGGAAACTCTGAGAATGGTACTGAGGGAGATAGGGAAAGGTACTGGAGGAAATGAGAAGGGAATGTGAATTGCTTTATTGTTTCTTTTTCAAATGCTTTGCCTGGGAAAAGTAAGGGGCTGGCAGGGGGGGGAGTAGATGCTTTTGAGGGAACGGCCATTCGTGGCTTTGATCTGGATCTAGCTACTTAAATCCTAATAAAGAACTTTCCATATTCTGAACGACTTGTGAATGAAGTTACTGGCTTTGGGATTTAAAGACTACAAACCTCACATCCAATCTGAAAAATGCATATTATTAGCATTTGTTATACTTAGTTGGAGGGGGAAATGCTCAGACAAATTTTCTTTCTGGTCATGTAATTCTTGGCACATTAATATTCTTGAACGTAGAAGAGGAGAAAAAAATGTGAGATCTTCAAAAACCAATGGAAGCCGAAAGTTGTATAATAGAGCCAGTTTGGTCTAGTGGTTAAGGTGCTGGGCTAGAAACCAGGAGTCTGTGAGTTCTTGTCCCGCCTTAGGCGTGAAAGCCGGCTGGGTGACCTTGGGCCAGTCCCTCTCTCTCAGCCCAACTCACCTCCCAGGGTTGTTGTTGTGGGGGAAATAGGAGGAGGAAGGAGTATTAGGTATGTTCGCCGCCTTGAGTTATTTATAAAAATAATAAAGGTGGGATAAAAATCAAATAAATAAATAAATAAATAATGTTTAAAGATGCTTACATTTTGGTAAATCTCTATACAGTAGAAGTAACAAAAATCTACAATGCTGTAGCATTGCAGGGATGAATACACTCCCCCTAACTTCAGGAAAAGGGTCGCCCTTTATTCCCATTGAGCCCTGAACTGCAGAGCTTACTTTACAGCACAATGAAAGCTTTATTGTTCAGTCCTCAGGGCAGGGAGTTGTATTGGTGACAATGACAAATTTCAGCTAGCTATCAAAGCTTGTCATTAGTCTAAAGCCCCTGAAAAAGGGGTTCCTTCAACAGTAGAGAACCAAGACAGAGATCTACTGTTGTTTCCTGCTGGGTTTTGCATTCAACTTGATAAAATACCATCACAAGTGTGCTCCCATTCAGTTTTGGAAATTGTAGCATAATACAGTGTTCTCTTTCAGTTAACATTTTGAAGTGTTGCTATAAGTGCATTACATGTTTCTAAAAAAATTACCAAGAAATCACTTCATAATCCTTCCACACTCACATCTCTAAGTAGTGCCTGTTACAAATTTAGATGAGCAAGATGAATTATTTGTTTCTGATCATGCTTTTCCCAGGTGCATGCTTGAGGCTGCAGCCTCAAGCCACATTTAAACAAGTTTAATTATCTCTCACTTTCTTTAGGGATCTCCAAGAAGTAGAGTCCTGTAAAAATAACCTGGGATGTCTGAACATTCTCATCGTGTTCACTGAATGTACAAGATTTGCAGCAGAAGGGGGCAGCTTTTGTTTAAAACTGATACCAAGTCAAGAACAATTTTTTTTATAAGTAATACACAGTACTAAAATAAATTGCCTGGTTGGAATTGAGAACTGTCTAGCTGGGTTCTGCTATACCAGGACATCACTTGTGGATTATGCATTGAAACTGATAGATATGAATCACCCTGATCAAATATTGTCGGATCTCTCTTTCATCGCAGTTTTGGGTTTACCTCAGCTATAGAGAGAGAAAGGGTATTTTATTATGAAATCTTTAACTGATATTTTAATTAGCAAGAAAACTTCTGACCTGAGGCTCCTGTGGCTGAGTGGTAACATTAAACTGAAATGGATTTGTGGACTTCTTTTATTCCAGAAATTAATGGATGGCATTTCTTTTTTTTTTATGAATAAAGTTTTTATTATTTTTTTTAGAACAAAGATAAAAAACTACAAAACACAAAAAAACCCCACTACAAACAAACAAACAAACAAAAAGTGTAAAAACACAAAAGAAAAGACTTTTAGAAAGTTACATACATACAGGTGACTTCCAACTTTCAACAGGAAGAATATCCAGCAATTCCCATAAACAAACCATCTATATCAAATCATAATCACATTATTTCTATAAATTCCTCCATTAACACATACACAAATCTCTAATACAAGTGCTCCTTCCCCTTACATAATATATATGTATATATACATATATATAAATTTCTACTTCAAACTTCCCTCCCTCTTAAAAAACAATCCATTTAATTTTTTTCCTTTCTACTACTATTTTATATACTTCTGTCAACACAATAAGCATCAAATTATAGAAACAAATGAATTGTCTGCCTTTATAATAAACAATCTTAACCCTATTAGACCTAAAAAAACAGTATAAAACATTATTATATCTTATCAATATCCTTTTAAGTTTTACAAATCTATAATCCTATAAATCCTAATCCATAAGAAAAGAAAAGAAAAAATCATATTAGTCTCATTATCAATCCAATTAAATATTCTTAAATTTTATAAATTGTCTGCCTTTATAATTAACAATCTTAACCCTAATTATGCTTAAAAACAGTATAAAATATTACCAGAACTTGTCAATACCTTTTAAATCTTAGAAATCAAAAATCCTGTAAATCATATTAACCTCATTATCAGTCCAATTAAATATTTTTAATTTTTTTACCCCTCCTCAAAATATACCAGGACATTTAAATATTTCATCATTGCACCAAAAGCATATTTTTTTTACAAAGATCCAACAACCCCCAAAGATACAAACTTTCCAGTGAAAGAGAAAAAAAAAACTCCCACATAACATACTCTTCTTTCCCATAACATTGATTGAAATAATCATAACATTGGATGGCATTTCTAATTCCTCAGGCCTTTGGGCATCTACATATAAGATCACACAATTCACATCCTAAAAAAAATTACTGTAAATAATTTATTAAATAATAAATAAAGCTGTCTTACATGTGAGCATAAGCCAATCTAAAGTGATACCTCTTCCATCACTGAAATAATCACACAGTGGCTGCCCTGACAAAGAACCAACATACGAGAACATCCTTGTATCTAAATTGGTATATTAGTAAAACTTGAAGATATGGTTGAATAGCTATTTCAGCAGCAGGGGCATCTGGAGGGTGCCAGAAGAGTCAAGATGGTGGCCACAACCATGTGATCAAAGCGCCATCTCCTCTTTACATGTGCCCTGTGGATGCCCCTAGTCAGCAGCATAACTTAGGGCTAGGATATTCTGCTGCTGTCTCAGCTCAGAAACCAAGCAGGCTAAGGTGTGTTTGGTCATCGGATAGGAGACTACCAGGGCATTCCAGAGCTAGACTGGGAAACCTCTGAAAAACATCCAGAAGAAGGCAGTGGCAGATCACTTCTGTTGCCAAGAAAACTGCATGGATGTGTCCATGTAGTCACCAGGAGTAAGCTCAACTCTAGGGATCTTTTTTTGCTGCTGCTGCTGCTTCTGTTAAATAATTGGTAGCTAGACTTCTTAGACAATTTCCTGCAAATTACCCAGAGAACTATTGGCACTGCTGTCTCCAACCTGCTTCCCAATCTGTTGGATTGCAACTCCCAGAATTCCCAGCAGATCTGTATTTTTGGTGCACCAAATTAGGGAATGCTATACTTGGAGATCCAGGTCTACATTCTAACTCAGCCTGCCTGAAGATGCACTTTGTGAGTGTGCTGGCAGATAAGCTGATTGTGTTGGTTCTTGGCAGGGGTGGGTTTGCGTTTCTCTTTTGAGGAATCCGTCTGTGTTTCTCTTACTCTTTGTAACTGAAAATTAACCAGTAGTGCATTAACAGATATATTTGGCTTTAGTTGCTGCCTGCAGTTATTTCAGACTAAAGCAGAATGAATGAGCATCCAAAGAAAAGGAAAAGGAAGACTCTACATCCTTCACGCTATTCAGGTAAATCACATGTAGATATGTTTACCCATTTCAGTTTACAGTAAATTACATTTTCTTTTGAATGTGCCTATTAAACTTTGCAGAAGCTGGAATTGTGAGAAGAGATTGGTTAACTGAAGACTGAATTCTTAAAATTCCATGTACACTGTCTATAATTCATTGTTATATTATTTAAGTAGAGGGCAAAGTTACTGATTTCAGTGGAAATGTTGATTTGTGTATCATAGAACATAAGGGTTGAAGGTACCTTGGAGATTATCTAATCCAAACCCTAAATTTACCCCAACTCCTATAGTCATTACTTGTAAGTTGCTATCCCTGTAGTTTATGCTTTTTATTATACAGTGTGATTCAGAAAAAGGAAAAACAAAGCACACAACAGCACACAGTCTAACACGTTTCCACACAGCACCAATTCTCCCATCATTATAAAAAATGTGCAGGGAGGAATATTCCAGTTCTGACAGAATTGTTTCCAGAGAAAAATAGCTGTTTCTGGGGATAGTGGTGCCCTCCGGCTCTCTGTCCCTGTGTCCTGTCCATTTTTTTAAAAAAATCAGTTGCCTGTAGTGCTTCTAAGTGGCTACAGAGATCAGCTATCGTTCTTTGGTTGAATGAAGATGGGGGGCAGCCATAGATGAATGCTTTGGATTACCCAGGAAAAAGAAAGTGAAGCAAAGGACAAGTCACCACCTAATAAAGGGCAGTCAGATTTGGATATTGTAGCAGAAGAATGGATAAAGGACTGGAAGTGATCTTCTGAAGCAGGAGGAAACCAAGAGAATGAAGTTGGGGTGAGAACCTGGCAAAGAAGAGGAAGAGGCAAGGAATCAGAGACTAGTGGGAAGGACTGGTGGGAACAAGATTAGTTAAAAAGAGGCAGGAAGGAGAAAGCTAGGAAGGTGTCTGCATGTGCTTTGGGTAGAGGCATACAGAGATAGTGTTGAAGAAAGTATGCAAAGACAGGACGGAGGGAGGAAGAAACTCAAGATTGGCCTGCCTTGATTCTCTTGGGTATAAGAAGGAGGGAAAGAGAAACTTTGAGGCTTTCACAATTCTGTTGTTATAGCCTATATCAATAAAAATTCTAGTTCTAGTATTACTTATGGTGTCTGTGTTCTTACCTGGTCTACTTCAAAGAGCTGACATTTTGTTTAATGTATGTTGGAGAGAGATTAAGCTATGATTCAGAAGAAGGAATGAGTAATCAGAAAAGTTGAATTTTTGAACTGGAAGGGTAAGTGAGAGACGGGAAGAGAGTTAAGGGTTTGATCTGAATGAGAAGCAGAATTGTGGGTTCAAAGATATAATTTTATATACTGGGGCACAGATCCCATGTTTGTTTTGTATTCAGCTTCACAAGAAATTAGAAACTCCTATACTAAGCATTGTTTATTGCCTGTCTGTTTCTTCCAGAAATGTAATGTTATTTGGTAGAGTGGAGCAAGAGAAGAGAAAGAGTTAGAACCTTTCCTTCCTCCTATCTGTAACAGGCAACCTACCAGCTTTTATGTTAGTTGAAGTTTAATAATGAGTCATAGACCACCATCCAATTTTTATGCATTTATATATTCCCTTCTTGGTCTGCAATTCTGTAACACTTACTGGGAGTAAATCTCACTAAAGCCAGTTGAGATTAACATCAGAGAATTTAGCAAAAGGAAAGTTAAAAGCTTTGATACAGATGTCAAAAAATATCTTCCATCAAATATTTAAGTTCGTGCCTTTCTTTTTTTTCTGTCTAGATTCTTCAGGAATTCCAAAATACATAGATAATAGTGGCATATTTTCTGACCATTGTTACAGTGTCTGTTCCATGAAACAACTAGACACAAAAGTTCCTGATAACCGAGGTAAAGGTTAGCATTTGGCAAATTCACTCACAGGTGTATTTTTGAACAGGGTGCCTGTCTCCTTGTACACATGTCCTGCAAGATTTTATGGTATTCTGCACAATATTTTATTTTGTGTTCAGGTAACCAACCAAAAGTTGTATGAAAAGAAAACAATAGATGCTGTGAGAATGTTGAAAAATTGTAAGACTGCAGAAGTAGATTGTGTAACTAGATAAAAATTGATTGCTTATGGAGTGGCTGTGCTGTTTGTTTAACATTTGTGTGCATTTGTGCCTGACAGTTGTTATTCTCCTGTATGAAAGGAAAGGTAAAGAGTGAATGCAAAAACTACAAGGGCATTAGTTTGTACTTTGCCTAGGAAGATGTTTAGCCAAATTTTTATCAAAAGTTTACAAGAGGTGACAAGTAGCAAAATTGTGAGTGGGGCACTGTGGCTTTATGTTGAATAGAATGTGTGCAGAAGATATTTTTAGGTATGAAGGCGAGATAGAAAGTTTACTGTTCGTTGACTTTTAAAGAAAATTTATGATAAAACGAAAAGGCTTGAAATGTGGAATGATTTGTGAAAATATGAAGTTGAAGTTTGCTTGCTGATGAGATAAAGAGCGATATATAATGGAACTAAAGCATTGATGAAAATAAATAGAATGCTTAGTGAATGGTTCAACATTGAGTATGGAATCAGACAAGGATGTGTGATGTCTCTTAGTTTGAATGTAAAGGTAAAGGTTCCCCCCGCACATTTGTGCAGTTGTGTCCGACTCTAGGGGCCGGTGCTCATCTCCGTTTGTTAGCCAAAGAGCCAGCGTTGTCCGAAGACGCTTCCACGGTCACGTGGCCGCATGACACACATGGAACGCTGTTACCTACCCACCGAAGTGGTACCTATTAATCTACTTGCATTTGCATGCTTTCGAATTCCTAGGTTGGCAAGAGCTGGAGCTAGTGCGGGAGCTCACTCTGTCACGCAGGGCTAGGGATTCGAACCTCCGAACTTGCAATCTTCTGATCGACAAGCCTGGCATCTTACCCGCTGAGCCACCACGACACCTAGTTTGAATGTACTTATGGATAAATTTGTAAGAAGGTGACATTAGATGTGTGCTGTTGAGGATGTGTATGTTTGCATGCAGATGATGCTGTACTATTTCCTGAGAACCTGCATGACTTGCAATGAATGCTAGATACACTGAATGATACAACAAGGAGTACAGATATGAGAATTATGTTTGAAAGCCTATGGCAGTTGTGTTTAACAAGGAAAACAAAGTGATCTAATGCTAGTTATACATAAATGGCAGAAAAGCTAAAGGAAGTGGATGAATGGAAATGGAGAAATTTGAAGTTATGCAAATGTTGGTATAGTGGTAATGGGTAGTATGTGGCTGTTGCAAGAAATGTTTGTTGAAAGAAGCAAAAATGGCTGTGTGGGAGACTGCTTCCGCCCCTTTTTGGGAGGAAGACCGGATGGATTGATTCAGGCTAATAGTAATAATAGATTTACACCAGCGCCATTAATATTATTAGCCTGAATCAATCCATCCTGGCTTATTATTTTTCTTACACCTTTCCGCACTTTGCATAATGTTACTTATCCCAAAAGGGAATAGGGTGATAGGTAGATAGATATGTGTACAGGTGATGCTAGTACATAGGAAAAATGAATCTGCCAGAGTATATAATTACATTGTAATTATACAGTACATTGTAAACCACCCAGAGTCTACTGTTGTAGAGATGGGCGGTGATAAATTTGACAAATAAATAAATACACATTCTTTCCATCTCATGCCAGTATGAGGTATTTCATTCAGTATTAATGTTATCTTAAAGCTACTTGTGGCATCATGATGTGTCATGATTGCACAAAGCAACAGTCGGCAAATTCATTGTTACAAGCAACTACCTATAAATGAAACCCCTTTCTATTATTGATATATGTGTCTTCAGAAAGACTTGATATGATTACTATTATTTTTGAAAGAACTTCTGCCACTGAGTAAAGATGTGATTTCAGACAATCAGTTCAGATTGATATGTTAAAATATGCATTGGAAGATTTTAATATTTATAGCAACAGTAATGTTTTAAGACATTTGTCATGTTATATAATCACATACTGTAAATATGGGCAAGGAGTACATTAAACAAAAACATACAAGTTTATTAGAAACTTATTCTTGCAGGAATAACTTAGTTGACCTTCTCAATGGCTGGAGTCATTCTATCCATACAGAGAAATAGTTTTAGATTTTTAATTTGTATTACAGGGTATTAAGTAGGAGGAAGCTAATATTCTTGAGTCTTGTAACAGGGTATGAAACAAGCTCTGAAATACATAATGCATGTTGCAGAGCTACTGAAAAAGTATGAATTGAATTAGGAGAGTAACACCAAAATACCCTGAGTTGTGTGCTAAGTAAGTAAGTCTATATAAATTAATTAAATGAACAAAATAATCATTTTCTCATCAGGTCGATTTCATAACACAGTGCCTAGCATAGATACTGATGAGGATGGCAGCCAGGTGTATGCTGGGACATCTCAGTGGAGTGGGATCCAGTCTAATGTCCTGGGGACACACTTGATGGACCCTAAAAAAAAAGGTAAGGGAAAGGTGATTGTGCCAATTCCTGTTTACACTCCCTATACTTAATAATGCTGAATGGGAAAGGGAAAAAAAAACAAGCTAGAGATGTCAGTAATAAAGACCCTTGCTGAGCATTAAAATGTTTGGAGCCTGAGAACCTATGTATTGTAGTCATTAGAACAAGGGTAGATCATCTCATGCCCTCCAGATGTTTGGGACTGTACATCATAACCCTTGCCACTGGCCTTGTTCCTGGAGCAGGTGGGAGTTGTTCCAAAAGTCTGCATTCGGTATATAAGAAAGCTATCTTCAGCTGCTTAATGAAAGAGTGGAACAAAAATATACACCTCTAAGATTTATCCAGGTGCAATTCAGCTGAGTTCAGTAGAACTGAAAAGTAAGTATGCAAAGAATTACAGTGTTAGTGATCAAACAAAAATAATGGTATTGCAAGTTTGCTTTTATTTTCTATCACAGCATTCAATACCTCTTTCTGCTTATTCTTAGTGAGATTGGGCATTTTTTTTCCTTAGGAAGACCAGAAAGCAGAGTTGATCTGTTTGTCATAATTTAGAGTGTCTTGAATTAAAATCTGTCTTCTGGTTTTTTGATAAAAATTTACTCAGCAAATTAAAATACAAAAAATAATAGAATCAATTCTTTGTAAGTTTGGTCTTGAATCCTTTTTGCAGATAAATCCACCAATAACGGAATTTTTAAAGATTCATGTGAATCACCTATCTTCAGTGACAGTTTAACAGAAGAGGATAAACCTTTGGACATTCAAACTGTAGAAATTTCCACTACTGAAGTCCAGGCTGTAGAGGTTCATGACATTGAAACTCAGACCATTTCCCCGGAGAAGCTTGAAGCAGAGGATACAGAAGAAATCCCTGTTGGAAGTTGCAAGGTGCTTGAAAAGAACCCTCCTTTGAATGTCACCATTCCACCCAAATGGCCCCTGCTTCGGGCAAACAGCAGCGGTTTGTACAAATGTGAACGATGCTCATTTAATAGTAAATATTTTTCAGACTTAAAGCAGCATGTGGTTCTAAAGCATAAAACATGCCCTGAGGGCAACATCTGTCGGGTGTGTAAGGAAAGCTTCTCTTCCAAAAAGGTGCTTATTGAACACTTGAAAATTCATGAGGAAGACCCCTATGTTTGCAAATATTGTGACTACAAAACAGTGATGCTTGAAAACCTGAGCCAGCATATAGCAGATACGCATTTCAGCGACCATCTTTACTGGTGTGAGCAATGTGATGTTCAGTTCTCTTCTAGCAGTGAGCTGTACCTCCATTTCCAGGAACACAGCTGTGATGAGCTGTACCTGTGTCAATTTTGTGAGCATGAAACAAGCGACCCCGAGGACTTGCACAGCCATGTGGTGAACGAGCACGCAGGCCGGCTGATAGAGCTGAGCGACAGCTACAACAGCAGGCAGCAACAGGGCCAGTACAGTCTGGTCAACAAGATCAGCTTTGACAAGTGCAAGAACTTCTTTGTGTGTCAAGTGTGTGGCTTCCGCAGCAGGCTTCACACCAATGTCAATCGCCATGTGGCAATAGAGCACACCAAAATATTCCCCCATGTTTGTGATGACTGTGGGAAAGGCTTCTCAGGCATGTTGGAATATTGCAAACACTTAAATAGTCACCTGTCTGAAGGCATTTATTTGTGTCAATATTGTGAATATTCGACAGGGCAGATTGGAGACCTCAGAATTCACTTGGACTTCAGGCATTCGGCTGAACTGCCTCACAAGTGCACCGATTGCTTGATGAGGTTTGGTAACGAAAGAGACCTTTTGAGTCATCTTCAAATACATGAAACTGCCTGATTGTTGTATGTATTTTCTTGTCTAGCCCAGAATAATAGCATTTCAGAGTTTTATCAGCATAAAAAGCAGCTGTTTCAAAGGATGGTGTATTTCATCAAACCTTTAATGCGTAATGCATGTACAATTGTCTGGAAACATAGCATTAAGTCCTTTTGTGCCTATGGAAGGAAATAAAGATAACCATCCAGCTAAATGTGTATTATTCGTGTTCATATTACTATTTACAAAGCGAAACAGAGCTTACATAGATGTGTGCCATCACCCTGGACATTATGTAGAGCAGCTTTTCTCAACTTTTTGACCCTGGAGGAACCCTTGAAATATTTTTCAGGCCTCGGGGAATCCCTGCACACTCAGGCTCAAATATAGGCCACAAGTTACAAAATTACTATATTTGTTTCATGTGTAGGCCTGTATATACAGTCAGGACCAGAAATATTGGAACAAGGATAACTGTTTTGGCAGTTGGCCTCTGTACGCCACCACATTGAAGTTGAAAGGAAACATACCCAGATGGGAGCGAAGTCAGGACTTTCAGCTGTAATTCAAGGGGTTTGACAAAAGTGGGGCACTAACCATTCAGGAAGTACAGCCAGTGGCATACACACACACCCATCGTTGGTGGCTCATAAGTAATGGAACAAACCAACATCATTATAAACATAAGGATTGCCTTTAATACCTGGATGAAAATCCTTTGCAGTCAATGACTGCCTGAAGTCTGGAACTCATGGACATGACCAAATGCTGTTTCTTCCCTTGAGATGCTTTGCCAGGCCTTTACTGCAGCTGCCTTCAGCTGCTGCTTGTTTGTGGGTCTTTCTGCCTTCAGTCTTGTCTTCAGTAAATGAAAAGAATGCTCTATTGGGTTGAGATCAGGTGACTCAGATCAGGAGATAAGGGTCGTGGTGGCTCAGCGGGTAAGACACCAGGCTTGTCGATTGGAAGATCGCAAGTTTGGAGGTTCAAATCCCTAGCCCCGCGTGACGGAGTGAGCTCCTGCACTAGCCCCAGCTCTTACCAACCTAGCAATTCGAAAGCATACAAATGCAAGTAGATTAATAGGTACCGCTTCGGTGGGTAGGTAACAGCGTTCCACATGCATCATGCCGACCACATGACCGTGGAAGCAACTTTGGACAACACTGGCTCTTTGGCTAACAAATGGAGATGAGCACCGGCCCCTAGAGTCAGACATGACTGCACAAATGTGCGGGGGGAACCTTTACCTTTGTTGTTTGTTGTTCAGTCGTTTAGTCGTGTCCGACTCTTCGTGACCTCATGGACCATAGCACGCCAGGCCTTCCTGTCCTCCACTGTCTCTCGGAGTTTACTCAAATTCATGTTCATTACATCGGTGATGCTATCTAACCATCTCATCCTCTGCCGTCCCCTTCTCCTTTTGCCTTCAGTCTTTCCCAGCATCAGGGTCTTTTCCAGTGAGTCCTCTCTTCGCATTAGGTGGCCAAAGTATTTGAGCTTCAGCTTCAACATCTGTCCTTCCAATGAGCAGTCAGGGTTGATTTCCTTTAGGATTGACTGGTTTGACCTCCTTGCAGTCCAAGGGACTCTCAAGAGTCTTCTCCAGCACCACATTTCGAAAGCATCAATTCTTCGGCGCTCAGCCTTCCTTATGGTCCAACTCTCACAGCCATACATCACTACTGGAAAAACCATAGCTTTAACTATACGGACCTTTATCGGCAAGGTGATGTCCCTGCTTTTTAATATGCTGTCTAGGTTTGCCATAGCTTTCCTCCCAAGGAGCAAGCATCTTTTAATTTCATGGCTGCAGTCACTGTCTGCGGTGATCTTGGAGCCCCAGAAAATAAAATCTGTCACTGCTTCCATTTCTTCCCCTTCTATTTGCCAGGAAGTGATGGGACCAGATGCCATGATCTGGGTTTTTTTAATGTTGAGTTTCAAGCCAGCTTTTGCACTCTCCTCTTTCACCCTCATCAAGAGGCTCTTTAGTTCCTCTTCACTTTCTGCCATTAGGGTGGTATCGTCTGCATATCTGAGGTTGTTGATATTTCTCCCGGCAATCTTAACTCCGGCTTGTGATTCATCCAGCCCGGCATTTCTCATGATGTACTCTGCATATAAGTTAAATAAGCAGGGTGATAATATACAGCCTTGTCGTACTCCTTTCCCAATTTTGAACCAGTCGGTTGTTCCATGTCCGGTTCTAACTGTTGCTTCTTGACCCGCATACAGGTTTCTCAGGAGACAGGTAAGGTGGTCTGGTACTCCCATCTCTTTAAGACTTTGCCACAGTTTGTTGTGATCCACACAATCAAAGGCTTTAGCGTAGTCAATGAAGCAGAAGTAGATGTTTTTCTGGAACTCTCTTGCTTTTTCCATTTTACCTTTACCTTTACCAGGTGACTGACTTGGCCATTGAAGAACATCCCACTTCTTTGCCTTGAGAAACTCTTGGGTAGCTTTTGCTGTATGTTTTGGGTCATTATCCAAGGAATAATAATAAACTGATAGGAAGCGGCATCCTATCAGTTTGGCAGCTTTTGGCTGAATCTGAGCAGAAAGTATAGCCCTATACACTTTAGAATTCATCCTGCTGCTTTGATCAGCAGTCAGGTCATCAATAAACACCAGTGACCCGGTTCCATTGGCAGCCATACATGCCAATGCCATAACACTGCCTCCACCGTGTTTGACAGATGATGTGGTATGCTTTGGATCATGAGCTGTTCCTTTCCTTCTCCATACTTTTCCCATCATTCTGGTGCAAGTTAATCTTGGTTTCATCAGTCCCAAAGAATCTTATTTCAGAACTGGGCAGGCTTTTTTAGGTGTTTGCTGGCAAAGTCTAATCTGGCCTTTCTGTTCTTGAGCTTTACCAGTGGTTTGCACCTTGTTGTGAAGCCTCTGTAATTACATTCATAAAGCCGTCTCTTGACTGTCAATGTTGACAATGACATGCCTACCTCCTCAAGAGTGTTCTTGACTTGGCTAGATGTTGTGAAAGGGTTCCTCTTCACCATGAGCAGAATTCTACAGTCATCCACTTTAATTGTCTTCCGTGGTCTTTTTTAAAAAAATAATTAATTAATTAATTACATTTCTATGACCGCCCATCTCCCCCTCAAGGAGGGACTCTGGGCGGTTCACAGCCACAACAATATCACTAAAATACAATAAAAAGACAATAAAATACAAATACAATAAATATAAATTTTAATTTAATTTAATTTAATTTAATTTAAATTAAAACCAAGTGGCAGGTGGTCCGTACAATGACGCTGAACATATTTAAAATATTTGGGGCGGCTCTAAGAAATCAGCCATCCCCAAGCTTGACCACTTTCCCTCTTGCCCCAGGCGAGATCACAGCCAAGTTTTCAGTTTTTTTCTGAAGTCCAGGAGTGAAGGGGTCTGTCTTATTTCTGGGGGAAGGATGTCTTCCAGGCCTTTTGCTGTTGCTGAGCTTGCCAGTTAATTCCTTCTTTTTCAGGATGTTCCAAACTGTTGTATTGGCCACTCCCAATGTTTTTGCTATCTCTCTGATTGATGGGTTTGTTTTGTTTCCTCAGCCTAATGATGGCCTCCTTCACTCGCATGGACACCTCTTTGGACCTCATGTTGGGAGTTCCAGTGAACAGCTACCAAATGCAAATGTAACACTCAGAACCACCTCCAGGCCTTTTATCTGCTTGATTGGTCATGGGGTACCCAGGAAACAGGCCACACCTGGCCATGCAGCTGCTTGTCAGCCATTCGTTCCATTACTTATGAGCCACCAATGACGGATGTGTGTGTATGCCACTGGCTGTACTTCCTGAATGGTTAGTGCCCCACTTTTGTCAAACCACTTGAATTTCATACAGATTTTAAATACTGAGTGAGAGCTCTGAACCCTCATTTAACAAATGCAACAAACTACATATTAGAGCAGAGCTTTCCAAACTTTTCATGTTGGTGACACACTCTTACGGCAGGGCATCATTTCGCGACACACTCTTACAGCAGGGCACAAGGCAGGCACTAGGACCTGCGCGGAATCCTGGCAGGGCAGGTTTGGAGGCAGCAAGGCACAAGGCAGGCACTAGGACCTGCGCGGAATCCTGGCAGGGCAGGTTTGGAGGCAGCAAGGCACAAGGCAGGCACTAGGACCTGCGCGGAATCCTGGCAGGGCTCGGAGGCAGCAGCAGCCAAGGCACATCCAGACACTGCAGCCGACACACTAACGTGTCCCGACACACAGTTTGGAAAGCTCTGTATTAGAGAAACAAGGGTGTGCCAAGTTACACGAAGCCTAAAGCTACATATAAAAGCTAGCGATCATTAACATACAAGCAGACCCACCAACGAGAGAGAAAATGGCAGGAAAGGTAAAACTATACATAGGAGCAAAGCAGCACTGAAAAGAAAACATCTAGCACTTTGGTGTCTATTTTCTTTGCCAAGATTATCTTACTGATTCTAGTTTCCAAAGGATTTGGAGCAAAAATCCACAATTCCAGACCCACTCAGGAAATAAACTGTTTCAGTCTTTGCTGCTGTTTTCAGTCTATGGGAGGAAAAAAACTAACAAATCCTGACTTCCTCTCTCAGCCCAAATCTAATATTTCTTGGAAAAGACAAGTGCTTTTATAGAGCTAAGGGATAGTTGTGAGTTACTGACTACTTGGCAAATCCCTAAGTCTACTGAGCCTTTTATCAGTGTTTCTCAATCTGGTCAACTTTAAGATGGGTGAACTGGCTGGGGAATTCTGGGAGTTGAAGTCCACCCATCTTAAAGTTGACCAGGTTGAGAAATACTGCCTTACAGATGGCTGAGTTTGCAGAAATGGCTAAATTGACTTATTTGATTAAGGAACTATAATTACTTTTATAAAAGACTGGAAACCCTTCATGGACTTTTTGCTGAAAATGGACAAAAATGAACTGCTGATTTCGGGATTTATTGATTAAAAAGGTTTGTCTATGGGAAGAAGGGAACCATGATATGTAATTTGGGAGGGTAGGGATGGTCGTTGCTATGTTTGTAACTGCCACAAAGAAGATCAGAAGTCACTTCTTTAGACATCTTTTTCTTTCCTTTTTATTATCTTTAACTTTTTCTTTTATCCTTGTATATTTTCTCTTTTCTTTCTTTTCCTACTTTTTCTTTTATGTTTCTCTAGTTTTTAAAATTTATGTAAATCTTCTAATAAAAATTATTTGAAGAGAGAGAGAGAAACACCGTCTTACATAAACCTTTAACTGGATTGAACTACCACTCCCATATCTCCCTGGCAGGATCAGGTTGGAGAAAACTGTCTTATTAAGTTGTTTGCCCCGCATAAGTCAGCAGTCAAACGGAAACCTGAAATAGATTGCAGTTGTATTTTTTCCTGGCCTCTTAAGGTAAGCCTATCCTATCTGGCTGCAAAATCCGGGCGGTCATGGAACGGCACCCACAAAAAGCTAGAAAACTTTGCTTACTGCCACGTGGTGCGGCGTCCGGATTTTTGCCTCCCTCGGAAGGAGCAGAGGGAGAGGGTGAAGAGGGAGAGATTGGATCCAGGCTCCACTTCAGGCTGTCGTTCGAAGGAGCCGAGGGGGGACCGCGAGAGAGCTTCGCAGCCTATGGCGCACGCGCAAAAGAAGAATCTGAGGCCCGGAGTAAAGATGAAGCAAAGCACGGCCGGCGAGGGAGAAGAGACGGAAGTACCCGCCGCTTCCTCCTGATTGGGCGAGAGCAGGAGGCTGAGCAAGGCTGCTGAGGTTCTGAGGGGGGCGCGAGCCCCGCGTGTCCTGCCAGGTAAGGGGGGGTGAAGCGGGAGGATTTATCCGTTTAATTAGCCCTCTCCTCTTAATTAGTGAGGCGGGGGGTCATTTGTGTACCTGAGCGCAGGCGGGGGGGGGGGCTTCCCGCCCATCGAAGGTCGTCTTGGCAGCCCTCCTCCCCACCTCGTGCTTCCCAGGTGCGTTGGACTACAATGCCCAGCTGTCTGGGCATGACGGGAGTTGTAGTCCCACCCTCTGGAGGGGGCTGGGTAGTGTCAGGCCAAACTTTTCCTCGGGGCGGGGGCTCCCTGGTCGCCCACGTTTTCTGGGCGGCCCCAACCGTGAAATTCCACGTTAAGATGTTGAGCCACTTGCGGTTACTTATTTATTTATTTATTTATTTTTTATCTAATCCAGGTAGGGGGGAAGCGAAGGGAGTTTAGGGGCAGCTGTTTGGGGGACATTTCGGAAAGAAAGGGGGCAGTGGGTGTTGGAGGGTCCAATCTGAAAAGTTTCTTTTCTGGCAATTCTGAATTTTGCAACTCTGAGAAAAGGGGGCTCCGTTTCTGGCCAAAGCTCGTCCCCTAAAGCTTTTCCCGGAGGTCTCTTTGCCAAAGCCGGTCCTGGACGCCCGGTCCCTTGCTTGAAACCTGCTTTGCGAGGATCCCCCTGGGCCCTGCGCCTTGGGCAGAGGAGCCGGGTGGGCTGGTGGCCAGAAGACTAGACCCCCGCCTTGCTTTAAGGAGCAGCAGATGTCAAGTTCATGTTTTGAACTTCCAGAGGGAGATTTCAATACTTTGTTAGCTCCCAACCCCGGCATTTGCCTACTTGCTGCAATAGAAAGATGGGGTAGACCAGGGGTCCCCAAACTCTTCAACTCATTGACACCTTCATAAAGTTTCAAATTGTTCATCAACCAATCGAAGAGAATATTTGTAGCTCAGGGTTGAACTGTGGAGTCCTTGGTGCTCTCTGAGCCTTGTTGTTTTCATGCAGACGTTTCAATGCCAGGCTAGGCAACATCTTCAGTGTGGAAAGGGAGTGGGACTTGCTCTCTGTCTATATACCCTGGCTTGTCCTGCCTGTGTTGGTGGGGGTGTTGTACTCTCCTTGGTAGTACCTTGATTGGGTTGTTGTTTGCTGCTTGGTTGACTGACTGAGTTAATAGTTCCTTGATTAGGGTCTATTGTGTTGTTTGATTGCTCCTCTGGTGCTAATCTTGGTGTTAAACTTTGCCTATCTGGTTGTTGATGTGATTAACACCAAGAATGTATTAGGCTTTTCATTGCTATTGTATGCTCCTTTCTTTGGGTTTGGGCTGTATGGAAATGCAAGTTTAGTCTAATTGAATGAGGCATCTGAATTTGTGCATTGAGTAGGTTTAAGGACACTAATATATTTGTAAATAACGTGGTAGCCACTGTTGCAACACAATCCATTTTTGGGAAAAGCAGATTCCATGTATTGCATCAAACTGGCAGTGCCAGTAGACAGGGCGCATACACTCCGAGTATTTAGGTCACTGTGGCACAGTAAAAAGGAGACTGACTGTAAAGCTTCTATGCTGCTGTATTTTCCTGGTTACTTCCAGGACTGGAAAAGCTAGTCAGTTTCAACCTCCATTTGACAGTTGTAATTAAGATCTTGCAAGTTTCAAGCAATAAGATGTTTTTAACAGAGGGTTCCAAACCTCAGCTACTTTGCATTTTCCCCAAAATATTTGACAATATTTACAGAAGGAAAACTGCATTGCTAATGTGAAGAATTTAGCAGTTGGATTATGAACTAAAAAAAGATAAACATGATTAATATGTGCTTGGTTTTCTAACAGTATGTTTGTCTTGGATTAAAAGCTGAAATTTATGTTGGATGAAATGAATACCTTTGATTTTATAAAATGTAATGACATATTTTAAAACACTGACTTTTAATATATTTTACAACTGATCTATGCATCCCCCTCCCCCCTCAGTTACTGCAATTGGCCACAAAATAGATTGTTTCTCTGAGGTAATCTTATGGAGAGATTACATAGGAAAATTGATTGACACTATACTTTTTTAACTTGGATGCATTCACTATCTAATTTCAAAATGTCAAAATTTAGGAATATAACTGCTCATTGTGAGTGGCACACATGCATTTTGATGTGGCTTTCCCCATAATAAAGGAGTAAACGGAAATAAGATTACTGCATGTAACCCAGCCATATACATGTAAAGGTGTCTTTGCCACTATTTGGAAGAGAAATCTCATGCTCTAAATTACCTTGGCACCTGAACTCAATAGTTCAGTAGTTTTGAAACAATTTTGTAAATGCATACATACGTAGGTACATTTCCCACAATCAGAAACACACCAAAGGACTTCACCAATATGGTGTCAGTTTCAACTGTCCCCTCTCCTGTCATTTTTGCTGTGACTATGGGCTGGAAGAAGCACCTTGGATATATTTGTGGGTCTGTCTAGAATTCCTTCTCCTTTTAGACAGGTAAGTAACCAGCCAGGCTTCTTCCCAGGTCATCATGGGAGTTAAAACTCTGTTTATAGCTACTGAAGACATTTTCTAGGTTGGATTAGAAGTCGGTATTCAATTATTGTTAACTTTGGTATCATCTTTTTCAGTTGCATGATGGCGGACTGTAATCCCTCCCCACTCAAACACTTTGTATTGGCTAAGAAGAAGATTACTGCTATTTTTGAAGAGCTACTGAGTTTTGTTACCGAAGGAGCAAGCTTTGTTGAAGGTTGGTTTTAAGACGAGGGGGACAGGGAAGGCATATTTTGGGGAGAGTAAGGGAGGCAGCTGTGCAGATCCATATATGTGAAGACAGGAAGGAGTAGCTGCTGGAGCAGCTGCATGAACCTCACAAAAGCTTTAATGATTCAAAGAGAGGTGCTTAATTCACACTCTGGAATATTTGTGAAGTGCCTCTTTGGAAGGCATTGCATAGCAAGATCATCCGTCACCACGGGATGAGGTATCACCAGTATGCTGATGATACCCAGTTGTACATCTCCGTCCCGGGTGAAGTAAGTGTTGCAGTCGACACCCTTTCTCAGTGTCTGGAGGCTGTAGGGGCCTGGATGGGGCACAACAGGCTTCAGCTGAACCCTGGTAAGACGGAGTGGCTGTGGATTGATGGCTTCTCGATTCCCAGGAAGTTGTCATCTTTAACTCTGGATGGGTGGCACTGCCCCGTTCAGATTCAGTGCGAAACTTGGGGGTCCTCCTGGACTCACGACTCCTGCTCAAGGAGCAGGTGGCAGTCGTGGCCAGGAGGGCCTTTGCACAGCTTCGGGTTGTGTGCCAGTTGCGCCCCTTCCTGGATCAGGAGGCCCTCCGAACAGTCACTCATGCCCTTGTCATCTCCCATATAGATTACTGCAATGCGCTCTACATGGGGCTACCCTTGAAGAGTATCCGGAAGCTTCAGCTGGTCCAGAATGCGGCTGCACGGGTAGTTCTGGGTGCTAGAAGATCAGCACATGTAACACCGCTACTCCGTGAGCTGCATTGGGTACCAGTTTGCTTCTGGATTCAATTCAAGGTGTTGGTTATCACCTTTAAAGCCCTACATGGCATGGGACCAGGGTATCTGATGGACCGTCTCATCCCAATCACATCTACCCGCCCCACCCGATCATGCAGGGAGGGCATGCTTCGGATCCCATCATCAAAAGAATTCCATCTAGCGGGGTCCAGGAGACGTGCCTTCTCTGCGATAGCACCCGCCCTATGGAATAACTTGCCCCCTGAGGCGAGACGGGCGCCCTCGCTCCTGGCCTTCAGGAAGTCTTTAAAGACCTGGTTCTGCCGCCTTGCCTGGAACGAAGGAACTAATAGTTCCTCCTGCAGGTGGTTAGCTTAGTAATATCCTCCTTTTAAGAACATACCATCTTTTGGATTTTTATTTTTTATTTTTATAGTAGTTTTTAAATGTATAGTCTTTTAACTTTTTATATATTGTGATTGTAAACCGCCCAGAGTCTACCATGGTAGAGATGGGCGGGGATAAATTCAAATAATAAATAAATAAAATAAATATTCTAAGGCCCCTAAACAGCATTTGATAAACATAGTCCTTCCTCAGAGAACATTAGATTTTAGTGCTACTGATAGAATATTAGGAGTTGGCAGATGATATATGCTGCTTATCAAATATACAGGGAATAATTAGAGGTGCACAAAATATTTCAAAATTCAAAAGATTCTGACCTGGAAAATGGAGGTGCAAATAATCCATTTGGAGGTTGGAATACTTTCGGTCAGGCTGGAAAAGGCTCAGAATGCTTCCAGTACCAATCCCAGAATGAGATATTTTCTAGATCAAAATGTTTTGCTTGCCTCTATAAATAATATTGGCAATATATATAAAAATGTTATAACTGAAATATAATTCTGGTGTTTTTCACCACTGGAGATAAAAAGGATTCAGTTTTATCCCTTTGGAGTAGTTCTTGCCTGCTTCTGTTTTAATAGCAATACCTTTCTTTGTGATGAAAGAAGCAGCCACCGCCGCCCGTGGATCATAACTGGTTGTGATTTAGCAGGCCAAAATTAATCTGCTAACCTCTGGAGTGAAAGGCCACTAGGCTGCCTTCATTGAATCCTGTGAGTGTGGCTGCCCAAGAATTTAGATCAGTAATTCTCAAACTTTATGGTACTGTGATCCCCCAAAATAATAACTGAATTTGTGTGACCCTTATATGAACAAAATGAGTAATTTCATTAGTGTTAGGGTTGGGTAAAAAAATAAATATGACACTTTAATAATTAAATGTCAAGTTGTATTTCACTGGAGTTCTCAAATTTTGGAGTACAGCAGCTACTCGCTGTGGACTAGCTCTAATAATAATAATAATAGTAATAATAATAATAATATATTGATTAACCATTAGGCCATATCAGAATATAAAATACAGAACAGTAATAAGACTATTTGTTAGAAAATAGCATAAAAGACATAAGTAAAAGAAAATGCAAATCATATTTCTGTGTCACCCCTACAATTTACCCCAGATTTACATATGTAGTTCTCAATTGTACTGTTTTGTTCAGGTAAAGGGCCGTATTATATGTAATTCTTGGATTCTGACCACATATGAAATATGTTGTTTTAATGTAAGGATCCCAATAGGCTGTTCGTCTAATGTGCAGTCCAAGATATTGATCTCTCTCTCTCTTATACAGTTGACAATCAAATAATATATGTGCTATGTCCTCTAGCTATCTCAGGTAAAATGAGGAAACAAGCCAGAGCAAGTTCCTACTTTGCCTGTGCAAGCTTGATCATGTTTAGAATAATCTGTGACACCCTGCTCCCCCCCACCGGGCAGGTCATGACCCTTTGCCCTTTGAAGACTCATAGTGTCCAGACAAGGTGACTCCTTGCAAAAAATATTTCCCTTGAAGTTGCACTGACTTGTCACATCAAATGGAGAAAACATTGTTGTTCTGCAGTAGCCTGTTATAACACTGTGTTTTTGTTCCCTCTGATGACAGAAACCTACAAAACCCCAGAGCTTGAATGTATAGTTACCATGGACGAACTTGTAGAAATAAAGGCATATAAAAACAAGCTGGCTGTAATTGGTGAAGTATTAGCCCGACGGCATATGAAAGTAGCTTTTTTTGGCAGGTAAGGGTTGCTGTTCATTGGAATAAATGGATAAAGTTCTTCTCTTGGGAAGTAGTCCATCAAGAATCATTCCTAGCCAGGCATCTGTGAATTAGCCATCTTGGGTGGGTAGGAAAACACACTATGAATTGAGTGAATAGTAATAACAACAGTGCATGCAAAGCAAAAATGCTTGACCAGGGTGACAGCAAAATTAATGTCTTTTTCATTTTGATCTCCACTGTTGATGACTTCATGGGTCCATCCATGCAGTGTTCTTGGCAACAATACAGAAGTGTTTTTGCCATTGTCTTCTTCCAGGATGGTTTTTTTTCTGACTTCCCAGGTTACTTTACAAGTAAATCATCAAGGATTTGCTGGTAGTCACCCATCCAAGTACTAACTAGCTTCCATCCATATGTAAGTTTTCAAGGTCAGCCAAGGTCTAGGTCAGTGTTTCTCAATCTCAGAATCTTTAAGATGTGTAGATTTCAACCCCCAGAATTTCCCAGCCAGCTCCTAAGATTCTCAGTACATCTAGATTGGTGTTTCTCAACCTTGGCCACTTTAAGATGTGTGGACTTCAACTCCCATTGCTGCTGAGGAATTCTGGGAGCTGAAGTCCACACATCTTAAAGTTGCTGAAATTGAGAGACACTGGTCTAGGTGCTACTCCATGCTGATGATGCTACTTAAGCTATTATATAGCACATTTCAAATTATTTCAGACACATTACCTGATAAGTCATTAAAATTTCACGAGGAAGCTAAGGCTCAGAATTAAGAGTTACCCAGTGCTGTTCCCTGAGCAATTCTCATTCACTTTATTGATGCTTGTACAATATAATTTCTCAGCAGATGATGTCAGTCTTGGGTCTTTTTCCACTGAAAAAGGGGCGACACTTCAGTCACAGCTGCCATCTTGACTTTTCTGACCTGCCCACTCCCTCAGATGCTCTTGTGTAATTGTTTGCCAGAAAAATAGAACACGTGCGATTGGGTTTCCACAGACACTTCGCTATCATTAGAAATGAAAGCAACTTTCTAGTTCTTACATCTGCCATGCTTTGTTTTAACGTGCCTGGGCCTGCTTAGATCTTTTTCATTAGTAATTATTGCAAAGAAGGTCTCAGTGCCTTTCCTTGCTACTTTTCTCTCCCATCGTTACCCAAACCAAAATAAATTAACAAAATAGTAGAAATTGGTGGAGGTAGGTGTAATGGGAAGAAAGAATCACCTTGAGGAACAGGAGGAAGAGCCGCAACCAACATAATGGTCAGATAAAAGAAATCGGAGTCCGTGGCAGAAATGTAATTTGAGAAACCGTCTCAGACAGGACCCTCCCTAGTTCTCACGCAGATAAAGGGAGGGAGGGGGGAAGCGCTTTCAGACCTGCAAGATTCTGCTGCTGTAACCTTTTAATAAAAGTAGTATTAGTATTCAAAACTGTGGTTTCCCAGTCTGAAGTACCTTGAAGGGCTGACAATTGGGGGGGAAAGGCTATTCTCTGGTTATACAGGTAGTCCTCGCTTAACGACCACAACTGGGACGAATTTAGGTCGCTAAGCGATGCAGTCGTTAAGTGAATCAATAGGATTTTACAACCATTTTTGCAGTGGTTGTTAAGCAAATCACTGTGGTCGTTAAGCGAACCACGTGCTTGTTAAGTGAACCACGTGGTTGGTAAGCAAATCACACAGTTCCCTATTGATTTTGCTTATCAGAAGTCACCTGGGAAGGTCGAAAATGGCAGTCATGTGACCGCATGACGCTACAACTGTCATAAATGCAATGTTTGCCAAGCGCCCGAATCACGATCAGGGGTTGTAAGTCAGTTTTCTCAGCGCTGTCGTGACTTGGGACGGTTGCTAAACAAACAGTCATTAAGCAAGGACTACCTGTATAATTAATGATACTGCCAAATAAGAGAAAGCAAGTAAATGTAAACAGGTTGCTTCAGAATTAAGATTTCCTAGGCCTGCTATCTGGATTTATTTTTTCCTGCACAGACTATTTATATTCTTGGCTACTTCATAAGGTTTAAAAATTCACATTTCCATTCTCTTCCTGCTCCATCTCTAGAACCAGCAGTGGGAAGAGCTCTGTGATCAATGCAATGCTATGGGACAAAGTGCTGCCAAGTGGCATTGGGCACACCACGAACTGCTTTCTCAGTGTAGAAGGAACTGATGGCGATAAAGCTTACCTGATGACTGAAGGCTCAGACGAAAAGAAGAGTGTTAAGGTAAGTAATTCTCATGCTGCTCTGCTGGTAGCCCTTCGAAATAAGCCAGGTCAGGAAACAGACCCCACAAAAAATAAAAGAACTCTTTGTTGTTCAGTCGTTTAGTCGTGTCCGACTCTTCGTGACCTCATGGACCATAGCACGCCAGGCCTTCCTGTCCTCCACTGTCACCCGGAGTTTACTCAAATTCATGTTCATTACATCGGTGATGCTATCTAACCATCTCATCCTCTGCCGTCCCCTTCTCCTTTTGCCTTCAGTCTTTCACAGCATCAGGGTCTTTTCCAGTGAGTCCTCTCTTCGCATTAGGTGGCCAAAGTATTTGAGCTTCAGCTTCAGCATCTGTCCTTCCAATGAGCAGTCAGGGTTGATTTCCTTTTTGCTTCTTGACCCGCATACAGGTTTCTCAGGAGACAGGTAAGGTGGTCTGGTACTCCCATCTCTTTAAGACTTTGCCACAGTTTGTTGTGATCTACACAATCAAAGGCTTTAGCGTAGTCAATGAAGCAGAAGTAGATGTTTTTCTGGAACTCTCTTGCTTTTTCCATGATCCAGCGAATGTTGGCAATCTGATCTCTAGTTCCTCTGCCTCTTCGAAACCCAGCTTGCACTTCTGGTAGTTCTCGATTCACATACTGCTGAAGCCTAGCTTGTAGGATTTTGAGCATAACCTTGCTAGCATGTGAAATGAGCGCAATTGCACGGTAGTTTGAACATTCTTTGGCATTGCCTTTCTTTGGAATTGGAATGTAAACTGACCTTTTCCAATCCTGTGGCCACTGTTGAGTTTTCCAAATTTGTTGGCATATTGAGTGCAGCACTTTAACAGCATCATCTTTTAGGATTTTAAATAGCTCAGCTGGGATACTGTCTTCTCCGCTAGCTTTGTTGTTAGTAATGCTTCCTAAGGCCCACTTGACTTCACTCTCTAGGATGTCCGGCTCAAGGTCAGTGACCACACCAGAACTCTACTTTACTGCTATAGGCCAGTGTTTCTCAACCTTGGGAACTTTAAGATGTGTGGACTTCAACCCCCGGAATTCCCCAGCCAGCATACTGGTTGGGGAATTCTGGGCGTTGAAATCCACACATCTTCAAGCTGCCAAGGTTGAAAAACACTGGTGTAGAGCAATAGAACACTTAGCATGGGCTGTTTCAGGGTCAGAATGTTTTGCGATACAATGTTTGGCACATACATTTTAATATTTTACGTAAATGATGCTAAAATTAAGGCATCTGGAGAAGCAAGGCTTAATATGTGTTGTAAAAAAATGTATGCTTTTATTCAAGAACTATGCAAGCATTAGTTAGTATTTTAGTTAAATCGGTTAATTATTCTCCTTATGTGTGATTTTTGGAATTGGAGAAAGATTCATAGAGAAGATAAAAGATTTTATGGGATAACTATTTGCAAGCTAGCCCTGGTTTTTTTAATGAATAAGCCACAACTGACTCGGATCAGACATCTCACTAAGCCAAAACAAAACAAATTGTATCATGGTTTAGTCTGTTGAGTGAATTTAGCCAGTCTCTATTGGAGGTTAGAATTCCATATTGCATAGCATGCATTAAAATTATATTCTAACTGTTTCTATCAGGCCGAGGTGATTCCAAAGTTCCATACGAACTGTCCACGTAGCATATAGACTACTTTAATAAGCAAGCAATCTTTTTACAGAAGTCCTGGGACTCAGACGTTACATAGTAGGCATTACTTTATTTTTAAAAATGGGGTTATGTACAATAGCAAGAATAATTTTGCCAGTTTGGTCTAGTAGTTAAGGCAATGGGCTAGAAACCAGGAGACTGTGAGTTCTAGTCCCGCCTTAGGCATGAAAGCCGGCTGGGTGACCTTGGGCCAGTCCCTGTCTCTCAGCCCTAGGAAGGAGCCAATGGCAAACCAGGAGACTGAGAGTTCTAGTCCCGCCTTAGGCGTGAAAGCTGGCTGGGTGACCTTGGGCCAGTCACACACACACAGCCCAACTCACAGGGTTGTTGTTGTGGGGAAAATAGGAGGAGGAAGGAGTATTAGGTATGTTCGCCGCCTTGAGTTATTTATAAAAATAATAAAGGCGGGATAGAAAATAAATAAAAATAAAATAAAATAATTTAGAAGTTGGTGTTCTGTTACCCTTTGTGCCTCAAATCAAATAATTCAGTATGCTTGGCTACCTGAATTAAATCAGTTGGTACAAATGTGCCTGAGAAAATGCTTCAGTCAGTGCATGTGCTTGGTTTTTCACCAACCCTTGTGCTTACTTTTGAGCACTGCAAGCCACCTCTCTTATCAGAGAGAATTCAGAATCTATTTGCTCATTTCTGTATCCTCACTCATAATTTGACTTTCCCCAAATATTGGCTGTGTGAAGCAATATTTCCTCCCAGGCAGCTTCCTGTATGCTCTTAAAGCCCTGCCCCCAGTCATATTTAGAAGACAGGTAGGGATGAGAAGGAAGGGGAACCCTTCTTCTCCCTGGTCTTTTGAAAGAAGCAGTGGTATTAACAGAAGGATCCCATTGGCTTTTATTCTATATTTTGCAGTCAGGTTGTGTGTGTGTGTGTGGGGGGGGAATTCTAGTGACCAACAGATTAGATCCCAGAAACTTAGTTTGCTGCTGCTTCAGATGACACTCAGGAACAAGTGTCTTCAAGTTGTCATGCCACTGACCTTTTCCTAACATGTCCATTCCTTTGCAGACAGTTAATCAACTTGCCCATGCGCTCCATATGGATAAAGACTTAGAAGCTGGTTGCTTAGTTCATGTCTTTTGGCCTAAAACCAAATGTGCCCTCCTGAGAGATGACTTGGTCTTAGTGGACAGGTATAACTTTTTTGGGTTCATTATAAAGGGGCCACAAGGCGCTGTGTCTTCCTTCCTCTTGGCTGTTCTTTCCTTCTGGAATGCTAAGGCAGTGTGCAAAAGATGACTTGGTGACAGCATGCATAGAGGACGTCTTGTGATTGAGCTTTGAAAAAGAGCTGAGCACGTGGTAGAATTTTAAATAGCGTCCTCATTGCAACAATAGCAGGGATTTTGCAGGAACAGTCCGTGATACTTTCAAGATATTCATACTTTCCTTTTAGAAGGAAAGAGGAATCAGGAACTTTGCTAGATGAGTCAAGACAGGGGACCTCTTGAAAGAAACGGGGGGGGGGGGGGAGGGAAGGGGAGGAGTCTGTGAAAAGGAAAAAATCCCCCAAAACTAGATGTTAAAGTCTAGGCAAGTGTACAAGATCAATTGCTGTGATACGGAGTATATTTGGTAGCATCAGTGGTACATTTTCTTGTAGACATTTAATACAGCAAATTCTTTCCCTTTCGCTGCTGCTAAAGTACACAAGCTGAAGATGTGAAAGTTTTCATGGTGGCCCCTAGAGGCCTCTCAAGAGTTGCTGTCAAATTGCAATTTTTAATGTATCTGAAAGGTAAGTTATGAATTCGAAAACAATGATTTCCACTAGATTTAATTTCAAATGACAGAAGAAATCGATTTTGTCTTAGCCTGATATGCCACTCAGAGGCCAAGTGAGGCCTTCGACCCAGGCTAAGTTGCAGATTCTTGAATTCCTGGTGGTTTTTTTAAGTAACTAAAAAGTAACTAAAACTATGAATTTGTTGGTGTAAAGAGTGTATCAGAGACTGATAAATGTGTAGGAGTTCAGATTCAGATGGCAACCGTTTTATGCAATCAGGAAAATGGCACAGATAAAAGCGAGTGGTGCCTATTGTTGGGTTTTATGCATATATTAGCAACTCCACCTTTTCATTTTGGATAGAATACTGAACTTATTTCATTGTATATATAAAATGAGTCAAGATAGGAACGGATCCTTTGGTAGATAGGCATGCCAGTTTTGTCTTAACTGTAGCTTCCCATTTTCTTCAAACCAGTCTCTGAAAAGACTAGGCAATTAAGCCAACTCTAGACTGTAGCTTAATATTCTGGCTTGTTCAGAAACTTTTAATCATAGCATCTAAAGAGAGGAAATTGTAATGAATTGAAATCTTCTTGACTTTTTTGCTGTCTTGTGGCAACAGAGAAGCCCGAAAGGGAGGGCTATATGTACAGCCAAAAGGCACGTTCAAAACTCATCTTACTAAGCTGAGATATGATTGCCTGGTATGGTCTGTGTGGTGTGTTTCCATATTTCTCCAACTTTAACTCTCTCCCCTCATTTCATAGTCCGGGCACTGATGTCACCACAGAGCTTGACAGCTGGATTGACAAATTCTGCCTGGATGCTGATGTTTTTGTTTTAGTTGCTAATTCGGAGTCAACCCTCATGAATACGGTAATTCTTGATCTTTTTTAAGTAAGCCTCCACTTGTCTTATTCATCACACCTTCCTTTTCCCAAAATGGAAAGTACATCTTGTTTTAATAGTCATAAGAACCCTGTATGTTTGAGGCAACTGGTCCAACTGTACAACTGTAGGCCTAAAATATCTCTGTCATCAAGGAACTTTATCTGCTTTCACTAAGTTTGTTGTTGGACTGTTCCCATCACCCTTCTAAGCTAGCATAGTGATGCTGCTTCGGGAACGGTCAGATAAGAGACTGCATAGCCCGCAGCTGCATAATGGGCAGAGAAGGAGGCTCAGAAGGGACGCTCCCTAACTTCTCAGGCTGTCTTTGCGTAAGATGCAAGGAGATGGGTTAGGGACCACACTGAGACCACCTGGTTTCATTGCACTTGTTGAGAAGAAGCAGGCCTAAATGGGAGGTTGGCAACTAAACTCCGCTTCCAGATTGGAAGGTGTATGTGTGTCTGAGTAAACACTGGAAAGACACCTGAGCTTTTGGGCCTTTGAAACAGAAGAAAAGGATTGAGAAGTATAGAAGGGAAGATGAATGGCGCAGGTCTTCTTAGTCCTAGCCTGTAATGGTATGTGGGAAAGACCTTGGGAGACGGGGCGAGGAGATGCTGCCTAGGGAACGGTCAGATAAGAGAGGGCATAGCCCGCAGCTGCATAGTGGTAGGAGCAAGAAGCTCAGAAGGGACCCTCCCTAGGTTCTCAGGCTGTAAAGGAGACAACGGGAGATTTATACTTTCAGATTTGTGAGATTCTGTTAATGTTACCTTACAATAAAGTAGAATTAGCTCATCTGGTCGTGTTTCCTGTCTGGTCTACCTGGGAAGGCTGAGATATAGTAAATGGTACTGTTAGTAGGTATTAAGTACAGTCCAGATTAGGGAAAGCTTGAGTTAAAATATTATTACTTTTCATTTTCTCATGGCATTTGAAGAATATTTGCCACTAAATTTTTGATGTTATGTGGATTGTTATTTTGGGTGGGAAAGTATTCTAACTTCTTTGGTTTTTAATACTGTTGCTCCTTCTTATCTTTTTCTGTCTTTACCACATTGATGACTGAATTCTTCTTCTTCTGAGTTGTATGGGAGCATCTTGACTGCAGTAGAAAACAGATTTATTGATTTTGCTGATCAATAAATGTTCACTTGGGAATTAATTCCATTGTATTCATTGAAGTTTAAGTCTTAAGAAGGTGTGGACTGTACTGCAGATTCTTTGTCTAAAAACATTTCTTGTCTTCTGAAAAAAAAACAACCCTTGGTGTAAAATTTGAAGAGAAAAATTATACCTGGGTAGACAGTAGCTCTTACAGACTCCTGTTTGTTGCTTCTCTCTCTTTTATCTTTTATAATATTTTCATTTCTGATTATTTCTAATTTTAAGCTTATTTGGAGGATTTTATATACTGGAAAAGCAACACAGGAGTTCTTTAAACCTCAATTGGAAAATATAATCTTTTCAAAGCAAAACATCAGATGTTTTAAAATTCATTGGGACAGAATGTAAATCGAAGGTCAGCATGACTGTATCTTCGATCTGATGCCTGCTGTTGAATGATCACTTTGAGTGAAGTTAGGAGATTGAGTTAGTGTACTCTCTGCACTTGGATCCTCACCAGAATTTATAACTGCTTGGATCTGCAAGTCAGTTAAAAACTTGGCAATCTTTATTTTGGAAATGAAGTTCAGAAGCTCCCAGGTGGCTTGTCTAAAGCTTAGAATCTGAAAAGCAGGAATCAAAATAATAAAAAAAGGGGGAGATAAAATGCCATTTCAGTTCTGCAGAAGAAGGAAACTAATAAAGGAGTATTCTTTGCCAGGTTGATGAATAACATAGCTGTTCTCCAAAGTTCTTTCACTATATGAGAACTTTAAAATAAGTGCAATTTTGAGAGCCATCCTGTATGTTTTTTTCCTGTGTGTGTGTATGTGTATCCATATTTGTATCTATCTATTTTAGGAGAAACAGTTTTTCCACAAAGTGAATGAAAAACTTTCTAAACCAAACATTTTTATCCTGAATAACCGCTGGGATGCTTCTGCATCAGAACCTGAATACATGGAGGATGTGAGTTACAGATTTGTAATTTTTTTGGGAAAGGCAGGGGATGGGTGCTTAGATTACTTAAGAACCCACATTCATTTAAGGTGACAGTCAAGAAAATCACGTGAGTTCAGAGATTATCTTCCCAAAGTAAGCCACCCAAAAGGTGGTACAGAGAAGAGAGAAATTAGAAGTTGATTTTGTGTGTGTGTGGGGGGGTGTTCCCCACCAGTCTGGGTGGTTCATAGTATCTATGAGGTCAGTCCCATAAATGAACAAGAATTTTATTCCATATCATTCAAAAGTGATGCTTCAGTTTGATCACTCACTTTCTACCCTCCTCCTCCTCCTCCTCCTCCTCCTTGTTTTCTGCATTTACCTATCTCAAGATGTGATTACTTTTCTTTGAGTGGTAGAATGTTGCATTCCTTTCCAAATGTTTTGAACCTTAAAATATAAGTGGTGTTGTGAGAAAGAAAAGCTCTTTGACTTTTTGTAAGTTTCCACTACAGCATTTTAGTTCATATGCTGGTGTGGCTTTTTTTTTTTCTTTATCATCAGAATGTTTGAGGATACCTCCTTTATGCAGTCTAATCAGAGGCAAAATAATTGGATTCAGGGCAATATTTCTGTAGACAGAGTAATGCAAGGCTGCCATTTTCTTCAGTAGCCCTTAATCTGGTTCTCATGCCCTGGAATATATAACAGGCCTGTGTAATGCTTCAGCCTTGATCTCCAAAAGGTGCTTCAGTGTCTGCAGGAGCACAATTGTAGCACCTGTCTGCAACATTGCATATTAATTGTTGTAACCCGCCCAGAGTCCCTTGCAAGGGAGATGGGCGGGGAATAAATTGAAATAATAAATAAAATAAATAAATAATAAACATGCTTAATCAAAAGGCCATGCAATCCTGAGAAAAGATGCAACTGCTTTGAGGTATCACAGACAGTGCTGTATTCATGCTCTCATGTCTTCTGAACCACCTTATGGAGATCAAAAATCTGAAGCACAGTCCTAATATTGAAAAAAAACTTGCCCCACCACTGGTTGATATTATTGTGTTTTTACTCTTCCACATCACTAACTACAGGTCGGAACGGGAGAATACACAGTATTAGCATATTAGGGAGAAACACGAAGTCAAACTGTGTGTTACAAATGGAGATAGGTACAGGTAGCCCTCGACTTAAAACCACAATTGGGACCAGAATTTCCATTGTAAGTCGTTGTGGTCATAAGTCAAGTCACCACTTGACCAGACCCGATTTTATGACCAGTTTTACGGCAGTTGTTAAGCGAATCACGGGTTGTTAAGTGAATCACCACAGTCGTTAAGCGAATCCAGCTTTTCCAATGGGCATTTTTTGCCAGAAAATGGCAAAAAATGTCGCAAAACGTGATCATGTGACCACAGGATGATGCAACCGGTTGTAAATGTGAACTGGTTGCCAAGCACCTGAAATGCAATCATGTGACTGTGGGGGGTTGGTGTGACGTTTTGCGATGCTTGGAAGTGCTTTACAGGCTGTAAAGCATCCATTCCGAGGCTGTCATAACTTCGGACCATTGTTAAATGAATGGTCGTAAGTCAAGGACTACCTGTATTCTCAGTAACCTCCCAACATAGGAATTCACCTAGAGAGGGTGTTTGTTTATAGCTTTGAGTTGCTGATTTGTGTTCTGTAAATGGATGGGAGACTGATTCCTGGTCCGATCCGTTGTCATTGTCATTGTACAGGTACGCAAACAGCACATGGAGCGTTGCCTGACTTTCTTGGTGGATGAGCTCAGAGTTGTGGATCGTTCTGAAGCCCAAAATCGAATTTTCTTTGTTTCAGCCAAGGAAGTTCTCAGTGCGAGGAAACACAAAGCTCAGGGCATGCCTGAGGGAGGTGTGTATGGGATATTAGGTCCACTTCCTAGTGGTGAAGGCCCTTAACACTTTTTAAAGTCTGGCAATTTCCCCCCCCCCCCCCAGAAACACTGAAGTTTGAAAAGACTCGCGCGACTTCAGAAAATGTCTGTTCATCAGCTCTGTTTTGTGCTCTCATAGGTGATGCGCTCGCCGAGGGATTTCAGACACGGTTCCAAGAATTTCAGCATTTTGAGAAAATATTTGAGGTAAACTTCCAGAGTATCTAAACCAGATCGAGTGGACCTATGTATATAATATCATCCATAGGTCTGTCCATTCCAGGATTGTCTCCAAAAAGAAATCTATCTTGGGCTTGGTGTGTTTCCTTAGAGCAGTGTTTCTCAACCTTGGCAACTTTAAGATGTCTTGACTTCAACTCCCAGAATTCCCCAGCCAGCATACTGGTTCAAGGATTAAATTCTTGACTAAGTAGGAACCTGGATTTTCTCTCAAAAGTACTGTAGCATTACGAATGCTTTGCTAACACCTTTTCTGTGAATGCCTGAGCTGCAGCACAACCCAGCATCTTCTCCTTGCATGAAAACCAATTCTCAGTATCTCTAGGTAGAGTAGAAGAGAATGATGGAGGGTGTGGTGTGGAGGCAAATTTAAAAAAGAACAGCCTGGAGGTGTTCGTGGGGATCAAAATGACACCTACAGTAGAAAAACTAACCAGCTCAGTAGTCAGAGAGCCTGCTGAGCTGTCATTCAGTAGAGGTGGTCGGTTATCATTGTAGACCCGAAGGAGCCCGTGGCTGACATCACTGAAGGGGATACCTAGAAATGTCTAATCCTTTTTTGTTTTGCTTTGCGACGGGGGGTCAGCTTAGAAACCCAAACACTTGTATTAAGCCAGGCCCCCAAAAGCCCAGGGAATGCGGCCAGCCAGCCGGCCGTTCAGTTGCCCTCGTTTAACTGGGCCTGGCTGGGGTTGAACCCTTGAACTGTTTGTGGAAGGGTGGTCCTGCTCCAATACAGACATCTCGCTGCTCTGATCTTGTCAATGAGTGGACTTGTTTGAACTGATGGTTTGCCTTATTATTTTCTGTCTTCTTTCATCCCTGAGGTATTGCTAATGTTTCTTATAGCTTCCTACTATGGACTTTCTTCTTGTATAGTCTGCAGGGTGAGCTCATAACCCTTTTGCCTTCTGCCTGTTTGCTGACCTGGAATTGGACTTTCCTGCGTATCTTGTCTAGCTCTAACAATGTGCTCTAATGTGAATCACTTGCTTTTTCATTACTGATCTCTAGATCTACTTCATCGAGCGTAACGGCTCTTGGCTATTATTTGTGTTTTATGTTTCCCTTCTTTTCTTACTCTTTTTTGCCAATAACCATTATTAAAGTTTTAGTTAGTTGTTTATCTATCAAATTTATATAGCCGCCCATCTCACAAAAAGTGACTGTGGGCAGCGTACAACAATTAATTAAAACAATAAATATATAAAAACAGTTCATTATTAAAATGTAAAAAAAACCACAAGGTAGAAGAGAGAGTGAATGTTGGAGCCGTCTCAGGGTTTCACCAGTCCCCTGGGACCCCCAGGCCTGATGACATAGCCAGGTCTTGAGGGGCTTCCGAAAGATTAACAAAGCTCAGCGGGATCGTGACCTGCGGCTTTGAGTTGTGTTAGGATACATTCAAGAATCTAGGAGAGTGCAATAAAGAAGAAAATCAACTGTTTATCTGTGTAAACAGGTGAATAATATGTTTAAGGTTTTACCGAACAGCCAGTAACTGTTCCGATGTAACCCTGTAACTCCTTAATGGAACAGGCCTTATTCCTTCAAGAAAGGGTTTCCAAATATTTAGAGTCATTATATTCTTCTTGCTGCCGTAAGAACTTGCATTAAATTGAAGGTGACATTTTGCCTAAGCTAACCAGAGAATAAACTAGAGGACTTCCACCCCAATGGTGACCCAATTGTGTCTACACAGACTTCTTGGCTACCTTGTCTTCATGAAAAGAACATAAGCATCATCTTCTTGCAAGACAAGTCTATTTGTTACATTTACATGGCGCTGAAAACCTTACACACAGAACTTCTAGATGGCTTTCTTCCATGCATGGACCAGAATCAGATTTTGATGGCACCAGCATGGCTGCTAGATCAATGTGTCTTCAGCCTGCGCCATGTGGTAGGCACCCCAGCCATTATGGATGGATGCAGGAAGCATTAACCCATCTATCCTTCCCTTTTCTGTAGTATTTGGGAAAGGACCATCATGCAGTGGTAGAGTAGGCTGGTCCTCAGGACTTCTCCATACTGAAGGACCCCTGGCAATGGCAGTGGGAGTGACGGAGGCTCTGGAGAGCCAGTCCCAGGGTAGACAGTTCCGCATTGGATGGACCAACGTCCATGTCACACAGCCTGCGGACACCTCTGATATATGCATTCTCCTCATTTGCCCATTAGCTTCTCAGGAGTACATCTAAACCGTAATATAAATTACCTGCTGCAGGCCATTCTGTGAGGTTCTGAAATAATCCTTGCATCAAGTGGATTTCTGTTCATTGTTGCCTTTATCATTCTTTTGCTTTCTGCACATTACTGTTAGCTGGACTGCAAAAGAGAGCAGGAATTGACTGCTCTAGAGTTGGGGTTTTGTTTGCAGCTTGTCTTTTTCTGTTCAATGCATTTTGTTTCCCTTCCTTTATTTTATCTATATATCTATAATAGTAACAGAGTGCTTTCGGAAAGCTAGAAATTCCCAAGTGTTTTGGTGGCGGAATTGCAGTAATGTGTTGTGGCTTGGGCCCCTCGCAGGAGTGTATCTCGCAATCAGCTGTGAAAACCAAGTTTGAGCAGCACACTATCAGAGCTAAACAGATCCTTGAGACTGTGAAAAACATTATGGACAGCGTAAACGTGGCAGCAGCCCATCAAAGGTAGGCCTCTCCTGCTGTGTTTGCCCTGTTGCCCAAAGCCGGACAAAGCCACCAGGCTGCGCTGACCTTTCTCTCCGCTAGCTGGAGGTGAGTAGAGCCAATGAGGAAAGGAAGCTTTGAGCTTCTGCCCGTGATGCTGGATTTGCCCGTTGCCGAGTTCCTAAAGTCCCAGGGAAACATGAACAGCCTCCAAGTCATGTTTATTGTTGTTGATATTATTTCTGTGCCACCTTTTCCTCATAGGGGAGCTCAAGTAGTGTACAGATGAATGATAATTTAAAAACCCTTAAAATATGTTGCCAGTTTGGTGTAGTGGGTTAAGGCATCAGGCTAGAAACCAGGAGACCCTGAGTTCTAGTCCCACCTTAGGTGCAAAGCCAGCTGGGTGACCTTGGGCCAGTCCCCCTCTCTCAGCTCTAGGAAGTAGGCAAGGGCAAACCACTTCCAAAAAACCTTGCTAAGAAAGCTGCAGGGACTAGCCCAGGCAGTTGCCAAGAGTCAAATACAGGCTCTGTGTGTGTGTGGGGGGGGGGGGGGGGGCAAGGTAGAATCATAGAATCATCGGGTTGGAAGTGAGCTTGGAGGTCATCTAGTCCAACCCTCAATCTTCAACAGTAAATTAACAGTGCTAGAAAGCAGTAAAATACAAATATTAAAGCTATGTTCTTATTATAAAAAGTCTCCCTTGCAAAAGAATTCTATGGCTGCTCCGTACCCAAGACCCTCCACTCCATCCTCAACATCCAGGCCCTGCCTTCCAGGCTGATTGACAGCTGGGTTCTTTCTCCCAGAGAGGGACTGAACTGCAGTGTTATCTGGGTGACACCCTAATGCGGCATTTCTCAACCCTGACAACTTGAAAAGGTGTGGACTTCAACTCCCAGAATTCTGGGAGTTGAAGTCCACACCTCTTCAGGTTGTCAAAGTTGAGAAACACTGCCCTCATGCACTCACCACCATTTTCTTTGTTTTTTTCTTGAGCCATCAGCTGGAGATGCAGAGGGAGGAAGCTCTCTGTAGTAGCTTTCTTTCATGATTGACAGAGGTGCAGAAGGCCCACCTTCTTTTCCATCCCTCCCAGCTTTCCAGAGAGGAGAAAGACAGTCATAAAGTTGGTTCCCGAGTTGGTTTGAGCTGCAGACTGAGTTGGTCTCCTTGTCCTTCGTTTTGCCTTGAATCTGCGTAGCAGGGTTGGTAGCCACACTGTTATGCTAAGCTTATGTCCACCAGAGGCTGACCGCTGCCTTTCCGCTGCCTTAGAGTGCATTCGATGGAAGAAAGAGAGGAGCAGAAAGACAGGTTGGAATTTGTACGAAACCAGCTCAACCTTTTAACAGACGAGATTAAGAGGAAAATTAAAGAAGTTACAGAAGAAGTTGCCAACAAGGTAAGCAGCCAAGAGCTCTGTTCTTCAGTTGCACCGTCGTGGACGCCATCTTAACTTTTTTGACCATGCCCTGCAGATGCCCCTGTTGCAAACAGTTTTAGCATAATACTGTATACATTTTTGTTTTTTTTGTTTTTTTGAAATATTAAAAAAAAACACTCCTACTGATCTTGCTCATGCCTGTGTCATATTTTCCAGGTGTCTTCTGCCATGACTGATGAAATTTGTCGGCTTTCTGTTTTGGTAGATGAGTTTAACTCTGATTTCCATCCCTCCCCACAAGTTTTGAAGCTTTATAAAAGTGTAAGTTCTGCCATTGGCTTCCTATTCCTTGGCTAGTGTTGTGTTATGATAGTAGATCATTTCTGTGGATTGTTTTTTTTTATGTTACTGAAGCATCAACTACTTGAGCATCATATGCACTAATTTCTGTGATGTCAATATGTAGAGTCCAGAATTGATCAAAGTTACATAAACTCGCCTTGTGATTTTTTAGTAAAAGGATTAATAAATCTAGGTTCATAGTAAAGCTCATCATCTTCCTTTTGCCAGGAACTCAACAAGCACCTAGAGGAAGGGTTAGGAAGGAATCTGGCTGACCGTTGCTCCAGTGAAGTCCACAACGCTATGCATCAATCCCAACAAGAAATGATTGGTAAAGAGGAATGAGTAGATTCTGCCCTTCGACTCCTTTCCTCCCCATGTTGCATATTTGGGTTGATGGGTACAGATCTTCTGATCCAAAGTTTCTGAAACAATGAGGCTGCATCATCCTGGTCCCCTTGTGTGCAATTTCAGACATGCATTCAGTTCTTAGAGCTGCCTTTCCTCCTCCTCTGAGTAGTCCTCTTGGTTATAAACAGAAGTATGTGGTTGCCACTTAGCTGTCCTCAGTTTTCTGATCCTGGAGTTCTTTCAGGCTTCTCCCTAAGACTGCTAGCTCTGGAATTGGTGTATGCAGCAGGTCACATGCTTACCTGGTGGCCTCGGGGGCTTTGTGTGTTCTGGGCTGGTCCTACAATTAGGCAAAACGAATCGGGATGAGTGGGTGACATGGGGCAAATCCCAGAGAAGCTGCTTCTTTATGCCTAAGATAGCCAGCTCTCTTGAGTAATTTGTCATGAGCAGCTGCTTGATTTGTGTCAGTCTTGGGGTCCTCCGAATGACTCTTGGGGGAGCAAGAAGCATCGAGGGGGAAAAAGAGTATGTGGCAAGGTTTTATATGGCTCAGTTGGGATAACTTTGAGAACTCTCTCTTCTTTCTCAAAGAGCAGCATTAAACCTGAGCATAGGAAAAGCCACTGGAGATACTTGGTGGCCTGCTAAGGAGTAGCGAACATTCTTATTAGACAGCAGGCTAGGCTGAGGTATCTGAAAAGGGATGCTGACTGCTGTTGGTTCTGGAGCTACAAGCAATGGAGCTGCTGTATCACCCATCTTACAGAGGTTTTAAATAGGGTGGGTCAGCCAGGTTTGGCTTTAATGCCACCCCACTGCATTCAAAGTGAAACTTCCTTCAAGTTTCTCAAGCGCAGCATATGAGAAGCTACAGCCCAACTCAACGAAGCGTTCCACTTTTAGAATACAGCAGAAAGAGCTGTTCCAAATGGCCGCACGGTCCAGTCATAACACGGTCTCACTATGTCCGATGCGTTGGCTGGAGTAACTTCTGTTGAATGCATTTCAAGAGCCAATTCTTGCATTTGAGAAACCTTTGGTGTTTCTCCAATAGGTCTCTGGGGAGGCATGCATGGATATGTGTGTCTGTATATATGAGACACAAGCAGCAGCACACAAAGTGTGACACTGTATTTCTGGAAATGGGTTTAATTTTGCTTTTTTTCACTCAGTGTCTTTTTCTTCTTTAGAAAATCTGCAGCCCCTCTTGCCTTCAGATGTCCAGGACAAGCTCCACTTGCTCATTCCATGCAGGCAGTTTGACCTGAGCTACGATTTGAACTGCCACAGCCTCTGCTCAGATTTTCAAGAGGATATCACCTTTCGGTTCTCCCTGGGCTGGACAGCTCTCGTTAGTCGCTTCCTGGGCCCTCAACACGCTCACCGGGTTCTGCTCAGCATGGCAGAACCAGCTCTTGCCGTGAGTGCTTCAAATGGTTTCAGACTCAGCTTGTATAGGTGGAGCCTCATCTGTGCAACTGGCAGATCAGATCTGAACGTTGTAGAGCGTTCAGCACCCCAGTCACAGCTCGTGATTGTGAACAGCTTCCAGAACCAGTGATAGGAAACCTTCTGTTCCTAAGTGCCATTGGTTGTGCTTGACTGTTGAGATGGATGCCTCCAATGAAATAGCAGGATATCATTTTGCATAAAGTATTTTATTTTAGTGAGGCTCTTCCCCAAAGTTGGTGCACTGTGTGTCTTCAGACTACAGTCGCACCCTTGGTAGCACTAGATTGGCTCATGAATACGTGAACGTAGAGTTCTTATTTAAAACCCAGCTGTCTCCACCTTCCAGGCAGACGTACTGCAGAGTTTGCATTCTCTTTCCTAGATCCCTAGATCTCTTGCCTCCACTCCTTGCACCACTAGTGCTCCCACTCTGACCCCGGAGAATGCATCGCAGGAGGAGCTCATGGTTTCCTTGGTCACCAATCTGGCCTCACTGACATCTCGGACGTCCATGACGGTCATCATCCTTGGCGGTCTGGTGAGTACCATGACCATCTCTGCCTTAGTGAAAAAACTGGGCTTTGCCTTATACCAGCCCCTTCCACTCAAAAAGGTTCTCTTAACCCAGCTCTACGGATCTTTTTTCTTCCCAAGTCTGACTCTGACCCAAAACACTCTTTATATACCTTTTATTAGGATAGCAGGGTGAACTCTTAGCTATACTAGCACAAGACTCTGTTTAGTTATATAGCAAAGTCACATTATGCGGGCATGGGAGTCATGTCCCACCCAAAAGACTTGTTTTCTCTAGCCACGCTGTTGAGAGCAGATCCATCGCTCTCAATAGTTGAGACTTTGGCTTGCGAATCCACCCTCCTTGACACTGGTAGATCCTTCTTTAACAGAAGGCAGGAAGCTGTCAAGTTAAGCATAGGCGGGCTACGTGAGGTTAGCAGACTGCATATATACAGCACGCAAAGAGAACTTCCCTGCTTAAAAGATGGAACAAATGCGCGAGAAAAAGTGGACCTTCTCTTTTGCAGTTACAAAAATTAAAATAATAGATTTTTCAGAAACAGAAATAGACATTCAGAAACTCTGTCCTTCTGCTGGGAGGTGCAGTTCCTGTACCCCCAAACTACCACATTTTGTTACCATCTCACTCATAGCCTAACAATTTTATAAAAGTGTCACAGTGAATGGTTTCCTCTTCGGTTTATGGTTCCTCTGTAAGACACTGCAGTTGTTTCAGTCTAAAATTGTTAATAACTCAACACTGTTTGCAAAATTCAAAATTTTAATGACAGACATAATCCTAAAATAATTATTCTTTTTTTTTAAAAAAAAGTAGGAAACCTTCAGATTAAAAACACCCAGAAAAAATTACCTTAAAAATAATAAGAAGCCAACATCTATCGAGCACTTGTGAAACAGTCAGCTTTGCATTTAAAAAAAAAAAAAGCCCAGAGATTGGGAAATTCGTGTTGTCTCCTTTCCGACCCAAAGAGATGTTTTCTAGCAAATATTCACATTTTCCGACTGGAGCTATCTCTGATCCAGAGCTTCTCTTCCAGATTTGGAGAACTGTTGGCTGGAAAGTCATCTCTCTTTCCCTGAGTATGTACGGGCTATTGTATCTCTACGAGAGGCTTACTTGGACAACGAAAGCCAAAGAACGGGCTTTTAAGCAGCAGTTTGTCAACTATGCTACAGAAAAGCTGCAACTGATCATCAGCCTTACCAGCGCAAACTGTAGCCATCAGGTGCAACAGTATGTCTGACCTGTTTCATAGCCAGACTTCCCCTCCCTCTGCACCTTGAGGGGCCTCCTTGCTCCCCGGTTGAGTGGGGATGTCGTTTCCATAGCTCTACTACGCTGTCCCTGGGCTATTGATGGATTGGGCTCTGCCGTTTTCTCTCCTAGGGAAATGGCCACCACATTTGCTCGCCTCTGCCAGCAGGTTGATATCACAGACAAAAATCTGGAGAAGGAGATCGAACGATTGTCCAAAACAATTACTCAGCTAGAAAAAATCCAGAACAGCTCAAAGCATCTACGGTGGGTAATTCCAGGAGAGGTGTTTGTCAGTGCCTTGGATGAAAGATCAGGAATGTTTGAATAGCAGACAAAGAGCACCTCCATGTTAGTTTGGAGTGCTTTTAAATATATGTATATAACACCATACGATGAGAATGAATGGGTGTCTGTGTCTAACTTGGATTCATTTAGAGACACCCTCTTTATTTTAATTACTGTTGTCTTATTCCAAACACTAATTTACCAGTTCTCGTCAAATTGACTTGGATATTGTTGTGAATGTTTGAGGTCCCTTGTGGGCTCCTTAGAATGTAGTTCTTCTTCCGTTCTTGGACACACACGCACGCACGGCTTCTGTAGCTAATTTGTCTTATCTGCCTTCTGTACTCTATCCCTTTTCCTCTCCCCGAAATCAAGTTGGAGAATTCATAAAGCATAGCCATTAGGAAGCTAGGTATATTTCCTCTGCTGCCCGGCTCCTGCTATGGATTCTCCTGTCTTAAGAGTGCATCTCAAATATTACAGCCCATGCCACCTTTAGGCCGCTTGCCAAGGAGTTCAACCCCATTGTGTGATAAGCACTCACATTTTACCACGCAACAGCTGAAACCAACTATCATCTTGAGGCTGATCCAGTTTTTAAATACCTTTATGAATACAATACTTGAATTATTTTATTGATGTGACTGCCTAGTTCTTACATTATTCATGGGACATTGTTAGTTATATAAACATTCTTAATTTTAGTAATGGTGTTACATAAGTATGGTGACCATATTTTCTTGGAAAAATTAAAGGAAAAAACCCAAAAAAGGGGCAAATCTGAAAGAGGTTCATATGGATAAACAATATTAATTGTTTATGTTTATAACTTAGTTTTACAAAAGAAAATTCAAGAGCAAAACCAAGAAAAACTTTACAAAAACGTGTATTTTAATAAAAACACCTAAAATCAAACATAAATTTATTTAAAAAGGACAATTCAATTTCCCTATTTTTCAGAGGAATGTGAAAGACTGTGCATTAAGTGGTACCACTTGTATGGTAGAAGCTAAATGACTGAAATAAAGGACAAAGGTGACTTTTTGAAAAATAAATAAATCTAAAGGACAGCTTTCTGAAGTAAAGGACTGTCCTGTATAATAAAGGATGCGTGGTCACCGTATATACATAAGTCTTAATTGTATTGGGCTGCGTTCCAAACATTAACTTGACTGAAGGCAGGAGAAGTGTATCACTCCAGGAGATTCCCAGCCCCAAAGATTTTGGAGGGCAAGAAGGGTTTTGGAGGGGTTTTGAGCCCCCAGAATTGCCTCCCTCCCTGTCGCATCGGTAAATTTCTCATCGGCCCACACGTTCATCATGGGTGCGGATCATTGATTTCATGTCCCAGAAATGTTGGGGAAGTATGCTAGGCAATCTGTGGGCTAATTTATTCCCCTCCTTCATTTTGTAGGAAGAAAGCTGTTTATCTTGAAGATGAATTTGACTGTTTTTCCGAGGATTTTCTCCAGAAAAAGAAGTGTGGAATTTAAAAGATTAGCACCGTTTCTCTCTCCTTTAAGTCACATGAATTTTTCCTGCTCCTTCGACTACCCTACTTCTCCATTGCTACTTGGCTGTTCTGATACTTACTTAGGCTATGAATTGTGCCTAAGAACTCAGGAAGGAAGCAGTATTTACTATTGATTGAATCATTTTGCAACTTTTCGCAAGAGAACTAATTTGTATTTACTGTTGCATATGAAATTTATTTGGAAATGTAAAAAGTATATAAAATAAACACAAACACCTATAGTATTTTGGATTAATGCTTATCCCAAGGGTCAGCTCCTCTTCTGGCATCCAGGAGAAACATTTCCCACCCTGGTCGTGTATCATGCTGCTAACGGCAGTTCTCCGTGGGAGTGAGCAACAGTGGTTTTTTCGAAGACTCGTGTTAAAGAGCAATAATACAGAACGCTGCCAATTTTTGAAAGAGATTTGTGGTGTTTGGATGCAGAGACAATCAGTTTTCTTGATGCCATTTTAGGTTTTTCATTTGGCTGAAAGAGGAATTAAGCTTTCGAACATTGTGTTGCATATTGAAAGCTTTACGTTCTTACTAGGGGAGTTCTTGGCTTAAGTCAGATTGATTTAGCAGAAAATCTGGATGTCCTGTACTTACTCGACTTCTCAGAGTAGCCTTTGTAGGATGGCTGCGGTCGGCAGGCATCCTTTTCTCAAAAGGGAGTTCTAGGAAACCAGAGTATTGTCATAATTTGTGAGATAAATGGGGGTAATGTCTAAATTTAACATTGCAGTCTCACATACCCGTCAGCAGCATTTTAATTTAGGACTATAGTGTGATAGCTAAAATTCATTTGGATAGTACACTCCAAACCACTAATTTGAAGTTAAATTTTTGTGCAGTTTCTAAAGTATGTATTTTAAAAAAAAAGTTCCCAGGATTATAGCTGCTTCACGTGGGACAAGAGAGAAGGAAATAATGTCCAGGTACTTCTTGTATCCTTCCTTCCCTTACAGCTGAAATATCCGAGATTGTCAGAGTTAGTGACTCAGTCAGTTATGGAGGCAAACACATGGCGTTACTTGTCCATTTATACCTTTCATGTTGGTGGAATGTTATAATGGTTGACATAACCAAGGGCTTCTCTGTTTTGGGTATTCTTTTTGTATCTTCTCATGACAATCTTTGGTTGGCGCCTTCTACTGCTTCTGAATTATATAATTAATGTGTTAATTTATGAACTACTTTTCTGGCAGCATAATTGGCATGGAAGTCATTTTAACCAAGAAAATATGAATATGCATGTTTTTTTTAAAACAAAGTGAGAATTAACCTTAATTCTACAAAAATGTCTGCTGTGGTGGTGCTTGGTAAGAGTTCATAAGATACAAAGGGCTAATGACGCCATTGGCAGTTTTCTCAAATTCCTGTCTTGTTCAGCGACAAGAGGTTCACTCTGGTATTATTCTGATGCATTTGGATGCTTAATGTGGTTCTTCTGTCCTCATCTGAGATCAATACAGTAATTATAGATGCAACCAGTGACATTCTACTGAAATGTTAAAGTGACAACTTGAAACACACAAGTAAACGGATTAAAAAATTGCAGCTGTTTCATGGCCATTTTTCTTTCCAGAATTTTAGTGTTGAAGAAATTGAAAATAGAGCAAGGAAGACACTGAATAGTAGCCCTTCTTTCTGGGAAAGCCTCTTTAGTAGGGCATAAAAACAATACATGCATTATTCACATTTTCATATGGGCTGCCAGCAACCTCTTCTTTAAAATGGAAAAGGCTCAGTAGATATCTGGTTGGGGATATTCAAAACTCTAGTGTTTTCAACCTTGGCCACTTTAAGATGTGTGGACTTCAACTCCCAGAATTCCCCAGACTTACTAAGGTTGAAAAAAACTGCTCTAGTCCCTGTTTTAATCTATGACACTTCATAGCTGATGCCCATGCTACTTTAAGAGGACTACCCCATGGCAATGCCAGCTGCTTGCTATACGTTTTCTAAAGTAGGGCATGAAGCGCAGTGGTCTTGGTATCCTCATCCAGGGCTATTTAGCATGAAGGTATTTTCCTTAACAATGCTTTGTACTTCTGATCACCCTGAATTTTCTATAAAGTTACTAACACCCTCCAATTGAGCATGCTTTCTTTGGTTTAGGAGCTACAGAACTTGCCTCGAAGTCCCAGCAGGTGGCAGCACTAATTGATCTTGATCCATCCTGCAGAAGCAGAGGCACACCTGCTTTGTAGGTGGACAGGAAATTCAGGGCTGCAGGTTGCACTGAAAAATGGAAAAAGCATCCTAGAAGGCAGCCATGGCCAACTACTTCCATATCGTGGCCAAGAAAATGTGAATGTCCATGTGGTCACCAGTTCAACTCAAAGGAGGTGTTATCTTACTGCTAAACTATGACCGAGAAGGAGTGATAAATGGAATGATGGCTGTAAATAGTGTTATAAAGGAATATCCAGAGTGGCAACCTGTAATACATTTTGTTCCTGCAGCAGTGTCTGGTAAAAAAAAAACAAAGTAAAATCAGGGTAATTCTGATACACACATTAATGTTCCCCGTTTCCCTAAAATAAGGAAATTGTCAAACAATTCTTAGTGACAAGTTACCTTAGTCTTAGTCTTCCCCTAATACAGAGCTTTCCAAACTGTGTGTCGCGACACACAGCGTGGTGTGTCGCCACACCACCAGGAAGCGGCGGCGCGCGCGTGCGCAGCGGCAGCAGGATCAGTGCTTCCATGTTTTAGCGGAGGCTGCTGCCGTGCACGCGCCGCCGCACGCCCCCCCGCGCTGCCGCTGTGCGCACGCCCCCCTGCGCCGCTGGACAGTAATAGCCCTGGAAAGCCCTGCCCTAATACATGTGGTTAGAACTAGGAACCTGCTTTTGTATATTGGCTTTAATCCAGTATTTTAATAGTTTTAAGGGAAACCCATTTTAAGGGCAACTTCTAAAACTAATATCCATGTGTGGGAATTATGATCAGGATTATTTTACATTAATTGTTGCTTCAATACAAATCATCTTGGGGAAAATGTATACACAAGAAAATGATAATTGTATCAAAACTATCTTGATCTTACAAATGCTTGCAAGGAACGGCTATTTATGGAATACAGCCTGAGGCATGCTGTATGAAAATCCTTTTTGTCACACTCTAAGCAGCTTTATTATATTCCTGGAAAAAGATAACTGGTTAGATTTAGAAGAGGGAAGAATGAATCTCAAAATATTTTAAAGCTGAAATGTGTACTGCATCCAAGTACAGTAAGAACATCTCCGATCTTTCGCAGGATAGGAGAAGGTAACAAGGAATAAGATGACTATTGCCTCTAAAAATTGTATCCATCATCTCCTGAAATCCTATTTAAAAAAAGAGAGATACCAGTGGGAGATTTGTGGATATACCTGGTTTGTGGTGCATGCAGTGTTAATTCTTTCTTCCTCTATTTTGAGGGGGGAAATCCTTTGCCCCTTTTGTTCTGTGTCAAAATGCAATTATGTATTTAAAGTATGTATCTAATTTTTAAAAATGTGACAAAGAATTCAAAAGGAATGTGTTGAATAGCAATATCCCATATTCTAATGGCTGTCAACAAGCATGATTCATAAAGGACTACAGAGTAAGCCTTTCAAACTGTAAAATCCCTGAAAAGTTTTTTGCTTTTGTTTTCTAACATGGAGTAATCCAGGTTCTTTGACAGAGTAACTGGTGGGACTTTAGATGCGATATGCTAAATAACAGGCATTTATGAAATCAACTAAAACAGGAGAGAGAAAGCCTAGTTAAAAGCACTTGTTTATTGGTTACAATGTCAAGTCAGGCAACATTTTTCACTGAGACACTGTACAATTACAAAGGAAAGATTCATTCGGGGAAGAACTATAAACAATTCATAGCAAGTGTCCATCCCCCCTCCCCCCCCCCGACAGGGAAGTCTTTATACAATAGCACTAAGGAAAAAAAATGGCACAAATCCCTGTGTTTTTGTTTAATTAATTAGGTTAAATAAAAGGATTTAAGATGTTCTGAATACACAATCCAAGAGGCAGTGCAGAATCACTTGGTACCTGGAAATATTTTGGAAGGTTTTCTTCAAGAGAAGATGGTAACAAGCGAAGGTTAGAAATAACCCTACCACACACTTCCTGGAATAAATTGTAAGAGCAAAAGCACAAGACTGTCCATTTATGAAAACAAGTTAGACGCAACTCCTTTGGAGGAGGATGCGAGGATCGACACAGAGATGTGCTGCAGCAAGAAGGAAACAAAGAGAGCACCATTGTGTAGTAAAAATAAAGGCCTGAAATATCTAAGAAGCCCATATTATTCAAAATCAAACCTTGTGTGGCACAAAGAAAGTCAGGCACGTTTTTCAAAAAATCTTATTTATTAATCATTTAGTAACACTGTGAACAGACTCACCAGAACACCACTAAGCATTTAACAGTCTTGCATGTATTTTACACAATCTTTATTTCACTAAAAGAAACAAAGGAAAAAGAAAAGTAAGACTTGCAGTGCCTCTAATATGGAAGAAGTCTGAGTAGCACAAGTGCCTAATTAAAAGGGGAGGGGGGCGCAAGTCCATTATTTGCAAGGTTAGAAATTGCCACCTAGCATTTCTAAATAACAGCCGGGATCCTGAACAAGTCATGTATCTGTATGACATGGTTTCATCCACATAGGGAGGGCCACTGATTTTCCCTTCCAGCTACAGCGAATGCTACTCGGGAGCCACGCCCCCTCTCCAAAAAATCATGTTCAAGGGACGGTTTTCCAGGAGTCAAGAGGAGCTGCAGTAAGAATGGGGGCAGCAGGAGGGAAGAAAAGTTAGGGAGAATACTACCGAACAGCTCAGTTATACATGCAGGACTTACAAATTCTACCTACAAGGGGAATTGGTTATATACAGACTGGTCGTGTAATGAGCCCTATTGCAGCGGGAGGCACTAGCTGACCTGGCTTGGCTCACTCGATGATAAAGCCTGCGGCGCTTTCTGAATCCTCAATGGGATGTCAGACACCGCTTCTTGAGTAACTGTACAATTCATCTTGGGGGGCACTATCAATTCCAGGTGGTGTTACTTCTACTGGAAATACTATTGCCATTCACTCTGATGCATAAACCACAGCGGGTTACTTAATCACAAACCATAATCAGCACAAGGTACAAAGCTCCCGTGGGAGGCAGGGAAATGGAGAAGGGAAAACAGCGAGAATCTAAATCATCAAGGGTCTTCGCTATAGGACAGGAATGGGTAACCTATAGACTCCAGGTCAGGCAGAATCAAAGATTTCAGAACCCTTTGGGGTAAGGGGCAAAACGGGGCCTTAATTCTACAGAAGATCAGGTTGACTTTCCCCATTTAGAAGGGGAGTTAAGGAGGAAACTAAGTACCTTATGGCTCTGTACTTTTCTTCCTTAACCCCTCCTGGCAAAAACACGAAATTTGAGCCCTGTCTCCTCCAGGGACACACCACGAGCTATAGCCCCTGCGGCCCCCAGGTAGGGCAGGAAGAGAACGTGCAACCCCAGCTCCCAAAAGGTTGCCCATCTCTGCTGCAGGACATCCATTCAAAACCCATTTCATTTTATGTATTCCAGGCAAATGTACTTTGGCAAATCAAATTGGGAGATCAGTTAATTCTTACAATTTACACTGAGGACTACACTATACAACCAGCCTCACGTTTAGGCAAGCTACTCTGCTTCCTGGGGGAATCATTCCCAAAATGATTGATTACTGATGAAGTACGATAACCGATACACTAAAACAGTGTTTCTCAACCCTGGGACCTTTAAGATGTGTGGACTTCAACTCCCAGAATTCTCCAGCCAATTCTGAGAGTTGAAGTCCACACATCTTAAAGGTCCCAAGGTTGAAAAACACTCCACTAAAATAACACTTAAAGACTGTAATGGCTTCCAGCTTCTTCAACAGACTGAACAATTCACTCCTCTGTATTTTTTTGTGCTGGACATTTTTCCCCTAAAAGGGCAAATCTGTCTTACTCATGCAAGGCAATCTTAAGGCCCTTACAAAACATATACTTAACAGAAAGGAGACAAATAGTGGACCAAAGGTGAGGTAAGTTGTATAGTGAAGAGCTGTATTATAACACTAGAAAAATTAATAACTCCTTCAGGATGAAATTACATCAGTATCAGATGTAAAAAGAATGAACCGTATGAGAGATAGTAAACACTGTGTGTTCGTATCCTAACACATGTAATAGGATCTTTTTTCTCCCTTTTTTTTTTTTTTTTTTTTTTGCAAGAACACCTCTCTGTATGTCAACAGAGAATTCATGGCCTGTTAGAGCTCCTACATCCAATATGCTTGGCACGTGCTTTGGTGCTTTTGCCACCAGTAAAAAAGGCTGGAATGCAGGATAAAAAATTGGTCAAAGTTGACAAGACAAATGGCACTGCATCAAAGTATGTTTCAATATGTTAAGAACTACTAACCTATTGTCCAGACAGAGGAGATTTTAGGGGGACATATAACATTGGATCTTTCCTCTGCCGTGAAATGGGATAACGCAGGACCGAACCTACATTTCAGGCTACTTCCATAAGAATCAGATCCACTTCATATCTGCTACAAGTACAGACAGCAACAAAACTAATTTCGGGGATTTTTTAAAGCACATTTTCATGTTAATATTGCCTCTTAGCATATCCATGAGAACAGGACAATTCTTATGGCCTATTATCAGGTGACCTTCACTCAAAAATTGAAAGAGACCAAAATCAAGAGGAAGTGGTTCATTTACTGTGATCCTACAATACTTGATGCCCCATAAAAGACTGAAGCCATGGCAAGTCACTAAATGGGATCTATTTTAAGAGAAGAGGAAGACTGGGGAAGGCAAATTCATTTGTTAATGTTTCCCCAAGACTTGCAAACACAAAAACTTAAAAAGGCAGTTAAAAGTTTTCTGGAATGTCTGGGTAAACCCACTCCATAGCTTGGCACAGCAGCTATTAAAACGAACTTTCTGCACTTCTTGTAATAGGTGACTAGTGTAACTGAAGTTTCAAATAGCTCATTAAAAAATTGATGTAGCATGTGCTAGAGTCCTAAAGAGGCAATACTAATGCAGTGATGTCCTATTTTAACACTTCTCTGCATATGCAAGATTCATATGAGAGAATTTTTTTCTACCTGGAATATGTAAAGCAGGAGAATTATAATGTGTGGATGCACTCAGAATATGCCCCACATACATTTGGAGTGATGCGGTTCAATGAGGGTTCAGGTACCTTTGCTAGAAATTGGAAGCAGCCTTAAATTCAGTCTTAAGCTAGTCAAAATAGACAATGAGTTTATAGGAGATGAGAAATATCTCATTTACAGTTATTGTGCCCACAAAAATACATCCATCAAACAAACACTGTCTCAAGCATTTACCTATATTTCAATTTACTGACCCTAATCTCATTAGAGGCCGTTAGAAGGAAGCTCAAAATCTAGATATCTAAACATTTCAGTTCTTATATTTGAAGGATGCATCTGATCACCTATTGAACTCTGTGGGTCTCAGAGCCCCCTGGCTCTAATGGGTTCTCTGGGATCTGCTGGCACAAAGGGGAGAAAAAGTCACCGACCAAGAAGGGGGCTAAAAGTCACAAGAGTCATCAGGGCGTTTCCTTTTGTTTGTTTGGTTGCTTTTATACAGACACTCAAACACCTTCTGTTATAAAATTTCACAAACAGCTCATTAACTTCACACTTTATCTACAGTAAATTCACGAAGAAAGGAGGGGAAAAATTATAACAGAAGACTAGCTGATCCATTGTAGAACTCAGAAGATACATCTTAGGTTAAACGCAGAGCTATATAAATGCAGTTTCTTTAAAAAAAACACAAACATTGTTCCTTTACTTACAGACAAAATGTTACATGATTGGCTGCTATGTGTATATTCAATTATGTACAAAAAAGTACAGAATTAGCAGGACTGGGGAACAAGCAGAAATCCCTTCAGGGCAATGTAGTCAAACCAAAGGCTAACAGACCAGCTCTTTTAGCTTCAATCACCACAAAGAGGTGTGCCGCCCTCTACCTTTTTCCTTGAAAGAAAGTCACTGATTTCTCCCACCCACCACTTCTTCACTCTTTTTGTTTGTTTGTTTGTTTTAACTTCATTTACAGAAAGCCTACTTATGCAATAATCAGCAAGTAGAAAAACTTCACCTGTAAATACAAAGTAGAAATGTTATTTCACAGCAAGAGGCTGCAGCATTGCTCTCTCCAGATCTCAATGGAGAAGGTGTGCGTGTCTATTGGGGTACGTTTCAGATGCCACGTTAATTCCAGATTCTGAGAAAACTGTCCCAAGATCCTGTAGCTACTGCCATGCCATCATCAGTCACTCCTAAGCAGCTGACTCGGTTGTCATGACCAGCAAGAACACCTGAAGGGTCAAGGAGCATAATAATGAAACAAATGGCCCTGAGATGATCCATTTTAAGAAACAGATTCACAATTCTCATGTGCTTCAATGCATTTGTATCTCTGTTTTCAGAAATATCTTCTCACAAAACGCCTTAACAACAATACAGGGAATGGATTGAAGTACCCAAAAAAACCCAACAACCCCAGTTTGATTTCAGTTGTGAAAATCAAGGCAAGACTGAAGCACTTGTGCAAATGTATAACAACTTTTTTAAAAACCTGCACTAAAGATGAAAGATGCAAAGTATGCACAGATGGAAGGGATTTCCAGAGGTGAAGGGCCATGAATGGAAAACCCCTGATGCTTACTTATCAATCCAGCTTTCCTTAAAGGTAGCTCTTTGGGGAAACTGTTAACAAATGGTTAAGGCTTTAAGATCAAAAACCAATGAAACAAAGCTTAACAATGAACTGGTATTCCACATAACTGGCATCCCACAGAACAGTCGCAAGAAAACGGTAACACACTCAAATCATGTGGCTCCTATTAACATAGTAGCCTTAACTCACCTGCACGTTCTCCCTTCAAGGTATCCCAAACGTTGCAGTTGAAATCATCATACCCCGCCAAAAAGAGACGTCCGCTCTTTGAGAAAGCTACAGAAGTGATCCCGCATATGATGTTGTCGTGAGAATACATCATGAGCTCCTGGTCTGCACGAAGATCAAAGAGTCGACAGGTAGCATCATCCGAACCAGTGGCAAAGGCATGGCCGCTTGGGAAGAACTGGGAAATGCAACAAGAAATAAAAATGTAGACAGAGGAGGAAAAAAAGGAAGAAAGCAGGCAGAGAGGAAGAGGCCAGCTCTGGAATCATGTGCTAAAATTCAAAGTTCACTCATTATTAGACTAGCTGTGCTCAAAATAAGAAAGAAGAGATTTTACAAAAGACTTAGAACAGCATCTTACATGGTACCTGAAGCTTTAAATTTGTATGAAATCTTATTTTATCTCATACTTAAAAATTTGCCAAGTTCTTTATTCTTCATTAGCAAAGCAAGAGAGTTCTCTCAAATAACGGAACGGTTAACCACCTAAAACTTTAACGGGATTGTGTGGATGACCCAGGAACCGAGTTCTGCATCACAGAGATTGGCACCCCAGAAACTGCAAACTTGTGGCTCCGCTAACTCCGCTTCCCAACTCGCTGTCCCTAAAAAGCCCTTGGCCCATGCAAAGTTGGCTTCCACAGATGAAAGCGATGAAGAGGATTTGCACACATGCGATACGTGGATGGAAACTCCAAAACCATCTAGCGGAGGTAGTGGAGAAATAGTTAATGCATACAAGCAAGCATTCATAGTCTCCTCTCCGTATTATTTACAAGCAAGCTCGCTTACACAAACTGCATTAATGTCAGATACGTGTCCCATGAACGACTGCCTGCACATCCCGTCTCGAATATCCCAGAGCTTGGAAGAGGCGTCACAGGCACCTGACACAAAAGTGCTCATGTCTGGGCTTAGAGAGAGACTCATGACATCTCCAGTGTGTCCAGTAAACGCAGTCGTCTGTTGGCCTGTCTCAATATCCCACAGAGCACTGCAAGCGAAATAAAAATATTTGAATTCAGAAGCTTAAATATTTAGCTAGGGGAGCTGTAGCACCCTCATTAAAAAAAAAATCCCATGACACTCACCAGGTAGTGTCTCCAGAGCTCGTAACTATTTGGTTGTCATCTAGAAAGCGACAACAGGACAAGTACCCTAAAACATAGAACAACAGAAAAATGGCTGTTCAAAATGGCTGCTTCAAACTGACTCAAATTAAGTACAGAATCCATCTTTCTGAAAACTTCTAGCCTTTATTAAAAACCTTTTTAATACTTAAAACTACAAATGTCTAAAATCAGGGGAGCAATTTCAAGATCTGGGGGAAAGCTGAGTTAGCAAACAAATTAGAAATGGGATGGCCTGGTGGCATCTAACTCAAATACATTACAAGCTGCTGGCCATAAATGTCCATAAAATTTACCTATGAGGTTCACTTGCTGATGCTCGGTAAGAGGCATTTTTCATCTTTTTGGATAGGACAGAAAAGCAGCAAATGCATGTAAAACAATACCCACACCAGTTATTTAACACAGAATCCATGGGCCAAATCCTATGTTAGAAAATGCCATTTATTTATTTATTTGGAAAATTTATTCCTTTTAAAAATTATCCCAGAGAGGTAATATATTCCATTATTTCTTCCCATTCGACTCCCTTGCTTTCAGTGGGTAAGAGAAAGTTAAGGGCGTTATCATTTCATTAAAAACGGTGGAAGAGATAGAAAGAAGCGAAAGGCAGCTGACCAGTGTGGCCCGGCAGTTCTCTGCTCACTCGGACGTTGCCCTCCCTCGTCTTCAGATTGTAGATGGAGCAGATGTTGTCCAATCCACCACAAGCGACATAATTGCCGGATGGCGCATATGCACAGGTCATTACCCAGGAAGACCGCAAAGGAATAGCGTGCATCTTTAAAAGGAGAATGAAAAGAAAGCACCATGAGGAGTTATCCTCTTCAAAAATCAGATGGTGTGGATGATTAACAGATACTGCCGGAACTACCATTGCACTGGGAGCAGCAGATAATTCACAAAACCTTACCAGATAAATTGTCCAGAATGTATAAAGGCACTTCAAATTTATGTTGGAAATGCGAACAAGAAGGGACATTTTATCATACTTGCTGGATGTGTAAAAAAGCTAGAAAAGTTTGGATTCAAATACACACACTGATTCAGGGAATTTTAAATATTAATATGCAATTGAGACCAGAGGTTTTTCTTTTGGGATTGATGGACAAACAGCTGGAAAAAAGTCATGGAACTTTGTTTTTGTATATGATAACTGCAGCGATATTATTGTATGCACAAAGATGGAAAGATTCGGCATTACCCATAATGGAGGAATGGATGGTGAAGATGATGGAACTTGCTGAGATGGCTAAACTGACTTTTTTGATCAGAGAAAAGACAATATCTATGTTTATTGCTGACTGGAAACCCCTTATGGACTTTTTGTGTGAAACAGGAAAAAAATGAACTTATGGTTTTGGTGATTAGATAGGATCAGATTAGATAGGATTAGAAAGAACAGTCATGTTGTAACCATAGAGTAAAAGGTAAACTTATAATTGTACTTATAACTGCTGTAAAGATCAGAAGCCACTTCTTTGTATCCTTTCTTTCTTTTTTTTATTTTACCTTTTTTCCCTTTCTTGCACTTTTAGCTTTCTCTATGATTTATTTTTCTTTTCTTTTTCTTACTTTATATTACTTTGTATTAGTTTTGATCTTCCTTTTAAAAAATTTTAAACAAAATTATATATAAAAAAAGATGAGCCAGTGGTTAAGGCAACTGGCTAGAAACCAGGAGTCTGTGAGTTCTAGTCCCGCCTTAGGCATGAAAGCCGGCTGGGTGACCTTGGGCCAGTCCGTCTCTCTCAGGCCTAGGAAGGAGCCAATAGCAAAGCAGGAGACTGAGAGTTCTAGTCCCGCCTTAGGCATGAAAGCCGGCTGGGTGACCTTGGGCCAGTCCCTGTCTCTCAGCCCTAGGAAGGAGCCAATGGCAAACCAGGAGTCTTGGAGTTCTAGTCCCGCCTTAGGCATGAAAGCCGGCTGGGTGACCTTGGGCCAGTCACTCCCTCTCAGCCCAACTCACCTCACAGGGTTGTTGTTGTGGGGAAAATAGGAGGAGGAAGGAGTATTTGGTATGTTCCTCACCTAGACTTATTTATAAAAATAATAAAGGCGGGATAAAAATTGAATGAATGAATGAATGAATGAATGAATGAATGAATGAATGAATGGATCTTTTCTCTCATTGGAGTATCCAGGTTCCATGACACACTGAATGATGTGTGGACAACAGCATTATGAAATGAAAATATGTAGAGCTTTCCTTTAAAATGTAACATCTTTCATTCCAGCCCAGTTTTCAGAAGGAGCTCTGACATGCTTCAAACTAAGCAACTATCATTTTTGTAGCAGGTTGCTTGCTCACTATTTCCAATATTTTTTGGTAAGCACTAGTTTATGTGATTGCCTGGAGTTATTTCTCCAATTAGCTAACAAAATACAGACTAACAAAATCACAATAGCATAGAACAAATAGTACAACAGTTTAATAGGTAAAAATATTAATTGACATTGCTACCAATTTTAAAGAGGGCAAACAGTACATGTTTTGCAAACAGCAAAATCTCTATTTTGCAAAATCTCTATTTTGCACCGTATGTCAAAATCACCTACTTAAAAAAAAATCTAATAATTTCCAGTGCTTTCTGATATAATAATACTTAATTAATCTCATACTATCCCAGGCCCTTCAAATGAGTACAGGAAAAAAAACCTGATCTGCCAAAGTGGGGGTATTTTTAGCCTCATGTTTACAGGGATTGACACAATTTGGCTGGCCTTACTGGCTAACCACAAACGTGTCATGAGAAGGATCTTCCTCCCCATGAACTTGCCTCAATCATATTTTACTTGCCAGAACCCGTTTCCCCTGTCACTGCCTCTGGGGAGGAGGAGAAAGATGACTGAACCCTGCATATTTGTATTCTGAAGTGACACTAAATGATTCAGTTGAAATTATCTTTGAGATTATGGCACAGCTATTATTGCCCACCATTAAATGAACACCTAGGTAGCTGTCGAAAACAAAAGCTTCTTTGCTTTCCCATGAACAACTTAACACCTCAAAGCACTTCAACATACATTTCAACATACATCCAACAGTTTGCCTCCCCAAGTGTTTGAGCCAGAATTGTTAAGATTAATAAGACGGAACAATCAGTTACATGCTTGAGAAAGCAACAGACTTATACTTCCAAACACAGAAAAAGATGAAAACAAGGTAAGAAATTGTATTGAAATCTGAAAACAGTCAAGAAATAAAAGAGCCAATAAAAAGGCTGGGGTGGGGGACAGAAAAAGCAATCCAAGTGAAAGCAATATATATAAAAATAGCAGTGGAAACTAAAAACAAAGCCCACCAGCAAGAGGCACATAAAATATCCAAACTGAGTATATTAAAAAAAATAACAACTGTACCTTGTTTGTTGTATAACTATCCCAAATAATTAATTTTCCATCTTGGGAAGCGCTCACTAGTAGCCTAAAGATAATAATAAAATAAAACAAAAGAAACACACACAAGCAAAATATGTATTAATATGTTAACCTTGTGTCTCCCTCTTCCTGGTTTCAAAATTGAAATGTTCAAAGCCAAATTCCTGCGTATTCACTAAGACCTCAATTTCCTTTTCTCCAGTTGCGAACCATGTACAGCTTGGGTCATAAGTTTGGTCTAGTGGTTAAGGCTCTGGGCTAGAAACCAGGAGACTGTGAGTTCTAGTCCCACCTTAGGCATGAAAACCGGCTGGGTGACTTTGAGCCAGTCACTCTCTCTCAGGCCTAGGAAGGAGCCAATGGGAAACCAGGAGACTGTGACTTCTAGTCCCGCCTTAGGCGTGAAAGCTGGCTGGGTGACCTTGGGCCAGTCCCTGTCTCTCCTCCCTAGGAAGGAGCCAATGGCAAACCAGGAGACTGAGAGTTCTAGTCCCGCCTTAGGCATGAAAGCCGGCTGGGTGACCTTGGGCCAGTCACTCTCTCTCAGCCCAACTCAACTCACAGGGTTGTTGTTGTGGGGAAAATAGGAGGAGGAAGGAGTATTACGTATGTTCACCACCTTGATTTATTTATAAAAATAATAAAGGCGAGATAGGAAATAAACAAACAAACAAAAAACAAGAAGGCACCAGGTTCACACATTGAAAAGCTGTTCCTTTTATGAAATCCTAGCTCTCTTCCCCAACCTGATGCTGTCATATCTATCTATCTATCTATCTATCTATCTATCTATCTATCTATCTATCTATCTATCTCAATCAAATTTATACGCCACCCATCTCACTATCTGAGTGACTCTGAGCGGCTTACAAGTAAAAAAGAAAACCATAAAAATCCTTACAAAAAAATATACAAAGTTAAAAAAGATGGAGTGTCCTCGAGCCACCAACCACCTCCAGGGCTATGTACCACTACTGGATTCCCATGCTAGTTGGCAGAGCCATCTTGGCTTTGAGTTGTAATCCAACCCAGCTGGAGACCACCAAGCTGAATCTGGTGTACAGGACTAAAACCCAGACAAACTGACCAATAGGATGAGGAATCAAGAAGAGCCCCTAATATTGTACACTGTTGGTGAACGGTTAATAGGTAGGTCCTGTTCACTACAATGGTATAAAGTGTGTGCTTCCTCCTCCTATTACTATTCAGTTAATTGGAAGAAAGGGAGGCAGCTTCAGGTTAGATAACTTACTTTCTTCCATCACTATTACACTGTTTTGGGGAAAGGAAAAAGGTTTACACACTCTAAGAATTTTGTTTACCTCACAACATTCCCGGGAAACTACTGAGCCAGCTCCATTTAAATAAATTTTCCAATCCATTTTTTATGGGATGCTAAAAATACAGGGAAACCCTGAAAAATGAAACTTCTCAATATATACTGCTTAATTCTTAAAAAATATAAGGAACAATTCTTTCCTGTCTGCCTAGAATAAGGAATTATTATTATATAATGTTACTATATATTGTTTCAGTTCACAAAATATGTTAGTGCTTATTTGAAAAAAAAGAAGTTAAATGCATATGCATGTTTTTTTATTATAAGCTATTTTAGGATCAGAAGAGTCATTTGTTTGTGTGATGGGCAGCTATATAAATTAGAAAAACAAACAAACAAATAAATAAAGAATTTTTATACACTGAAATCTAATGTCTCAGAGTTAAACCCAAAATACAGCAAAACTCTCTTCAAATTATTGGGTTTAAGGAGGTTCTTTAAAGCTTAGAATAATTTCCCAAGAATCTAAATTTATTTTTGTTTACTGCATTTTATTTATTTCCATATTGACAGCCTGCTTTTTTCCAATGTAACTGTTCATATGGCCAAGAAATAAAGTACACCCCATTTTTTAAACTATATTTTGCCCACCTAAAGTGTTTGTACAAACCTTGAATCGGATCCCCAATGCATAGCATAAATTTTGGCTAAATGACCTCTCAAGGTACGCCTTGTACGCATCTGGATTCGACCCACCGAGTCAAGACTTGTGGTGATCTGAGGAGGAGAAAGGACAAGACACTTTTCAAAACCATCTCCTGGACAGCATAAGAGTACGTGACAATTGAGTATAAGAAATAACCTAATAGTACATAATACTAAGTTATTTCTTATACCCAATTGTCACGTACAATTCTTTATTTGAAGAGGTCTGCTTATGCTAAGCTATAGTATGATGAGTTTGGGACTTTGCATGATGTGCAAATCCACTCACTGTGGCTTACAACAATGTTCAAATCTGGCCAACTGCAGATGGCTCCATAAACCATGATTTTAAAAACATGGTTTAATGTACATGAATGGAACTAAGCTTGAGCAAGTGGTTACAACCAATGCACAAGTCCAAGAAGGCAAGAGTACTGTTTTGGTTTACCGATTCCTTTTTCAAGCCCCTTGAAACAATTGTGGAAAAATACTAGTAGATCTTCAGACTACAGAGTCAATGTGAAATAGAGATCAAAACTTTTCTCTTTTCCTAGTCAAGCAAGAGGGGTGTAAGAAAGGAGCTACTGCTAAGTCACACATTCTGCACGTCCATTTTAGATGCTGGGATTGCTTTACAGCTGTTAGCTGTTTAGGAAAGCAGGGCAGGAAGGAAAAGTAAATAGTAACATACCTGAGCAAGAGTTGTGTCGCTACATGCTTTTCTTGCATCCTTTAAAATAAAATGTAAAAGATTACTTTATATAACAACAGCTGGAATCAGTTTTGCATCCTTACCAGATTAGTGTGTTTACTAAGGGAGAGAGAGATTCCATTCTGGCAGGCTGTCTCTGGATGTCTGTGCATCCTGTCTCTTGTCCCTTATTCAGGGGCAAGTGGTAGACAACACATTTAATCCAAAGCACTTCTTATTAACCCTCTGCCATCCATTTCACTGAACTCATAAAAATCTATATGTCACTTAAAGCTTTTCTCTAATGAGTCAATACCACTACTGTATTTTCCTATCATCGTCATGGAGAAAATCTATCAATGTGGTTGCTAAGTGTCGACACCAACTTGATGGCACACAATCAATCAATTTTCCTATTGGGTTGCACTGAACTGAAGACTGCCAAGTAGAAGCTAGTCTACAAACAACTTAGGCTTTGTGTGAACAAGCAGCAACCAAATCCAGTTTAAGGACAGTAGAGTTTGGGAACTGGTGCTCCTTCATGTTCTCAGCATAAGGTAGTTTTGTCTACAAGCAGAAAGGGCAGCTTATTATCACTAGAATACAGTAATAAAAGTTCCTCCAGGCTGCAGTGGTTGCTTACATTTTGGAATGTTTTATCATGGGGGGAAACAATGGAGACCAAGAACAATCTCCTAAGATTATCAGGGAGATTGGCTCCAGTTATTCTGTATATGCATGGTATTTTTTTCTGAGAAAAAAATATTCAAATATGCTGAGCCCTACTTTCATCCTAAAACTGAACAAATTGCAAGGAGTCATTAACATATTTGAATACATTTTTAATTCTAAGTGAAACAAACAAAAAACAGTATCTCTTTTTTGCTTTATTACACTCAGAAAGGAGACCAGCATTAATTTCAATGCCTTTCAAATGTGATCAAACTATATGATCTAAATTAGCAAGATGATCATGAAATATGAAATATATAACTGCAATAAATTTGAACAAGTGCTTGGAAAATCCACTTCCTCACCCCCTTGTCAAAAGAAACAGCTCAATTGCTGATAAAGAACCTATATCAGCAATTCACTGCTCTCATTCAGGGGCATATCAACCATTATTGTACAATAATTCTCCCCCCACAGCCTGTCATCTTGCCACTGAATTGAACTTAGCGGTAAGTCACAAAGTTTGACCTCAACATACTTGTCCCCTAAACAGATCAGCTGTTTGCTTAAACTACAGCTCTTGTAAGAATTAAGATGGCAAGAAATTGTGAAAGAGAGTTTATTTTTCTGGGGTCATTATTGATTTATTGAATTTATTGCCTACCACAATACCAAGATTGTCAGTGGTTTACAGTAATGAAAACATAATAAAATAAAATATCCACTTAAAATTAAAATTACATAGTTGTAAAATCATAAAAACATAAAACGAGAGTTAGAATTATCCATCCAAGGTTTCATGCATCACTGTAGTCTCTCTAGGACACTACCCAAGAAGTTGTAGCTGTGAGCCTAAGAAAACTCCCAAATGTGTCTATTCAGTTGAGGCAGCTGGAGGATCCTGATCTAGTGGGACGTAGCAAGCTGCTGGGCAAAAGGCTCCCATACATACACTCATTGGCTCCAAACACCTCAAAACGGTTGGACAAGGTCTCAGAAGTCAATCCTGAACCCACTGATCCATCCAATGGGGCTCCCTGAAAGAGGCCCGGCACTGTGCCCAGAAACCTCTTTCAAGACTCCTTCACCCATCAGGTGACAATGTCATAGAGGAGAGAAGGTTCTGAAGAGGACAGGGACAGATAAAACTTCCCCCTTTCTCTCCCCACAGAAAGATCTTCACGGGTCCCCATTAAGTATGTTAGAAAGACATCTTACTCTAATTTGATTCCGGAGCTGTTCTGCCTCCTGCCGTAATTGTTCCAGTTCACTCATTCTCTTGAATGGGTCTCTTTTCCCCTTTTACAGTACAAGTGAAGAGAAATCTGCTAAAAACAATTTATAGAAACCACTTTAGTTGTTTGCCTGTAATTAACAACATCCACATTTAACACATCAGGGAAGCCAGAAATATAATTTACAGCCATCCTTTCCATTCACCCCAGGGCTACATGCAGCCCCCCCAAAGTCTGGAGTGGAGACCCCAGGGTTTTCCAAAAGTTGCTGCCAAGCTAAACATTAATGACAGACAATGGTAACATTATAAAATATATGGGAATAAATTATTATTAATTGTATTTAATTCACTGGCTCTTCGGCTAAGAAACGGAGATGAGCACCGCCCCCTAGCGTCGGACACGACTGTGCAGGGGAAAACCTTTACCTTTACCTTTTTAATTCACTTAAATGTATTTTAAATTAAAATCTAATTTGGGAATTTTTCTTGGCCCCACCAATTTGTCTTTCCCCTCCCGTTTTCTAGCGTGAGCCCAGCATATTAACAGCTTGAAAAAAGTAGTGCACCCTGACAGTGTTATGTCAAAATACTACAGAATTACAGAATACATTTAAAGGGATTAAAGTGTGTGTGTGTGTGTATGTGTGTGTGAGCATCATCCCTGTAAAAGAAACTAAGTACGGGTCCCCAATTACAGATGGGGATAGAAACTCAGATAAATAGAAAATCTTGACTACCTCCGCATTACCTCAGTGTGCTAATTTTAATGCAGTGCAATATTTCAGAAAGGATAAGATAAGAGTGAAAAGAATTACAGGAAAACAACTTCCTTACTTTTAAGAAAGTATTTGAAATATTTTGATTTTTAAAAAATTAAGATGACTATCTGGAGGAAGGCCCATTGTGAGGGACTTGACTGACACTTAAAAGACCCCTGAAGCCATGCATCAACTGATCGTGAAATGCCTCAGAGAAAGTGAATGATCAATATTCATATAGCAATCTCTACAGGTAGACCTTGCTTAGTAAGTGCCTTGGGCAGCAACTGTTCGAAGTTACGACGGTGATGAAAATGTAACATTGCAACCAATGCCCGCCTTTATGACCTTCACAGCATCTCTCTGTCGCCTGTTCACCATTACAGTCAGTTAGTACATGTCCTGTGCCTGACCCTTCCCCCCCCCTCGCAGAGCGGAGAGATTGCCTAAACAATCTCTTGCAATCTCTTCCTGAGCTGCTTTTATCCACAGCGCAGTGCTTCCCCAAAAGGTGCTAACCTCAAGTTAACAACAAACTCAGCTCTGTGACCTTAAGCGTGCTTGCAGCTGCTGCCTGTAACTGACAAGACTTTAATCACTTTCACACCTTCAACTTTTCCCTGCCTAAGCAGCTCCTGGCACTAGCACATTCTTTTCCATGTGTATTCCCCATTCCCCCCCCTTTTTTTTTATGGAAAAAACAAAGCTGATCAGTTTGGTCAGGGGGAAACAAGACAAATACTTTTTTGAAAGCCTGGAAACCTTACATAGACTTTTTGTTGAAAGAAGAAAAGGCTGAACTGACGATTTCTGGATTTGGGGATTAAAAAGGGTCAAAGAGGAAGGGGAAAGAATAAGATGGCAATTACTTGATAGATAGAAGGGCGGAAGGCACAACTATGTTTTCTTCTGTTTCCATTTTTCTTTTCTTTTTTTATATATTCTTAATCTTTTTGTTTTGCATGCTTTTATTGTATTGAAAAATTCTAATTAAAAATATATATCAACTGTTCAGCAGTGGCTGCAACTCCACTGTTCAGTGGCTGAAGGTTCTTTTGCAATATGATGGCAGCAGCAGTTCTGGCATGTTTTTCCTGGGCAGCAGCAGCGATGATGGCAGTGAGGATGGAGTTGTGATTGGACTCTTGGGCCGCGGCAGGACTGCATCAGCAGCAGGAAGTGGCTTACCTGGCTTTTTGAAGGCTGCTGTTCTCCTGGTTTTAGCATGGGATGGTAACTGGGTTTTAAATCCCTGCTTTCCTGGCTGATTAAGGTCTCCCTGGAGGTGAGAGGTGGTTAGGTCTAGGTGAATGTTCCTCTGTGGGAGGGGGTGGTTCTGTCCACCTTGACAGACCATTGCTGAACCCAACAGATCTGGACAATTTTCATCCAGTGGCTAAACTTCCCTTTCTAGGGAAGGTGGTTGCCTCATAGTTACAGAAGGCCCTGGAAGAGGTGGTTATCTGGACCACTTCCAGTCAGGATTTAGGCCTGGTTATAATACTGAGATGGCATTGATCATGCTTGTTGATGACCTCTGGTAGGCTTGGGATGAGGTATAGTGCATCCATCCTGGTCCTCCTCAATCTCTCTGTGGCCTTCGATACTATCCATGATGGTTTTCTTCTGGCCTGGCTTAGGAGATTGGAAGGCACTGTTACAGCAGTTCTCCTTCTTTCTTCCTGGCCAGTTCCAGTAGGTGTTTGGAAGAGGGGAAGGGAGGTCAAGTGCAAGGCCTCTGCTTTGGGGGATGCCTCAGGGCTCTACTCTCTACTCCTATTTCATATGTACATAAAGCCTCTGGGTGAGGTCATCCGTTGGCATGGGGTGTGATATCATCACAATGCTGATGATGCCCAGTTGTACATCTCCACCCTGGACTGACCAAGCAATGCTGCCAAGGTCCTTTCCCAGTACTGGAGTCTATGTGGGTCTGGATGGGGGAGAACAGGCTCTGGCTCAACCCTGGCAAGACTGAGTGGCTGTGGGTTTTAAGGCCCCCAGCTCTGGAGCTTTTCCACCTTTAAATCTGCCTGGGGGTGCATTTCCCAGTCAGTCAGTGTGCAATTTCAGGGTCCTCCTGGATGAGCATGTCGCAGCCATGGCTAAAGGTGCCTGTGCCTAGGAGGTCTTGCTCCTGATGACTCATGCCTAAGTCACCTCCTGTTTAGGTTACTGTAACACACTACATGAGGCTGCCCTTGAAGAACATTTGGAAGCTGTAGCTGGTCCAGAATGCAGTGGTACAGGCAGTTTTTGGCATGTCTTGTTACGCTCATATAATATCACTGCTCCGTGAGCTGCTCTGGTTCTCAGTAGGCTTCTGGGTGCAATTCAAGGTGCTGGCTATCACCTATAAAGGTAATAGGGCCAGGTTACTTATGGGACTGCCTCTCCCCCATTGTTTCTGCTTGCCCCACCAGATCTGTCAGAGCTGGTATACTCCAGGTCCTGTCTATCAAACAATGTTATATTGTTGGACCCCAGAATCGTGCCAGACAGCACCTGCCTGGTGGAACAGTGTCCCCCCAAAGATCTGAATGGCCTCAGGCCTGCTAACCTCCCATCAGAATCTGGTTGTTTGGCCAGGAGGTTAGGCAAGCTCTGCTGTTGATATGGTTTTTATAATTCAGACATATTGCTTACTTTGGGTATCATGGGTCATTGCTTGTAACTGTTGTTTCAATCTTTTGTATGCTTCCCAGAGTCACTGTTGTGATATTAACACCCACAAATCATTTAAATAAAACAAAATATGGTAAAATGAAACAGACAAGCAATATGGAATTTAAAATACTAGAGTCCAGCAAATATTGACATGAGCAGCACTCTATACCAAGGAACTTTTCACCAATATATTTGCAGCATGGTAGCATAGTTCACAGGATCAAGCCTTCATCCAAAAATCCTATGCTACTGGCAGCATCATACAAGCTCAGTTCCCTGCTTTTGATACTGCAGCCACCTTCCCAGCCTCTGTACAATGCAGGTGAACTCTACTTGGCCCTGCATCCTTGGGTGGATATTATATCGTGTCCACCACTCTGTGCAGTTCTCTGAGGGCCACCCCAAAGTTTTCCCGCCTCTGACCCTAATCTTTAAGAAATCCACAGCAATTTTGAAGAAAAAAAAAGATAAGGTTGCCATCTGGTCAAACTTCAAACCTGATGACTGCATCTGGGCAGCATTATGGAAATGATCTGCCAGTGCCTTCTTCTGAAATATTTTATGACTGGAATTGCCCTAGAAACTACTCTAGAATTCTCAAATGATCCCCTATGTATTAAGCCTGTTTCTCCTTAAAAGATTATGTTAATTTTAACTAGTAACTGGATAAATGTTAAATGCTTAATATGCTCACCGAGCAACTTTGGGCCAGTTGCTCTCTCAGCTCCACCTCTCCCACAGGGTTATTGTGAGGAAAAACAGGAGGTAGGAGTGCTATCTAAGTATTTCTTTTACTTTCTCATTTTAAAAAGAAATGTATTTTCATATTTCCCACCTTCAAAGAGACCACAGAAACCAAAGGCTAAAAGTTATTCACATTAAGACAACATGCTGCCATGATCAAGTGCTTGCCATAAAGTTTAAACCAACTTTTGCTTCTACATAAAGAAATCTAGATCAGGGGTCCCCAACCTGTGGGCTGTGGCCCACTACAGGGCCACGGCGTTAGGAAGTGGGCTGCAGGGCTCCCGCCTGCAAACCCGCCCCCCGGTGTACGCAATTGGCTCCCGCCTGCAAACCCCACCCCCAGTGCGCACGATTGGCTCCCGCCTGCAAACCCCACCCCCACCGGTCCATGGAAAAATTGTCTTCCACAACCTGTCCCTGGTGCCAAAAAGGTTGGGGACCCCTGATCTAGATTACTTTTCTCCAAACGTCCAGAAACATGGCAAGCTATTCTGACATCAGTCACAGCAAGTATGAATAAACAAAATGTGTGTTTATAAAATGCTTTTTAAAGTTAAAATGCCTAGCCACACACATACAGTTTTATCTATCTAGCAATATGTTTTTAAAAACATTCTTTGTTGATCAGTAGAGACTGAGTCTCTTCTTTCCATCTTGGACTCTTGAATCAATGAAAGTCCCTGGATAGTCATGAGAGAGTTTAGGTTCAGACAAGAGCATTTAGAAGCCAAAATACTTCTCCCCATGTCACAGAACAAAGGATTCTACCTTCCAGCTGTTAACAAGACCACGTTAAGGACAATTCTAACATCTTCAATTCTTGAGGTATAACTTAAGTCTGTTGTAGAAAAATTAGGTTCTGCAGACTCACATAGTCACATGAATTAAACATCTACCAAAAAAAAAGCCTGATTTACATGTTGTCTGAAGTGCAACTGAACTCCTAGTCTTACACTTAACCGCAACCAGCCGTTTTGTTTTAGTTCAAGGGATACAGGCTGCAAGCACCTAACCAAAAACGACACACCCTCTTTACTATGAATGTTTACCCCTGGAAATAATGGCTGCCTAGATTAGAAATGCCACAGCTTCACGTCAATATTATTTCTCATTTGGAAAATGTCAGAGAAATCTTTTACTGTTTGACGAAGCCTTTGTTTCTCCAAAAATAAACACAGGAAACAGGCCTAGGTGTGTCCTTGATCTTTAAGGTTGAAGATATTGTGCACATTTTCAAAGGGCTCTGCGGCACCATGCCTCCACTGCAGCTAGACAACAAAACACAGGAAACTGTGGCCCAGAAGACAAGCTTCAACCCAGAGCCTGACCCCCAATTCGGCTCGGGCAACTTCAGAGGCTCCCAACTTTGATTGAGTACAAAACCAAACCTCACTTTGGAAATTCTAAATTTCATATGGCTCCCCTTCATCTGCAGTGAGAAAAGTCATTAACAACCATAACCAAATGGCAACAGGTTTCAGGATACAAGTGAATAAGGTTTTTTTCAAGTAGCCTTTAAGTTGCTGAGCTAGTCATACTCAAGACTGTGAGGATTCAGTGGAACTCCGTATCTTGGCTGGGAAGTTGATCACAGCAGCGTCTAATGATAGGGCAGCAATCTATACAGACATCTTCCAGCTAATGTTGGCTCTCTTGGAAACCCCAAGCATTGCTGTCACAGAGACATTGCAGCTTTTGGCAAGTTCCTCTCACATCCTATCCCAAGGCACTGTGATGAGAAGTAAAGTTATTCCTTGGCTAGAAACAATCACAATTACATCCCACTGCTGCTAACAACTTTTCATATATGGATTGCTCAGGAAAGGAGGCAGATATTCATTTCTTGCACATTCAAAGCCCATTTCTTTCTGGCCCTCAAATCACTCAAACCTCTTTGGAAGGAGACACATTCAGAGGACTCTTACTTTGGATAAATTCTGAATTTACCATAAATAGCCCAATTCAAGAAATTGTAGATAAAATATAAAATGTAAACATTCAGATTTTAAATAAAAATAATGAATTTCTAGTTACATTTTATTTTACATCAAGATGAGAAACAAGTTAACAGTCCTTGTAACAGATGTCTTTAAAATGCAAAGACAAAGAAAATCAAAGAACAGAGCATTTGAGGTGATAGATATTACCAAAGAGGAAGAGTCCAGATAAAAATCTAAGGGTCAAGGAAGAGGGACACAAAGTGACATGAGCAGAACACATCCCTGCAGCCCTAAGGATCTGAAAAGTAAAGTTCTAGTCCTGAAGTATTCCCTCTATCAACTAAAACCTTATCCCAGCAATAGTCATAAACAAGACCCCATGTGGGATTAATTCCAGTATTTGTAAAACAAGATGTGCAAAATGCAAGTAGTGCAACAAAGTAGTGCAAGGCTTTGCAGTTCAAGAAGCATCATTTTGTTAACTACCCCTACACAATGAAGGCAGCATGTCTGAATATACAGGATCTTTGTGGAAGTAAATCATTCTATCCAATTCTTGTTTTTTCCTTTATCCATCATTCTTCTCTAGTCAAAGTATTTGGGTTGGATTTTCAAATTACTGCTGGAATTCTGAAGTCTGAAATAAGAGTTGTTACTACACTATTTTAGGTAAAACGTTTAACGAAACAGGCTGATTTTTTTTACTGTTCTACTTTTATCACTTCATACCTTCAGTAATGCTTAACAAGTAATAAGTACAGCAAGCTGAAGTTAAAAATTTGTATTTGCTCAGTGCCTCAATGGCCCTTATCTGCACAATCTTGAATTTGATGATGGAAGACAGCTAGAAAAAGATGTCCTAAAATAAAACTAAATACTGAGGTCATCACAGATTTAGGCTCCACTTAAAAAATCCCTTATTTCCTCTTCTGGAACTTAATGGCAGCAACACTCTTCACATGTGTGCAGCTGAAGATAACCTAAGTGCGACATTGCCTGTCCACTGGGATGCTATAAAATGAATGGACATCCAATGTTGAGTTCATAAGTTGTGCTGAACCGTAATGTGGCTGATTTGACTTGATGTGTTATACAAACACTCGTATTGTGGTATCTCATGTAGTGAAGAAGTAATTCTACTAGCTACTAGTAATTCTACTAGTAAAAAGTAATTTACTAGCTTTCCACTGGCAGAAATTTAGTTTCTGCTAAAGCACATAAGATGCATTTCCCCAACCTACAAGAAAAACATGGAGCTGAGCCATTTAGCGCAGAGCTATAATAGCTCCGAAGCACAGAGATACAGAACTTTTTTATATGCAATATAAACAAAAAAGAAACTGACCTAAATTTGGTAGGCAAATTTTTGTTATGCCGACTCAGAAAATAAATTTCAGGCCACTGATCTTTTGTTACATTGGAAAAAATCTAAAATAAAAGTCTATTAGTAGGAACCAACTTGGAATCTATACCAGAGGACCTCTAACACTTATAAAGACCTTACAACTTAATTTCAATAAGATACACGCTACTGAACAAGCAACATATACCAGACACTTTACTCTCCAGCCAATCAACCACAAAGCTGTGTGTGTGCAATAAGGCTTTGCAATGCTTTGGATTCAAAGGGAAAACAATGTTTTGGAGTATGTGTGTGGGCTCACATAGGATCTGTTGGCAACTGCTTAAAGTGGCTGTTTTTCTTCCAGGGAAAGGTGTGTTTAGGTCATGGGAAAAGACACTATGGCTTTAAGGAGTTGCCAATAGGTGCTATGTGGACACCCACAACTATTTGAAGCATCTTTTTCCCTTTCAATCCAAACCACTGCACAGTTATAGTGCATCAGAAAGTTTCAAGGGCTTGGATGTAAAAGCATAAGTATTAATAGTTTTCTGGAACTGTATCTCCATATAGTAGGCCATGAAAATCTAAATATAATACATTTGTTTTAAACTATAACAGCAATTCTAAAATATTTTAAAACTTAATGAAAAATTCTGCTAGAGTTTCAGATAAATATTTCATAATATAGTTCATAACATTTCCCATGAGAGCTGTCCTTTATTGCTGATTACAGCGACAACTCAAAAATTCAAGATGAAGTCTATCATCTTTACAAATGGTCAGAGAAGAAAAAAATGTCATCACTCCAGCAATTAAAACAAGACAGCAAAATACTTTAAGCCAAGTTATCATATTATGTACTAGGGCTCAAAAGGCACAATCAGTAAGTTCTGGGAAGAAACACTGCATTCATATTAAAAAGAGAATGCTTTTTTAAATAACTGCCACTCATCAGTTTGAAGACTGTATTTTTTGATTGGGGAGGAAGGGAAGATTTTGCAACACAGGCACTATTTGGATTAAGCATTAAACTGGTGCACGTGACTGCAATAAACACATAGCTTTTCAGAATAAATGTTAATTACAGACACATGTACTAGTTTTGGAGGTTAACATTTAAGACTTTTAATGCTAAAAAGCATATTTAGGGGACAACCTTATAGCTGTGCAAGAACCCCTGAAAGAGAGACACCAGGCTGGCCTAGGAACCAGGATACTGTGAGTTCTAGACATGAAAGCCAGCTGGGTGAGTCCCTCTTTCTCAGCCCAACCCACCTCACAAGATTGTTGTTGTGGAGAAAACAGGAGGCAGGAGTATCAGGTAATAACAGCAATAATAATAACAGCAGCAGCAGCAATATTGATGCCCTCACACACTTTGAAGCTCTTCTTTGGAAGTGAATCCAAAGTACTTCACAGATCTTTCAAATCTCTCTGATCTAAGCTACTTTTAAACCATTTTCTACAGCCTGGTCTGGTCATTAGAAATGAGACTGCAGGATATGGCGAAGGGCAAAAACGCCCTTGCCCTTCAGTCTGGCCTGGCCTTGAATGAGCTTACTGCCCAGGCAGACACTGAGCCATTCCCTCAAGCTGAAATGGAAGGCAAAGGGGAACAGGGGTACTGTATTGTAAAGGGAAGGGGCTGGCTAAACAAGGGCACCTGAAACTGGCAAACCTAATGTGTCTGTTGGGGGAAGAGCAAGAATAAATGTCATGAACTGCTACTGCTTAATATGAGTTTCTAGGAGATACTCTTTTGAAGCTTCAAAAGAGTCTGGTTTTGTTTTAAAGCTGTGTCCCCAAAGCTTAGGGGACTGCAGTGAATAAATTTAATCAAGCTGCCTACACCTTGGATGTATCAAGTGCTTGCTTTCTGGCCGCTGCAAATGTTAGTTAGCTCCCCACCTCCACACAGGGAGAAAATATCTTAAAAAAATCCATCTGATCTGACACAAATTTCTTTATGGAAAGTTCCTTAAGTGGCTGTTTTGCAAAGTATGACCCATGAAGAAAAAGTCCTACTGCCAAATTCTTAATTTAGGGATAAAAGAAAAGAACTCCATGATCCTGGTACTTACTCCTTTGACTTCCCATGTTAATCCTTCTGGAGGCTACATCCTCTCCAGCCAGTTTTTAGTAGTGGAAGTCCCCTCTGCCAGCAAATCAACACAATCTGCTCATGCTACTGCTCTCACACCACTATACTATGCTCCATAGGGTTCTTTAAAGCCTAACATCAGAGCCTCTTGGATCTTATATATTTAATTAAATTATGTATTCTATTTTATAAATTTTTATATGTTTTAATTACTGGCTTGGTGTAAACCGCCCAGAGTCCCCTCTGGAATGGGGGGAGATGGGCGGTGATATAAGTTGGAAATATAAATAAATAAATAAATACTACCATGAATGGAGCACCTTAGTCAAGGTGGAATGCACCCCAGCTCACCTGTTCCCTTGACTCTGCCCTCAGAACTGCTTCATATCTCTCCCTCTTCAATGACATTTATGTATTAGTTTGGAACCACCATATTCAAGAGACTCTCAATGGTTAACAACATGCTACAAAATAATCAACAATACAATCAAACATCCATGGTACAAAGTTAAGATTAAACTAAACAGTAACAGGAAATGGCTGCTCCAAGCATACAACAGCTCTCCTCTCCCTCTGCCTGAAGTTCTCCACTGTTGCATCGACTTCAACCATTTCCCCAAACAATGGTTAAGACCTCACCCCACCAAAACTTCTCTCTGTCCCAGATAACTAAGTTAACTGAAAAGACAAATTTAATTTAAAGTTTAGGAGGAAATGTAAATGTAGCATGGATTTGGAAAGAAATCAAATTTAAAATTAATTTTAAAGATGAATAGACACAGCCTTTTTATGAATAGTCATGCCACCTTGCCAGTTTTTTGAGATACTTCCGCAGATAACTTCTTCAGAATTCTAAATGTTTCTGTGATGCTAAAATAGTTGCCTTTAATCTAAAAATTAGATGAAATAACCAAATACAAAAGTTAAAAGCAAATACAAAAGCTAAAAACTTGTATAGATTAAAAGCAACAAAAATAAAAATAAAATAAAATTTAAAAAGTTGCCAACTCTTAGTCAATATTAACAATATTCTTCTAGTTAGATGACATTCATTGTTAAAACAGATAGCATAATTTTGTTGCAACAGATATAATTCTACATAAAGGAGATATTATGCAGAAATTGGAAAGGAGGTGTTCAACTCTGCAATGAACTCTTTTAGCTAAAGAGACTGACACTGAACCAATGATTTTTCTGATTAAAAAAAAATTATAATTTGTATAGTCTTTCAGTTTAAGTTTCAGCAAACCAAAGCAAGATATTAACATTTAAAAGTGCAATGCCCACAATTTACCCAGTTAGGAATTTAAAGGAACAAGGAGATGCTGTTTATATTTCAAAGTCAGTCAGTCACATCTAAATGAATCATAGTTAAAACACGACAAGGAGAAATTTTATTGATATAAACAGCAACATGACTCAACCATTCTCACAAACTAGCTGGAGATAGTAAGGAATCTAGCCACAAGTCTGAACCTAACAGATTTTGCCACAGTCAGATATTCTATCTATGGGTGGAGGACAAAATCCTAGTCTTGTATTCTTCATACTGTTGACTCATTACCACATTATTGGATGAGGAAACAGCAGACTGAATGGAAGCACATCAGGGTTCATTCTCTTTAAATAAATAACTAAGTCAACATAACAAAGTAAATTACTTGTACTGGGCTGGGATACGAAAAAGAAGTTACTACAGGTGAATTAGAAAAACGTGTGTGCATTGTTTAAAATTTTGAAAAATTTTACAGCTACTTTTTAAATGCTTGTTTTATGGATAGCCTTTTTGAAATTTACCTTTACCTAAAGAATGTCTGTAGATATTTTATGTACTTACTACAGTATGTTGCAAAATACTTGGCCTGTTTCTTTAACACTGGGAGCTGAAGAATTTCAACAGCATTTACTGTTAAGATTTTTTTTTTAAATCTACATGCTGCAGCCTTTAGAAACAGCTTTAAAAAAAACTCTATGAATTCCAGCTTTATCTCAGCAATTCCTAAAACAGCCTGTATTATCCATGTATTGTAGTTGGAGGCTAACACTGAGAATGCAGCTTGCCTAAGACCACTTACTGATATCAGAGCCAAGGTGACTCTTGAATCAGGTATTTCCTGATCCACAGCTTAATCTTTTGGTCACCACGGTCGGTAATGCTTCTATCCTTAGAACTCTGGGGTACGTATCAGGAACATTACCCATAATTTAACATTCATATTGAGACAATACTACATTTATTAACTCAACTAAAGGTTTTCAAACCACTTGTCAGCTTTCAGTTTAATAACTCTTCATCAGCCAAAATTACTAAAAATACCCCCAACAAGGGAAGGAGCCCTGCTAATTTTGAGGCAGTTCTGTACCAGGTTACTGTCTATACACATTGCAAATTGGGTCCTGTTCAGGTACAGAAATGGTGTTAAGTTGCATCAAAATTCCTTCAGAGGTTTGCGAGGAATAAGAAGTACAGTACATCATTGTTAGTCCCCATATCAGAAATACAAGGTTCAGCTGCTAAAACTGTTTTAGTCCTTTCTGAGATACAAAGATCCCTTGGGAGGCTGAAAATGAAAGATCAATCTTTAACAAAACAGAGCTGGACACGAGACATTTCCCACTGAAACTGAGCTGCAAGATTTCCAGAATTTAAAATAGAATAAAGCTGCATCAAAAGTTACCTACTCACTTCAAAGCACCATGCGTCATATATAAAAAAAGCAATCTATTTCCTACAAATTTCAGCAAGTCCTTTGTGTGGTTTTCTTCAGATTCTACAATGCTATCTTCAATAGAAGTGTAGGAATGGTATAAAAATAGTACACACATATAAGATTTTTGGAATGATAGTACATGTGGAATAGGTAAAAAAAAAAAATTAAGCTCGTGCTTAACTCTCCCACCAAAATTAATGGGGCATAAATGCTTCACTTTGAACCCACTGCTATTGCAGGGTATTTAAAACACTTCACATGCAGTATTACACCACAACTCAGTATGAATGCCCGTATTACACTTAAAAAGCTAAGGATAAAAGAACTAACATCCTGCCCAAAGATAAACTCATGGCAAAGATAAACTGTGAAACATGCATTTACTATTTCATAGGTCAGTCTCTTGGCCACAACATTAAGCTGAAAATCATAATCATATTACAATAAATTGGGCATTTTCATAATCTCACCTAATACTTAAAGAATATCTTGGCATCAGTATAAAAATGAGCCATAATGTCGAATTTAAGCCATTCACACTGTTTCAGCTGCATTAAAATAAATCGGCATCACCTAATCTTTTTCCAGCTTTGTTATTATGCTGTATCAATTTAAGAAGCTAATACTTTCTTTCCTCATATCTTATTGGAAACCTATTCCAATATTTGAATATTAATTTCTCTTTTCTTCAAATCATTTCAACTCCATACTCACTGATAAATGGAACCCTACTGTATCATAACAAGACTGGCAGTTAGCCACAGCAAAACAGCTATACATAAATCTTTCAGATGAATTATGATTGCAATAGACATTAAAGACTTTTCATGCACAATATCTAACAGGCACTCTTATGAACAGATAATCTGTTTTGTAATATCCTGTCTGTAACTAAAGGGCACTATGGGTGTTCGCCTGGACACAGCAGGCCTGGTAAGATACTTTGTCTAGTAGCACCAGGAAGCTAAGAAGTCACCTGAGCGAGAATGACCCTGCATATAACACAAACATTTTCCCAAATCAAACAAATCTGAACATGTTTTTAAGCAGTGTTTCTATTAACTTCCACCATTTATGTTATTATTTGGATTTGTTCATTCACTCCCCTACAAGTGTATGAAAAAGGCAGTTGTAAATGGGAACTCTTCCACATACAGTTATGTGAAAAAGCAAGTACACCCCATGTAAAGTTTTTTTCTTTTTTAACATATGGGGGCATATCAATATTTTATCTTCATTCAAATAGTATATAAAGATAAAGGTGATGTAATTTAACAAAAAACTATGAAAAATTAATTTTGCAATCATTTATTCAACAAAAAATTAACAGATATGACATTTCCTTCTGTGGAAAAAGTAACTACACCCTTGGCTCTAATAGCTGGTATTGTCCCCTTTGGCAGAAACAACCTCAAGTAGGCATTTCTTGTAACTGTCTACCAGTCTCTGACATCGACTGGGAGGAATTTTTTCCCATTCCTCCATGCAGATTTTTTTCTCTGCTATGCGATATTTAAGGGGTTTCTTGCATGCACAGCCCATTCCAAATCACCCCACAGCATCTCGATGGGATTTAGATCCGGGTTTTGATTTGGCCATTCCACTAACTAACCTCATAAAATTGACTCCCTCCCCTGCTGAACCTCAGATTGGGGGGACCCTCAATATCCCAATTCAGGACATACATATTAGATGGATCAGTCCTACTTGAAGCAGGAAGTGCTGTAGGTACCCAGGTGCCAAGCTATTAAGGTTTCACCAGTAATGCTCAGCATTTTGAATTGTGATTACAAGCCTGCTGGCAACCAATGCAGAGCCTATAACACCAGCGTTATAAGATTATGGCAGGTTTCACTTACCAATAAATGGACTGCTATATTTTGTACTAATGGCAGCTTCTGAGCAGTCTTCAAACGCAGCCTCATGTACTGCAAAGTGCATTTCAACAGTATATCCCAAAGTGATAAGGCCATAGATAACTGTTGACATTGGTGCACCAGCCACTGGACAACCCCTCACCCCCAGTCCAGTGTATACCTGCCTATCCAGCAATAATTGCGAGTCTAGGAAAACCTGGTCCTCCAAGGGGAAATGCTATCCTGTCCGAAGTTGCCCACAAAGCCAGTAAGGAGCCAAATCAGTTTCTGCACAAAAAGCACCTCCACATCTTGCAGGGATTCTACATCAGCTTGTTCCTTCCCATCCAGTCTCCCAAGTCTGCAGACATTGAGACAAGGCTACCACAATATCTCCAGCAAAGACCAGGTGGAGATGAGCACATTGATGACACCACACCCTGAACTGAATGACTTCCCCCAATTGCTTAATGTAAATATTAAAGTTCAGGAGTGACAGAGACTAAATCCTGTGATGTTCTATATGGAGCAATCACTAGGTTGACCTCTCTGCCTCCACTGCCTGGTACTGCCCACTTAAGGAGGAGTGGAACCAGTATACAACTATGCCTCCCTACTCCCTACCTGCAGTCAGTTCAGGAGGATACCAGGTTGATGTTACTGAAGGCCACCAAGAGATCTAAAAAGACCAGGAGGAGCACAATCCCCCTATCCAGATCCCAACAAAGATGCTGTTCTGGTCCCATACCAGGTCTGAACCCAGACTGAAAGGGATCCAGACAAACTATTTCATCTAGGGTGCTCTGCAGTTACCACCCCCACCACTTTCTCAACAAACTTCCCTAAAAAAGTGAAGGCTGGAGACTGGTTTATAGTTGCCTAAAATGACTGGAACTAGGGAAAGGCCTCTTCAGGGCTTTTTGTGTATTTTGGCAATTTCAATACATAGGGTTTTTTTAAAAAAAACAAAGCCGTGATAATGTGTTTGGCTACATATATGAAGAATGAAGTATTCTAATTGCAAGAATTATCTCTTCAACAGATGCCTGTGACAACTACGTAGCCTTGTTCTAACACTCAAGCTGTAATAAATGTTATAATGCTGGGAAAATGGGCAAGAGGAGGAAGAGGGAGAAAAATAAAAAAATGCCTCTGAAACTGAAGTGCTTCTCTGAAAGAAAACGTCTGGACTCCGTGCATCCCTCCCCCCAAAACTAACAGATCATTAACTGTACAGCTGTAGTGCAATTAGCTGACTGTCTAGAAAGGCTAATAAAAGCCTATTAAATAAGGCTACTGTCCAAAACTGAAATCAAATATTAGGCCAAACAATACCTTTTAGAAAAGCTTAAAAGCACACCAATTCCAAGGGGGGAGGAGGCTGTTGTTCTATCCTCATAAACAAGACGACCATCCACCCCACCCCCACTATTTGTAAGCACCACTAGCTTCCATATTGTCAGAGGCAATAAAAGAGATATGGGTCTCAATGTGCACACAGCATCCCTTCCCACAGCCCTAAATAGGGCATCATGCACCAAGTGTTCCAAACCCCTGAACTCAAAATTAGTTTAACACAATGCAATACCATCCTCCTATTATTTATGTAGGGAAGTATTAGCTTGAAGTCATATTACTTACTTCCACCATTTACCTAAAAAAAAACCTATTTCAATCTGATTTGCTGGTTCTTTTCCCTATTTCTAGTTTCAAACTGTTTCTCATTCTCAGTTCCTGCACTCCCCGAGTTGACATTTATTTATTTATTTTCTATCCCGCCTTTATTACCACCACAGCTCCACCCAATCCTAGATTTGGGGCTACCATGAATATTGCAGTCAGCCTGATAGGATTGCTGTGTTTTATGCTCTTGATTTCATAATCAGGAGTTTTATGCTGTGTTTTATGCTCCTGATTTCATAATGCCATTCTCTATTTCTAGTACACTATCTTCCCAGAACTCATCAAAACATCTATGATTGCAAAGTATTTTTTTTTCCACAGGGGCTCTGGTCTTTCAAAGGAGGCCATTCCTAAACATTAGCTGGGAAAAATTAGTCAGACACTTCTAAAAGTTTTCTGAAATACTCAAGTATGCTATCTTTCTAGAGGAAGAACACTGCATAATCAAGATGGAAATGCTCATTCTGTTCTGCTGGATTTTAGGCATTAACAGTTCTTTTTTTAAAAAAGGTCACTGTGACTACCTAAATATCTATGACATACCCATTTCTTATTTACTATAGTGTTATTTCTGTTACTCGGTTGTTATCCCTTTTCTTTTGGATTACAGCTTTAATTTGTACTACTGCAGATTCTAAATGCTTTGTTATCCATCTTTAATACCTGTTAGACATGCAAGTGTAATATAAACTTTTTAATAAATGAAATACTGAGGATGGGAAGCCCTTGGGAGCAAGGAAACCAATCTGAATAGTATTAGTAAATATTTGTACCAATTTATCAGGATAAATGTTCTGTCTAACTTCAGAAAGCCCTTATGTGCAGAATGGCCTGCTGTGACTCAGCACGGATGCAACACACATAACAGACAAAAATGTCATTCTCCACATGAATGATGAATGCAATATTTTAAGCATCAATCTGACCCAAAATTTCACGGTGCAAATATGTGTTTGTACATTTAACCAGACCTTCCCCATTCTTAAGAGCAAACATTTTGCAACAAGCCATGACAACACTACTACTGAATTTAAAAAATGTTGGAACTATGAAAAACTGTCAAATCACTGGAATCATGAGTGTGCGCTCATGTTTTTTCATGTATTTTTATTGGAAAACAGTACTTATAGCTTTAAATCCTGCAAAGCAAAAGAAAAACACAGACCAAAACTTTAAAAAAAGGAAAAAGAGCCATGTAATCTTAATAAACATTTTATCTATTATACACACACATATATATTCACATTTTTCTTTTCATTGTATCATCACTGTTATACCATTTTATTGTTTGCTATAAAATTATTTTCAAAAATATAAAGATTAAGCATCCTAAAAATATTATCTATAAGTCAATGTTTATGATGTAATTCCAATTCTAGATTAATACGCCATTTTATAAGAGAGATTTTTTTTTAATAGGACAGATTTACATGAATTTTTTTTTAATGTTAAGATTCCAAATATTTTCCATCTAAGAGGACGGGAAATCTGTGTTACATAATTCAACAGGTACAGGTACTCATAATGAAATACAACATCTTGGTTAAACTCCACAGATATAAGCCAACCCACGCCTCAAGGCTGGCCACAAGCCTCAAAGAAATGCTTTGATTTTTCAGAACAGTAAAGACAATTTCACACATACCACCACCATTGTTGTACTGCAGTAATTTCTACAAATGGGGTAAATTCAACAAACATACATTGCACATACAGTTGTTGATTTTAAGTGTGTGGCAACCATCTAACATTTCAAAGCCAGTATTTCTATGGACAGGTGACTACTCTGCCTTTTTTGAAACTAGTCAACCTCTGCTCTAACAGAAGCCATTCTCTTACACACCCTGCTGTGATCAAGCATTCACCTGTGAAAGTCTCAAGATGGCACAGCAGGATAGATTGCTCATACCCAGCCATGTCAAGCTTATTCAATAGGTTCCAATACTCATTCAGCCACACTCCAAACAATTACCGCAATCACACATTTCACAATTCTCCCTTTAACTGTATACATGATAAGAGACCACCCTATGTCTTCCCGGGAAAAGGGATGAATGCTTTAATGACATAGGAAACGATGACAGAAAAAGGAACAAACCAATGCAAACAGACAAGGGAACCAGTGTTACACCGATGACAGTTTAATTCCCAAGGCTTCTCTCCAGGAGGGTATTCCCAGGACCTAAAGACACCCAGCTCACACTGTCATCTCTAAGGCTTTTTACAAGCTCGCACACCACAACCCTGCACCAGCCTCTTCTTGGGACTAACAGTGATACTGTGTGTTCTCCACAGGCGAGGCAGTCGTTTATTTCTATCCCCCTCCAACCTTCCCACAGCAACGGGTCTGGCTTGCAGGGCCCCTTCCCTCCACCATTTCCCAGGCACACAACATCCCCAAGAGGTAGGCCTGGGTGATGAAAGGCTCCTCCTTGAACTTCAAGACTTGCAGGGGAAGATCTCCATCCGGATCCTGGGACAGCTCAACGTCGGTCCCTGAACCAGGGCTGATCTGCGTTGGGGTCGGTCCTCATTCTCACGTGCACCCCTCTCTCCTCCCTTCCCAGGACCCCTAAAAGCGGCTTTTCTCCCCTCATAATCGCGCCCCCTGCCCTCAGGCCTCTTACGACCTAAAATCGCCCACCATCCCCACCCAGCATAGGGAGGGGTGCGCGCTGGATGGGAGCTGTAGTCCAGCCCAAGAGCAAAGGGAGGAGGCTCCGGGAATCGGCGCTCAGGGGCTCGTCGGTCCCCTTCCACCCTCTACGTCCCACCTCTTCGTCCTCCTGAGTCCACAGAGAGAGGGGCGCCGCCGGTCAGCCTTTCCAAGTACCCCCGGCTGAAAAAGGGCGGGAAAGGGGCCCTTGCCCTGAGAGAACCGCATCAGCGACCCCCAGGGCCCAGCACGGCCGCGGCTCCTCTCCCACCTACCTCTCCCACCTCACCGAAAGGAAGACGGAGGGCGCCGAGAACCGAGCAGGCCAGTCCGGGCCTGCTACCGCCAAACCGAAGGGAGAGGAGGAAGGGAAAGAGGCGCGGCCGGACGCCCGTCAGTCACTGCTTTGCCCCACCCCCGCCGGCGAAAGAGCCAATCAAAACACCGCCCGCGGCTACAAGTTTTAAGGCGCCGTGACGGGCTCGCTCCCTCCCGTTCCTCGTCACTACTACGCGGGGTGGTACCGCCCCAGTCTCGCTGTTTGTGATCTTAGGCGCGCCTCCCACGTCGCGGTTCCTAATGGAACGCGCCACAGAGGAGCTGAGCGGGACAAAGACCCGAAAGGGGCAGCCGAAGCGGGGAGGAGGGGACGCCCGTCTCTTCCGCAGCCCCGCCCTGACCCGCCCGCCAGAGCCTGGAAAAAGGCTCGGGCGAGTGACGGGGCTAGGTGAGCTTTGCCTGGCGGCTCTAAGTAACCACGCTCCTTTCCTGCCGTCCGTAATGTTTCTGAATCAGTCTGCACCGATTCAGCGTATCTATTAACTACTAATGCTGATGGCATCTTTATTAGAAATGCGAATCATGCATGCTAATATAATAACCCTTTGCATGTCCCTTCTGGCCTGGAGACAGATACAGCGGGTCTCAAAATAAGATTAAGCACAAACTAGGGATAGGCTGCGTTACGACGGTAAGGCAGGCAATAAAATTTCATCTCACGCGATGCACTGACACTAAGCCATAATATGGTTTCGGTTCAGCATGTCGTGCAAACCCGACCAACTGTCATTTATTCAATAAAAGGTAAAGGTACCCCCCGCACATTTGTGCAGTCGTGTCCGACTCTAGGGGCCGGTGCTCATCTCCGTTTCTTAGCCGAAGAGCCAGCGTTGTCCGAAGACGCTTCCACGGTCATGTGGCCGCATGACGCCGCGGAACGCTGTTATTTATTCAATAAGCCATGGATAAATAACCTATGGGTTAACAGGGATGAACCAAGCTAATGAAACCTCGCTTCTTTTTCAGCCTGCTACACTTGCATTGAAAGGGCTTTCTGTAGATGCCCCGAATTGTAGCCTTAAATTGTTAGATTGGTCCAAATATTTAAATCAATTTATTTTATTTTATTTATTTTATTTTTTATTTATAGTTCGACTTTTATCACCGCACCATCTCCCCCAAAGGGGACTCTGGGCGGTTTAAATTTAAATTTAAATTAAATTTAAAAGGTCTGGCCATGATTACAGTAATGAAGCAAATCTATACATTTAATTGTAAGTACATAAACAGTGGTGTTTCCTTTCCCTTCCTAGATGGGGGGAAATGTTTTTCTACTGTTACTTGCTAGGATAATAATAAGATTAATATAAAAAGTATATTGAGGTGGGTTGGTGATGATTGAATTGCAAAACAAATCTATAAAGGAAGAGGTTAGAGGGAGAAAAGGAAGAGAAAGTCATAGTTGCATGGAGTTCTTCAAAAAGAAAATTGTGAAAGTTTGAAGAACAAAAGGCCATATTTGAGTTAGTGTTTAGACATGTTGGAAGGATGAGTTGCAAGGATAGAAAGAGATGGAAATGTCCCTTTCTTCATAAAAGGAAGAGAGAAAAAGCCAAGAAATTACAGACCTTTCTGTTTGACCTTTATTCTGGTCCTGGACTAGGTTATTAAACAGCATGTTTGTGAGCCCTTGCTTAGGCCCAACAATTAACAAGAACCAGCATAGGTTTGTCACAAACAAATCATGCCAGATTATTTCCTATTTTGACAGTTAATAGCTTAATAGATTGGGGGAATGCTGTAGACACAGTATATCTTGACCTCAGCAAAGCATTTGACAAAGTCTCTCCTGAGGACACCCTCATTAATAAAATGGTAGAATATGGGCTAGATGATACAGCTATTAAATAGATTCATTACTGGATGAATGAGAGTGCTGTTATATGCAGAGCTCTGTTCTTGGCCCTATGCATAATGATCTGGATAAAGGGAGTAGGGGGATGAATACAAAATTTGCAGAGGATACAAAATTGGTAGGCTAACACACAGGAAGACAAAGAGAAGGTTCAAAAAGGAGTCCTGCATCGGGGGGGGGGGGGGGAATGAAAGGCACAAATACAGAGTGGGGGAGATTTGGCTTGGCAATAGTACATGTGAAAAGGAGCCAAAAGTGTGATTTTTGTTGTTGTTCAGTCATTTAGTCGTGTCCGACTCTTCGTGACCTCATGGACCATAGCACGCCAGGCCTTCCTGTCCTCCACTGTCTCTCGGAGTTTAGGCAAATGCTATTTTGAGATGTATTAATAGAAGCATAGAGTCCAGATCATGGGAAGTAAATATCTAATCTGCCTTGGTCAGAACCCACTTAGGATACTGAGCCGAATTCTGGGTACTGCCGTCTAAAACAGGCATCAATAAACTGGAAAAAGTTCAGAGGAGGGCTATCCAGGAAACCAAGTCCAATGAAAAGGTTTTTTTTAAAAAGGTGTATGTTTAATTTGCAGAAAACTGAAGAGAGAGATGGTAGCAGTCTTAAGCTTTTAGATATCTAAAGGACTGTCATAAGGAGGGCATGGACTTCTTTGCAGTTCCTGAGGGCAGAACTAATAGAATGAAACTACAGAGCAGCAGATTTTATTTATTTATTTATACTGCAAATTTAGTCGCCACCCATCTCACTCAGAGAGCGACTCTGGGCAGTTGATTCAGGTTGATACGAGAACAAAAAATGTTTATAATTGATTTTCTTTTAATTTAATAGACGTATATAGCTTGTTTCCTATACCTGCCTCTATTTCTATTGAAAGAGGGTAAATGTATGAAGTCTTACTTGGGAATTTAACACGTTAAAGATAAATACGAATCGTCCTTGTGAGTAATCACCCACAGGGTGGGTTATATGGTTACACTATCTAGGAGCCTTACTGAATTGAACTTGGACTTCTGAGAAAATGCACAAGGTTAAATTAGACTGTGTATGTTTTCACTGCAGGACACACTGTCTAATCATATTTACAGAGGAAATCATGAAACGTGGGTGTCCGCAAAGGATAACCCTACATCTGTACTGTACAGCTCTATGCATATATTTTCTGGGCAGTTGGTAACCTGATCAATCGGCTTCATCATGTGGAATAGAATTAATCATGCCTAGAGTTGTACATACGTAGCCTTTCCCTTGGAGACCTGTATTTAATGTGTTGGCATAGAGTGTGGCACTGCGCCCAATGTCAAGAACAGAACTGAGAGAACCAGCCAAGCTTTGTCTTCCACTCATTGCCCTATGCATGGTGGAACGTGTTAATAGAGATTAAGTGTGTGCAAATGTTTGACTTAGGCAGAACTCTCATTGGTCCATCAGAAGGAAGGCATAATCAACTATGGAGGGAATGAGTATTTTTAGTCAGCTGCAGTATAGTCTTGCATGTTTACTTGGATGCAAGGCCCATTTTATTGCTATTGGCTAAAATTGAAGTCTTGGGGAAATATTTGTGTGTGTACAAATCTCCACCAAACTCATAAAAGTATGACCTGGTGCCAGGCACACTTTCTAAGCCTTACCAATCTCAGAAAAATAGTTTTCATGATAAAGAAGAGGAGGGATATACAGTGCCATAAATCAACATAAACAAAAATCATCCCCACCATCCTCATGAGAGGTAGGTTAAATCCCCCGAGTTTACAAGATAATAGTAAAAAATATATAGCACCAAGGAATGTGTGAGAAAATGATTGAAAATTGTCCACATGCTGCAGCTGAATGCTTCAGAAAAGCCACTGTACATTTAAAAGTATTCCGTTTAACCACATATGAGGTTTGGTCTTGATACATCCAAAATGTTGCAATATCCAGCACTTTGTATATGAGTGTTTCCTAAGCAGAAGAAAAAAGTGGGAAAACTGATAAAAAAATTAGGATCTATATTTAACAATGAAGGGGACTGTCAACTTTATGCATATATATTATTAACTTGAGTTGGCTCACACAAGGGCTCTGACGTAGATACTAGAGGAATCTATTTTGAATTAAATTAAACAAGGTAAATAAGTGCTATGTCCTGCAAAGGGCAAGTTCCCTGAAATATGCTTTGATGCTCCGCAACAACTATGTGCTTCTCGCACGAAACAAGAATTATCTGGGAAGGCCTTGATCCATTAACATTTGTAATACATAATAGTAAGAATTTTCTCCTTGCCTTTCTTCTATTGTTACACTGTTATGTGACGTGGAAGACTGTAATCTCTCTTTTACTGGCAGAGCTTCAATAAAGACTTAATAATTCCCTCTAGCTTGCATTCCATATTCTTGGGATCCAATATGGCAGAAACTGCTTCTCTCACGCTAGGAGTAACTTGATAGACTAGACTGCAGAGCACCTTTGCTGCATCATATCTGCCAGAAGTGGTAGCGAATGGCACCATATTGTCTGCAAACGTCTCTGCATTTTGAAAAACAAGGCTGTTGTGTTGAGACTATTTGTTTATCCATCTGTAGACAACAAATCAGTCAGTTTAGTAGAATCCATATGCAAAATTAATTGCATTCTTTAGAAGCCAATACATGCAGCTGATGTCAATGTATTTGTAAAAATTTTCACACCTGAGCTAGGTCCTAATAACCAGGGGAGAAGTGGGGGGAAATTGCAAGAGTTTCAGGTCTAATGTTCATGGACGCTCTAACAGGATTCTCATTCTAGGTAGTGCCAAGACACCACCTTTAAAACACTGTAGTACCAAAAATGACAGAATGCAACCAACACCTTGGGAGAACTAGTGTTCCAGTCCTAAAAACAGGGGTTGCAAATTAGTGTCATTTCATTTCAATAGGTCTGGTTGCCGCGCAATGTTTACAGTCCACAGATTAATTCTACAGATATTCTAGGAGAGCCACATCTGGCCCAACCAACAGATGGCCAGAAACTATTAATCCCCCGTTTTGAGGAGGAGAAAAGATTGTAGATTTGGGGGCGGCGGGGGGGATTCCAGAGCACGACGAATGCGGACGCTGTCCCACCCTGATTTTGTGCGGCACGCCGCCTCAACTTGCAGGCACCTGTTTGCTGGGGTCTCTTCTTTTTCTGATCCAGCGTGAGTGAGCTTTCCCAGACTCCCATCTAGTTCACGGAATGCCCAAAACGGACGCAAAGCAACGCCATGCATTGAGCAAGCATGTTCAAGACGCACTGGACAAGTTGCCAAGAAAAGAAATTAGACGAACCCTGAATAATTACCAAAAGAAAAAAAAAAAGGGGGGGGGGACCTAAACAGCTGAACCTGGCCGTTTTCTGACACAGGGTAGGATGGATCGTAACCACTTGTATCAGCAACGTATACAGAGAGCGGTCTGCCCTCTCCTCCTGGTTCAATTCAAAATCTGGGACCCGCCAATAGGTTTGTTCCAGGACTCCAAACCCGCAATTTGAAACAGGTGCCCCGCTGGAGGGAGGACGGGGCCACCCTCCCTTGCGGCAGAGCCGTCGCCACGCCCACCGCTGTCCTCTCTGATCCGCCCCTGGGATTTCCGCGAAACGCCGGCGGCTGCGGAGAAAGTCCGGGCGAGGCGGGAGGGACGCGGCGATCCGGCTGCCCTACAAGCGCCTTTGCTCGCTGCACGCCTCTGCCCAGCGCGCGCAGGCAGCGCAAAGCAACAGCGCGGTCAGGACGCGAACGGATTAAGGATCCGGGGGTTTCCCACCCGAAAAACCACCTAGAATTTTTTTAAAAATGGCCGTAGCCAGACTTTCGGCTACGTGCTGTGACGGTCTCTTTTGTTCAAGGAGGAAATGGTTGAGAATTGGCCCTTCGCTCCCACCCGTTCCTCCCGCTTGGGGTTTGGATGCAACGTGGGTGGATTTCCCCGTCGCAAGAAAAGATGCCCCGGCTGCTCTTGGAGCGGTGCCCACCTGAAATCGAATCGGCAGCTGCTCGGGGGTCCCCAAGTGCCGCGCACCTCTTTCTCAAGACGGGCGACGAAGGGCTCCGCGCACAATACTTGCGATTTCTCCCCCGCGCTCTCTCGCCGCCGTCCGTGCCTTCTGCCGCGCGGTTTCACGGTTTGCGAGGCTCGGCTCGGCTCGGAATGTCACAAAATAAATGCGTCCATTGTGCCTTTCAAGCGCTCCGCAGCCTCGGTTGAACTAGATCCGTTCTTCTCCCACTTCCCTCGTGTGCTCATCCAACGTGATGGACAGTTGCTATGGTTTCGCGGCTCTGACGTCAACGACATTAAAGAGGGAGAGGGGAGAGAGCGCGCGCTTCTCACTGCTGGGATAACTTGAGCTCGTAAAGAGCGAGGATTTCTTCTCCAGCTGAGTCCAGCAGGGCGTGGTCCAAAGTCTCCCGGCTTTTCACTGGAGCCTGAGGTGTAATTAGGGTGGGTGAATTGCTCCAGAAATCTGAAAGCTCTTCCCTTGGTCACTAAGAGAAGGGGGGGGGGGGAAATCATCCTTCTGCAAAGATGTAAAGGCATCTGGGTTGGGTGCAGGGCAACATTGCAAAGGTCTTATTAATTACCGTGTGTATATCCTGCAGATAAGCAACCGGGCAAATAAAGCTTATAATTAAATGCCAGCTTATATATCCTCCCTGCTTTCGAGCAAGAAACTCAAGGTGGCTGTATCTAAGCTGGCTTTCTCCAACACGCTCCACCACAAACTAGCTAGCTGCATGGAGTCTCCATTTTAATGCAAACTAAATAAATGGGTAAAGTGAAGGAATCATGGGTTAGCTAACTGGTCACCCAGATAGGTTCAAAAAGCTCACTTGAGTGGACAGAAAGAGCGTGGCCTTTGCGTTCAAGGGCAAAATATCTTTGGAGAAGAGAAGCATGGTTGTGTAAATATGGATAAATGTGGCTTGCAAAGAGCGATAGGTCTCCAAGGTTTCTTTCAGCTGGATACCTTCCAAAATGAATCATGCTTTGTTTTTTCAAAGGCATTTGCCTCCTGGACCCTTAACATTTAAAGCAGTAACTCCGGGAAGTCTGGTCAGGCTAGCAATCTGAAGTAGCTTATCAAGAAACAGATGTTGGGTTCTTAGTGTTCTCTGAGCTTGATTGTTACCCTGCCATTAAAGGTAAAGGTTCCCCCCGCACATTTGTGCAGGCGTGTCCGACTCTAGGGGCCGGTGCTCATCTCCGTTTCTTAGCCGAAGAGCTACCGTTGTCCGAAGACGCCTCCACGGTCATGTGGCCTGCATGACGCGCGCGGAACGCTGTTACCTACCCACCGAAGTGGTGCCTATTAATCTACTTGCGTTTGCATGCTTTCGAATTGCTAGGTTGACAAGAGCTGGGGCGAGTGCGGGAGCTCACTCCGTCACGCAGGGCTAGGGATTCGAACCTCAGAATTTGCAATCTTCCGATCGACAAGCCTAGCGTCTTACCCGCTGAGCCACCACGCCCCTGCCATTGGAAACATCTAGATTAGCAGGATACAGCACCAAATAAACAATCAGGGAAGAAACAATACCATAATCAAGGAACCCTCAAGGAAGAAACAACTAAAACTGGCAGGACGTATAAACAGCCAGCTAACTTCACTCTCCCATGCACTGATGACATTACTTAGCCTGGTAATTAAATGTCTCAAATCTCAAGCTCAGAGAACACCAAGAATCCTATATTTCAATCCTGAGATACAGTACATTTATTCTCCAGTATTGCAAGAAATAGCTGCTGGAAAAAGCGGAATGGAAAGGCTAAATGTCCTTCCTGTCTGCTCTTGTGAATTTCCTTAATGTATCTGCTTGAGAATGTTATGACACAGAAAGCTTGGAATACACAGGCCCTTCCCCTGATCGACTAGAGCTCTTCTCCTTAGCATGATACACATTTGGCTTGGCTCTTCATGCCACCACCAATAAAAGGACAGTGTGGGTCAAGCAACGACATATTAAGCCAGGGCTTTCCAAAGCTTTTCCCGCGGCGACACACCAACCGGCGTTGGTGTGTCGCCGCGGGAAAACCCGGAAGTGCCGTCCTTGCGGCAGCGCACAAAAACCCGGAAGCGCTGCTCCGCTTTCGGGTTTTGCGCGCTGCAGTTGGTGTGTCGCCGTGGGAAAACCTGGAAGCGCTGATGATCAGCGCTTCCGGGTTGTGTGGCGACACACCAGACTGTGTGTGGCGACACACTTTTGTGTCGCGACACACAGTTTGGAAAGCTCTGTATTAAGCAATGGTAAAGGTAAAGGTTCCCCCTGCACATTTGTGCAGTCGTGTCTGACTCTAGGGGCCGGTGCTCATCTCCGTTTGTTAGCCGAAGAGCCAGTGTTGTCCGAAGATGCTTCCACGGTCATGTGGCCGGCATGATGCACGTGGAACGCTGTTACCTTCCCACCGAAGTGGTACCTATTCATCTACTTGCATGCTTTCGAATTGCTACGTTGGCAAGAGCTGGGGCGAGTGTGGGAGCTCACTCCGTCACGCAGGGCTAGGGATTCGAACCTCTGAACTTGCGATCTTCTGATCAACAAGCCTGGCGTCTTACCCACTGAGCCACCACGCCTAATGGAGACCTGTTCAATTAACCTTTCTGGAGCTATAGAGCAGCAAACTATGGATGCAACACCAACTCCTTGGTCTACAGCTCCTTCAGATTGTTGGCCACGTTGGCTTGGGATTCTGGAAACTGTAGCCCAAAATGCTTGGAACGTGCTAGGTTGCAGAGACTTGGGGCATCTAGTCTTGAATACATCTGTGGATGGAAAAGAACAGAAATCCCCTCAAAACAGTTATCACTTTTATTGACAGATATAAAGAGATTAGGAGTAAATTAATATTACCTTTGACCAAGAAATATCCTAGGAGGCAAGATATAGAGTATATGCAAATGTTACTTATAGATGAAGATCCAACTGTTACGCGCAAGTAGCCAAATTCTGTGCAGCTGCTATAAAGATACGCCAGACTATGATAGGAAAAATGTAGTAATGTGCTCCTTGTAATGATTTTAATAATTTTAAAAGGTATATATATATATACCTTTTAAATATATATATATAGGTATATATATATATATAGGTATATATATATATAGGTATAATATGGTGTGATATATATATATATATATATATATATATATATATATATCACACCATATTTTATATATGATATTTTACTTTTTATAAGCATTTACATCTGATAGAATATTAGTTATGACTAATATTAAGAGCATATTTAAATTTGATTAAGGGGCTCATCCACATTGTGGTCTGAATGTATTTTAATTTTTAATTGGAACAATGTAATTTAACTTATAATTTTAAAACTATTTTAAATCAGATGGTGCATATTGTAAGGTTCAATGAGTATACCTTGTAGAATCTTGTACTGGTCAGTGACCGTAATAAACCAGAATGAATGAATTGACAGATACTGGTGGAATGCACATCAGGTAGATGTTGCCCCAAATTTTGTCTCTCAAGTTTTATTCACTGTCTTGGCATCTACTATTTATTCTACTGAAAGTTGCTTGGTGCTAAAAGCACCTAACAGTCTCAATAAAATATAAAAATTAAAAGCATCAAAAAATAAATTAATAATAATAATAATAATAATAATAATAATAATTTGCCACCATGAAAGAAAGCAGAACATAAATCTGGATGTACTGGGAGATCTTTGGATGGATTGTAATAGATTGACAAAAGTTTCTGCTCAATAACAATTTATTCTATGCAAACCCCACCAGTTGTATTCTCATCAAATGCTAATCTAGGTAGAATCTGCCCATCCATGCTATCTTAGCTTAATATGCAAAATAGGTCTGATTTCAGCCTTCAAAGTATAGATGTTTGTTGAAGCTAAGTTGCTCAAGAATTACAGAATGGTGTCAAATGGTTTTCTAACATACACAGCAAATAAAAACAAAAACAGTTAAATTACAATGGTTTTGGCAAAACAGAACTTCAGGTTGGTGTAAAATGGTTGTGTTCACACACCACTCATAACCAGGACCTTCCAGATGCATTTGCATTACACACTATTGGGTAGCATTACCTAGATTGGGTTTTAGTGTATCTTAGCCTGTGGTGTGAACTGAACCAGTTTGGTGAGTTTATGGTTCAGGGTAAAAAGTCAAAGTCAGAAAAGGAGTTAATTCAGTATCTATGTTTCATGAATGCAGCCCATGTCTCCATCCAGTAGATTGGAACAGGAGGAGGAAGAGGAGATGCAAGAATGTAAGAGAGAGAACATGAAAAGGAGGGGGAAGGAAACCTGGGATAAATAGGAATTTGGGTTACACTTATTTATTTATTTATATCATTTATATCATTTATATAGCCACCCATCTCACACAAGTGATTCTGGGCGGCTTACAAGATTTAAAAACAAACAACCCCTCCCACCCCAATGCCCAAGGATAACCTGTTAACTCTAAACCATCAATAGTAGCAGAGCTCATCTCCCCCCCCCCACCCAAATGCGGGGGGGGGGGAACAGCCAGGTCTTCGATGCCTTGCTAAAGTCACCAGAAATGAAGCTGAGATGTTGAACTTGATGGCATCTTTATCTGTCCTAGTTGGGTAGAGGCTTAGGGCTCCATCCAACGGTTGAGCCCCACAGAACACGGATGGGCTTACGTGTCTTTATCTCACCATCCAACATTGATTCTTGCTGCTCTCTTCCCTGCCTAACCCTGTGGCTTGCTGGAACACAAGCTCTAACACAAAACAAGAAGCATGATTGTTAAGCAAAATCCTCTGATTCAGATAGGCCATTTGTTATTCACTGCAGCTGCTACTTACTCTCTTTCATTTGCTGCCGGGCCCATGGGCCATTTACACCTGTTTTAAGGAATAAGCAATAACATACCAAAATGAAATAAAATAGAGGTTTATTTAACTCACTCTGTAACAAGAAAAGACACGTTAAACACTTGACACTATATTTCTTTCCCCTAATTGCAACCAATTTTTTTTAAAAAAAGCAGAACTTGACAGACACTGGATATTATTAGAGCTGAAGAAAAAAATAAACCAGAAATGTCATATCATCCCCAAGTTACATTAGTTTGGATGGTGATACGGCTACAGTCAAATATACGTTGGTGGCCCACAATGTCTAGGCCTGGCCCTATTTTCCTTAATTGTAAATTGCACTGGAGTAGGTCCTTGTAGTTAGTAACACCCACACAAAAGATCAGGGATTCAGACTTCTTCTGCCTCCCTGTACTTTGAGTTTTGGAACAAGACCAAAGGATTGGTCAATTTCCTCTTCTTCATCTTGCCATCTCACCTCCATCAAAGGAAAGAAGATATTGAACCTGGCAGTCAATAGTGAGAGTAGGATTCATTAATCAGATTAGCAACCATGGTACAATAAATGTCTGGGTTCACATGTCACCTTAATCCAAGGTTGGATTAGCTTGTTGAGCAAGCCACAGTTGGTGGGCTCACATATACTAAAACGTAAATCTTGGCTTATGAATTATAGTGCTTAGGTTCACACAGTTTACTAAGCAAAACCAAACAGACCAGCTTGGCTTAGCTTAGCACAATGTGTGAACCAGCAGATAAGAGCCAGACATTTCATATGCCCTCCTCTGCATGGAAATATTACATGAGTATACCAAAACTCAAAAATAAACTTGGTTCGGACAACTTGGTGAAATCTTGCACAAATTGAAACATATCCATCAAAACTGTTGAAAGAGAAGCCAAGGTCCATCCATTCAGATCCATGGCATCCAAGCCAATTGCCACAGACAATTTTTTTAATGCAAAGTGTCATGCAAATTGGTGGCAGCATGCTATCAGATGATTTACTTTTAACAGGTAAAGGTTCCCCCCGCCTGGCGTCTTACCCGCTGAGCCACCATGCCCCTTACCCAATTCAGGATAAATAGTATCAAAAACTCAGCTCCTGACAATAATAATACAGTAGCAATGAAACAACTAGAAATTATCTATTCTTTCATACTATCATGGACTGATAGAGAGTAGATAGACACCATCTAGTCCACCTTCTTTTCATTGCAGGAATCCATCTCGGGCAGATAGCTGTCTAACCTGGGGCTTGAACACATCTAGTGAAGGAGAGATCACCACAGCTCTGGGCATTTGGTTCCACTGCTGAACTGCTCTTACTACTAAGAGGTTTGTTCTAAAATTCAGCCAGAATCTGCCTTCCTGTAACTTAAATTTTTTATGCTGTGACCTACAATCTGAAATGATGGAGAACCGTTCTTCATCATTATTTCAGGTACTTTTTCTCCTTTCTCAAGCATTCCTAATTCTATCAAGGCTCTTGTATGTATTGTCTTTTCAAGTCCTCTGATCATTCTCATTGCCCTTATACAGTATAAACCAGCTCCAATTTGTCTGAATACTTCTTGAGTGCCCCAACTTGGACACAATGTTCAAGGTTCTGCCCAAAGCAAAATAAAGTGATATTATTATTTCCCTAGGTTTGAAATTATGCTTCTTTGGATGCAAGTTAAAATTACATCTGCCTTTTTTGAAGCCACGTCACATTGCTGGTTTGTATTCTGTTTGTGATCAACTACTTTACTAAGACTTTTTCCCACAACAATTGCCAAGAATGGTATATTAGAGATTGGCCTATAGCTCTCAAGCTAGAAAGGATCTAGAGTACCATTGCCTCCTTTAGCAAAGGTGCATCACCCTCTGACAGAGGGAGACATTAATAGTAGACCACAACATCTTTCCCAATGGATATCTCCCAGCCAGTGCTAGCCAGTGGGAGTTGGGTCCATCAGACACAAAGCAGCTCAAGCTTATCTAAGCTCATCCACTTTTCAGGAAACATCCCAATGATGCTGGGATCCAGCTGTTGTCTTCCTGTATCTTCCATGTGTTGCTTAATGCCTTTTCTCAGCTCACAGAAAATCTGACTTAAAAAGGAAACAAACAAACAAACAAAACCCAGAACATCTGAGTTCTTTGGTTTATTTATTTATTTCAGAGCTTTCCAAACTTTTCATGTTGGTGACACACTTTTTAGACATGCATCATTTCGCGACACACTCTTACAGCAGGGCATAATTTCCTGTTGTTCCCCATTCAGGCCCCCACAGCCCCCAGGCACTGAGATAGGGCGGCAACCACATCACTTCACCTTTACTTACCTTACTTTACTTCATAGTATATACTATGATTCTTCCATCAGGTCCAGAAGTTCCAGGATGGAGGGAGGGAGGGAGGTTTACTGGGCAGGCAAACCAATTTTCCTTTGGAAAAATTTTTACTTTGGTAGCAGTTTGCCCACAGTCTATGTAAAATAAAGAAATAAATAAGAATATTAAAAGATTTAAACACAGGAGAACAATTGGACCCTAACATCATGTAGATTTTTCCTAAGAAATGAATGCTTTAGGACTATGCCAGACAGAATGGCTAGGATGTTTTGAAATGGAAGAATCCAAGTGATGTCAATCAAATGACACAGTGTAGCTATCCCATCTTTTCCGCCTTAAGAGGATTTATATATATGTGGGTGGACATGTTTTATGGGCAGAAAAAGGACAGACAAAACAGCTGGAAGCCAAAGGAGAGCTACTAGTGGAAAATGATATGATCTGAACTCCCCTCTTTAAAATTCTGTGAACAAACATGATGATGGCACACGAAAAGCCTTGTTTGAAGCACCCTTTGTGTAAAAGCAGTCTCTGTGTTCTAAGAATGTATTAATTTCAAGCATCAGTTTTCAGAGGCAGAGGGTACTTTCAGCTGGAAAGATTTGCACTTTTGCAGAAACCTACACCGGGGCGTTGGAAAAAATTGCTATGACAAGGTATGCCTCTACTTAACAAGCTGCTTTCCCACCCACCTATAAGCAAACATGTGTAGCTACTTCAGCAATCAGGAACAGGATGTTTAACCTTTTCTTTTCATACCTGTTCCCTGGTCTAAATACTCGGCTCTGCAAACAAGAATGAACTCCTGCAGTTAAAGCTAAATGCAATAAAAACGGCGTGGCTGTTTTCTTCTTTCACCGTTTATGTCTAACTGGTGCCAGTCTGGCTATATATAAGAGAACAAGCTCAGAATAAGAAGTATGTATGATAATCTGAAGTCATGCATATACAGAAATGAGCACAGTACTTACGCTCTTTGTCTGCCTCTATTGCAGTGTTTCTCAACCTCAGCAACTTTAAGCTGTGTGGACTTCAACTCCCAGAATTCCCCAGCCAGCATGAATTCTGGGAGTTGAAGTCCACACAGCTTAAAGTTGCTGAGGTTGAGAAACCGTGCTCTGTTGTTTTGTTCGGTGACTTTCATAAAGTCAGCTATTATGCCTTTTAGCCAACCCTACAGATAACAGCAAGAGGACTTTTTTTCTCCCTGGAGATGTTTTATAGACGTGTTGTAATTTCTTAATACAAAACAATGGCAGAACACCCAGTGACTATGTCAGGAAAAAATAGTTCTTTTGTTACATTTACAGTCCTTCCTTCCTGCCTGCCTTCAGTCTTCCTTTCCCTCTCTATCTCTCCCTCTCTGCTTGTGTCTCTCCCCAAAACTCCATTAGGAAATTCTAAAGCCAGTTTGGGATTTCAGAAAAATATTGTCATCTCTTTTTTAAAAAACAGATCTTCTGCTTTTTAAAATAAAGCACCCTTCTCCAGTGTGGAATCCTGCAGATAGGACAGAATTTAGCTTCCTTAATTCCAGAGAGGAAAGGCAGATCTGGGAGATGAATTCCAACCAGTTGGAGGAAAGCTGATACAGAAGCTGAACCATCTGGTCACCTGCATCAGAGGAGTAAGCTCTTGGGAGTCCCTTCTCTGCATTGGCATTACAGTAATGCAAATAGAGGACCAGTGCCATCAACTGGGATAATTTTCCTCCTTGGGAAGTATTTTGCATAGACAAAAATTCGGCCTTTATTAGCACATGTCACATGTTTCAAAGAAGCATCCTCCTATTGTTTGAGATATTTCACCATGAAGGAAGACAAACAATGCCCATATTGTATTCTTCCTGGGATGCACACACACTAACACGAATAAGCTCATTTGGAGCTCCAGAGCAGGGGTTTTCAAACTTTTTCAGGCTGCAGAAACTGTTTGGAAAAACAAATCCTGGATTAAGAGGGCAGGGCTTGTAAAGGTCAGCTGAGAAGCTCCGCCCCTTCTGCTGTATCATAGAAAAATTGGTTTGGATGCCCCTGAGAGCACCGTTGAGATGGGAGAGGATAGCTCAGTGCATTTGAAAGCTTCCCCCTCTACTTAGTCCCTTGTGGAGAGGGTTTTTTTTTCCTTTAGTCCCATGGAACTAAACCAGCTTTGGCTTATTCAATAAATCATGGTTGAAAAACAATGGCATATCATAGAACAGAGCTTTCCAAACTTTTCATGTTGGTGACACACTTTTTAGACATGCATAATTTCGCGACACACTCTTACAGCAGGGCACAAGGCAGGCACTAGGACCTGTGCGGAATCACAGCAGGTCTGGAGGCAGCAAGGCACAAGGCAGGCACTAGGACCTGCACGGAATCCTGGCAGGGCAGGTCTGGAGGCAGCAAGGCACAAGGCAGGCACTAGGACTTGCGCGGAATCCTGGCAGGTCTCGGAGGCAGCAGCAGCCGCGACACACCCAGACACTGAAGCTGACACACTAACGTGTCCCAACACACAGTTTGGAAAGCTCTGTCATAGAATAAGAGGAAAAGATGGTGCATCAATCAATCAATGCTCATGCCAGGATATTTGTTGCAGACCTCATCACCTGCTGTTCCATCTGGGAATGTGGGATCTCCTTCTCAACTTTTTGACCTTGGAGGAACCCTTGAAATATTTTTCAGGCCTCGGGGAACCCCTGCACATTCAGGCTCAAATGTAAGCCAGAAGTTACAAAATTATTATATTCATTTCATGTGTAGGCCTGTATATATGCATTAATAGTGTTCTTAAACTAAAAATCAAGAATGAAACTTACCTCTTTAATGTGAAGTTGCCTGAATTTGAAATAATTTTTAAAATAAATCATGATCTCCCAGGGAACCCCTAGTGACCTCTCGCGGAACCCTAGGGTGCCATGGAACCCTGGTTGAGAAACCCTGTCCTAGATTGTGAAGCTCTCGGCTTTGGCCCCGAGGTCCAGTTGTAACTGCACCCTTGGTTTAACGTGTTGAGGATGAGACTTGTGACATTCACAGCTCTGTCCACTAACAGAGGAGAAGAGCTGTAGACTCAGAAGTAACTGTTAGCCTTCTGTGGCTACATTTGCTTTTTGAGACGATAGGGCCAGCATTTGCCATGAACTAAGTGTCTGGCTGATCTTCCACATTATATTTATGACTGATCCTTCCTTCCTTTGCCCATTCCAGAGTTCCATGGAATGACTATTTGTATCTACATCCAGAATATCATTAAATGTTGCTAAAACTCACTTCACAACATGAAAGATTAGCAGTTATATCCTCCAGTGTTTCATACAATAATCAAGTTGTCAAAAATATGGTTTTATTCATGCAACTGTCAAGCTGACAGGATTATGGAGAGGAGAGAAAGAAAGTATTTAAATAGATTAAGGAGTTAGTTTTAGCAGTAAAAAGCAACATAACAAATAATTTCTTCCTTAACCTTTTTTTTTAAACTGTATATGACTATGGTTAATGTAGGATCCATTAGTTGCACTCTAACATACCTTACCCCAATCTGGCACCCTCCAGATGTCATTGATTACAACACCCAAAAGCTAATGGCCCATTAGATTAAACTCTGAAATCAATGTTGTACTTTTGTTAGGCACCAAAACTTACCATGCGCCTTCCAGAATAAGCCAAGTACACAACAGAGACTTTGGGAACGGATAACAGCAAATTTATTTGGCGCCAAGCAAGGTTGCTGGATGGCAGTCCTACAGGTGTCACGTGCAGGTGACCTCTGAGTGGAGCAGCCATCCCGAGTACAGTGAGACACAAGCTTTTATACAGAGAATACAAGCAGGAAGTGAGGATGATGATGGTATGCCCATATGTGGGTGAGGTGTCCTCTGACCATTCCCTGGGATTGGTTAGTTCTTGGGGACCAGGGTCCCTCCCAGAGCTGAAGGATTCTGGGATTCACCAGGTCAAGGGGGTGATGTGGGTCATCAACATAGTTACAAGGGATGGAATCTTGTGAACATTCACACCATTGTTCTATGGGCACTGTCTGGAGGCTAGAGATTAACACTTGCATCTTACAGAGATAATAGTAACACTTACAGGAACATTAGGTTATACAAGCATACTAAATTACAGAGGTCAGAGCCATAAAGTCAAGTCTTTGGATATTCACATCTTGGGGAGGATAGAACAAAGGATTTATTACAAGGAAGTCAGGTAAACATGTTAGCTTGTCAGGAGGAAGACATTGACCAGGTAGGGAGAGACCCAAGCTGGTATGCATTCTAAAGAGAGGTAGGATTACTTTATAGCACCTAATATTGCTATGCAGAATTCTTTGGGGCTTTGCTCAGGCAAAGCCCCTCTCAGAGTCATCCCTGGGTTAACACTCTTTTGGTTCAAGCGTAATCTTTGGTTCAGTGGAGTTCTAGCAGCGTTGCACTATGGGAAACACTAGAGCAGGGTGTTTTCCAGGCCAAGGTCTGTGGCCCATGGTTTCTCAGAACCTAACACTTTCTGCTGCTAAATTCCCATATGCTACCAGACTTTCCAGTTTACTTATCTATATTACATTGATATCCAACCGTTTCTCAAAGGAGCTGGAGGAAGCATCATAGCTCTCAGCAGTTATGTTATCCACATAACCCTCTGAGACAGATTTGGCTGAGGGACAGTTGCCCAAGACTGCTTAGTGAGTGTCATGGTGGACTAGAGTTCTGATCTTCTCAGCTTTGATCCAATATAACACCCTGGGTCTCTGGGCAAGTGAAGAAGCAGTTTAATTCAAACTGTAAAACATGTGGATAGTAGTCTTATACGGAGAACACATAAACTGTGGACAAACAAGTCAACCATGCTGTCAACTGAATCTTAATTTTGCGTTATAAAAAATCCCCACCACATCTGAAGGTAGGAAGTGCAGGATAGGCTATATGGCTCTGCCTTCTGAACTCTATTTGTTCCCTAGCAACTGACCTCCTCTGTGTACTGTTAGGCCTGGTCCAAATCTTTGGACAGTTTGTACTCTTCTTTGTTTCCCCAGGGTATGTATGAATGCATTTAAATCTAAAATTCTGCAGACCTGAAGTTCTTTCAAAGACATTCATAACTACCTTTCATTTCCATGTGATTCTTTTGGGGTCAATAGGCACTGTGCAAACTCAATGCCCAAGTTGTGGTTTAACATTTGTACATGTACCTCTTGTGAGGAATGAAAGAAGAGAATGGACCCTAATACTTAAGGATAAATAAATAAGCTCAAAATTAGACCACAAACTAAAATTGGTGTATTATGTTCTCCCACAGGATGCCAGATCTTAACTGTCCTTCTGATAACAGCCAAAAGAAATATCTTTTATCTGGCAACTGTCAGTAAGAAATCTCCTATGATAATATTACCAGATCTCTGAGAACTAACAATAGGTTAACAGGCACGGTTCTCCTACCTGGAAGGTTACCCATTAAAAGCTAATCTCTGTCATTCCTGGCTGAAAACATTTGCCACATACAAGACAGTTCGTGCATGAAATGTATTTACTAAGCTCTGTTCAATTCTATTACAGGTAGACCTTGACTTACGACCACAATTGGGACTAGAATTTCCATCGCTAAGCAATGCGGTCATAAAACAAGACATCCCGCCCAGTCCCAGCTGCCCTCGCCACCCTGCCCTCCAAGACCCCTGCTGCCCTGCCTTCTGCCGCTCCAGCTGGCCTTGGCTGTTTTCTTGCTCCCGCTGCTGACGAGGCATGCCCAGCCTGGCTGCTGGGCTTCGGCTGCGGGGGGGGGGGGAGCCGAAAGCAGGCCCAGAGCCGTGGGGCTTTTTGGCACCGCGACTCTGGAGCGGTTTCCGTTCCCCCCCCCCCCCCCCCCGCAGCTGAAGCCCAGCCCAGCCCAGCCCAGCCGCCAGGCCGGGCATGCCTCGTCAGCAGCGGGAGCAAGAAGACAGCCAAGGTCAGCTGGAGCGGGAGAGCGGCAAGGGGCCAAAAGGGCATAGATGGGAGGGAGATAGATGGGTGGGGGTAGTTGAAGAGCCCCTGCGGTTATAAGTGTGGGCGGGCTGCCAAGCGCCGGAATTCGACCATGTGACCGTGGGGGCGCTGCAATGGCCGTACTTTTGGGCACGGGTCACAAGTCCCTTTGTTCAGCGCCGCCGTAACTTCGAATGGTCACTGAACGATCTGGGTTGGGCAGAAGATGTAGAACTGAACACAGTGAGAGACAAAGCCTTTTCAGAAACTCAGAAAGTCTTGGGTTATTTCCAACTTTTGACACCCGATCAGAAATACAAGCATGGTTGTCCTCCCAAAATTACCAAAATGAACTGCAAGCCTCTTGCTTGGGTTGCCAGCTCAGACCCAGAGAGCTATATATAAAAGTAGCCATATTTTAGGCTGCTACTTTTGGCTGCTTTCACTATACTGTAAAAAGGTCAGATGATCTTAGAGATTTCATTCATCTTTCTTCCTCCTACCTTTTCCAACATTATTTAATGGTCTCTCTGATCGGCTCTGGGTAACCTTTTGGTTCTGTAGTTTGAGCAGTAAGGATTTTGAATTCCCAGTTGCATAACAGGAACAAAAAATGGCCTCTTGCCTCAATTTTTTTGAAAAATGGCCTCTTGCCTCAATTTTTTTTGAAAAATGGCCTCTTGCCCACCCGATCATTCAGAGAGGGCCCGTTACGAGCCCCATCAATTAGAGAATGTCATCTGATGGGGGCTAGGAGGCGGGCCTTCTCTGTAGCAGCACCCACACTATGGAACATCCTGCCCCCAGAGTTGAGACAGACCCCCTCCCTCTCGACCTTTAGGAAAGAACTGAAGACCTGGTTCTGCCGCCTGGCGTGGGAGGGAGGAAACGATAGTTCCTCATGGGGGTGGTTAATCCCGTAATTTTATAATGCCCTTCTTTTATTAATACTATCTCCCACTTGGATTTTATATCTATTTATTATATTAATTGTATAATTGTTGGTTTATATTTTTATTTTATGTTTTTATCTAATCTATTTATTGTAAACCGCCCAGAGTTCCCCGTTGGGGGAGATGGGCAGTTATATAAATTAAATAAATTAAAATAAATAAATAAATAAATAAATTATAATGGTAAAGTTTAAAAAAAGCTGGAGGAGTTACCTGAAGAGAACTTGGAGGGAATCTGTCTGAACACGTCCCCCTTGTTCTTCTCCATCACAACTGTAACGCATTTGGTTGTCCAAACAAGATGGGAGGGGGACTGAGTAGTCAAAGTTCTATTAAAGCAAGAAGTAAACGTAAATCAGGCTTGTCGATCGGAAGATCGCAAGTTCGGAGGTTCGAATCCCTAGCCCCGCGTGACGGAGTGAGCTTCCGCACTCGCCCCAGCTCTTTCCAACCTAGCAATTCGAAAGCATGTAAATGCAAGTAGATGAATAGGTACCACTTCGGTGGGTAGGTAACAGCGTTCCGCGTGCGTCATGCCGGCTACATGACCGTGGAAGCGTCTTCGGACAACGCTGGCTCTTCGGCTAAGAAACGGAGATGAGCACCGGCCCCTAGAGTCGGACACGACTGCACAAATGTGAGGGGGGAACCTTTACCTTTTTTATCCTGAATTGGGTAGATAAAAGGAAAGCTTTGAGGCGTTGCCTCAGCCAGCTTTAATGGCTTGCAACTGTTGACTACTACTGCAGACTACAGATCCCACAATCTGCATGACTGAGAATATGAGGAGGTGTAGTTCATTTATGATTAATGCCCCCTTTCCTCAGGCTGACGAAGAAGGCGGACAGAAAAGCTTATGGTCCTGCTGGATCTCATCTAGTCCAGCATTCCCCCACTAGCCCATAAGATACCTTTGAAAAACCCACAAGCAATATATGAGCTCAAGAACACCATTCCCCTCCTATGTCCCTAGCAAGAAATATTTGCACGGCAGCCCTTTACTCTTCAACAGCAATGTGTGGGTGGGAGTGTAAGTGTGGGTGGGTGGGTGTGCAGACAGATTCCAGCGGTTGCCATAGTGAAGGGCTGGCTTAAAGACTTTAAGTATAGGACTGTCCGTGAGATTCCTGCCTGGTTTAATTGAGAATGGTGCTATAGACTTCTTAAGGGGGTATCCATGACAAGCAGCTTTGCCTTCCTGTCCTATGCTGGTCTTATGCTTGCTTTCCCCCTCATTGATTTGGAAGGGACTATTCCACCAGATGGAAAACAGCACCCTTAGGGTAGCTAGCAAAATTGCTTTGGGGTCTGGAATCAATCGGAATCAGGGTAAAGATGAAAATGGCCAGGTAGCTGGTTTATAGAAGATCGTTCTCTTGCTGAAGGCATCTTCGGTTTAAAGAGCTGCCCAGAGCAGCTCCTTAAATATAGAAAACTATAATTGGTGCTAAACATCCAGAACTATAAGAAGGGAGAGCTAGAAAGAGGTTGACGTTCCCGATGCGTAGTCCCTGCACATAGTGCGCCGTCCTCTCTCTTACCCTTCTGGTGCTTATAGAGCATCCCGGCAGCCTCATTCTCTTCAGCATGGTGAAACCCACCGCATTTCTTCTGAAATGAAATCATAGCTGTTCTTTTTAAAGTTGCTTATGCAAATGCTGTGCATATCTGTGCTTTTGTTTTTGTTTTTGTTCTCTCTCCTTCTCTTCTTTTTTGGTGTTGCGTAAGTGGGTTGCTCTTGTGAAGGCAACAATAATATTTATAGCATGGTGGGGACAGAATGGATGCACTTTCATCCCAATTGAGCCATGCATAGAGGGTTTCTCTCTGTCGCTCTCTGCAGATTCTACTAAGCCGTTCTATTGCCACCAGTCCCGTTTCTATGGACAAGCAGCAAGGGTGCTGCAAAGGTGCTACCGGGTCACTCTGTCATCTCCCTGGATCATTCATGTTGCTGGGGGAGGGTTGCCTGCCTTATCCCGCTTCCCAGTTGCTATTTGGAAGCAGGACATGCCAGGCAAAAGGGGGTCCTGAAGCAGGACCCTCATATCCAAGCTCAAGTGCTTCACCAAAAACAAAGAAGACATTGTCAGTTTGCATTTCCTCTCTCCTGGGGAGAAGGAAGGGGTCTCTATTTTAGGGTGAAAATGGGAGAGGACATACAGCAGTTATTTCTGACCCACAGATGACCACTGGTTGGCTGAGACACCCCTGGGCTCATGTATGGCTCAGGAAGAAACGGGTGTGTTTGATTCTTGATTCTATGGGGGCCCTGCAGTTCCCAAGCAGGAGAAGAAAGCATGTTTCCGTTGCATCGTAGTATCTAAAATGTCAGATCATGTCCTCCAACCTGCCTTCATTTTAATCATTAGATCAGTTGATGAAATGGTGGGTCATCTGGTAAGGCTCATAATCAGATGTAGCCCCCAATCCCCAGATGTCTATGTGTGGGTGGGTGGATGTGCCTGCACACACACACACCCTTACCCAAAAGCAAACTGTACCGTTTCTAACAAAGACACTTTAACACTGTCATAACCTTTATTCTGTTTTTATTCTTCTTCTGAGCACCATCTGTGATCATTGCTGGGTGTTTTCCCCCCCCCCCCCCTTTTCTTTTAATCTGTAGACTTTAGGGAGCGTGATGGAAAAGGAACTGAACTGCTATGTTGCTATTTTAAGCTATATCTGAAGCTAAAAATAGCTTGCCAGCTTGCAGATGCACTGCTACTTGCATATCAATGGCCCATTTTTCTACTCCTAACAGATCACACTGTTGCTGTGCGGCTTCTGCACACCCAATGCCTTTTTAGAAAGAATTAGCCCAGTGAAAGGTAGGTAAAAATTTCAGCTTGAACTATCCATATCCTTAAAGGTGGACAATCTTTGTGTTGTTGTTCATTATTATGCAGGAGACATCAATGATGGGCTGTTCATTATGGCTACAATCACAGCTGTGCACATTCCTACTCATACATACATATATATATATACACTCTCTCTCTCTCTCTCTCTCACACACACACACACACACACACATCTGAGTTGCAAGCCATTTTCTCTTGTACTTGCAGCCTTCCTATTTTAGTGTTGTGCAGAAAAAAAAACCAACCTCTTGTATTTTTCTTTCCTAACGGTTATAATTCAGTTGGATGAGAGACTGTTTGTTTTTTCTTTCCGAGAAGAGATTTTGGATGGAATTCTCATGATGGAGTGCGATGTCCTTGCGTTGATCTCATTACGGTGTCGTGTCTTTCACTGTACAACCGCCTCTCCAGCAGCCTGCAGGGGTTCTTCTGCTGCAATCAAATCACAGGAAAGGGTTTCATGAAGGAATGCCCGCCGTTGGACATTTTTGGATTGGGAAGCATGGGCTTCAGGAAAGAAGTATACTAGAAAACAGGATGAGCAGTCACACCCTCTGGCACTTCCAGTGATCCTGAACAACACCGCCAATGGAAAATCAAAATAAATACTCGAGTGCCCTGAGAATAAGGTAGAAAAACAGAAGCCTCTTCTACTCAAGGAGAAAACTTTGGTCAAATGACAAGGCAGATTTTAGCACAGCCTGATATCCACTTCCTACTTTTGAGGCTGTGGCCACTCTCAGTTTCTAGAAAGATCTTTTTTCGGCAAGCACCAATGGCTGTCAAGTATCCGCAGCGCAGTGAAGGACCGAAGGGTCACTAGACTTTGAAGAAAGAAGGCCTTTGTGGAAGTTGACAGCCGCAGCTGTTGCTACAACAGAGCAGAGGAGGAGGAAGCTGGGAGGCAGTGGGCCTTCAGGGGGGACGGCACCAATAAGGCTATGACTGTGCAACTGTGGCTGCCATCTTGACTTTTTTGACCCCTGCCCCATGGATGCCCCTGCTCACATGGGATCCTGCCTTTGTAAAGTGAGTCATGTACGTGTGGACAATGGGATCCCAAATGTTCTCTAGAGAGCTTCTAATCTTGTAGGAAAAGTGGTGTGAAGAAACTCAGACTGATCTACCCTAACTCTGCCCACAGGCACTAGTTTCTTTTAGCAGGATGATCTGCGGCACAACAGAAGCTGAAACAGTCTTTGAGAAGCCCAGTGGAGGAGGACATGCCAGAAGGCTCCAATTCAATTGCTGCGTTTTCAGTTAAAAGCAGTGTTTCTCAACCTTAGCAGCTTTAAGATATGTGGACTTCAACTCCCAGAATTCCCCAGCCAGCATGCTGGCTGGGGAATTCTGGGAGTTGAAGTCCACTTATCTTAAAGCTGCTAAGGTTGAGAAACACTGGTTAAAAGGATCAGTTAGCTGGGATGGGAAAGACATCTGCCTTAGAAGGCGTGCTGGGAACTGCCTGTCAGAGTTGATAGTGTAGAGTGACATAGACAAAAATTGTGACCCAGTAATAGAGAGGTTTTCAGGACAGGATTGGCCATAGCTATTGCCTTATAGCCAGCAGATTTGGGGGGTTACAAAAGGTCATCCTATGGTTTTTTCTTAATGGATTTCATAGCTGTACCTTAATGCCAATGACAAAGAGAGCAGTTTGTTTGATTTTTCTATCAGTGTGCCAAAACAACTTGGCTTAGGTACTATGGCTGCGTCATGTCTTGGACCATCCCTGGGTCTTCTCTCTTTCTGTTTGAAGCTTCCTTGGAGTGAACAAGGGAGGAAAATTGGACTCAGTATTATGATGCCCCTCATTGCATTTACCCCAAGCTCAGATTGGCCCTTCCAGCAGTGGCTTCAGAGTTGAAAGAAGGATGATGGGTCGATAGTCCTAATTGCTTGATTACGGTGCATACAGATTTCACGGGGAAAACCCAAGTTAATCCCTAAGGTCATTCTCATGCAGTAATGTAGCTAAAACAGATGGCGACATAGAAACAGGTACTTGCCTGATTTGCTTCTGCATCTGGGAGAGGGAAAAATAGCAGAATGAGAACTATACAGCTTGCATAGCCATGCAAAAAATGCACACGTGGGTTTTCAATGATCAAATCTGTTCCCCGAGAACCTCAGCAACAGGATATCAATAAAGTGAAAGGATGTCTTGGACAAGAATGGCCAACATGGCCAATTGGCTGGAAAAAGGATCATAAAACTGCCATGCTTTCTTTTGAACAGAGATTTGGTACAGTATGCAGAAATCAGTACGAGGGGAGGAGTTTTGATTAAGTCTTAAAGCACAGTCCTATCTACATTTATTCAGAAGTACATCTTATTGGGTTCAATGGATTTGAACCAGAGCAAGCTACACTCTTAATCTATTTTTACAAGTTTTCTATGCTTTTTCTTTTGATTTCACACCAGTTTAAATAATAATATTTTCATTTCCAAACAAAAGCGCAATGCTCTGTTTCAGCCAGCTGACAATCCTGTGTTTAAAATTCACTGTTGCTAGGTTCACATAGATATGGCAAACACCAATCACATTTTGGTTTTATGCAATGTGTAAATCCAGCTATGGGGGTTATAAACCCTTTTATGGTTTCTGTGTGTATGGTAGGTTAAGAGCTGTGTTAGTCTACAGTATGGTGGCAAAAAAGGGGCACGATGGCTCAGTGGTTAAGATGCCAGGCTTGTCGATCAGAAGGTTGGCGGTTCGAGACCCGAGCGCCGCGTGACGGAGTGAGCTCCCGCACTCGCCCCAGCTCTTGCCAACCTAGCAATTCGAAAGCATGCAAATGCAAGTAGATTAATAGGTACCACTTTGGTGGGATGGTAACAGCGTTCCGCATGCTTCATGCCGGCCACATGACCACGGAAGTGTCTTCGGACAGCGCTGGCTCTTCGGCTAACAAACGGAGATGAGCACCGCCCCCTAGAGTCGGACACGACTGTGCAGGGGAAAACCTTTACCTTTTTTTACGGTGGCAAAAAATCAGGAGGAGTCTGGTAGCACCATGCTTCACCACATCTGATGAAGTGAGCTGCATGAAAGCTTATGGCTTTTCATGAAAGCTTATGGCTTTTAATAACATTTGTTAGTTAAAAAAGGTGATACCAGATTCTTCTGATTTTTTTTTCTTTCTTTGAATCAGACTTGACTCCTGGGAACTGCCTGGAGGAGTCCCTGTAGTTTTCTTGGCAACATTTTCAGAAACGGTTTGCCCTTGCCTTCTTCTTCCTAGGGCTTAAAGAGAGTGACTGGCCCAAGGTCACCAGCTGGCTTTGTGCCTAAGGCAGGATTAGAACTCACAATTTTCTGGTTTCTACCTTGGTGCCTTTAACCCCTACACCAAACTGGCTCTCATTTATTGATTACCCTGTTATATAAGTCTAACTGTGGTTTATCCAATAAACCATGGTTAAACCAAGCAAGGTGTCAGGCAAGGCAATGTGTGAACCAGGCCTATGTTTGACTATATAAACAAAGTAAGCGCCACACTTTCAAATTTGTATATATTTCCCATGATTTTATTTATTTTATTTATTTATCAAATTTCTATCACCGCCCATCTCCCCCTAAAGGAGGGACTCTGGGCGGTACATGATACATGTTTTATACACAAACCTCTTGGCATCCTAACTACACTGTTTTTTTTAATCTGTTCAGTCGTGTCCGATTCTCGGCGACTGCCTGGACAAGTCCCTGCAGTTTTCTTGGCAAGGTTTTTCAGAAGTGGTTTGCCATTGCTTCCTTCCTAGGGCTGAGAGAAAGGGACTGGCCCAAGGTCACCAGCTGGTTTTGTGCCTAAGGCGGGACTGGAACTCACGGTCTCCCGATTTCTAGCGTGATGCCTTAACTACTGCACCAATCTGGCTCTCATAACTACTCCCTTAAGATTCTGCTAATGTTGAATTATCTCAAGACCTACCAAAGCAATTTAATTTTAATTAGCTGCCTTCAGCCCTTCAAGTCAGGAAACAGACACCCCAAAAATTACTGGAACTCTATTTTATTGTTGAAGGGTATAATAACAGAATCTTGAATCCTGCTAGAGTTTCCCTTGGCCTCCGGCTTATGCCATGCAAAATCAAAGGGGGTAATTTTGAGTCTCTTTCTCACACTTCCTCTTTTCCCAGGGCTGAGCTGTCATTTATTTTCTCCTTTATTGTCTCTTAACACTTCTACTAATGGTTCTTGCATTCCTTTGCAAACCTTTTCTCTGCTTCCTTACAGTACAAGTAAGGGCACAGGAACTTAGCCACTCTACCTGAATGTTGATCTATGAAAAGGCAAAGTATATAATATTGGACCAGTCTGCTTAGCAAATTTGTTAAAATGCACAACAAAATTAATGGGATAAATTAAAGTGTAGAAGTGTAACACAGGAGGATGTGACCTGCCAGCTCTATTTCTCCAATCTCATAATGACAGATATTCTGAGCAAAAGGAATATTTGATATCTACCAAACGGTTGTGTGGAAAGGAAGACATTCAACCAGGCCAGCATAAAAGCCCTCTCCAGCTTTGGCACTATGATAGTTTGGTCTAGTTTGGTCTAGTGGTTAAGGTGCTGGGCTAGAAAGCAGGAGACTGAAAGTTCTAGTCCTGCCTTAGGCATGAAAGCCGGCTGGGTGACCTTGGGCCAGTCCCTGTCTCTCAGCCCTAGGAAGGAGCCAATGGCAAACCAGGAGACTGAGAGTTCTAGTCCTGCCTTAGGCATGAAAGCTGGCTGGGTGACCTTGGGCCAGTCACTCTCTCTCAGCCCAACTCAACTCACAGGGTTGTTGTTGTGGGGAAAATAGGAGGAGGAAGGAGTGTTTGGTATGTTTGCCGCCTTGAGTTAAAGGTGGGAAAATAAAATAATAAAATAAAATAAAATAAAATAAAATAAAATAAAATAAAATAAAATAAAATAAAATAAAATAAAATAAATAAAATAAAATAAAATAAAATAAAAATAAATTAAATTAAATTAAATTAAATTAAAAAATAAAATAAAATAAAATAAAATAAAATAAAATAAAATAAAATAAAATAAATAAATTAAATTAAATTAAATTAAAAAATAAAATAAAATAAAATAAAATATTAGATACTGTAGGTGTCCAGAGAAACATTCCTCATTTCCTCTGAACAACCACATTTGGGGGCTGATCTTTTAGTCTTTTCAGAGTGAGGCCTTCTAGCACTGCCCCAACCATAGGGTTACCAGATGTTCTGCAAAAGGAGGACATGTCCTCCTTTTTGTCCTCATGTCCTCCATCCAGCAGGCATAGCCTTAATATCAAATATTGTCCGGCTTTTTTAGTATCTAACAAGCTCTCTCTTCCTGAGCAGTTTTCCTCTGGGGCAAAGGGCTTCCCTAATAAGTGCCAACCCCCAAGTTAACAGGCTCTGCTCTGTGACCTTAATGAGTTGATTAGTGCCAGCTTGCCTGCTGCCTGAAATCGACAAGACCTTAATCAGTTACATGCTGAAGGTTTTTGCCTCCTGACTGGCTGCAGCAGATTCTTGTGATTGAAAAACCAGTCTTTCTGATGCTGGAAGAAGTAATTTCATATACATGTAGGCCCAAGTCCTTTTTTTTAATTTTTGCAGTTTTTCACTGTAATGTTTGTCACGGATGCCAAGAACGTTAAATAGTTAGTGTGTCCTCCTTTCCCCCATGTGTCCTCCTTTCCAATTATCTGTGTCCTCCTTTGCCTGTTCAGATATCTGGTAACCTTACCCAACCCAGGGAATTTACAAGACTACAATCTTGTACTACAAATCTGGAGTTTTCAACAGGGCCCTTTTCCAGCTGATCTTGTACAGTAATTATTTGTCAAAATTAATGGGGATAAACCTAATTTCAAGTAGAATTCATGGACATGTCCAAATAAAATATGTTCTATAGGACCTTAAAACAAATTCAAGATTCCATTGAAAACTCATTTTAAAAGCAGAGGCTATGACAGATCCAATACACCCCAGCCGATTAAATAAAGTTTAATGTACTGATTTTGTTAATATAATAGTATATTATATTGATTCTATAAATCTGAAGCACATAAGGCAACCTACAGGAGAAACTATAATATCTGATTAGTACCCAAATAATGAACATTTGCAATTCTTATGAATTCCACTTTGAATTCCATATTGGTTAAATGGTGGGATATAAATATATATTCATTGCTTTTTTAAAAAAAACAGGGTATAAAAATGATAGTTGATCTAGTGTTTAAACTGCTGGTGGTATATTTACATCATATTCAGATAGTGTTACTTCCACAGTAATTCTCCAAATGTTGAAAAGTTTCAGCAGTCAATTTCATTTCCTTTAGGTTTAATAACGATAGATAGGTAAGCAAATGTCTTTCTAGTAACTACCACAAAAAAAGGCTAATACAGCTTCCCTTCATTACTGCCAGGTGAAAATAAGGGCCATTGTGTTTTTTTCCCCCCAAAGGCACCCAGTCTCCCGGAACAAACACTTAATTACAATATCTAGAATTATGAGAGTTTAAGGTTTTATAGAGGCCAGAAAAATAGCTCCAGACCCTGCCTTCTAGCTGAATCTTGCCCAACTTTTCCCCCTGCGCTGCTGGGCTTTAAAATCTCTCTGCCATCTTCCTGCATGATACTACAGTAGTCAGCAAAGATGATTAGCGGACTCACCAGCAGCAATCCTATTGCAATTAACCTAGCAGCAGCAGCAGCAGCAGCAATGGGGAAGGAAACACCATGAATTATAGATAATTCTAAGAAATAGCACTCCTACGGACACCACATGGCTTCCATAAGTATGAAGGACTTTCAATTTCCATAAACATACAGGCGGGAGGAGGGAGTGATTCATGTCCCAATGAAGCCCAAGAGTTTTGTTAATGTAAAAAGCGAAGTGGTCCTAAAGATCATCAAATGTTTAAGTGCAGCAAAATGGATTCTGTGTGTTCCCAGTAATAACGTAAGCAATGCTCCTTAGTGCTCTACACTTCTTGAATAGCAGAGAGCTAATGCGATTGAGCTGGCTGGTTTTTGCTTTTTATTCTGTGTTTTTGAAACAACCTCTCTCTCTCTCTCTCTCTCTCTCTCTCTCTCTCTCTCTCTCTCTCTCTCTCTCTCTCTCTCTCTTGCTGCTTATGCATTTTGCTCCATCACTGATTCAATATGAGGTAAAGGGAGTAAAAAGAGAAAGAGATAAAAACAAAAACAAAACAGAAGTGAAATAGACCTGAGAAAACTCTGGACCAGCCAAGGGGAAACATAGTCCAGCAATCATTATGGTCAGTTAAGTTTTAGATTCTCCCCTCCTTATTTTTTACATTTTTGAACAGGCAGCAAAACCAGAATGCTTTTTCAGACTCTTGAGGGCTGCATTCAGCTTTGCTGGGTCACAAAATTGTGAGCGCCAATTAAATTCTAATGCACTCATTTGTTGCAATGGGAATAAATGTCTAAGGCCGTTAATGATGTTTGAATCTGTTCCTACCTCCTGAGACTGGTGATACTGTTTCAGCAAGTGCTCTGGGTCTGAATCTCAACTTGGAAGGAAGGAGGGGAAAAAAACTTCATTTATGCAAATCTATAACTGAGAAAGCACCTTATTAGGATTAACAAAGGTGGCAACAAATGTTGTGCAAATCTAGTTGCTCTCCAGAGCTCTTCTTCAGGATGGATGGGGTACAAGTAAGGAGGTCCAAAAATTAGAACTGATGCTTAATCAGGTTCAGAATCAGTCCCAATGTGGAAATTATGGACTGAATGCAGAGTCAGGATTGGTTATGGTTGGTGTGAAATTACACCCAATCTTCAGGCATAATCTTGGAGCAAAGACAGGTCAGAGAGATAAAATAGAGGCTTATAAAATCATACAAGGTATGGAAAATGTGGATGGGGTCCTCCCTTAATATCAAATGTGAGGAGATTTAGGACTGAGAAAAACAACTGCTCCCTTACACAACACAACATTTGGAAGCTGTGGCCATCACAAGTGGCAATGGCTAGAAATTAATCAGTTTTCAAAAGAGGGTTGTGTTAGGTTCCCTTGGCCATATGTGGTAGGAAATCACAGATGTCCAGACTTTACACAGCTGAACCTGTTTCTTAGGCTCAATTCTGGCAGGGGAAGTTCAGCTGGTTAAGATTCCTTATTGGAGAATTAAGAATTAAACAAGAATTAAGCCAAATGGAGCAGTTGATCCCCCATGTTTTGTGTCAAGGAGCAAGTGACTCTTATATCCAGAATGATTCGAACCCATTGGTTTCATTTCCCAACCTTCTCACAAATTAACATGCTTCTTGTGTGGTGGTTGGTGGCTTTGAAGCGGAGTGGCTCATCTACTGCCAACTGTAGCCTGAGAATCACTGTCTGGTTCTCGGCTTATTTTCACTAATTAGATCAATTCATGAAAGCTATCAGGATCTGTTAGGCTCAGTGGCTTCTTTCCCATCTCCCCAAGTAGTTCTTCAATCCCAGTTACTGGAGAGCATCGGTTAAGAGTTTTTGTGAGCTGCCGAATGCATCTGGTTGGACAAGGTGTGACATACTCATAGAGTTGGAAATGGCCATGGAGTGCAGCCTTCTAGGGCAGGAATCCTAAGTAGATGGCCTGGCTATCTAACCTCTGTTTGAACATATCCAGGGTAGGGGAACCCACCACCCCTCTGGGTTACTGGTTCTAGACAACTCTTCTTCTTCTTCTTCTTAGGATATATTAACAAATTTATTTGGCATTTGCCGTCCTGGAACAGAAGAGCTCTTCTCATGAAAAAGGAAACAGTTGTTCTCCCTATTCTGAAAGCACAAAGATTATTTGTCAATATTGAGAAAGTGCGGTGTTGAAAGGAACTTGCTAGTATTGTGAAACAAAATATTCTTGCTCTTACAGAGAACATAAGCAAAAAGCACTAGGGGCAGGGCTACCAGATCTGAGGTGCAAAGCGTCAGATGACCACTGGACGGCTCAAGTAGAAAACTCTTAACCCTTTGCTTGCAGTCTAGCACAGTGTTTCTCACCCTTGGCAACTTTAAGATGTGTGGACTTCAACTCCCAGAATTCTGCAGTCAGCATTGCTTAAATCCTTAAGTAAATTTAGCCAAATTTCTGTTCTGAATGTATATGGTTAATTTTACCATTGCTGTATATTCCCCAAGTTTGGTTTCCCAGTCTGATATTGTTGGCAAAGTATCTCTTTTCCAATGTTGGGCCAAATCTGTCCTCATGGCTGTCAGTATATATCTTAATAAATTGTGATTTTTAAAATTTATTTCTTCCGGAAGGATTCCTAGTAGAAAAAGTTTCAATGTAAGCTTTGTTTTTACATTTTTTTAAAATAATGCTGGGTATTTATTTCCAGTACTTTTGAAGGCATTTATTTTCAATTTCTTAAAGCAGAGGGGTAGCAGGAGTATTCACAGGGGTGTCTAAATGTCAAAATGGCGGCTACAAACATGTGATTGAAACCCCACCCCTTTTTAATGTATGACGTGGCGGGGGGCTTCAATCACATGGCTCCCCCGCCACGTCATACATAAAAAGGGGTGTGTCCTGTTCGGAGTATGAGATCACCAGGACTTTTTTAAGAAATAGTTTTATTTACAATTAAACTATTTACAAGGCAAAGTCTTTTAAGCACATAACTGTGGACCAACTTGACCCAAGCGAGTAAGGAGGAGAACTGGACTTCACGACAGGTTCACTTGGGAGGCTTGGCAGCTCTGCAGTAACACTGGCTAGCGTTCACAACAAGTGGAGTAGACCAGGTTCTTCGAAAGCAGCCAGATAAGGCTAGGCTGGATCTGCAGGACAGGACTAACTTGGTTCACTTGACTAGGCTCTTCTGAAACACTGGACAGGACCGGACTGGACTTACAAGACGAGACGGAACTGGATTCACGGAACCAGATTCTTCTGGAGTAACAAGGGAAGGCTGAATTGGATCCACTGGACAAGGCTCTGCTGGAGCAACTGGACAATGCTGGCCTGGACTTGCAAGGCAAGGCTAGACTGGATTCATTGAACAAGGTTCTTCTGAAGCAACTGGACAATGCTGGACTGGGCTTGCAAAGCAAAGCTGGACTGGATCCACTGGACAAGGCTCTGCTGGAGCAACTGGACAATGCTGGACTGGGCTTGCAAGGCAAGGCTAGACTGGATTCATTGGACAAGGTTCTTCGGAAGCAACTGGACAATGCTGGACTGGACTTGCAAAGCAAAGCTGGACTGGATCCACTGGACAAGGCTCTGCTGGAGCAACTGGACAATGCTGGACTGGGCTTGCAAGGCAAGGCTAGACTGGATTCATTGGACAAGGTTCTTCGGAAGCAACAGGACAATACTGGACTGAACTTGCAAGGCAAGGCTGGACTGGATTCACTGGACAAGGTTCTTCTTGAGCAACTGGACAATACTGGACTGGACTTGCAAGGCAAGGCTGGACTGGACTGGATTCACTGGACAAGGTTCTTCTGGATTAGCAGGATAAAGCTGGAGTAGATTTCCAAAGCTAGGCTGAGCTGGAATAACCAGGCAAGGTACTTCTGGAACAATGAAGCGCGACTGCACTAGATTAGCACGATAAGACTGCCCCGGAGCGAACGGATAAAACTTAGCTGAAACGGCAGGACATTGCTTGACCAAGGCTGCTGGACAAGGTTTGGCTGGCACGGTGAAGCGGGGCTGAGCTGAAGCGACCAGTCCGCAATTGGCTGGAGTTTGCTGAAAAACTACGAGACAAGACCCCGTTTTACTTGGTGAAGGAGCAGCGTGAGACTCCGATGCAGCTGGGGTCAATTCCAAAATGATACAGGACTCTGGCTCTGGTTCTGCTGTGGCTGCAGGGCAGGACGCTGGAGACTGTTCTGGCTGGACAGAAGCTGTTAGCTCAATAGGACGGTTGTCTCTGGGGATCGGGTGCTTGCGCTGGCATCCTTTTATTCTGTTTTCTGCGCACTTTCTCTCTTTGGGAACCAATCGGGCTTCCTTCTGCTTGGCGCGCTTCTCAGCCTGCCTTTCTCGTGCATTGATTGGTGCTCTTGACCTTATTCCTGATTCTGGGCCAATCAGCTCCTCAGGATTCTCCCGCTATGCTAAGTCATCCCCAGGTCCGTTTTCCTGCACCTGCTGGTCACAAGTTTCAACTGCCTGGTGTTGCACAAGATAAGTTTTGTTTGCCTGGTAAGTTTCGTTTTCCCCTAGCTCAGAGTCAGAGTCAGGCTGGACTCTGACAGGGTGGGGTTTCAATGGCTATGGCTACTATCTTGACTTTTTTTGACCCCTATGGACACTCTTGGGGTAAATATTGTTTTCTGAAGATCACAAGGGAAGTATTTTTAATGGTGGTCAATACCAATCTCAACAAATGGGAAAATCTATTAGAAATAAACTTCCTTTTATTTTGGTAGCATAGCAAATGCATGAAAACAAGTCTGCAAGCAAGGATAAAGTACCATTTCATTGAAGTTTTGAGTCATCTGTTCTACTGGGAAGTGCTGTGGGCTTTAATTATTGATAACCACTCTGTACTAAATGATGCAACTCTATGATTATACTTTTTGGCAGAAACTATGTCACTGATTAATTGAAGTCTCATGACATCAACTTTTCCCCTATTAAATTTTTGCTGCAAAATGAAACAAAGTCCTCTCCGCCCATCAGAATTCATTATCAGTGCCCGAGCTAACAGCTTTTGAGCCTTTGAAGTTGGTGTTTTTAGGTGTATGGTCAATTAAACAGAGACTTCATTTCAGTGTGGAGAAGAGACATTTCCTCCACATTCAATCAAGACTCTAAATAATTGCAACCGGTGATCTAGTTCATGTACTGTTCCAAACCATGATTTGTTACCATATATGTCAGAACAAGAAACTGCCCTGGCCACCCTGACTGATGAGAAAAGCCTTCATGTAATTTAAGAAAGCAAGTGTTATGTAAGTGTTATATAATGCAACATGAGGTCTTGTGAATCAAAACCTTTTAAAGAGCTATCATATGTTAAATGAAACTAATTAAAGGATAGTGAAGATGCAAAAATTGAAGACGGTAAATGCTTTCTTTAGCACAAAAGTTTGGCAGGGTTGCAAATAATCTAGTTTGTTTGGGTTTAGCTTATTGTTTCTTTGAACCCAACAATTATGATTTGTAAACCATAGTTAGGGAACTGGTTGTATAAACCCCCCAAATTATGACTTGCTCAATAAATAAGATCTAAGCAGCTGGTAGAAAGGGTCAGCTTAAATGTTGACTGGATTCACACATCATGCTAAGCCGTAGTGTTGCTTGGTTACTTACACTTTGTGTGTTGTCCAACTCGGATAATTATGGCTTATTGATAAAAATATGGTTAAAGAAATCTTGTGTCAAGCTCCTTACCACAGCTCCCAACCAAGAAAGCGAGATCTCACAGATTCAGAGTAGGCAGGTTTAGTGCAATATTAGGTAACAATCGAAGAGAATATATGTAGCTCAGGGTTGAACTGTGGAGTCCTTGGTGCTCTCTGAGCCTTGTTTTCTTGCAGATGTTGCAAGAAAACAACAAGGCTCAGAGAGCACCAAGGACTCCACAATATTAGGTAAACTAAGGTTGGCAAATCTGAAGCTCAGTGTATTGTGTGAATTCACTCAGTGTGGTTATTTCTTTATCTAAATGATTTATATGGCCATCCATTCTCACTCATGTGATGCTGGGTGACTCACAATACATTAAAACAACACACAAACAAATCAAAACTATAACACTGTAACCAGGGCCACATAAATAACTCATAGTTTATGATTCAGTGGTTGTTTTCACAAAACACATTTAACCACTTTGCTTTATTAACCCTTTTTCTAAGTTCACACACTATACTACACTAAACTATAACCTATCAAATAGGCTGGGGTTTCACAAAATGATAAATCACAAAAACCTAACCTCAGTTCACCCTACTCAAGCTTATGTTGTGCAAATGCACCTGCTGCATCTTTAGGTGAATGAACACAGCATGCACACCCATACACACAAAGAATATCACAAAATTTAACTGCCATGATCCTCTTGCAATCAAGCAATCAAACTTTATTATGGGTCACAGAACCAGCCTGGATAAAACAAAGTACAGGATAGAATACAAAGTACAATATAGCACGCATGGTAAAAGGGCCTGTAATCATGCTTAGTCTACTTTGCTATCAACAAAGCACAAATTCTACAGGCTGCAAATACAAACTTTGCAATCGCAAGTGTTCCCTTGGGATCTTTATTCGTCCAAAGAAGCTGCACGTAGAATTCTGTCCGACTTGCAAATGGGCTAAGAAGAGGTGTTAGTAACTCATTGCAAACTCATTGCAAGGGTCTTGGTAAAGATCACAGTAAAATAGGGTGTGATCCTGTGAGTCAGGGCTCTCATCTTGACAATGACTTTCAGCATAGCGCATTTTGTAGTATTTACCCTCCAACGCTGCTGACAGAAGATACAGTATTCAACCCTGTCAACCCAACAGTTCAAAAGCCTAGCAAGTAGATAAATGGGTACCACCTTAAGTGGGAAAATTTGCTGGCGTCCTGTCGGGAAGTCGGTTCCACCAGAGGAGAAAAAGATCGGAGGAAGATCGAATGGCGGCGGTGACGACGAACCCGGAAGTAACATCTACAGGAAGTCAGCAGCCGGCTCAAGGCATCTTGCGAATTGTAGTCCGGAGCCTTAGAAGAGTCGGTTCCCTTACCCCCTCCCTTCACGCGCGGTGAGTTGTATAATTGTATAAAGGATTGTTGATGTAAGCCGCCTAGAGTCCTCCATTAGGGAGGGGATAGGCGGGGTATAAATATCACAATAAATAAAATAAAATAAAAATAAACCCCAGTTGTGTAAAGCAGTGTTTCTCAACCTTGGCAACTTTAAGATGTGTGGACTTCAACTCCCAGAATTCCCCAGCCAGTCTTGATGGCTGGGGAATTCTGGGAGTTGGAGTCCACACATCTTAAAGCTGCTGAGGTTGAGAAACACGACCTAAAGGCCCTCCAAAATGTATTATTCATAAATTGGTCCAAATACAACGCTGGTTGGAAATAAAATTTACTGTGCCCCCGTTGATCTCCAAGTGACGTCTTGCTATATTCTATTGGCAGTTCCACATCAAGAATCTTTTGAGAGCTACCATGGCCTGATCTTTTCCCAGGTGCATCAGCCTCTCACTTGAGAATCCCAATTTTTGTCCAATGTCTTTTATTTGGAATTTCCAATGGGAATATTTATCTGATGTTCATCTGAGAGCTAGTTTGGTGTAGTGGTTAAGGCACCAAGCTAGAAACTGGGAGACTGTCAGTTCTAGTCCTGCCTTAGGCATGAAGCTAGGTGGGTGACCTTGGGCCAGTCACTCTGTCTCAGCCCTAGGAAGAGGGCAATGGCAAACCACTTCCAAAAAACCTTGCCAAGAAAACTGCAGGGACTTGTCCAGGCAAGTACCAGAAGTCAACACTGACTCAAAAGGCACACACAGTTTCTGTACAGAGATACCCATGCCCTCACTTTGATGTTTAGTTACTTGGAATAATTTCTTTAAGGAAGCCAGATCCTCTTGCAATGGAATTAGATTCAAAAGTTTCTGTACCATAAAAACATTTCTAGAAACCTTGAAGGAAATCAGAACAGATAACTCAATCCAGAAAGTGCATAGATCTGTGCAGCTTTAATAGAAAAAACAGATATAAAGTTCCTACGGGTATGTTGAATTTGATAGGATGGAAGGAAACCATGATTAATCTAATCCTTGTTTATGCTGATAGATCCTATGTTTAGTGTGGCAGCTCTTGATCTAGAACAGGGCTTTCCAAACTTTTCCCACGGTGACACGCCAACGGTGGCGTGTGAGAAAACCCGGAAGTGCCGCCACTGCGGCGCTTTTGGATTTTTGCGCGCCGCAGCGGTGGTGGCAGCAGTGTCCTTGTGTGCTGTGTGAAAACCCGGAAGCGCTGATGGCCCGCGGTGGCGCGCCATCAGTGCTTCCGGGTTTTGACGCGACACACCTGGGCCCCGCAGGCGACACAGTATTGTGTCGCAACACATAGTTTGGAAAGCTGTGATCTAGAAAGTCAAGGAGGGCTGGTTCTAGTTAACACTTGGATAGAGATAATCTGGGAAGTAGGGTAGACTAGGAAGTCCAAAAAAATGGAAACCACTTCCATGTCATATGCAAATTGCGTAGATGGATCCATGAAATTACCAGGAATCAAAAGTGACTCAGAGTATTGTCTTACTACAGCTTAGCCAGTGTTCTTCTTGTTGCAGAAGTGCCTTTTATTTCTCTTTCTCTCCTCACCCAGACACTGGAATTCATTATTTTCCAGGGTCTTTCATTGAACGTTTTACTGCGTAATTCTTTATGGCAAGACAAGATGCTCCCTTTATGAATGCAGGGGGCAGGGGGTGGGATGTCTCCTTTAAACCGGAATAAATCTGCCCCCTAGTGCTGACCATCCTCTATTTCAACTCATCAAAGCAGCCTCTCCAAAACATTTATCTGGCCAGTTTCTGCAGAAAGAAAGAAAATTGAGGAATTAAGGCTAATTATTCATATCCTTATTTGTTGTTCCAATGTACACATGTAAATGACCTTCCTTTCATGCTGGTACTGCAGATAACTAAAACCTGAAGATAAAGCAACAGCAAAGCCACTTTTAAAAATGCATTTTCTTTGAAAATAGATGTGAAAATCATTTGAAGAGCCATATAAGGCAGTACCTGTGATCTTGATAAAGGTAAGCATGGATACACTTCGTTAGCACTTGGATGAAAGGTGGCCAGAAAATGCAAGGGCTGTTGATTACATTAGGAAGTTGAAAAAAAGGGGGGAATGGCTTTTGACTTGCTTTTGAAATTCATCCGGTGCTGGTTTGTTACTTAGGTATCCACATGTTCTGGTACATGGTTTGGAAGTATCTTTTGGTTCTTGAGGCGAGCCTTTGAGCCAGTTATGGGTGGGCTCAGCAACTTATCAGGTAGATTGTGATCCATGGCAAGCAAACAAAACCTGAAATTGGGCTTGAATTTATTTATTTATTACGAATTAGCCAACTAAATTGTAGCCTAGTGGGTTGTCTGAGCTGGCCTGTGTGATTACTTTATGGTTCAGTATGTTGCGTGAACCTGGCAAAGTAGCCTGAGAAACCACACCCAGCCACATCATTGTTGTTGTTGTTCAGTCGTTCAGTCGTGTCCGACTCTTCGTGACCTCATGGACCATAGCACGCCAGGCCTTCCTGTCCTCCACTGTCTCTCGGAGTTTACTCAAATTCATGTTCATTACATCGGTGATGCTATCTAACCATCTCATCCTCTGCCGTCCCCTTCTCCTTTTGCCCTCAGTCTTTCCCAGCATCAGGGTCTTTTCCAGTGAGTCCTCTCTTCTCATTAGGTGGCCAAAGTATTTGAGCTTCAGCTTCAGCATCTGTCCTTCCAATGAGCAGTCAGGGTTGATTTCCTTTAGGATTGACTGGTTTGACCTCCTTGCAGTCCAAGGGACTCTCAAGAGTCTTCTCCAGCACCACAGCTCGAAAGCATCAATTCTTCGGCGCTCAGCCTTCCTTATGGTCCAACTCTCACAGCCATACATTGCTACTGGAAAAACCATAGCTTTAACTATACGGACCTTTGTCGGCAAGGTGATGTCTCTGCTTTTTAATATGCTGTCTAGGTTTGCCATAGCTTTCCTTCCAAGGAGCAAGCGTCTTTTAATTTCATGGCTGCAGTCACCGTCTGCGGTGATCTTGGAGCCCAAGAAAATAAAATCTGTCACTGCTTCCATTTCTTCCCCTTCTATTTGCCAGGAAGTGATGGGACCAGATGCCATGATCTGGGTTTTTTTAATGTTGAGTTTCAAGCCAGCTTTTGCACTCTCCTCTTTCACCCTCATCAAGAGGCTCTTTAGATAAAGAAGCTCTTTAGCCACATCATGCAAATAGTTTTATCTAGGACGTTAAGGAATGTGCACATCAGGATCTATCCAATCTTAGCTGGTCTCCTGGTTAGTATTTGGAAGGCATTCCCATGCTTCATTTTGCACATCCCTAGGTATAACTGAAAAGGGGGCGTGGTGGCTCAGCGGGTAAGACGCCAGGCTTGTCGATCGGAAGATCGCAAGTTCGAATCCCTAGCCCCGCATGACAGAGTGAGCTTCCGCACTCGCCCCAGCTCTTGCCAACCTAGCAATTCGAAAGCATGCAAATGCAAGTAGATTAATAGGTACCACTTCGGTGGGTAACAGCATTCCGCATGCGTCATGCCGGCCACATGACCGCAGAAGTGTCTTTGGACAACGCTGGCTCTTCGGCTAACGAACGGAGATGAGCACTGGCCCCTAGAGTCGGACACGACTGCACAAATGTGTGGGGGGAACCTTTACCTTTAGTATAACTGAGCAGGCAGCCGCCACCAGGTAGAGGATAATCTTCAATGGCCCTTGGGCTTTTCAACAGTGATGTCTGCAGCTATTTGAAACTGCTCCCATTTACTGGTTTTTAACAGGTATATTCCTCTCAGCAGCCACCAATTCCTCCCAATTCCCAGGTAATTTGGGGAGGAAAAAAACCCCCCTATGTACAGTAAAAAGTTGACTCTCCAGACCAATTTGTTAGAAGCACTCTAGAAAATTGACATCATTTGCATAATTACACAAATGACGTAAAAACATCTCGTACCTAATTAGGCAAAGTACCTGCATTTAGATGTAATGGCCTTTTTAATTTAATGGGAGACGGCACTACTGTGACCCAAACGTGCCATTAAATTAAAATTTGATTGTATCAGTAAATATTTATTACCTTTAACATCTATAGCTCTAAATACCAGTGGCCTGGAACACAAGCAAAGGTCAGGTCACCGCACTGTGGTCCTGCAGTGGCCTCCTATACACACCTCGCTGGTCAATAAAAGGCTGATCTGGAGGGGCCTTCATTCAAATTCAGCATTACTTTTCAAACCGCACCCATTCCTTGCCGTAATCTCACGGTAGCTCTGAAGACCAGCTACCTGGATAGTCACAAATCCAGGGAATACAAGATGATGGGAATAACATGGTTCATTTTGACCATCAATACAAGTTAATCCAATGGCCCTAGAAGGCAAACCATGTTACAACCAAACAAAGCTATTCATTACTTGTTTAGATGTAATAAAATTATTAATAAACACTTTTTAAAATTGTGTGATAATACCCATTTTGCCTCCTCAATGGTTCAGGACTATTGAAATGTTTGAAGAAAGGGTTAAAAAACAAACAAAACCTGGCATGAATGCCTGAAGTGGTGTAACATGCAGATCTTTCTGACCTTTGAATAGTCCTGGATTCTTACCTGCTTTTCTGGTGATGAATTCCACCAGAAATTACTGACACAGAATAACAATGATCCAATATAGCCTTCTCCAATTTTTGCTTTCCACAGCCTCCAGCTGGTGCACTGGATTGAGGAAGGCTGACCAACTACATTGGACATGTCTTGTTTGCATACATCACCAATTAGCCGAACTGAAATCTATAATTAATACAGTTCTAATGCACATCATTCAAGGCTTTTGATTTTTATTCAATTTATTCTGAATTTGAGTTACAGTTAGAGAAGATCAATGTTTTCTCCAATATCCTGTATTTTCCCTTTCTCATGAATGTCCACCCACAGTTCAAACTTTCCCTGTAGACATCTGTGGCAACATTTCTGATGCCTTTGATATCAAGTAGTTCCATTTTACAGGGTTAAAAGCCTCAAAACAGGCAGTATCTAAAAATATTTCTGTAGCAGCAGAGCGTTTAATGATGAGATGTAGGGATGTGTAAAAGAGAGGCTTTTAGGTGGCTTAGGGCTGAACTGAGTGTTTGGTCCAAATATCAAAGCTTAGGTGGGTCGGTGGTGGTGGTGAAAGCCAACGGAGGAAGAAAGTTACTGAGTAGATGGGCCAGTGGGTTGTGTCTTCTTAGAACACTGGTGACACCGGAGGCCCTGGGAAGAACAGTGAACTGGTGAGAGATGCTGTGCTGGGAGCTGCTGCAACCACTGATAAACCAGCGCACAGGCCATGCGGAGGAAGCGACAGCATTACTTATATTTCTTTCTGGAGGATGGAAGAGCTGACACACACTAGTCTTGCCCTCCTCATCCCATAAAATTACTCTGGGGTTTCTACATAACAAAAACATTCAGGATGTTGCTTCTGCCAAACTGCAGTCAATCTAGAAGATTTCAGCAAGATATCCAGAACAGGATGCAAATTGGCAGTAGAAAAGGGGAAACTACATAGGACTTCTTTTCCCTAGAAATGTCTTGTGTATGAAAAAAAATGCCCTTGTGATAAAGAAATTGTTAAGGTTTACATGTTTTTTTCTTTCCAGCTGTTTTTGTTTTTCTCTGTAATTTTGTGGTTTTGCTTTTTTGCAGGGCAGACTTTACACCCGCAGGTGGTAGTTTGAAAGTTATTTCTTTATCTTCGCTGTCTTCCGGCTGAGATTTTCGGCGTTCAAGAACTGTTGGTGTACACACTGGGGTGGGATCCTGGACAGGTAGAGAAGAAAACTATTAAATTAAGCAGAACCACTGTGGTTAATTATTAAAAAGTATATTTTCACGAAAAGCTGAAATACTTGTTGGCAATGACTGAAACGGGAAAGCTTTCTACCTGTTCTAATTTGGACAATATAAGACAAAATATTGATAATCTCTCCCCAGTTAGTTTCTGAAGAAAATACTGAGAACAATTTCCCATAAATATTCTAAATTTAATTCAGTATGGTAACTTTATTATCCTCTTTTCCATGACTAAATTCCTAAGTCCATAGAACCTGGAAGTGACACAGCACAGAGATGGGAAAAATGCAGTGGGATGAAGTGAACTGTGTAAGTTTCCCAAATACATCCTTCTGAACACACAGGAAAAGTAGCAAGAAAGCACACAAGAATCTCATATTAAGATGGCATTGTGGAAGGAAAGCCTTGCAGCAGCCAGCATGAACTCTTCCTTCCCTATATTTACTCCCTGGGACTTTAAGGCAACCCCAAGAGCACTGGACCACACCTGGTTTCCAATTATAAAAGGAAAACACTGATAGCACTAGAGCAGTGTTTCTCAACCTTGATAACTTTAAGATGTGTGGACTTCAACTCCAGCATAGCTGGCTGGGGAATTCTGGGAATTGAAGTCCACACATCTTCAAGCTGCCGAGGTTGAGAAACACTGGACTAGAATGTGGGTGTGCAGCAGGAAGATTTGTGTCCTGTGGGAGAGCAGAGAGGAAGCATTTGCAGCTGAGGGAGTGGACCAGCTGTCAGCTTAGCAGCAACTGATGGAGAAGGAGGAGCAAGCTTGGACTTCAGCAAACCAACAGCTGACAAGCTGGAAAGGGAAACAGAACCCATCAGCCTCACCACCCTGGCAGAGACACTGAGAGCCTCCAGCCAGCAGCTTTTAAAGCACCTTCCTCCCCACTCCAGATTGAAAAACTGCAAGGCCAACAATTCAGCAGCAGTTTAGAACAGCAGCTGACAGCAACAGAAGCCAACTAACTTGAAGGTGGCTAAAGGCAACAAAGGAGAACAGAACTATTCATAGGTCTGTTTAGGAATTAGATCAGTGTTTCTCAACCTTGGCGGCTTTAAGATGGGTAGACTTCAACTCCCAGAATTCCCCAGCCAGTATGCTGGCTGGGGAACTCTGGGAGTTGAAGTCCACCCATCTTAAAGCTGCCAAGGTTGAGAAACACTGAATTAGATAAATACATAGGCACTGACATTAGTATAAGTATAGTACAATGTGGCATAGGTTTGGTGATAAGTGTTAAGGCAGAGGTTAGGAAACAAGTAACTTTGTTAACTTTTATACTATAAAAGCCTCCTGGAAAGCACAGGCAAAGTAACAACAGTCTCATTGTTAGTGGTCTATACCATTTCTCAAAAGAACCCCCGACAGGCACGAAGGTCAGTGTAAAGACCTTCCATTCAAGGAAACACTCACTGATGTACAAACACTTGTTACTATACTGCAATACATTTTCCCTCCCTCAAATAAAAGGCCCATCATAATTCAGAAGATTTCAAAACCCAAGACTTTCACTTACTTCATCATCCACTGATGCATTCTTGTTTGAAACTGATTTTGAAATCTTCTTTTTCTTTATCAGAGGCATCTGAGCAGCCTAAGAAAGAGAGTCTTAGCATTAAGATTACCTTGTAATTCAAATTTAAAAATAAACATGTTAACTAATAATCTTTAAAAGAGTTGGCATATTGAGTTTGCCTTGAAAACATGAAACTCAGTATAAACGGTTCTCACCAAAATAGGATGAAAAGTGCTAGAAATAAAAGAATATAAAACCCTAACTTTGATTCCCCGTTAGGAGTTGTCACTATGATACCAGAGCCAGTTCACACATCATGTTTATGAGGAGTTTATGCAAGACATATTTGCATACTAGTTGGCCTTCTTCAAACATGTAAAAAAAAATTAAAACAAAACAAACACTCCGTGGAGTCCTTGGTGTTCTCTGAGCTTGTTTGCTTGCAGACTTTTCATTACCCATCTAGGTAACATCATCAGTGCGAAGGAGGATGGGACTTGTGGCCTGTTGATATATAGTGGCTTGCCCTGCCAGTTTTGGTGGGAGTGTGGTTTCCTCCTTGGTGGTTCCTTGATTAGAGTATTGTTTTCTGCCTGTTTGTCTGGTGCTGATGCCTGCTTATCTGAGGGTTGGCTGCTGGAGGGTTATGTTCTAGTCTTTTTTCCCCCTTCCTACATTTTTATGGCCTCTATTTTATAAATATCAGTCCTATCTGTTCATCTGGAAGTTACTAATTCCTTTCCATGGGAAACTAGACATAAGTGTGTCATAACTTATTTTTAAGATTTCACCTGAATGCATAAAGAACAAAGACTAACATTTGTTTGCAAACATATGCATGACACAAGTGTTTTTTTTAAAGAAAGTTATAACTGGCTGCCAATCTTTTGAGTCCACAGGGGATTCACAGGCTTTTGTCTGAATCATGTGTTATATGATCCCACATCTCCAATTGTTTGATAAGAATATAACCTTTGTATTCTAACTTAAGGCATTTAAATTTGCAGTCGGCATGCAATAATCATGTTTGTGCCTCATTCTTCTCATTATACTAAGTATTATCCAGAAAAAAGAACAGTCACTTACAAATCCAGGGAAATCATAATCTATTCCTTTCTCAGCGAGTCTTTTTCGCAACTTCCCTTCCTTTTTCAACATCCGCTGTGCCATCTTTTCTTTCTCCTGTGCTGTTCGATTCCTGTTGTAGCGTTTTACTGCTGGATATGTTGGCCTTCTGAACTTTCGCTCAGAACCTTTGAAGAGGTTTTCGTGTACTTTTTCTGATGGTATAAATTCACCTGTAACATGCAATCAAGGCAATAGCAGCCGTGAAAAACAGAGCAAGGCCATTATAAAGGCTTCCATCTTACTTGTGCTCTTCAAAAATATTTTAAACACCACTACAAATGTCCTCCTTTTATCCAGTCCATATACTAAAAATAGTATATTGATGCATCATGGCTTTGACCAAAGAGACATACAGATTCATTGCTTCCCCTTCTGTTAGGCATCTAGTCTCTCTCACATATATGCTATGTATTTTAATTTTTGAATGTAATTGTTTTTAATTTACTTTAATATTGTTCACTGCCCAGAGACACTTGCCATACAAATTGGTTAAATAAATAGATAAATATAATTACTTTCATGCTCCATTATTACATTGCATTACACTTTTCTAATTATAATTTTATATTAGTATTGTCCTTGTAAACACCTACAGCCAGACTGCATTGACGGGGTGTATAAATTCCATAAAGAAATAAATTCATCTGCTGTTGCTTCCAGGCATCTGTACAAACGTCAGCCACTGCCAGGTGCTTTCAATAAAACATTTCAAGATCAAGCCTGATTTAAATGCTGTGCGGTGCTCAACTCTTTTCCCCTGTCAACTCTGGGGAGTAAGAGTATTTATCCTGTCCTTCTTTCAAACCTAATCACCAAGGCAAATTGAATATAATCTACCAGAGACTGTTGGGTTAAGCAGTAAAAAAATATATATTGGGGGTTTGGATTACATTTCAAAGCAGACAATGTAATGGAGAATGCAGCTGCGGCCATGCCTAATCATGCATTATTTATTTTATTTATTTATAAAATTTACTGATGGCCTCAATCCCAAAGGACTAAGCAATGGACTGGTCTAAAATATACTAACAAAATTAATACATAACGCAGATTAACTGTAACCATAACCAGGGAGATTTAGTGGGAGGATTTTCAACATAACTGACTCCCTCATGGAACTGCCACATTTAACAAACTGGGGTATACTCACATTTCAAGAGTTTTTCACGGAGGAGATAATTGTTCATGGTATCTGCAGCTATCTTTGCAATTTCATCATATTCAAATTCCACAAAAGCATAACCTTTGCTACCTCCTGTCTATTAAAGAGAAGGATGTAAAAGTGGGAAAAATTACAATACTTTTAAAAATGTAACTGAGGGATTTTTTGTTTTGCTTTACTATTACCATTGTAAGATATATTTCTGCTTCTTCTTCAGCAGCTCAAGGCAGGATATAAAGCACCCCCTCTTCCAATTTGTCTTGCAACAACCCTGTGCAGTATGTTGGGCTGAGACAACAACTGGCCCAAAGTCACCCAGTGACAATCTTAATCCAAAAAAGGACTTCTGAGCTATAAAATGCAAAATGCTTTTACTTTCCACCAATATGCATTGACTTTGTAAAACACAGGGAAGCCTCATGAAAGTTAAGTAATTAAAATTAATTTCCAGCAATTTTTTAAAATGATGCAACGGAAAATGTTCATTGTGAAGAGCTATAGAGCCTGATTGATCATGAGGACTTCTGCCAAGTCATTTCAAGAAAGAACCCAATCCATGTTTTCAATACTATGCAATAGATGGCACTGTGTCAGTTTGTTGCCAAAAACAAAGGGACCCATGGCAGCTTCCAGCCCAAAAGTGTATTGTCATGTAAGGAGGATGCAGTTGGAAAAGAAGACAGTACAAGGCCTGGATTAAGGGGCTTGACCAGAATCAGCCTCAAAACTGTGAAATGGTTGTACTGTATGTAGGATTTTGAATGCACTCCCCCGTGTTTTTTGTTTTCTATTTATAGTTTTAAATTGTTCTAATGGTTTTGTTTTAATTGTTCTGACGGTTTTTAGTTTCTTTTTAATTGTGTGCACCACCCAGAGTCACCTACATGAAATGGGCGGCTATATAAATAAAAAATAATAATAAATTCCCCCTTAGCCATGGAAACACTTTGGGTAACTCCGGACCAGCCGCTCTCTCTCAACCCTACCTATCTCACAGGGTGGTTGTGGAGGAAAAAATTGGCGAAGGTCTCCCACATCAGTTGCCTTGAGCTTCCCAAGGCAGGGCAGGATAGCCACCCACCAGATAGAGAGCCTGAAGGTGCTGGCCTAGAAACCAGGCAACTGTGAGTTCTAGGCCTCCGTTAGGCATGAAAGCCGGCTGAGTGACTTTGGGCCAGTCCCTCTCTCTCAGCTCAACCCACTTCACAAGGTGGTTGTTGTAGGGAAAATAGGAGTTTCCTGCCTTGGATCATATATAAAAAAGGTGGGATAAAAATATAACAAGACTATCCTATGTATATACCCAACACAGGGGGGATTCAACACCTTGTTATGCTCTCTTTTTCTGTCCAGGGAGAGAAATGTACCCCTATATAAGGCCAACACAGGTAAGATTCATTCTGCTTTCATCACTGGTCTGTTCAGAAGTGTTCAGTAGCCAGAATCCCAGCCTACTGGGATGGCTACTGGCTTTCACTATTTTAGGAAGTCTTGCCCAAAGTGGTAAACACCTTCAACACCGTCACACCCTCTCAGCCCAAACCACCTCACAGGGTTGTCGTTGTGGGGAAAATAGGTGGTAGGAGTATTAGGTAAGTTCGCCGCCTTGAATTATATATAATTAATAATAATCGAAACGGACCTTACCTTTTTACTCCTCGAAAGACGAACCCGAGTCACTGTCCCAAACTGGCTGAAGTACTGCGTGAGTTGCGGCTCGTAGAGGCCTCTCGGTATGTGACCCACGTAAACGACACCAGGCCTCACCTTCTGATTCTGGGCAGTAAAATGAGGGAAACCGCAAACAAGCGTTGGAAGTTCCGCTCCCACCGCGCGTCGGGAGAAACCACCCCGTTTCATCGGCTTCTTACCTTGGCGGCCGCCTTCCGCACCCGTTGCACCTCAGCCTGGAACTCGCGCTGCCGCTCCGGGTTCAAAGACAGGAGGGGAGTCGCTGCCATTTCAACGCTGCTCTCCGCCATCGCGGTTCTAAAAGAAAGACGGCAGCGCGCCTGCGCCACAAACCGGAAGCTCCGTTTCCTCACTTCCTCCTTGGCTCGGGGAGGCGCGACATAGAGGAGACATGGAAAGAGAGCAGTGGTCCCTGTTGGTCAGAGGGTGAAACAACAGTCTCTTACTCCATATCGCGTTTTCATTCAGTTTATAATTCCCCCAAAACGGAGGATGGGTAAAGGAGAACAATGATTAAAGTGCTCAAAAGCAAGGTTATGTTCCCAGGCCTTTCAAGGCTGCTGTTTTACGTTTCATATTTTATCCATAAACAATTGTAATGGGTCAAAAACCCATTGTGTTTGTTGGGATCCTCCGATGTATATCAATCAGTTCAGCAACCTCTCGTTCGCTGGTAGAGTTAAAAGTTTTGTTTTTTCAAAATTGTCACTTTGAGGCCTGCTATATATTGTCCTAGAAGGCTGAAATGCTCTGATCTTACTTTTGTCTTTGAGTCCTGATGCCAGTCTTGTTTCCGCGAATTCTTTTGCATAAAGTTTGTCCCATGCAGAATCCAGAGGCGCGTTGCTGGCAGACAATGGCATAGACCAGTGTTTCCCAACCTCGGACCACGTTGGAGGGAGAGCATCTGAAAGTTCCTCTAAACTAGTGGGAGCCTTTGATTGGACTACAATCCCTATCACGACAGATACGTAAGTGGGGGCGATGGGAATTATAGTCCAGCACTCTGGAAGAGACCAGATTGGAGAGAGAATGTCACCACTGAACCCAGAAGGCTTTACTCCCAAGTAAAGGCGTGCCTAGAATCAGGCCCGCGGAGCACACCGCCCGCGCCCCTTTAGCTCCGCCCCCAGTCGCTGCAGCCGAAATTATCTCCTCCCAGGCGGGGGCGTTGCAGGCGGGATGCGTCTCAACCTATCAGAGTGCCCGACCGAGCCGAAGCGAAAGGACCCGAGAAAGCGACTCCGCGATTGGCTTACGTTTTCAATTTCTCCTCCGATAGGCTGCCTCCTCCAAGACTTCGTTTTCTATTGGCTCGCTGAGGGGAACGAGGGCGGGACGTCCGGGAGCAGCGACAGACGAGGGAGCGAGGCTGAGGGGTTTGGACTCTGGGGTTGGAGCCGCCACCGGCGACGCGGGAGCTCGAGCGGCCATGAGCGGCGGCGTCTACGGAGGAGGTGAGCGGCCCTGGCTGGGAGGGAGCTGCCTTTCCTTTAACTCGCGACACTGGAGGACGAAGCTTCTGAGTACCCTCCCGCGCGAGCCCCTGTGCCTTTAAGAGGCACCGGAGGGAGAATCCGGCTGTTTGCAGTTTCTCCTTCGCATGTATGGAAACGGACCCTGCCGGGTTTCCGAGCCTCTGATTGACGCCGTCTTCCCTCCTTGCTGCCCCGAGATCCTCTTGGTGCACGAGTACTGATGGTTAATCCTGATACTGCCAAATATGCCCAACTAAGTGCCTCCCTAGGCTTGGGTGGGATGGAAGGGGGGTGTTGCAGAAATACCAAGAACAACACTTAGAAGCGAATGCCTATAATGGGAGAAACCCCCCCCCCCAAGACTTTGTGTGCTGAGTGGCTCCATAAGGCTAAATGTCTGTTTTGCTGAGGGAGAGAGTGTCACCTTGCCTGAAGCTCTGCATCGATGTCACCTGTGTCATCTACTAATAATTTATAAAGCTTGCATGCTTTCCAACTCTTAACAACTTTGGGAGGATGCTTAGCCTCTCTCGCTGGAGAATATACTTTTTTATTATTTATTTACTCAGTTTATATGGCTGCCCATCTCAACAAGTGACTCTGGGCAGCAAACAGAATTAAAATAAAATAAAAACAATTACAAGCATTACAAAAATTAAAATACAAAGCAGCCAAGAAACATCTTAACCCAAACCACTAGTACAACCAAGAAGCGGCTCCCTGCACACACTCAGGGCCCCTGGCCCCGGGCACTTTTCTTCAGGCCCTCTCACTAAATCTTCCTATTAAAGGTTGCAAGCCTTAATTGCCGTTTGACATCTTGGGAGATGCTGGGCATTGAGTTTAGTCTGCACTAAATTATGGAATTTAGTGTCAATGTTAATGGGTCTAGCATGGGAGAGTGTGAATGACTAGCTGCCTTGTGCAGTGCTGACCAAAATAAATCTTTGATTTGGAAAGCGAGGGAAGGCCTGTTAAGAACTTAAGGGGGTTTGGAGACTTCCAGTTTGGACCAAGTGGCTGCAACCCTCCTTTTTTGTTCAGCATGCAAGGCCCTTCAAACTGTTTTGGTACAATGGGCATTCGGATCCTAGGGTGATTAGGAGCATCTCTCTGTTGTTGTTATTAATATGATGTGTTCGTTGATAATTGCATTATTTTTAATAGTTGAAATAGTCTGTTTCTAGTGTGCTCGTGGGAACCACGCAAAGGACATCAGATTTGGGGTGAATTATAAGTATTAGTGATGATAATAATAATTCCATAGTTGGGAAGTATGGAAACTCCTAAGAATTTCCAGGATTGTATGGCATATCTGATGGCCCCCTAAGTAGTTTCTCTCTTTATTTTGTTGGGTTCATCTTTGGTGAACATTGTTGTTTTTTCACAGGCTTGGCAATTGGCTTTCAATTATGATGGTCACAGCATCCTGCGGTCACATGATTGCCAGTCTCATGTTTGTGAGATGGGTGGCCATATAAATTGACTACAGAAAAAAATATTTATAGACCAACTTTATTCATGGATGTTTGGGGGGAAAAAATCAGGTATTGCATTTTTACCTGCTTTTTCTCTGAAAGCTCCACCTGGCATAAATGGGGGCTCCCCTAATCCTATCCCCACAGCAAGAACCTTGTGAAGTAGAATGAAAGAATGATCACCCAGCATGCTCTGGTTGAGTGAGGACTTTAATCTGGTCTCCCTGGTCCACGTTCTGCATGTTTCTTAACCCAGGGATTCTTAAAATGTGGATTATAACCCTCAAGGGAGAAGTTGCAGGTGGGGGGGCGGGGATTTTACATACAAAGTAGAATCACTGCTAGAACTTGCTCCCACTCTGATCGGACAAGCTGAGAGCAAAATCGGGATTTCCTACAGTTGTTGCAAATATTGATCTAAAATATGTGTGGAACGAGAGATGAGAGTGGCAGTTTCAAAATAAAACCCAGATTTCAGGAAATAGGGAAGTGTAAAAGCTAAGGTGGTTTAGCCTTCCCTTGAAAAATATGGTTTTAAAGCATTTGATTATTTCCAAGAAAAAGAGCTTATTTTTATAAAGTTGTGGGATTCTGTCGTTATATTTGATTTATAGAGGAAAATGTAATGGTTAAAAGTACATGGTATATTTTTTGCTTCATCCTAACCCCAATGAGATCATTTGCTTTATTTCAAGGAGAGGGTCACACAAATTAATTTATCATTTTAGGGGTTATAGCCCTGGTAGGTTTGAGAGCTCACTACACTCTATTTGTATATGTAAGCTCTACTAGTATGTGTAAGAAGCTCATTCATTCGGGGTGTATCTGAGTAGCAACAGTTTTTTTTTCTGTTGTCTTGGTGGTTATATCAAGAATTAGAGTATTTTGTCAGTAAAAACAAGGTAGTGCTTTTGTACTGCATTTAAATAAACTCAAATGATACATCTCTGTCTGCAGATGAAGTTGGTGCTCTGGTGTTTGATATTGGCTCCTGCACAGTGAGAGCTGGCTATGCTGGAGAGGATTGCCCAAAGGTAAGGACAAAAGTGAAGCGGTAGATTAAGCCAGGAGCCCTCATAACTTAATATAGCAAAGCAAAGCTCTATTTAAGTGTTTCAACTCCCAGAATTCCCCAACATGTTGGCTGGGAAATTCTGGGAGTTGACTTCCGCACATCTCAAAGTTGCCAAGGTTGAGAAACACTGCTCTATATAATGAACAACAGAACATCCCCTGAGCAATTGTGGTCCAGTAATATGTGAAACATTACAGTTATGTGTTTATTTGTCATATCCGCTTGATTAATTGGTATGCTCTGGGTCCCATCAATTAAACAATGTCACCTGGTAGGACCCAGGGAGTTGCCCTTCTCTGTTATTAATTGATTGTTGATTTTCTCCAGGCTTCCTTTTGGATGATATGTTCTGTGTTTTATTGTTGCATTTTGGAAGGTGCCCACAGTCATAACAGATCAGGGCAGCCTATAAATCTAATTATTAATAACAATAATAGCTATTGCCCAGGAAAAGATTACCTTTTGCTTTTCATATTAAGTGTAGTTTTTGCTGTCTAAGATTATTTCCCTACAAACTCTGTTTATCTACCATTATGTGGTTTCTTCAGAACTTTTCTCTTGCATCCCAATCTTTATCCATACAACCCCATAGCTAATAATTGACTTGTAGCAGAAACATTTCCTAAAGGCACCTAATGTTTTGGCCTAGCCATGTAGTTGGCCAACTCCATCTTGATCTTTGGAGGCAGAAGAAGGCTATGGAAATGTGGGATCCTGATGGATAATCACTCGTTTTCGTAACACCCAGGCTCATTAAAATAATACAAGCAGGTGATCATTGTATAACTTTATATGTTTGGTCTCCACACTGTTTATTTTAGGTGGACTTCCCTACTGCCATTGGGGTGGTCTTGGACCGAGATGATGGAAGCTCCATGATGGAGATTGACAGTGATAAAAGCAAGCAAGGAGGGCCAACATACTACATAGACACAAATGCCTTGAGAGTTCCAAGGGAGAATATGGAAGCCATTTCACCTTTGAAAAATGGAATGAGTATGATGTTCTGCGTTTCTTCTTTTTGAACTTAAATCCTGGTTGCTATTTTGTGGTACATCAGAATCTCTATTTCTGAAAAACAGACTTTGTCCTACTCAGGAGAAGATGTGGTGGTGGGAAGATGCAAATAAGAGGGTTATCTCACTCAAGCCAAGATTGTTATTAGAATAACACAGGAACCTTGTATATTCCCTTTTTCTTCATTTATTATTAATTTTATGTTGTTACAGTTGAAGATTGGGATAGTTTCCAAGCCATCCTGGATCACACCTATAAGATGCACATTAAATCTGAAGCTGCACTGCATCCTGTTCTAATGTCTGAAGCACCCGTGAGTAAAAATCGGTTTTATTTCTTTCAAAGAGCCCATCAAGTTACATGCATAAATATATGGCTATTTAACTAGAATATTTGGCTGTGTAATTAAAATAGTTGGTAGGGGGTTGAATATTAAATCTCCCCCCCACCCTGTCAATATATGACGGGCCCCAACTCTGCTCACCTTTAGGAAAGCTGTTCAGACCTGGCTTGTCTCCTGGGCATGAGGGGCCGGTGGAGTGGACTCGGCCGCCATTTTATATTTTGGGTTTTATATTTATTCATGGTATATGTTTTAATTGGCTTGGGATTTTGTTTTTGTTGGGGTTTTTTTTTTGTGCTGTATGCTGCCTAGAGTCACATTGTTTGAGTTGGACAGCCTTATAAATCTAGATAATAAACAAATACACAAATAAATAAATGCCTTTAAAATAGGTCTTGAAAAGAAATATAGCAAATTTAGCTGAGGTATCTGTGACCAGACTATTATTGTATAATATTAATTTAAAACCCAAGTTGTATATGTGCATATCATATACGCAAGATTGCATTGTGCTAGAAAGACTTGTTTGTGCCATTTGTGGTTATTTTGAGAAGAACATTTTATATCATTTCATAGCTAATAGCTCTCAGACTCACATAAATAAAAGCATCAAAAATCATGTAAATAAAAATACCAAAATAGAATAATAAATTCAAATATGAATACTGGAAAAGAATCTGTCTTGGGTACATTGATATAATGATATAATCTCAGTGCTAACAAACACTTCCTCTGAATTTTATTAACACAATACATCTGTTAGACATTGCGAATGGGTATTGGAAACAGAGGAAATTGTTACTATTGAAATCCTAGATGTTGGAGGAGGAGAACCATATTACTCTACGATAGCCAAAAATATTAATCATATTATAAGGCAGTGTTGGTGAACCTTTTGGGCTCGGTGTGTCAAAAATTCAGAAAACGCGTAACTTGACTTTGCTGGCATGTCACACTCCTCTCGAACAAAAGAGAAACAATTCTTTACATATTTATTTATTTTAAAAAAATACAATCCAATTTTGGATGGCCAAAAGGGCAGAGATGGGGGGGGAGATAGGTGGGTGGGAGGAATTGCAGTGCCTTTTGTTCGTTCAGTTTCTTCGGTAACTCAAACAGGGAGAATAGTTGTTGGGTGTTGGTGAACGCCAGCGTGTCACCCAAAACATTGTGGCGTGTCATCTTTGACACATGTGTCATAGGTTCCCCATCACTGTTATAAGGTTTACTCATAGAAGGCTTAAGGTTTCGTGAACTACATCTCATGACGTGAGCTGTAGCTCATAGAGCAGGGCTTTCCAAAGTTTTCCCACGGCGACACACCAACCGCCGTTGGTGTGTCGCCACGGGAAAACCCGGAAGTGCTGCTGTTGCGGCAGTGTGCAAAAACCCGGAAGCGCTGCTGCCGCTTTTGGGTTTTTGCGTGCCGCCGTTGGTGTTTCGCCGCGGGAAAACCCGGAAGCGCTGATGATGATCAGCGCTTCCAGGTTGTGTGGCGACACACCAGACTGTGTGTGGCGACACACTTTTGTGTCGCCACACACAGTTTGGAAAGCTCTGTCATAGAGGTTTATGCCCTTATAATAAAATTTGTTAGTCTTAAAAGGGTCTACTGTACTCTTTTTGATGATTGAACTCTTAATAATAGTTATTTTGGATTTGTCCATAGTTTTGTCCAATTAGCATGAGTTCTTGAGATTTCTTTCTGTGCTGGCAACTGAATTATCTCTAAGATTGGTAAATAGATATGACTATTACAGTCTAAACTTTCAGCCTCATACTTCTTGAGTCGTACGTAATGTTTTTGTATTTTGAATATTTTCTCTGTGCTTTTCTAGTGGAACATTAGAGCAAAGCGTGAAAAACTGACTGAATTAATGTTTGAACATTACAATATCCCTGCATTCTTCCTATGCAAAACTGCAGTACTCACAGCGTATCCTAGAAATGTTGAAGAATAAGTGGGCATCATCACAAATATTATGCTGTTTTAAGGAAACAGTTATAAAATTGCTTTTATATTTGTTTAACCAAGAACCTCTGCCGGGCTCCGGGCGTGCGGGCGCTGAGTCCCTTCCCCCCTCCCCCCAGCGGGGGCTGAAGGGCCGGGACTCGGCGGGCGGCTGAAGCGGAGGAGGAAGGTGGCAGCCGAGCAGCAGTGGGTGAGTCCCCTGGCGCTCCCCTGTTCCTGTGCTACTTGCCAAACAGATACAGTAGATTGTGAAAACTAATGAATTATGTAAGGAGATCTCATTAAGTTTCTTATATAAAAACTGCTTGCTTGTTGCATTTGTATATTTTGTTTAAAAATCAACCTTCTCCAGTCTGGTGCCCTCCATTGATGGGGCCATGCTAGCAGGAGATTATAGAAGTTGAAGCTTAACTCATCTGGAGGACACCAGATTGGAGGAGACAAATGTAAATAAATGGTATTTTGTGCTGGGAAGAAAGTAGATTGTCCACTCTGTGTCAATAAGAATGAAGTTGATACGATCTTGATCAGAACTGGGCCTTGGAACTCTTCAAGCAGTTCTGAAGCTTAATTCTGTGTATGTATACTTGGGAAGCAGTTTTGGGTGACTTATTCCTCTATAAATTGGATATAATTGACAATTTAGTTTCCTAAGCTGCTTCCCCCCCCAAACTGCCAGAAATATAACAAGAAAAAACATGTAATATGATCAGCTATAAATTCATGCAACATATAAAAGCAAAATAAACTATAATGAGTATGCTGTTACTGTGCCAAAATTCCATTGTCTTCCTTAACTCCGCAACTAGCTTTGCGAATGGCAGATCCACGGGGTTGATCTTAGATAGTGGAGCAACACACACCACTGCAATTCCGGTTCATGATGGATACGTGCTTCAACAAGGTGAGAAATCTTCCAGCATGATCTGAGCAATCCCACTATATAGTTAGACTCAAGGCAAATAAATGACAGGGTTTCTTCATACCAAACAAAATTAAATAAATAAAACTTATTTATGAAAAATGTCACGATAGCCACCAATGGGGAGATTTTTTTAATGGGGATGAGAGGATGTTTTGGATGACAGCCCTGATGTCTCTGTTATTTAAAATGTGTTTATTTAAAATACATATACCATTTGAAAGCAAAAATGTGTATATGTGTGCAGACAACTGGGGACTGTTTTCAAAGCAACTCCATTATATTTGAGAAAGATGCAGCTGCTTTAAAATTCAAGGAGAGGGTGTTCTGTTCACACTAACATGCTTTGCAAAGCATCTCTTTCTAATGTATGTATGTATGTATTTATTTATTTATTAAACAGATTTATAAGGCCGCCCAACTCACGGTGACTCCAAGCGGCTTACAGAATTGTTGTTGTTTATTCGTTCAGTCGTTTCCGACTCTTCGTGACTTCATGGACCAGTCCACGCCAGAGCTTTCTGTCGGCCGTCACCATCCCCAGCTCCCCAATGGTTGAGTCCGTCACCTCCAGAATACCATCCATCCATCTTGCCCTTGGTCGGCCCCTCTTCCTTTTGCCTTCCACTTTCCCTAGCATCAGCTTCTTCTCCAGGGTATCCTGTCTTCTCATTATGTGGCCAAAGTACTTCAGTTTTGCCTTTAATATCATTCCCTCAAGTGAGCAGTCTGGCTTGATTTCCTGGAGTATGGACTGGTTTGATCTTCTTGCAGTCCAAGGCACTCTCAGAATTTTCCTCCAACACCACAGTTCAAAAGCATCTATCTTCCTTCGCTCAGCCTTCCTTATGGTCCAGCTCTCGCAGCCATAGGTTACTACAGGGAATACCATTGCTTTAACTATGCGGACCTTTGTTGTCAGTGTGATGTCTCTGCTCTTAACTATTTTATCAAGATTTGCCATTGCTCTCCTCCCAAGAAGTAGACGTCTTCTGATTTCCTGGCTGCAGTCAGCATCTGCAGTAATCTTTGCGCCTAGAAATACAAAGTCTGTCACTGCCTCCACTTTTTCTCCCTCTATTTGCCAGTCATCAATCAAGCTCGTTGCCATAATCTTGTTTTTTTTTGAGGTTTAGCTGCAACCCAGCTTTTGCACTTTCTTCTTTCACCTTCGTCATAAGGCTCCTCAACTCCTCCTCGCTTTCAGCCATCAAAGTGGTATCATCTGCGTATCTGAGATTGTTAATGTTTCTTCCAGCGATTTTAACTCCAGCCTTGGATTCCTCAAGCCCAGCATGTCGCATGATGTGTTCTGCGTACAGGTTGAATAGGTAGGGTGAGAGTATACAACCCTGCCGTACTCCTTTCCCAATTTTAAACCAGTCCGTTGTTCCGTGCTCTGTTCTTACCGTTGCTACTTGGTCGTTATACAGATTCCTCAGGAGGCAGACAAGATGACTTGGTATCCCCATACCACCAAGAACTTGCCACAATTTGTTATGATCCACACAGTCAAAGGCTTTAGAATAGTCAATAAAACAGAAATAGATGTTTTTCTGAAATTCCCTGGCTTTCTCCATTATCCAGCGGATATTGGCAATTTGGTCTCTTGTTCCTCTGCCTTTTCTAAACCCAGCTTGTACATCTGGCAATTCTCGCTCCATGAATTGCTGGAGTCTACCTTGCAAGATCTTGAGCATTACCTTACTGGCATGTGAAATAAGTGCCACTGTTCGATAATTTGAACATTCTTTAGTGCTTCCCTTTTTTGGTATGGGGATATAAGTTGATTTTTTCCAATCTGATGGCCATTCTTGTGTTTTCCAAATTTGCTGGCATATGGCATGCATCACCTTCACAGCATCATCTTGCAAGATTTTAAACAGTTCAGCTGGGATACCGTCGTCTCCTGCTGCCTTGTTATTAGCAATGCTTCTTAAGGCCCATTCAACCTCACTCTTCAGGATGTCTGGCTCTAACTCACTGACCACACCGTCAAAGCTATCTCCAATATTATTATCCTTCCTATACAGATCTTCCGTATATTCTTGCCACCTTTTCTTGATCTCTTCTGCTTCTGTTAGGTCCTTACCATCTTTGTTTTTGATCATACCCATTTTTGCCTGGAATTTACCTCCGATGTTTCTAATTTTCTGGAAGAGGTCTCTTGTCCTTCCTATTCTATTGTCTTCTTCCACTTCCGCACATTGCTTGTTTAAAAATAATTCCTTATCTCTTCTGGCTAACCTCTGGAATTTTGCATTTAATTGGGCATATCTCCCCCTATCACTGTTGCCTTTTGCTTTCCTTCTTTCTTGGGCTACTTCCAGTGTTTCAGCAGACAGCCATCTTGCCTTCTTGGTTTTCTTTTTCTTTGGGATGTTTTTTGTTGCCGCCTCCTGAACAATGTTGCGAACTTCTGTCCATAGTTCTTCTGGGACCCTATCTACTAAATCTAGTCCCTTAAATCTATTCTTCACCTCCACTGCATATTCCTTAGGACAGGGGTCGGCAAACTTTTTTTGCCGGGAGCCATTTTGATATGCTCGTGCACATTTTGAAGTGCTCGAGAGCCAGGGGGCGGGGTTTGCGGGCGGGGGCCAATCGCGTGGAAGGGGGCGGGTTTGCGGGCGGGGGCCAATCACGTGGAAGGGGGCGGGGTTTGCGGGCGGGGGCCAATCACGTGGCTTATTGGGGCGCGTGGGAGGGCCCATGTAGCAGTTTCCCCCCCCACCGGCTTCCCGCCCCTCCCTCCTTGCCTGCAGAAGGCGGCCGGCCTTTCCCCCCGCTATTTCCGGAAGTGATCCAGTGCCGATCTGCGGGCTGCGGGGGCTCCAGCTTTGGAGGGCGCCGGCTGCGCCTCTGCCTCGGCAGCCAAGCTGTTCCGAACCAAGGAGCCAGGGCGGAGCCGGGGCAGGGGAGGAACGGGGAGCGCCAGGGGACTCACCCGCTGCTGCTCGGCTGCCACCTTCCTCCTCCGCTTCAGCCGCCCGCCCGCCGAGTCCCGGCCCTTCAGCCCCCGCTGGGGGGAGGGGGGCAGGGACTCAGCGCCTGCACGCCCGGAGCCCAGCAGAGCTGCGTCTCGCCCCGCCCCGCTCTCCCAGAGTGGCCAGCGGAGCGCCACCGGCGCCCACCTGCTCGGGCAGGTACCAGCCTCTCTGCACGCTCCTTCCGCTGCTGCTGCTGCAGGGAGATGGCGTCCACCCGGCCCAGCTGCCCGGGGTCCAGGGAGATCAGCTCCGGCGGGATCTTTGGCGAAGAGCGGCCGTGGGGGGGGGGAACGAGGCAGGCGGCGACAAGCGGCGCGAGGCGGGAGGCAAGCGGGTGGGGCGGAGGACGCGTTGATCAAAGTGGGGCGGGGGGGTAGAGGTTGGTGAGTAGAAGCACTGGGTAGACCTCCTCCCCCTCTCCCTCCCTCCCTTTCTCTCATAACCAACCCCCCCATACACACACACACAGGAGGAGGAGGAGGCCCGGGCCGCCCCCCCCCCCCGCTTGCCTGCCTGTTTGCCTCCCTCCGCGAGGGAGGGACATTGCAAACCAATGTTGGGGTGGAGGAGACTTTTTTTAGTTGCCAATATTTGAGTTTCGTTTACTGTGCTTTAAACGAAGCTCAGGGGTGCGATCTTTCACTCGCTTACCTGGAAGCAAGTTCCACTGCACTGAAGGGGAGACTTATTTCGTCTGGAACGGCTAGTCTAGATTGGTGTTGCAAGGCATGCTTTGCAACTGTGAAAGGCAGCCCTCCGAAGTTCCTTCCCAGAATGGCATGAAACTGGAGGAGGACAAGCAGGAGCACAAAGAAAATTCTCCAAACTTAAAGTCTCCTTCCTTCTCTCTTTCTCTCTCCCCCACCCGCGCCCGGAAGTGTGAGGCATAATCCAAAGATTATTTTGCACCCGTAGAAGGAAGCGGGCTCAGTGATTTTAGAAATGTAAATACGTGGATAAATCACACGCAGGGTGAGACCTCCGCAGTGGCCAAACTCGGAAAAGTTCTTAGCTGATGCTGGAAGTTTAGCCAGGCAGCAGCGACACAAGCTTTTTAAAAAGCCCTTGAGAGCTAATGATGGAGAAGGCGGTTAAGATGATAAAGCTGGCGAGGAGAGGGATTCTCTGCCCAGCGAATTCGCTGCCAAACATGGGTTGCCCTGCTCTCCTGCCTCCGCATCCACAAAATGCCCCCCCGCGCAAAGCGATCCTAAGTGGGTTTCTTCTTTCAAGCGGAAGCCCCCGGGAGTTCAGTGGGAAGCCCTGTTTGAGTTTAGGGCTGGAGCTTTGCGGGCGTCGGGTGGACTGAAGAAGAACCCTGGAGTGGGAGGGGTAGAGTGATAGACAGAGAGAGACAGAGGCACGTCGGCAGGGAAAGGTGTGAATTGTATCTTGCCCTGCGCTGTTTGATCTTCTATGAAGTGGCAGAAAAACATCAGGAATAAAACCATGCCCGGAAAGATTCTCTGATTTAACATCCTTAAGTTATTTCCCTCCAGCGAAAGAGACGAGCGCAACCCGAGTGGCAGGAACCAGAACAGGGGAAGAAAGGGCGAGCACGCCCGTCGCACAGCCTGCTTATGATCGCTCTATCTATTGAATGAATGTCAGCCTCTGAATGCAGTCTCTCTTTAAATCGAATGGGGTCTTAGTTGTGCGGTGGGCGGTCTCCTAACGTGTGTGTGTGTGTGTGTGTGTGTGTATGGGGGGTTGGTTATGAGAGAAAGGGAGGGAGGGAGAGGGGGAGGAGGGTGTGTGTATGCGCGCGCGTGTGTTTGGGTGGTGGGGGAGATTTAAAAAACTTCGGCGTGAATCCCTTGCCGATTATTTTTCTCCAAAGGTGTGCGCGCACGCGCACGGGTCTACCCAGTGCTACTCACCAACCCCTACCCCCCCCGCCCCACTTTGATCAAATCGGCAGGAGAATCGCCCGGGCTTGGCACCCAGTGGAGCAGGAAGGAAGAAGTGGGTTTGCGCTGCTGCGGTGGTGGGTTTGTGGGAGCTGGGTGTGGGAACCCAAAGCCCAGGCGAGCCGCTTTAAAGAGGGGGAAGGAAGAGAAACGCGTCCTCCGCCCCACCCGCTTGCCTCCCACCTCGCGCCGCTTGTCGCCGCCTGCCTCGTTCCCCCCCCCATGGCCGCTCTTCGCCAAAGATCCCGCCGGAGCTGATCTCCCTGGACCCCGGGCAGCTGGGCCGGGTAGACGCCGTCTCCCTGCAGCAGCAGCAGCGGAAGGAGCGTGCAGAGAGGCTGGTACCTGCCTGAGCAGGTGGGCGCTGGTGGCGCTCCGCTGGCCACTCTGGGAGGGCGGGGCGGGGCGAGACGCAGCTCTGCCGGGCTCCGGGCGTGCGGGCGCTGAGTCCCTTCCCCCCTCCCCCCAGCGGGGGCTGAAGGGCCGGGACTCGGCGGGCGGGCGGCTGAAGCGGAGGAGGAAGGTGGCAGCCGAGCAGCAGTGGGTGAGTCCCCTGGCGCTCCCCGTTCCTCCCCTGCTCTGGGCGCCCACGCGCGCCTCAAGGCGGCGCGGAAAGACCTCCGCAGACCCGGGGATTTCCCCCTCCCGACTGAGAATCCTCCTCGCCCCCCCCTACACCACCAGGGCCTCGCCTTCCAAGGATCGGAGGGGGGTATTCGGAAAAGGGCAGGGGTGGGCGCGGATGTGATTTGGCAGTGCGCTCCGCTCCTGTGCAGAGCGGGCGGTGGAAGAAAGCCAGCCAGCCAGCGGGTGCACCCTCCTGCCCCATCAATCCCCCCACCCCGCCGTTCGGCGTCCTCTCCCCCCCCCCCCCGGTAACCCGAACCCTGCGGCGGCCGGGGGAACTGAGCCAGGCTCGGACCGGAGGCGGCCAAGGGGAGAGCAGGCTGCTCTTCGCCCTGCGCCACCCTGCCGCTCGCGTCCCGGGCCCGCGCCCTCGCCCAGCACCTGGATGCCACGGAGCAGCGCCATCTCCAGCCGCGGCAGCCCCTGCAGCCGCTCCTGCGCCGCCTCCGACAGCGCCGCGTCCCGGGCCAGCAGCGCCTCCCTGCCGCGCCGGGCCTCGCTCAGTGCGAGAGCCAGGGGGCGGGGTTTGCGAGTGGGGGTCAATCACGTGGAAGGGGCGGGGGTGAGTTCAGCTGCGGAAGAGCCACACTCAAGGGGCCAAAGAGCCGCATCTGGCTCGCGAGCCGCCATTTCCGACCCTTGCCTTAGGAATATTAGTGAGCTCATATCTAACTGATCTGTGGGTCTTCCCTATTCTCTTTAGCCTGATTCTAAATTTTGCAATAAGAAGTTCGTGATCTGAACTACAGTCAGCTCCAGGTCTTGTTTTTACCGACTGTATAGATGTCCGCCACCTTTGGCTGCAAAGGATGTAGTCAATCTGATTTCGGTGTCGACCATCTGGTGAAGTCCATGTATAAAGTCATCTTTTAGGTTGTTGGAAGAGAGTGTTATGCACAGTGAGTTGTCTTGGCAAAATTCTATCAGCCTATGTCCTGCTTCATTTTGTTCTCCCAGACCATGCTTGCCTGTAATTCCAGGTGTCGTCTGACTACCCACCTTAGCATTCCAGTCTCCTGTAATGAAAATAACATCTCTTTTTGGTGTATTATCCAGTAGGTGCTGCAGATCCTCATAGAACTGATCTACTTCTGCTTCTTCAGCATCTGTGGTTGGGGCGTATATTTGGATCACTGTGATGTTAAATGGCTTACCCTGAATTCGAATTGAGATCATTCTATCGTTTTTTGGATTGTATCCAAGCACTGCTTTAGCCACTTTATTATTAATTATGAAGGCTACTCCATTTCTTCTGTGGTCCTCTTGTCCACAGTAGTAGATCTGGTGGTCATCTGATGTGAAGTGGCCCATCCCAGTCCATTTCAGTTCACTGACACCTAAAATGTCTATATTTAATCTTGACATCTCACCAATAACCACATCCAATTTGCCCTGGCTCATAGATCTTACATTCCAGGTTCCTATGGTGTGTTGATCTTTAGAACATCGGATTCGTCGTTCACCACCAGCACCGTCGGCCGCTAGCCGTCCTTTCGGCTTTGAGCTAGCTGCGTCATCACATCTGGGGCTAGTTGAACGTATCCTCTGTTCCTCCCCAGTAGCATTTTGACCATCTTCCGACCTGGGAGTCCCATCTTCCGATGGTATACCGACATATCTTTGGTTGTACTGATCCATTTAGTTTTCAGAACTAAATTACAGAATTTACAGAATTAAAAACCATAAAAACGCAATAAACACCCCCATCCCGGCTGTAGCAACCACATTCATACCAGCCACTTGATCGGCTCCGAAGCAGCTTGGGGTCCCCAGGCCCGTTGACAAAACCACGTCTTCAGGGCCTTCCGGAACAGGAGCAAGGAGGGGGCCAATCTTATATCTGGGGGATGATGTTCCAATGGGAGGGAGCCACTACGGAGAAGGCCCTTTTCCTTGGTCCCACTAGATGTACCTCCCTAACTGAAGGGACCCACAACATGCCCTGCCTCCCTGCTCTGGTGGGCTGGGTGGGTGTGACTGCGGAAAGGCGGTCCTGCAAATAACCTGGCCCCAAGCCATGTAGGGCTTTAAAGGTGATAACCAGCACCTTGAATTGGACCCGGAAGCAAATCGGCAACCAATGCAGCTACCGCAAAAGAGGTGACACATAGGCAAGTCTAGACTTGCGCAAAACTTTGCAGGCCGCTGCATTTTGAACCAACTGAAGCATCCGGATCCTTCTTTTTGTATTTTTGTATTTGATATTGTAAAACACTAATCCGTTAGAAGAATGAGAAGTCGTCAGAAGATAGCGAAATAAAACTAGAAGAAAAGCTAACTCTATACTGTTGTCTAAAGACTGAAAGACTTGGAGCTAGACAAATGTAACCCTCTTCACTCATCATTCATCATTGGCGATCACTCGTAGCCGAGTAAGATTGTCTTCCAAAGGTAAAATTTTAACGGTGGATCCGTAAGTGGCTATAAAGGCCAATTCTGGATCCGCACAACCTCCCACAATGAGGGCATAGGTTTCCGGGTGGGAGACTGTCATGATGAGGGTTTGCCTGACGTGCCTTCCTTTTAGCTCTTTTCTCCTTTTCGCCCTGTACTTGTGCTTCTTCAAAGTCCATAGCGCCATTAATAAAGGCTGACCTCCAATTGAAACGCTCATGAGTTAGGGCTTCCCAGTTCTCAATGCTGATATTACATTTTTTAAAATTAGCTTTGAGAGTATCTTTGAATCTCTTTTGCTGTCCACCAATATTCCGTTTTCCATTCTTAAGTTGGGAGTAAAGTAGCTGCTTTGGAAGACGATGGTCAGGCATTCGAACAACATGACTGGTCCAGCGAAGTTGATGTTGGATGATCATTGTTTCAATGCTGGTGGTTTTCGCTTCTTCTAATACGCTAACATTAGTCCGCCTATCTTCCCAAGTAATTTGCAGAATTTTTCGGAGGCAGCGTTGATGGAATCTTTCAAGAAGTTGGAGGTGGCGTTTGTAGAGGGTCCATGTTTCACAGGCGTACAGAAGGGTTGGTAGTACAATGGTTTTGTAAACAAGCATTTTGGTCTCCCTGCGAATGTCCCAATCCTCAAACACTCTACGCTTCATTCGGGAGAAAGCTACACTCGCAGAGCTCAGGCGATGCTGAATTTCAGCGTCGATGTCGGCTTTTGTAGATAGATGGCTGCCGAGATAAGAAAAGTGGTCGACATTTTCTAGTGACACACCTTTAAGCTGGATTGATGGCGCTGCAGAAGGATTGGTTCGAACTTGCTGGTAAAGCACTTTGGTTTTTTTAATGTTAATCGAGAGGCCGAGCTTTTCATATGCTTCTGCAAAGATGTTTAGGATAGTTTGAAGATCTTCCTCGGAGTGTGCACAGACTACGTTATCAGCATATTGAAGTTCTATAACAGAAGTTGCAATTACCTTATTTTTTGCTTTCAGCCTACTAAGATTAAAAAGCTTTCCATCTGTTCGATATATAATTTCTACACCAGTAGGAAGTTTCTCTTCAACAACGTGTATAATCATAGCGATGAAGATAGCGAATAAGGTTGGAGCAATAACACATCCCTGTTTAACGCCGGATTCCACTTTAAATGGATCGCTTTGAGAGCCATTGTTATTCAGGATTGTTGCCATCATGTCGTCATGGAGTAACCGCAAGATGCTCATAATCGCTCATAATCATAATCATAATTCACTCATAATCAGTACATGTCTGAGTACCAGATGCTGAGGATAAATACTAGTAAGAAGGCTGGATTAGATAGTCTTGTCAGTGATACTGAAGACCACATGGGACTACAATTTCTGTTCAGATGAGAGACGATCATTCAGGAATAATGCAGGACATAATTTTATAGCACTTCTAGAAGCCAATCCAAATTTAGTGAATGTATAATAACCCAAAAGTTCCCCATCTGGTTTCTCTTGAAAGAAATGTCTTTGGCTTCTAACAAACAGATTCCATCATTTTTCCTTTTGCTCTTGTGCAGCAAAATGCAGTTTCTGGGAACTCAGTGGCCCTTAAGGACACACAAACTGGTTAGTCTGGTGTTAGGAAATACGAATTTGTCCATAAAAGAGGTTTCTATGCAAAACATAGTTGTGGGTGGTGGTAGGGTATTAAATCTTTTGATTCTATTTGTGCTCTGCATTTAGGTATTGTGAAGTCACCTCTGGCTGGAGATTTCATTTCAATGCAGTGCAGGGAACTATTTCAGGAAATGAACGTTGAGATCATCCCACCTTATATGATTGCATCAAAGGTAAGTTCCTGTGTTGGGATAGAATGAGAGGAGTTGAGACTTACTTGCAGGCTGCATGTTTTTGCAAACGGTTGCTTTTTGACTCACAATACTTCCAGTTTAAAAATTGTTTCTCCAACATTGAACTCCATCAATCTCATCTCCCACTTATAGCATCTCTATGTATGAATGACCCTTTGCATTAATTGTCAGAAATTGAATCCTCATAACACAGGGACACTACTTGGACACGGCTGACCAATATGGCTGAGAGGCAGGATGATTAAAAGAAAACAGCACTGGGGACATTCCCATAATAGTCGCCAAGGGTGGTGGTGGTGGTGGTATTTATTTTATTTTAAAAATTTGTATGTTTCCCTTCAAAGCATTTTCCCCAGGATTATTGTGTGAAGCGTTGCGTAGAGACCTACCTTTATGTATGTACTAATGGGATCTGATGGACAAAGGGATGTTGACATTTGTGGGAAAATGTCTTCATGAAAACATTTGTTAGGCAACTCCTGCAAAGGAGGTAAATTCTGTGTTGGGGATGAGGAGGAGAGATATTTGTCAATATGCAACCTGATGTGATGTTTTTAGGTCCCTATTCCTATTCAAAGAATTTACTTATATGTAGTTGTCTGGTATCTAGCCGAGGGTTGGCCTTGGGATTAAATACAGTTTAGAGTCATACACAGAGGGTGTATATAAAAGAAAAGAGTTTTGATTCCCAATGTACTTCACTATCCAAAGACAGAAGTTGTCTTCACACATTAAGCCATAAGCCAAGACAGCAACTTGTGGTGGTCCGGTTGTGGCTGAATTACAATATCCAGTATCCTTTACTTTACTTTGGCCATGGATGCCGGGAGTTGTAGTTCAGCTACAGCTGGAGAACCATAGGCTGTCTGTCCCTGACATAAACCATTCCACAGTTGCCTGAAGCATGAACCCAGCTAACGTTCTGTTATTGTGCTAAAGAAAGTATTTACAGTCGTAAATCTTTGCAAAGCCACTATCTTTTTTACAAGGTGGTTATGTTTTTAGGAACATTAAATGGTGAGAGCTGAACTGAGTGTGAATAGCCTTTAGATTAGTCAGGCTGGAATATTCTGTGGATGCCTAGGTGTTGTCTTGGCATAAAAGGAAACCTTGTGTATCCTCAAGATACCTGGGTTTATAGCTACTCTAAGCCATCTGCCTTGAATAATGTATTTGTATGTGGCCCTTTTGAGTGACCTTGATTTTATATTCCAGGAAGCAGTTCGAGAGGGTTCTCCCGCAAACTGGAAGAGAAAAGAGAAATTGCCTCAGGTCACAAGGTCTTGGCACAATTATATGTGTAATGTAAGTATTTGTCCTTAAGTTAATTTACTTGGATATACAGTGGGGCAAAAAAGTATTTAGTCAGCCACCAATTGTGCAAGTTCTCCCACTTAAAAAGATGAGAGAGGCCTGTAATTGACATCATAGGTAGACCTCAACTATGAGAGACAAAATGAGAAAACAAATCCAGACAATCACATTGTCTGATTCGGAAAGAATTTATTTGCAAATTATGGTGGAAAATAAGTATTTGGTCAATATCAAAAGTTCATCTCAATACTTTGTTATATATCCTTTGTTGGCAATGACAGAGGTCAAACGTTTTCTGTAAGTCTTCACAAGGTTGGCACACACTGTTGCTGGTATGTTGGCCCATTCCTCCATGCAGATCTCCTCTAGAGCAGTGAGGTTTTGGGGCTGTCGCTGGGCAACACAGACTTTCAACTCCCTCCAAAGGTTTTCTATGGGGTTGAGATCTGGAGACTGGCTAGGCCACTCCAGGACCTTGAAATGCTTCTTACGAAGCCACTCCTTCGTTGCCCGGGCGGTGTGTTTGGGATCATTGTCATGCTGAAAGACCCAGCCACGTTTCATCTTCAATGCCCTTGCTGATGGAAGGAGGTTTGCACTCAAAATCTCATGATACATGGCCCCATTCATTCTTTCCTGTACACGGAACAGTCGTCCTGGTCCCTTTGCAGAGAAACAGCCCCAAAGCATGATGTTGCCACCCCCATGCTTCACAGTAGGTATGGTGTCCTTTGGATACAACTCAGCATTCTCTCTCCTCCAAACACCATGAGTTGTGTTTCTACCAAACAGTTCTACTTTGGTTTCATCTGACCATATGACATTCTCCCAATCCTCTTCTGGATCATCCAAATGCTCTCTAGCAAACTTCAGACGGGCCCGGACATGTACTGGCTTAAGCAGGGGGACACGTCTGGCACTGCAGGATCTGAGTCCCTGGCGGCGTAGTGTGTTACTGATGGTAGCCTTTGTTACGTTGGTCCCAGCTCTCTGCAGGTCATTCACTAGGTCCCCCCGTGTGGTTCTGGGATTTTTGCTCACCGTTCTTGTGATCATTTTGACCCCACGGGGTGAGATCTTGCGTGGAGCCCCAGATCGAGGGAGATTATCAGTGGTCTTGTATGTCTTCCATTTTCTAATTATTGCTCCCACAGTTGATTTCTTCACACCAAGCTGCTTGCCTATTGCAGATTCAGTCTTCCCAGCCTGGTGCAGGTCTACAATTTTGTTTCTGGTGTCCTTCGACAGCTCTTTGGTCTTCACCATAGTGGAGTTTGGAGTGTGACTGTTTGAAGTTGTGGACAGGTGTCTTTTATACTGATAACAAGTTCAAACAGGTGCCATTACTACAGGTAATGAGTGGAGGACAGAGGAGCCTCTTAAAGAAGTTACAGGTCTGTGAGAGCCAGAAATCTTGCTTGTTTGTAGGTGACCAAATACTTATTTTCTACCATAATTTGCAAATAAATTCTTTCCGAATCAGACAATGTGATTGTCTGGATTTGTTTTCTCATTTTGTCTCTCATAGTTGAGGTCTACCTATGATGTCAATTACAGGCCTCTCTCATCTTTTTAAGTGGGAGAACTTGCACAATTGGTGGCTGACTAAATACTTTTTTGCCCCACTGTAAGAAGTATTTCTTGCAAACACATTGATTCCTGTAAGGAATGGTTCCTTTAGGAGTGAACTGCTGATGTGTCCCATGGCTCCGATTAAATAAGATTCCTTCACCACATGCAATCTATGAATTACACAGTTACTAAACTTTGGTGTAATGAAAAATTATAAAAGCAGGTCAGTGAGAAAGTAAAGAGGAAATTAATAGCACTATTAACATCACTTGTATGTAGCATTTTACAACATGATAAATCTAGACACACAAATCAGCATGGACATAGGTCCAGAGCCAATGTCCCAGAGGGGCCTGTCCTCTTGATTAATCTCCACAAGTTCAAAAGGATCCTGCCATTACTTGAGTCACCTCTCTAAACTCTGCCCAAGTGGAGTTCCAACTCTGAGTGAATACAAGTGATTTTTAGCTGCAAAAACCTTGCAAACGTTTCCCAGCAACCTGTAGGAGCATCTTTGCTCTCACTTTCCCCCCAAATGGAATGGGTAACCTTGAACAAAGCTACTGGAGGAGAATCTGCAGATGCAATAAGAACAGAAAAGGGAGCATGCTTCACCATTCTTACCATTATAGTATGCTCCCAGAACTTGGTACATAACTACAGGTAGTCCTCATTTAGCGACCGCTTCATTTAGCAACCATTCAGTTACAATGGTGATGAAAAAGTAACTTTGTGACCAATCCTCACATTTACGACCTTCGCAGCTCTGTAAAGCAAAGGAAAGCTGAAGTAAAATCATAAACACAGTTGCGGTTTCACTTAGCGACTGCTTTGTTTAATGACCAAGTTGCCGGTCCCAATTGTGGTTGCTAAACGAGGACTACCTGTATGCATGGTCACCTGCAGTATAGGTCTAGTTGTCTCTTAACCCACCTCATGGGATAATTGGTTAATGGACGTTTCCTCATAAAAGTTGACTTTTTGTAATCCTGAACTGGATTGCTTGCTCCATGCATCCTTCTAGGGTTCCTGGAGAGTCTTATATTTTGATTTATGACATTACAGATATATTCCATTGTTTCTGCCCAGATAGGGCTTTCTTAAAGAGGCCAGCATTTGGGGCTTTTTTTTGTTCATAGCACTGCAGCATTAGAGGGAGCAATTTAGGCTGTCCAGCCCACTCCTCTTCTGAGTTCAGGAATCCAGCCTAAAACAGATCTCAGTTTGAATACGTGCAGGGACGTAGCGCTCATCTCCTCTGTGGATATTGTTCTCACTGTGGTACTTGCTGCTGCAAAGTTTTTCCAGACCTATAACTGGATGGTCCTACTGGGGTTTCCCAAAATGATAGTGACATTGGGAACGTGGTGTCCATGTTGTCAAATTTGGAGCTTTGCCTTACCTTTATTTTTTTTTTAAAAAAAATACAGCAGTGTTTGTATCAGAAATCCTTATATGCAAACATCTTTTCTCCTCCCAATAGTGTGTTATTCAGGACTTTCAAGCTTCTGTGCTACAAGTTTCTGATTCAGCTTATGACGAGCAGTAAGTCTGTCTTAATTTAATGGGAATGTTACAGTGGCCGATATAAAACCCGTATTCCAGTCTTTTCCAATCTGAAATTGTAGACTGGTTCCCGCCTTAACGTTACAAAATGGGCCATCCAGTTCTCCTCTAGGCCACTTTACCGAACCCCTCCATTTTCTCCCTTAAAATCCCTCCTAAGCAGGCTGAAATCTCTTTGTCTGAAATCTCTGCAGCCTTTGGGAGACCTGGTAAATTAAAGGGCTGCCACCAGCTGCAAGAAAGCTGGGTACCCCTTTTTTTAGGATGTAAAATGCTTATGGGGCCTTTTGGGTGCCACCTTTAGCCCCTGACTGTAGCAACAATATTCCTGGATTTTGCAGAAAACCCAGATAGAAATTCCTTGTAGATGCTGATGTGGCACAGGGCAAGATGTGGTCTGGTTTAAAAATAAAATAAAATCCTTTTTCTCCTTTGTTCGATAGCTGAGGTGGAGAATTAGGTATTCTCCAGATATTAATTATAGCTCACCGACTTCATGTGGATTTCTGTGTTGACTAGGGCATATGGGATCTTTGTTCAAAACATCTGGAAGACGCCGAGTTGCCAAGAGATTCTTCCACTGTTATTAAATTGCTATTTCTCAGGTTTCTTGAAGAGAAAAAGCTGATTAGAAATGTAATTTATTTTATGAAAAGGGGAAAATAAATGCATATTCATTGAATGCCTTTTGAGAATAAATGATTTTTGCCTCCAGGGTGGCTGCGCAAATGCCAACTGTACACTATGAGTTCCCCAATGGCTACAATTGTGATTTTGGTGCTGAGCGGCTAAAAATTCCTGAAGGCTTGTTTGACCCTTCTAATGTAAAGGTAAAACTAAGTAAGATGGAATGGAAATGGATCCTTTGTATGTTCAACAGCAGTTTTATGGAAACAGGTGGAAATGGCTGAAGACAATTATTCTAGAATCTTAATTTTGTGGATTGGAGGGGTATTCTAGAAAAGTCACGGTGCGTTTTGTATTTACATGACATCTGACGTTGAGGCTCTTATTTTACATTATAGTAAATTTATTTATCAACATGTTTTAGTTTCAGATGTTTTCTGATAGAGATTTTAGTTCTGCATTATTCATGCATGGTTAAAATTTTGTGTTCATGTTTTATTTTCATGTGTTGTGGTTTTAACTTACATATGCATTGCCACATTTTGTGGCCTTATATGCCATTATGTAAAATGAGTACATCATGCTGTGACATCATGTGCAAAAAGGGCATTTTGATCATGAAGAGTTTATGGTCTTCATAAGAGTGTATGGTTACGGAATTGGTTTCAGTTTCTTTCTTGTGTGAATTCATCTGCCTAAGAACTCAGATGGGGGAAGGCTCTGTTTTACAATCTTACTCCTTGCTCAAACATAAACAATTGTCCTGATTTTTGGTGTGGGTTGAATTTTCAGGTCTTTAAGAAGCAAAGTGAGTGCTGCAAGGCCATGCAAGGTTTACAGCCTCCGTTTAGAAGTGTTCAGTCAAACCCCACACATGGTAGCTTTGCCCCATTGGTGAAGGGAGCTCTTAACATCCCTCATTAAACCATTCCCTGCATGGCCAGGTGAATTTTATGTAAATCTCCTTCTGGCAGACAAACATTCTAAGACAGCGTTTTTCAAGCTTGGCAACTTTAAGATGTGTAGACTTCAAGTCCCAGAATTCCCCAGCCAGCATTCTGGCTGGGGAATTCTGGGACTTGAAATCCACACATCTTAAAAGTTGCCAAGTTTGAAAAATACTGCTCTTAAGAGAACAGAAGCTGCTGCTAGGTGTGCATTGTAACCTGCAGAATTCATGCTTTACTAATTGCAAATCAATTTTGGATTGGGGTGGTGGGTTATGCTATGAGGAACAGAGTATTGTGTAAAGTTTCAGAGTATTGCACTACTTTACCTTTTTTGTAAGGGGCGTGGTGGCTCAGCTGGTAAGACGCCAGGCTTGTTGATCGGAAGATCGCAAGTTCGGAGGTTCGAATCCCTAGTCCCACGTGACAGAGTGAGCTCCCGCACTCGCCCCAGCTCTTGGCAACCTAGCAATTCGAAAGCATGCAAATGCAAGTAGATAAATAGGTACCTCTTTGGTGGGTAGGTAACAGCGTTCCGCGTGCGTCATGCCAGCCACATGACCGTGGAAGCGTCTTCGGACAACGCTGGCTCTTCGACTAACAAACGGAGATGAGCACCGCCCCCTAGAGTCGGGCACGACTGCGCAAATGTGCGGGGGGAACCTTTACCTTACCTTCTCTGTATCTGACTTTTGCCTTTCAGTTAATTTTCTTATTTTACTTTATTGTATTTTATCCTGCTGTTTTTATTCTGATACGCTTGGTGAGTCTGGGATCTGCAAGGAAGTAGTCACAAATGCATTGTTAACCAGCTTGGATGTACCTGCTCAAAAGAAAGCAGAAACTTGGTTCTCCTTTCCCTATCTTGAATAAAGTAATTTGATTAGTTATAAACTGTGTCATAAGAAGGAAAAAGAAGAGATTCTGTGAGCTCTGCTGCATATACTTTTTTATACTTATTAGAATTATCAGATGGAGCTTCCCATTTCATTAAAGTTTTTTTCTAGATGACAACATTCTCCCACAATGTTCTTACTAATTCTGCCTGTTACATAATCACAACTAATGCTAGACATTCTTTCTCCTTTCTAGGGCTTATCCGGCAATACAATGCTTGGTGTGAGCCACGTGGTCACCACTAGCGTTGGAATGTGCGATATAGACATTCGGCCGGTAGGTATTAGCTAGGCATGACGGGGAGCTTATTCTCCTTGATTAAAATTCGGAATGGTGGGTTGGCAAGGTAGAACTATGTTCTGATGCAGAAATCTGCACCATTCAGGGCTACCTGAAAGCTCAGTTGTATTTTCCAGGTAAGCCCTGGTGTAGCATAAAGGCTGCAGATCCGATGACCATGGTTCAGTTCTTTTGTCAATGATAGGCCTGTTGAATAGTCTTAGCGAAACCTCTGCTGTTCTCCAAGAAGAACCAGGTTGGATTAGGCCAAGGGTCGGAAATGGCGGCTCGCGAGCCAGATCTGGCTCTTTGGCCCCTCGGCTCTGGCTCGCTCTCTCTGTCTGCCGCCCGACATCCGGAAAGCCGGTCTCCGGAAGCAGCGCGAACCCTGGGGAAGAAACAGACGCTGATTGGTGGAGGCTCAGAAGGAAGGACGCCTCCACCAATCAGCGCGCGCCAAAGGGGAGCAGAGAGGCGGGCTGAGCAAGGCGAAGCCCGATTGGCCCTGCTTCCCAGAGGCGCGGAAAAAAAGACCGGCGCGGGGCCTCGCTCAGCTGCGCGAGGAAGCGCTCCAAAAAGACCGGCGCGGGGCCTCGCTCAGCTGCGCTGGGCTGTTGCCCCGCTCCAGTTCTCGGCCCGGACCACCCGCCTGGGGCTGCTGGGAGATGTGGTTCAGCCGCTTCCAGAGAGCTGCGGCTTCGCCAACCGCGCCCTCTGGTGTGCCCGGCAGGTGGCTGCCCACCATTTGCTAAAACGCCTCCAGCGAAGACGACCTCCCCCCGCGCGTGTGAATGAGAGAAATCCCCTTTGTTTGTGTTTTCCAGGGATATTAATTGTCACAGAGAAGTTCGGTATTGAGCATTGATCGCCTGATCCTTCCTGGGATTTCCCTGATCACTTTTTAAAGTTACCCAGGTGGCTCTCCCCTTGTTTAACGGTGTGCTCTATCAAGAATGGCTTCCTTTTTCTAGAGGAAACATTTCTCTAGTTACAAGAGGATAACTTAATAAAAGAATTAAGTACCAGATGGTGGGAAAGTACTTCTCTGCCTTGATGCCTAGTACTTGTTTCTTTTTGCATCTTCTTAGAGGACAGCTGATCTAAAAAAGCTATATAAAAACTTCAGTGATGTTGATGATTATATAGTTTGTATGTCAAAAGCTGAGTAGTAATAGTAGTGAAATGCTTTACCTTTTCAAATTATGTATATTTTAAAAGATGGCTAATGGTGTTTCAGATGAATGCTCCTCCACTTTTAGAGGCTCTTCAAATTTTAGAAGAGAAGCAGCAACCCTAGGAACAAAGCTTGATCAGAGGAAAGAAATGTTTGGCAATTGTCAGCCATGTTCTGGAATGGGGAACTGAATTGATGCTTTGGGGCAAAGAATGCTGACAATTTTTTTTTCTGTGACCCTTTGCCATCTATCACAGTTTGGAATGAGTGCATGATGAAAATCTAAGCATTAAATGTTGGCATTTAGGTAGCCAAAGGTTCAGTTCACCCTAGATCTATGTGGCACTTGAGAATCGGTTGCCACTTCATGTGTAGTATTTTTGGACAGACGTAACTGAGATTGCACTGTGAATTTTTGTGAGACCAGGAAGTCCAGTCTGGCATGCATAGCAGAGTTAGGTTGTTTTAACTGTTACAGCGCAGAGTCCAGGATTCTTCACCACCTGCAGTTGAAACTTTGTGAAAACTTTGTAGAGAATCCAAATTGTGCTGCTTGTCCCATTTTCCATACGTTTACTGAATTAGGTGTTCCTGCTTCCTAAAATACTGTTTAGTAAGGAATTTTAAATCATCTTTGTACAGTGGAAGACTTTTTCTTGTTAAAAAGGGGAAAGATCTACTCTCTTCTGCACAAGGACCGCTTGCAAGTTTTAAATTTGTTAGCGGAAATGAGTTTTTACCCCTTTACACTGTAATATAAGAGGTTGGGATTTGCTTTCAAATCTTTTCTCTCTATCTTTTCTCTTGATCAAAAAGGAGACTGCAGAAAGCTACATGTCCGGTGACTTATGTGCATTGCTTTCTTTTTGCAGGGCCTCTATGGTAGTGTGATTGTAGCTGGAGGAAATACGCTACTACAGAGTTTTACAGACCGGCTGAATAGAGAACTGTCTCAGAAAACCCCTCCAGTAAGTTTGTCATTTAATAGTTACATTTACACTCGTCTCAACTCCCCATATTGGCATATTTGAATGATATTCGTTTGGACATACTTATTTAGCCCTTTATGTTTTATTAAAAACCACCATCTGTACAGATACGGAAGATTCTGATCCGTGTTGTCTGTTGAAGATAACAGTGTTAACAGCCACACTCCAAAGAATTATGTTAGCTCTGTGTGTTTTAGCTGATTTGGGGTATAGATTTTGTAAAGATGAATATCTCCTATTTTTGCCTTGCCTCAGTTGGAACTTCCCATGAAACGGGCATTATTTTTTATTTATTAATTTTTTAAATTTAATTTTTATCCCGCCTTTATTATTTTTATAAATAACTCAAGGCGGCGAACACACCTAATACTCCTTCCTCCTCCTGTTTTCCTCACAACAACAACCCTGTGAGGTGAGTTGGGCTGAGAGAGAGTGACTGGCCCAAGGTCACCCAGCCGGCTTTCATGCCTAAGGCGGGACTACAACTGTCTCCTGGTTTGCCATTGGCTCCTTCCTAGGGCTGAGAGAGAGTGACTGGCCCAAGGCCACCCAGCCGGCTTTCATGCCTAAGGCGGGACTAGAACTCTCAGGCTCCTGGTTTCTAGCCTGTTGCCTTAACCACTAGGCCAAACTGGCTCTCCTCATATTATATTATGTGGTTTGAAAGACTGTATTGGGAATTGGGTTGGCAGAGGCAGCTGCTTCCAAAGTGAACAATAATGCTGCCAAGCACATTCAGACCTTTGGATGTTCCTCAAGCAGCTCTACTGCTAAAGCAACAGGATAGTTGACTTACTATTATAAACTATTAGGGTTCATTAAGTTCTAGATAGCCTTCTCATCACCCAGAACTCTCCAGATGAGGTGGGACTATAAATCCTCAAAATTTCAGATTATAAGGGATTCTGGGATGTGTAGTCCCAACATATGAAAGGCACTTACTCAGGAAAGAATTGAAGTTGTTTATTCGTTCAGTCGCTTCTGACTCTTCGTGACTTCATGGACCAGCCCACGCCAGAGCTTCCTGTCGGCCGTCACCATCCCCAGCTCCCCCACAGTCGAGTCTGTCACCTCCAGAATATCATCCATCCATCTTGCCCTTGGTCGGCCCCTCTTCCTTTTGCCTTCCACTTTCCCCAGCATCAGCATCTTCCCCAGGGTATCCTGTCTTCTAATTATGTGGCCCAAGTACTCCAGTTTTGCCTTTAATATCATTCCCTCGAGTGAGCAGTCTGGCTTTATTTCCTGGAGTATGGACTGGCTTGATCTTCTTGCAGTCCAAGGCACTCTCAGAATTTTCCTCCAACACCACAGTTCAAAAGCATCTATCTTCCTTCGCTCAGCCTTCCTTATGGTCCAGCTCTCGCAGCCATAGGTTACTACGGGGAATACCATTGCTTTAACTATGCGGACCTTTGTTGTCAGTGTGATGTCTCTGCTCTTAACTATTTTATCAAGATTTGTCATTGCTCTCCTTCCAAAGAATTGAAGGGTCTTCTCTTCATCATTTTTCTTTTCCTAGTTGTTTATGGTAGGAATGTATAGTGTTAGGTGGCCAGGGAACACTCATGGATGTAGAATGGGGTTGGCAGCTTTTCCAGGCATAGCCTGATGGTGACATTACAGGAAGGTGTGGCTACTTCCTGCCCCGTTTTGGGTTTTTAATCATGCTGCCAAAATTCAACAGCAAAATACAGAATTGCAGCTATTTGGGGAGGTCAGAAATAAGGTGGAAATGAAGCAGTTAGCCCCACCCCCCTGCCCCAAGGTTTCCCACTTCCGTTTTATCTTTATTTGGAGGAGGGAATCCCACAACTGAAAATCACCCATTTTGCTATCAGATTTCTGTGATGTAGTCTTTGGGGATTAAGGATCAAAGCAGGTTACCCCTTTTGACGTAAAGCAATGATCTTGGTTGACTTATATGATTGGAGCTGTCCTGATCTGTATTCTGGAATGTAGAGTGTACATTTCAGAAAAGCAATTATTACTGATTATCATTTGGGAAGCCTCCCCCCCCCCCACAACTACCATTAATAGAGCCAGTTTGGTCTAGTGCAGTGCTTTCCAAAGTGCCGCTGTTGGCGACACACCAACGGTGTGACACTTCTTCGCTGCCGCCGTGCATACTCCAGCGCCACGCACGCCCCCATGCCACCGCTTCGCGACACATTAAACTGTGTTGTGACACATTAAACTGTGTTGCGACACACAGTTTGGAAAGCTATGGTCTAGTGGTTAAGGTGCTGGCTAGAAACCAGGAGACCGTGAGTTCTACTCCCACCTTAGGCATGAAATCCGGCTGGGTGACCTTGGGCCAGTCCCCCTCTCTCAGCCCTGGGAAGGAGCCAATAGCAAACCAGGAGCCTGAGAGTTTTAGTCCCGCCTCAGGCATGAAAGCCACTGGCTGAGTGACCTTGGGCCAGTCCCTGTCTCTCAGCCTTAGGAAGGAGCTAATGGCAGACCAGGAGTCTGTGAGTTCTAGTCCCGCCTTAGGCATGAAAGCCGGCTGGGTGGCCTTGGGCCAGTCACTCTCTCTCAGCCCAACACACCTCCCAGGGTGGTTGTTGTGGGGAAAATAGGAGGAGGAAGGAGTATTAGGTATGTTCGCCGCCTTGAGTTATTTATAAAAATAATAAAGGGATAAAAATTAAATAAATAAAACAAATTAATTAATCTCTTTTCTGATTTCAGAGCATGCGGTTGAAGTTAATAGCAAACAATACAACAGTGGAGCGAAGGTTTAGTTCCTGGATTGGTGGTTCCATTTTGGCTTCTTTGGTTAGTAAACTATTTTGGCTGCATCTTTGCGAAAGAAAAATACAGTGGAGGCTGGATGATGAGGCACCTCCTACTTCCACTCCAGTGCTAGTTGTTTCTTTCCAGGACTTGTCCCTTAACTCTAACCAAACAGAATGTTAAACTGGCTAAGTCAGAGAATTGCTTTTCCTTAATTATTCTTTAAAATCACTGCCATAACAGGAAAAGTGGAAGCATGCATTAGCTGTCCTTTCCTACTTTCAGTCCTGCTAAATCAACAGCAGCCATCACTTGAACATGTCTTGTTGCAACCAATAATAGGTTAGACATGGCAAGCTTCTTTTAAAGCCCCAACCAACTCTTTAGCTTTTTCCCCAAGCCTTTTCTTTAGTTTGTTCTAGCCTTCCTCAGCCTGGCTACCCTCCATACGTGCGGACTTCAGTTCCCAGAATTCTCAGTAATGGATGTTTCGGCTGGGAATTCTCGGAGTTGGTCCACACATTTGGAGGGTGTCCAGGCTGGGGAAGACTGGTAAGTGCCTTCAGCCCTCTCTTGCACGCCCAAGGAACCCATCTCAGAAAGAGATGGCATTTCTAAGAGATCTGGGGCAAGATAGCCAGCCCTTCAAATAGTCAAGCCCTACTTACAGTTTGGAAAGTTAAACCCCTCATGTTAAATTGTACCTGGAAAACAATCGGTACCTAATGTAGTTCACATATTGGGTAGCAGTTACGGTAGTATTTGAAAATCCAGTAAGGAAACTCATAAATGTCTAAAACCGAGGACTTGCATCAGCCCACCCGCAAGCTGGGCAGTGCTGTGGGCATGTTTAGAATGGCATGCTGAGCAAAGGCACGGGAGAATTGCAGTTCATGAAGTTTCCCGCTCCGTCTTCTGGCCTTTAGAAGATGTATTAAGATTCCTGGATTAGTTAGCACAATGACTCTCCAGATATTCATGGAAAGCTCACCAGTGGGACGTGAGCATAGAAATACCCTTCCTTTGGCAGAAGGAATATCAGTAGAAATTATCTCATGGATAAAAAGGAGTAACTCTCTCATGATTAGGAGCCAGTCACAGCCTGTGAACGTACCTCGTTCCTTTTTAAAATATAACTGAGTTAATGGCCATCAATATATCTTCAGCAGGCAGATTTCACAGGTTAACCACATTCTGTGTTATCTCCATCTACATAACCATGTTAGTACTAGATTCTCATATTTTAGGAGCTGTAGATAGGAAAAAACTCCCTTTCCACCTTCCCCACAATACGCAAAACTTCATATACCTCACTGCTGCTCTCCTTAGTAGTCTTTTTTCTTAACTCAATCCCCCCCAATATTGTAATATTTGTATGTGTGTGTGTGATTGTGAGAGCATCACCATTTAATATGGTAACTTATGCAAAGTCAGGCACCTGCTTCAAGAAAAAGGCAGTCCAAATTAGGCATGGAGGAGCATCATGAAGGCAAGAAAATACTGCAGTAAAGTTGGGGGGGGGCACTTGAAGGGGAACTGAGTGAGAGCCATATTGTAATCTTCTCCTAAGGCACGTTGTGCATGACTTAGTTCCCATATGCCACAAATATCTATCGTGAGATGGAGTGACTATCTCTGCTTTTGACTTTTTGTAGGGTACCTTCCAACAGATGTGGATTTCGAAGCAAGAATATGAAGAAGGGGGAAAGCAGTGTGTAGAAAGAAAGTGCCCATAAACCCCACAACTTTTTAAGAATCTGCCTTCCTGTCGCTTCTAATTTTTTATAGCTTTAGTATACTCAGGAATTGAAACTTTGTCTCTTTTGTAGGAAATGTGTACTTTTTGTGCATCCTGATTTTCAAGTTAAAAAAACAACAACACCCTAATATTTTAAAAGGCCAAACTTGTTCTGTCACAGCAGGTGGATGCTTTTATCCATTGTAAATGCAATAACTTTTATACAAACTTTTTTTTTTATAATTTTGTATAAATATCTATTTTCTGCAAAAGAAATTCTCCTGGAAACTGATCTATAAATTATGGATGTAATTTCTTGCCTTTGGATGAAGATGAAAAGAAGTGTATCTGCTTACAGATGAGTCTTCCTTGTGCTAGCAGTAATAAATTTCTCTAGTTTGGCTTTGGGGCTCCTTTGTTTTACAACATTTATTCAAGTATAGGGGTTTTCACACCTAGAGGTTGTTTTTATGACAATGTATTTCTATTACATTTTTTATATTCATAGAAGGTATATATGTATCTGCAGCTAGGCTAATTATTGCTGGTTAACAGAACTGTACTGTCATCTTGAGATTACAGGATAATGATGCTGCTGTTTAATCTTCACCAGTGTGACCATCTTGAAAGAGATCCAATACTCAAAGAGTTAACAGAATGTCCTAGAAATCATTTACAAGAGACACCTGTCTCTTGTAAATGAACCACAGAAGACACACACCCTCTCAGCAGCTATAAACACCAGCAGGAACACACACCCTCCACTTGGGCACAGAGAGAATCTTCTAGCTGTGCTCCTGTCCTCTGAAGATGCCAGCCACAGCTACTGGCGAAACATTAGGAACCAAAACTGCTAGAACACGGCCACACAGCCCGGAAAACCCACAACCACCATAGAATGTCCTAGACCTTGGCTTATTTATTCATAGTGTACTAGAGAGCTGCATCACCTGAACCACAGTGTTAATGTGGACCCCAGAGACCTCCAAGTATCACCAAGTTGAACACAAATAAAATCCAATCTAGTTTTCCTTGGTCCCAGCATGCCATTCAAAAGCCAAGTGTAGCACTCTCCAGAAATAGTTGTGCACCTTGGTTTATTAAATAACAGCTGAGTAGAATTGCACAACATGCTAAGCCGTACAGACATACATATATACCTGTTTGGGGTAAACACTATTGTACAGAATACTGAAAGAGGATAAGAAATAAAAAACCAAAGAAATTAAAGACTTGCGGTAAGAAATACAGTTAATTTACTTGTTTACATCAACACCATTCACAAAATGCCTCCATAACCCTGCATCCTTCGTGTGTAATGCACCCTTACATCACTTTATACATTGTCGTCTTTCAACGCCGTTTTGATGAACCCCATCCAACCAAGATCTTTTCGGTCTTCCACTTTCTCACACCTGCTCATATATTTGTTCTGTGATTTGATCCTCATTTTTCCAGTATGACCAAAGTGCCTCAGTATGCTTCTTTCCAATTAGTTACAGTACTCACTTTCCTGTTCAGTCTACATTCATTTAGTACCTAATCATTCTTCACTGTATCTCTTCTTATCATAAATATTTAAGTACCCCATTACCACTGCATTCAACTTATCTATGATATACCCAGCTCTCACTTCCATATAATAAAATGGGCAAAAGCATGCTTATGCATAGGCATTTTTGCTTCTTTCAACAAACATTCATTCCTTGAACAAAGCCACATGCCACCTATTTGTGTTAGCATACCCTAAAATTTCATCATCCACTTCCCCTTCTTTAGTTAACTTTTTACCAAGGTACAGAAATTCATTTATTTGCTCTTTTTTGTCATTTATTTATAACTTTAAATCATTCACACCATTTTCCTGATCAAGCACAACCACCTTGATCTTTGTACATTAGTTTCAGGTCTATATTGGTTACAATGTTCACTGCAAATCATTTGGGTTCTCAGACAGCAACTTGGGTCATGTGAATACAAATAATGTCGCTTAATTGGTTTTGACTTAGCATAATACAGTATTACAAATGCAATTAATGGCATGAACCTGGCCAGAGTGTCTTCATTGGGCAAAGCAAAGTTCTGACCTTATGCCCAGATTCACCGCTAAAGGATGCATCAGTGCTGTACTGAGTGGACCAAAACATTTAATCCAGAGCTTTCCAAACTTTTCATGTTGGTGACACACCTTTTAGACGTGCATCATTTCACGACACAGTAATAACAGGGCTCCCCGCCCCCCGGCCCACACGATTGGCTCCCAGGTGGAAGCCCCACCCCCCGGCCCACGTGATTGGCTTCCGCCTTGGGCAGGGCAGGGTTGCCCTGCTCTGCGGCTGCCCTGCCTTGCCTCTGCCAAGAAAAGCTGCGGTCGCGAGGCAGAAAAGCCTCGGATCACTGCAAAAAGTGATGTGGGGGAGCACCCCGGGGTGGAAAATATCCGCACCAATCAGCTGTGCAGCAGGGAGGCGGAGGTGTGCTGGAGCTACCCCGATAGGGGCCGAAAAACCACGGGGAGCAAAAGGGGGGAGTCCGCCCCGCACCCTGCTGGGATGCCCCTTCGAAAGGGCAGGCTCCCGGGACCCCAAAAATGCCCTCGGTTCTGCGAAAAAACACACCAAGTGGCAGGGAGGTGAAAAGCCGGCAGCACGGTCCCTGAGGGAGCCTCCCTGCCGCTCAGTGCATCACCCCGATCAACACTTCCGGGTTGTCATGTGACACACCTGGACATTCCCAGTGACACACTGTTGTGTCGCGACACACACTTTGGAAAGCTACGATTTAATCTTTCTGGCCTGGAATCAATAGGTGCATCTTAATTCACAGAGTCAACATATTTCAGGCCTTGGTGAAATCTAGTCCAACTCCATTTTTTTGTTCTAATTCTGATTGGCATCCATAGAATTCTATGTGACCTTATGTTAAGATTATATGGACATCAGCAGTGGCTGACATCTGGTGCCTGCAGACTGATCAACAGCTCCCTGCCTCACCTGCTTTTTAAAAAACACTCATTTTTTAAAATGGCAAGCTTTATTTGCAGTTTATTTGAACTCTTGTTCCAGAAGGTCGCTTGCCATTTTAATTACACAAATGAAGGTTCTCAGAATCCTAAAGGGAATATTCCAATTTCTGTTTTGTTTAAGGGTCTAGTCAGAGAATTGCAGACAATACCCAATCCTTTCTGTTGTGGGCAGCATATATAAAAACTGGTAGTCAAATGATTTTTATACTGGAGGCACAGCTATAAATGAAAAAAACAAAACACAACAGGTGTTTAGAAGTTTTATTTTGGTAAGAAAAAAATGAGCTGATTTCTGAAGTTACACATTATTTCACACCTCAGTGTCCATTCATAGGTAATAACCGAAGCCAAAGCATTTGTATCACGTTTTCACTCGCTGCAACAGTCTGTTATTCCTCCTAGTCTTCTCAAATGTCAAACACTTCCAACTCCGTGTTCACTCTGAGACTGTGCGGCAAGATGAGGATTTTTTTGTTGTAAACGCTTCTCTTTCTTTCGCTTCAGGTTCTCCTGCTTGTTTTTCACGCGCAGGTATTTCTCAAATCTGAGTCTGCGAGATGAAACCATCAGAAGTTACCACTGAGTGGAAAAGCTTTTTCTCCACGATAAAGATGTAAAAAAATAATAAAATTCACATTTTAAAGCATACTACTATTTACCTTATAAAAGGCTTGACATTTGGCAGGTAATAGAAGCGTTTCCTCTTGTGCCTGGCATTCAGGTGCCAGGGAATTGGCCATTCTCTGAAAGTATACCTACCAACAACATGGAAATGGGAAAAGCATAGTATTTAGGACAAAACAGATCCTCCCTGTTGGATGGAGTTTGCCCAGAGATCTACCTACACATAATGTTTCCTGCTTCTAAGTTCTCCCTTTCAGTCAACACAAAGTGAATCGTCCTCTGGAACAGTGTTTCTCAACCTTGGCAACTTGAAGATGTGTGGACTTCAACTCCCAGAATTCCCCAGCCAGCCAATATTGAAACTTTTACTATAAGATTTTGGAACTATATAAAGTAAACAGCTTTTTGTGGGAACTGGAATTACTTTGTCTACTGTAAGTCATAATAGAGATTAGAAACCTTATGATTTAAATTGGACACTGGTTTTGATTCTGACTGGGATTTACAAAATGAGACAAAATACTATAACATTTGAAATATTAAAGATCTTTGAAGAATGGGGCCAGAAATTAGTAGCCAAGATATCAACAATATCAGCAATGATGTATGCTGCTATGGATAGATTATGTTTAAAGGATGTTAATGAAAAAATGACGTGAAACAAATCTTGCTCGATGCAGAAATAGTGGAATCAGAAATATTGGATTAAAAAAAGTATGGATTACAAGATAGAGAAGGTATTTAAAGTGGAAATACAAGTGGCAGAACCTGGCTGAAGTTTTAAGAATTAAAGGGGAAATGCAAATGATAAACCAAGAGAATGACCTGGACAATGTATTTTATTGGATTTACAAAAGAAGCTTGTTAAAGCCTTGAAGAAGCCTATGTGATGGGACAAAGAAGAATTGAAGAGAAATCACATCCTACAACAATATTTGAATGAACTAAAGATTAAGATTTTTCAGGGGTAAAAGGAAGGAATATAAAGTTGGTTTACTTGATCAAGGTTAAAAAAGACGTTATGAAATTCTGGCAATCCCTAACGGACTTTTTGCCGACACCAGGATTGAAAATTTGATGCCTTATGGCAGTGCTTTCCAAACTGCCGCCATTGGCGACACACCAACGGCAGCAGTGGTGGCGGCGTGCATGGCGGCGGCGGCGGACTCTGCTAAAACGTGGAAGTGCTGACGGTGCGCCGCCGCCGCTTCCGGGTTGTGTGGCGACACACCAAACTGTTGCGACACACTAAAGTGTCGCGACAGTTTGGAAAGCTGTGCCTTATGGATTTGCTTATAGATAAAGAATGGGTTTGAGGAGGAAGAGATATCTGTAACCTTATAAGGGGTGAAGAGCTCCCAAACTTGTTTATATTTGTGATGAAGATTGGAAGTCACTTCTTTATATATTTCTTTTCTTTTTCTTCATTTCACTTTTTTCTTTTCTTTTACTTTTTCTTTCTTTACACTTTTTACTCTCTTTTTACTTTATCTGAGTTTAGTTTGAATTAGCTTTTATTACTGTAATTAAAATCTTTAACAAAAAATATATATAAAAAAATTGATGGAAAGTCATAAAAAAACTAATTGGAAAGATTTTTCCACAAGACAATCCCTTCTTAGGCGAAACTGTCGTGCATTGCTTGAATGCACAGGCTTATACATAGTCAGAGGTACAAAAATGTTTAGAAAATACACCATCAAAAAATGAAAGTCTTGAAAATGGAAAGGAGGGATTTACCATGGAGGAAGGTCTGCTACTTTTAACACTAAGCAGTGCTCCAGGGTGCAAGTTTGTTGCAGGTCCCACTTGCATGCCCTGGTTGGTTAGTGCTTGCCACAACCAGGTAAACATTTTCCTAGCTTTATTACTAGGAAATCTTTATTTATTATTATTTCACTGAACCTGGAAAATATTACTGAATCAAGCTTAGCATTTACTTCAGTACTTCCTAAACACACCACAGATCTGACGTGCCAGTTTACCAAATAATGCGGCCAAGGAAATCGTATCTCCATTCGCCCGGCCACTCCTTCTCCTGACCAGTCTGCAAAAGTCGCAAAGCATCTTCCCTTTCCTGAATGACCTGGTCCATTCTTTCCATGGATTTTTTTACCTAAAGGGTATAAAACAGAAGCGGGGTGTTCAACAGGTGGAGCTCAGGTGTACTCTCAACATCATCCAAGATGCATCAGGGTTACCTAGTCTTGTAACAAGGTCTATTAGTTATAGGTTAGATTCACACACTGCAGTAAGTCATGACTCTGCCTTAATATAAGGTGTGAAACCAGTCAGAATTACTCTTTACAAATGAAAGGATGCCTTGCTTGAATTCCTATCTCAGAAATACCCATTGAAACAGACAGGGATAGGAAATGTAAAGAAACACTTCTCAATGGAGTTTTGTCTTTTTTATTTATTTATTTTATTTGTGTTTCGACTTCTATCACCGCGCCATCTCCCACGAGGGGACTCTGGGCGGTTTACAAACATTTTTCACTGTTGGTCTCTCTTATTTGCAAATCTATTCACTAACTTTACACCCTGCCATAAATATCAGACTTTATTTTTCTATCCTGAAATCTTGCTTCACTTGTTTTCCCAATATATAACTTACACCGAGCAAACTAGAACTAAGTAATAGAAAGTCATAAAGACATAACATTTTGGACGGGGGGTCATGCAGCATTCCTCTCTATCATAATGTGTTGAATCTAGCTTTCTGCCTGGATCAGGCATTTTTGGCAAGGAGCAGCTCAGCAATCAATATAGTCTCTGTATGACTTGCAAGTTTTTCAGAGCACCAGATAACCATATCTGACACCAGAAATATCTTCTCCGTTGGCTGCCAAGAGTCAGCACAGATGACAAACTACAAGGGAAAATTAATAGAGGATCAGCAGGGACTTCTTGGAATTATGAACATTTAATGGCTTCCTCCAGCTCATCTCACCCGCACACGTAACAGTCGTGGGTAAACCTGTTAATGCTGTATCTTTAACAAAGAATGTGGAATTGCCAGTGACATTCTCAACACTAATTTACCTTTTCCAATCTTTCTGGGCTGGGCATTGGCAGCACCTGCCGTTTTGCTTCTTGTTCTAATGTTAAAAGCATATTTCGCTCTTTCAGCAGGACGTACCTGAGAGGAAAAGTCTATTAGTAAGTAACATTAACATTGTATGTATAATATATGAATTCGCAATGTTGTAAGCCGCCTAGAGTCCTCCGATAGGGAGGGGATAGGCGGGGTATAAATATGATTGATTGATTGATAGATGGATGGATAGATAGATAGATAGATAAAAACATTACATTGTTAGCCAGGACAATGATGCTCAATAAGACAACCAAATAGCCTGGGTGGGAGACAGATTAAGTAGTTAAAACTTATCGTAAAGATTAAATATAATACTAGGGTGCCTGAAACACGTAAACATCCTTCTTGGAAAAATGTTTTGTTGTTTTTGTCATTGTGGAACCCAATTCTTCTTTTTTGATTGAGTCATCAAACGGACAAAAGATCCAAAGGTTTGAGAATCACTAAGCTCAGTTTCATCTTAGTGCTTTTTTAGTGAGCTACAACTGATCACACATTTTAGTGAAATGCAAATAAAATAGTACTGCCATATGTATACATCATTAGTAATTATAATATCAATATAATCCTAATTATATTAATCACATTGATAAGAGAATTGTTCTTATTAGATACAGCCAAATATTCTTGTACATTCATCGCAATATATGAAATTCTGCTAGCTACCACCACCCGCTTTTTGGACATCACTCCCTCCTTGTGTTGCTACAAAGATACAACAATAGTAGAAGCCACACCTGGTAGAATTCTCCCACCAGTCTAACTTTCAGATCTACCAGCCCTCTGCCTGCTTTAACTTCTTTTAGCCTTCTCCTTCCTTCCAGCCCACCACTTACATCTCTAAGCTTTCCTTCCATTCTATTTTCACATCTCCTTTCTTCAATATGTCTCCACCATTCATAATTTTAAGCACTCTTAATACCGCCATCTTGGATTTTATATTTTATACTTATATATAAGTAATATGGTTTTTTAGTGAATTTAATTTGTATTTATTTTTAGTTTTATTGTAAACCGCCCAGAGTCGCTTCATGCGAGATGGGTGGTGACGAAATTTGAAATAAACAAACAAACAAACAAACAAACTAATTTCCTTACATTCCTGTCCTTTAGGCTGTTGCCTTTTAAAACTCTCTTCCTTTAGGCACTTTTTTGTTCTTTACATGCATTCCTTAGACATTCTGGCACCTCAGCACTTATCTTTCTTCACTCTTGTCCCTTCCCAACTTAAATATCTCTGCAATTTATGCTTAATTTTCCATGTTCTCTACATTTTAAAAAATGTTTTCAATCTATTGTCCACTCTGAATCCTTCTTTTATACCTCTTGCCCTTCTCTTTATCATTTATGACTTGAAAGCTGTTTAAAATCCCAGCCAAACTGATAACCTTTATTAACATTTATTTGCCACATTTAAATTGTGCTGTTACTTCAGGAGATCGAGCCAACATTCTTAGCACTTCCTCCTCCCAATTTTCCCCACAGCAACCTCATGACATTGGTTGGGCTGAGAGAGAGTGTTCAACCCAAAGTCATCCGGTCACCCCCTGCAGCCCTCTGAGGGTGGGCTTGAACTGGACTTCCCTGGTCCTAGTCCAACTTCTAAGTACTACACAGTCTCTCCATTTACTCTTCTCTCATAGACTCTTGGCTATAAACATTTAGTTTTCTGAATAACTAGAGACACGACAAGAGCCAAAGACTTTGTGGTTACAAATTAAATCTACTATAGATTTTCGAAATGGGTACTAAGCGTAAGCAGTTCTTGAAATAGCTTGTCACGAGGAAAGACAGGCCCCCTAAGTTATACAAAGAAACACCCACCAAAGCTTATGCAAATCTTCGCTGCTTTTGCCTCGAAGTTGTTCTACAGTCCAGGAATCTCCTGTGGAAGTTACAAAGCAAAGTAAAACAAGAGCATCTTCCTGATACTCTCATGATCTTAACCTATAGCAACTACTACTCCATGCTGATTAAGTGGAGATAGCTACTATTTTGGTAGCTATTCAAAGGTTTTCTCTTAAGAGCTGTACTCTCTGGAATTTAAAATCCAATACAGGTAGTCCTCACTTAATGGCCATTCGTTTAGTGACGGTTTAGACTTATGAAGGAGCTAAAAAAACTGACGTACAATTGGTGCTCACATGACAGTTGCAGCATCCCCGCAGTCACGTGATCACGATTTGGGCACTTGGCAACTGGTTCGCATTTATGACCGTCGCAGCATCCCGTGCTCACGTGATTGCCATTTTCAACTTTCCCGGCCGGCTTCTGGCAAGCAAAATCAATGGGAAACCACGTGATTTGCTTAACGACCACATGGTTTGCTTAACAACCGCAGTGATTTGCTTAATAACTGCGACAAAGAGGTCATAAAATTGGGTAGGATTCGCTTAATGACCGCTTTGCTAAGCAACCAAAATTCCGGTCCCAATTGTGGTCGTTAAGTGAGGACTACCTGTATTCTTCATTATCTATATTTTAAAAGTCAGCCTATTGTCAGCTTCCCTGGATTTTGTTTTTGAAAGGCAGCATAAAACTTTTTTTCTCATTATGGAATTTTGCAGCTTTCACCAGAGCCACCCAAAACAAATCAACAAAAATGCATTTACAAGATCCTCTTTGCGTGCAAAAGAATTTAAAAAATGAAATAGATAATGAAGGCATTATAAAGTCAGGAAAAAAGTGATGAAATTATTCAGGACAATATAGAACATTTTTTTACTCATACATATGTAAATCCAAAACATAAAATACAAATAGTTGTAATCCATTCCTTGATTTTTATTTAAAGGCATAGATCTGTCAATCAGACTAACGGCTGAGATATCAACTTTTGAAAAAAATGGATTGTATGAGCAGCAATTTTTACAAATGGAGACTCAACATGTGATATACTGTTACTGAATCTCTTATAATACTCACTTGCTTTCTTATTTACAAGGGTATCTTACCGGACTTGACGTCCTTTCCCCAGTTTTTGGGGTTATCAAAAAATTCCTCCAACCCATTTCGAGACACGGATGTATGTAGCAACACAGAACAGGGACAAATCTTCAATTCTGTAGCCTTTTTTGGCCAACCACCGATGATTCCTCTGAACAGCAAAAGGTCAGAATTGTTTTAACAACATTGTAAGCATATACAAAAATCAGATTCAATCCCAGAAGGGCATTTTTTTCCCTTTACGCATGCACATTCAAAAGATTTATTTTGATAAAATAATACCTATTTTTAGAAGCACCAACTGCATTTTTGTGTCACTTGGCTTCAAGACTGTTCTCTCTAGTTAAAAGTAAATGTTCAGGATGTTTTAGAGCTTTTACAGGATCTTTCTTACTTATTTCTTTAACTGAGGGAACCTGAATGGCTTTAAATAGAGGAACCAGAACCTGGCATTACCATTTTTTTTCTAGCAAGTTCATACTTTCACGAGGTCTACATTATCATGGCCTGTTTTCCAGAGAAGGCTTCAATCTTATTATATGCACCTTCCCAGAAATACATCTCCTGGCCAGGGAGGCTCCTCTTCGCCATCATTCGCAGGGACAGCCCCTTCCCCTGCAAGGCCTCAAAGCCAGCCTGCAGCCCCAACTCCTTTTTCCCGCTCGACAGGACCCCACCTGGAGGCCGAAGCCAGAGAACCGTCCCAACTCGCGCCGGTCACCCGGATCACCGTAGAAAATCGTCGGCAAAGCGCCATCAGCGCCATGACGCCTCCGCCGTCTTCCCACAAGGCCCTTCCTAGGATTCGAGGAAGCCGCTCTAGTCGTTCCTTCTCGGTGGTAGCTTTTCACCGCCCACCGCTGCCCGGTGCAAAGATGGCGGCGGCGCGGCTTCAGCTGTGAGCGTCGCCGAAAAGCACGACTCCGAGCGCTTCGCGGCTCGCAGCTTTGCCCGGTCCAGAGATGGCGGCCATGAGTCTCCTGCTCCGGACGGCGGTCCGCGCCGGGGTCCGGCGGGCGCTGACCGTCTCCGCGTGGCTCGGGCGCGAGCCGTTGCTGGGCCCGGCTGCCAGTCGCTCTGGAGTGATCGGTAGGGACGGGCTTGGGTGGCAGGAGACGCTCAGGGGCTTCCCGGCCAATTGACCTTGGAGGCGGGGAAGGAGGGCGAGATGCCCCTGAAGGTGGCGGGGGAGCGTCCTTCCACCTGGAGCAGCTTCACCTGTTGGGTTTCTGCCTGCCGTGCAGTAGGGTTGAAAACATGGGAGCGGGATTAACAGCAATCTTAGAAACGAAAGTGGGAGCCTGAGCCAGAAGCCCACATTGATTGATTTACTTACTAGATTTCCACCCGCCTTTCCTTCAGGAGCTCCCTCTAATTTTTCCCCACAACAACCCTATGAGGTAGGTTGGGCTGAGTTCCCCGAGTCCTCGTCCAACGGCTCTCGCAAAATACATTTTCTTTCGACGCTGCATTTAGATTATAAGGAGCTGCTGTTCGTGGCATTGTTTTTTTTTATGTATATTCTGAGTGAAGAAAAATGACCTTCAAGGTAGCTAACGAAAGACAGAACCACGGAACAACGGACTGGTTTAAGATTGGGAAAGGAGTACGGCAGGGTTGTATACTCTCACCTTACCTCAGGGCTTTCCAAAGTTTTCCTGCGGCGACACACCAACCGCCGTTGGTGTGTCGCCGCGGGAAAACCCGGAAGTGCCGCTGTTGCGGCAGCGCGCAAAAACCCAGAAGCGCTGCTGCCACTTTCGGGTTTTTGCGCGCCGCCGTTGGTGTGTTGCCGTGGGAAAACCCGGAAGCGCTGATGATGATCAGCGCTTCCGGGTTGTGTGGTGACACACCAGACTGTGTGTGGCGACACACCTTTGTGTTGTGACACACAGTTTGGAAAGCTCTGCCCTACCTATTCAACCTGTATGCAGAACACATCATGCGACGTGCTGGGCTTGATGAATCCAAGACTGGAGTTAAAATCACTGGAAGAAACATTAACGATCTCAGATATGCAGATGATACCACTTTGATGGCTGAAAGCGAGGAGGAGCTGAGGAGCCTTATGATGAAGGTGAAAGAAGAAAGTGCAAAAGCTGGGTTGCAGTTAAACCTCAAAAAAAACCAAGATTATGGCAACCAGCTTGATTGATAACTGGCAAATAGAGGGAGAAAACGTGGAGGCAGTGACAGACTTTGTATTTCTAGGCGCAAAGATTACTGCAGACGCTGACTGAAGCCAGGAAATCAGAAGACGTCTACTTCTTGGGAGGAGAGCAATGGCAAATCTTGATAAAATAGTTAAGAGCAGAGACATCACACTGACAACAAAGGTCCGCATAGTTAAAGCAATGGTATTCCCTGTAGTAAACTATGGCTGCGAGAGCTGGACCATAAGGAAGGCGGAGCGAAGGAAGATAGATGCTTTTGAACTGTGGTGTTGGAGGAAAATTCTGAGAGTGCCTTGGACTGCAAGAAGATCAAACCAGTCCATACTCCAGGAAATAAAGCCAGACTGCTCACTTGAGGGAATGATATTAAAGGCAAAACTGAAGTACTTTGGCCTCATAATGAGAAGACAGGATACCCTGGAGAAGAAGCTGATGCTAGGGAAAGTGGAAGGCAAAAGGAAGAGGGGCCGACCAAGGGCAAGATGGATGGATGATATTCTGGAGGTGACGGGCTCGACCTTGGGGGAGCTGGGGATGGTGACGGCTGACAGGAAGCTCTGGCGTGGGCTGGTCCATGAAGTCACGAAGAGTCGGAGGCGACTGAACGAATAAACAACAACAACAAACGAAAGACAGAATAAGTGAGCAGTGCAGTTAAAACCAGGATATTACTATCAATGTAAAATGAAAGTGTCAGCATGTTATAGAACCTTACACCAATAATATGATATTAAGCAGAGTCTAGATTAACAAGTACATTTAATCCAGTGTACCTTGAGACTTGAGAGCCAGTTTGATGTAGTGGTTAAGGCACCAGGCTAGAAACTGGGAGACCATGAGTTCTAGTCCTGCCTTAAGGCACGATGTTAGCTGAGTGACTTTGGGCCTGTCCCTCTCTCTCAGCCCTAGGCAGAAGAAGACAATGGGAAACCTCTTCTGAAACCTTGCCAAGAAAACTGCAGGGACTAGTCCAGGCAGTCACCAGGAGTCAACACTGATTCAAAGACATACATACCTTGAGACTTCCCACCTGGTCTCTATTTCCATAGTCTCATGGCTTTTATCCTGCTTTTTGTAGGCCATGCTATCAACCAAAATTCTTAAACCAAGTTTAAGTTAGTGTTCAGCCTTCAACACAAGCAATTCTAAAGAAAAAAGTGTGTTCCTCATAATAGGAAGTAGACGGATTTCTGTTAGGCCTGCAAAACCCCTACCGGTTTCCATGAAGATTAGATTACAAGTAGTCCTTGATTTACGACCATTTGTTTAAGGGACCGCTTGAAGGTACGACAGTGCTGAAAAAAGTTACTTGTGACCGGTCCTCGCACTTACGACCATCACAGCATCCCCCCCGCGGTCACATGATAAAAATTTGGGTGTTTGGCAACCAGCATGTATTTACGACGGTTGCAGCAGCCCAGGGTCACATGATGTCCATTTGCGACCTTCCCAGCCAGCTTTGGACAAGCAAAATCAATGGGGGAAGCCAGATTTCTTTCTTTCTTTAGCATATTTCATCACTGCCCATCTCACTAAGAGCGACTGGGTGGTTTACAATAAAATTAAAATAACTACAGATTAAAATACAATTAAAAGCAAAATTCTTCATAAAAATATAAATATAAAATATAAAATCCAAGATGGTGAATCCAAAGATCTTAATTTAAATACATATAATTCCCCAGGGCCTCTTCAAGGTGCTAACCACCCCCACAATTGATTAACCCCCCTCCTGCCCCAAGTGAGATGGCAGAGCCAGGTCTTCACTCCCTTTTGGAAGGCTGGGAGAGTGGGGGCTTGCCTCACCTCTGGCGGCAACGTATTCCACAGGGTGGAGGCCACGGCAGAGAAGGCTCTCTTCCTGGACCCCGCCAATCGACTATCTCTCATGGACGGGGTCCGTAACATGCCCTCCCTGCCTGACTGGGTGGGAGGGGTTGATGTAATGGTTAAGATTCACTTAATGACCACATGATTCACTTAACCACCACAGTGATTCGATTAACAACCTTGGCAAAAGTTGTAAAATCGCTCACGGTCGCATGGTGCCTCACTTAATGACTGCATCGCTTAGCGACCGAAGTTCCGGTCCCAAATGTGGTTGTAAGTCGAGGACTACCTGTATTACTTTTGGACTGGTGTTTATGAAAATTAGGAATGTTTGTTGCCTAGAGAGAGATTGCCTTCGAGTCAGCTTTTGACTCCTGGCAACTGCCTGGACTAGTCCCTGCAGCTTTCTTAGCAAGGTATTTTGGAAGTGGTTTGACATTGCCTCCTTCCTATGGCTGAGACAGAGGGACTGGCCCAAGATCACCCAGCTGGCTAAGGTGGGACTAGAACTCAAGGTCTCCTGACTACACCAAACTGGTTCTTTTTAGATAGCTAGATAGCTAGATAGATGATAGATAGGAAATAATAACAATAACAATAATAATATGAACCAGGGACAAACCTGAGTTACTGTTATGGCAAAAGGGTATCATGATCATTGTGTCATTTTTATCATTGTTTCATTTTTATGACGTAGGGGTATAGCTTGTGCAAACACAGGTATGTATATATGTGCCACTTTGCTGCACTGTGAAAAATCCACCCTGAAATTTTGACAATATCTGCCAGATATACCTCTCAGTGGGGTTGGGAAACTAAAATGCTACTGTAGGTTTGTAGAAAGCAGTCTTAGCTGGATTAGATAATTGGGCCTTTGAGTGAATTGTTGTCCAAATTGGCTATGTTTGCTCAACAAGCCAAGCTTAGCACATTATGAACCATAGTTGGATGTTACAACCCAGCCTTAACTGCAGTCTCCCATGCTTCAGGTTAGCCTGACACAATAAATCTCACCACGGTGTGATATACCTTATTGTGCAAATGTGATTGCTGGCAGCACATTCATTCAACTGAGCTCCCATTGGAGTTAAATAACCCTAAGACTGTTATATCTGGGTTGCACAAATCCAGATACCCACTAGATGGCAGCAAAGATATACTGAAAACTTCACAACTTTGTTGCTATCTAATGGTTGTCTGAATGTTGGCAGCCCAGGTCTGGATAGGTCATCCCTTATTTTTCCCATTGCAGAATAGCTGTGTGTGAATGTCATACTGAAAAATAAGACGACAATTTCAGAGCTTTTTGTCTTCTGAATAGATTGCAGAAGTAACTGTTGATTTGTTGTTATTGTTGTTCAGTCGTTTAGTCGTGTCCGACTCTTCGTGACCTCATGGACCATAGCACACCAGGCCTTCCTGTCCTCCACTGTCTCCCGGAGTTTACTCAAATTTATGTTCATTACATCGGTGATGCTATCTAACCATCTCATCCTCTGCCATCCCCTTCTCCTTTTGCCTTCAGTCTTTCCCAGCATCAGGGTCTTTTCCAGTGAGTCCTCTCTTCGCATTAGGTGGCCAAAGTATTTGAGCTTCAGCTTCAGTATCTGTCCTTCCAATGAGCAGTCGGGGTTGATTTCCTTTAGGATTGACTGATTTGACCTCCTTGCAGTCCAAGGGACTCTTAAGAGTCTTCTCCAGCACCACAGTTCGAAAGCATCAATTCTTCTGCGCTCAGCCTTCCTTATGGTCCAACTCTCACAGCCATACATTACTACTGGGAAAACCATAGCTTTAATTATACGGACCTTTGTCGGCAAGGTGATCTCTCTGCTTTTTAGTATGCTGTCTAGGTTTGCCATAGCTTTCCTCCCAAGGAGCAAGCGTCTTTTAATTTCATGGCTGCAGTCACTGTCTGCAGTGATCTTGGAGCCCAAGAAAATAAAATCTGTCACTGCTTCCATTTCTTCCCCTTCTATTTGCCAGGAAGTGATGGGACCAGATGCCATGATCTGAGTTTTTTTAATGTTGAGTTTCAAGCCAGCTTTTGCACTCTCCTCTTTCACCCTCATCAAGAGGCTCTTTAGTTCCTCTTCACTTTCTGCCATTAGGTTGGTATCGTCTGCATATCTGAGGTTGTTGATATTTCTCCCGGCAATCTTAACTCCAGCTTGTGATTCATCCAGCCCAGCATTTCTCACAATGTACTCTGTATATAAGTTAAATAAGCAGTTGATTTGTACTAATATGCCAATTTAATTTTTCAGTTCCGTTGCGCCATACCAGTGACACAAAAAGGAAGTTTTTCATCAGAGCATCACGATTTTATGATAGACGATTTGTGAAATTACTGGTAAGTTTAGGGTTAGAGTTGGGAAAATGATTAGAGCAGAGAGAGAAAAAAGCAAATGCATTTTAGACTGTGTGAACAGAAGTATAGTTTTCAAATCACAGGAATGAGTAGTTCCACTTTATTCCACTTTTCTCCAGTACTATCTAGTACTGGGCACCACACTTTAAGAAGGATTTGGAAAACTGGCCCAAGTTCCAAGAATGGCACGGTGGATTGACAGAGGAATAAAAGTTAAATCCTGTGGAGAGAGCTTGAAGGAGTTGGGAATGTTTTCCTAAGAAGGCTGAGGGGTTTTTTGTTAGCTGTCTTCAAATACCTGAAATGATGTCACACAGAAGAAAGTTCTGTTTTGCTCCAGACTACAGGACACCCAGAATCATGCAAAGCTAGGTTGCAGGAAAGCAGATTCCAACTGGATGTTAGGAAACCTCTCAAACAGAATAGTTGATAGTGGACCTAATTTCCCAGAGAGGTGATAGGCTCCCCTTACTGGAGGTATTCAAGAAAAGGCTAATCAGCCATCTGTCAGGGATACTTTAATTTGAATTCCTTTATCCTACAGTCCTACAGGACTGTAGATAAAATGAATGAAATGAATGTGGATTCCTATACTGAACCATAATTTTTAAAGGTTCCTAAAATTTTATTGCATTCAGTCTTTCAGTGACCCTGAAAATTCTGTGTATTTTCTGAGTTTACTGTATGTCAGGGTGGAAGAAAAAGTGTTCTAATAATAATTCAGCTTGTATTTACATAAAGAAAGGCTGTAAAAATTGTGGGCTTGCTTTGTACTGACCTTGCTCTTTCCTTTTTCTTTTTTTTTAAACAGTATTGGTATACTTCGTTAACTGGAATCCCAGTGCTTCTTTTGGTAGCCTTTGCTAATATCTTTATCGGTAAGTATTTCTGCAGCTTGGAATCTTTTGTTCTGTTTTGTACTGCTGAGCATTGCAGATAATTGTATCATTTCTGAAGGACTGTTGTTTCGCTGAGATTGGATTAATTCTGTTGTCCCTGGATAAGACAAGAACCATTAGCGCATTCCTCCAGATGTTTGGACTTCAACTCAATTCCCTTGGAAATTTAGAACTTGTAGTCTAACACATCTGGAATTACCAGCTTGATGAAGGCTGGGCTACAGAATTTCTTTAAAAAGCCTCTTGGAAGAAGTTTCTTGATGGTTTTCTGCTTTTCCTTGATTTATGAAGATAATAACGGACTACATCATCTTGCATCTTTATGGCTCTCCTTCTTATATGCTTAAATGGCTGTGGAAGTCTATGCGTGCTTGAACTTGGTGAATAAACATGCAATCAATAGGATTACAAATGTAGGATTCATCCTCCCTTTTGGCTGATAATAAATTGTGACTGGCAACGTTCCTGTTCTTCCAACAGTCTGTTTTTACATGTCTGTTGCACTTAATGACCTTGTCTTTTCCCAGGTGAAGCTGAATTGGCTGAGATCCCAGAAGGTTATATTCCAGACCACTGGGAGTATTATAAAGTGAGTACAACACTAAAGAAAAAAACTGTGAATTTTGTAAGTCATCCTTGGTAAGAAAGCTCTTAAAATTTAGATTAAGCAATTTGAAACGTAATAACTGGTTTGATTTTTTTATCCCCCAATTTGTTGTACTGATTATTAAGACAATAATAATCTTATGTTGATACTGTTAAGAATCATATTCACAACTAAATGAGTTTCCATAGAATCTGCTTTCATTTGAACCAAGAACCTAGTAACAACTCTGCATGGCTTTGAGAGAGACACATGAGAACTGCCGGAGGAAATCTTGGAAGCTGACATTGGGGTCATTCTGAAAGGCAGCACAGTTAATGGAAGGTAGATTGCAGGCTTTCCTTTTTCTTCCTGCAAGTTAAAATAAAGTATGGGAAATAACAAGCTGCCTTTAAAAAGGTAAGACCGTTCTCCAACTAGCCAATGCAGAATTATTTCCCCTTACCTGTTACTTGATTCATTTTTAAACTGAAGTGGCCAGAGATCAAACTTTGGACTTTCTGAAAAGCAGCTACTGAGTTTACTGAGTAAGTTGGAATTCAGCTCGATTTGGTTTACTTAGGTGCTGGGTTCAACCTCAGTGACTGTTTAGATGACTGCCAGCAATTTTAGCTTGAACCTGGTGATAACCTGTAGCTGTTCCTCACCGTATCCAGTCTCTTCTCCTTTTCTCCGTAACCTTAACTTTGCCAGAAACAATCATTTTTTCTAGTCCATTCTATTTAACTTGACAAATTCTCAGCTATTGGTTGCAGCCCTGATATAAACTTATTGCTCTTCTTCATTTGTTATAGAAAATATAGACTCTGGATTCTAAAATGAAAAATTCATTGAAGATTACATGGAACCAAACCATTCTGTTTAGCCTAAATAATTTAATTTTTCTTGGGAAAGCTGCTGCTTTCATGAGGTGGGGGCTCAGGCCAGAAGACACTTCTTTTCCATGGAGGCACCTATGTTATGGAACAGCCTCCTTCCATAAATTAGGTTGGCCTCTTTGCTGATGGCCTTTCAGGTGCTTTGAAAGACTGAGCTTTTCCAGATGCAAGAGATTGTGGGGAGGCTGGAAAAGGAATAGATGAGAAAGCAGTGGGCAAGTCAGTTGACAGCTTATCTCATATACAACAATTTAGCCCTGGTGAAGAGAAATCTGGGAAGAAGCAAATCAGAGACTCCTCCTCAACAAACTTGCTATAAATGAGGCTGAGAAATGCAGTTTCCAAGATTCTGTATTTACTTCCAGTCTAGCATTAAGACACCTTACTGAAATCTGTGCAGTTCTTGATTCCTTGGCCTTGCCCAGTTGCATGCATGCTTGACAAGAGGGCCTTTGGTGAATTATTGTGATCTGTTTTCTGTTATTAGGTGCTATCATTATTATGTTTGAGTATTGTGCTTTTAACTTTTCATTATGTTGTGGAAGTTGTTTTGTATTGTATTTTAGTGTGTCATAAGCTGCCACAAGTCTAGAAGTTTTGCTGGCATGCAGATTTAATGAATGAATTAATGAATGAGACAGACTGTAGGGATCATTCAAAAACAAACCCTGGAGATACCAGGAGTCAAATCAGGATCATCATAAAAACCAGGAACCTCAAGAACAGGCAGTCTTGCACTGAATTCTGTTCCTCCCCCTTTGATTCTTTTATCATTTTCCCCAAAGTTTAGATTTTGCCTCTTCTCATTCTGCCTTTTTCATTCCTTCCTTCATCTTTCCAGATATTGATGCCCTCTAGTTGCTCTGGCATTGCTCCCAATCTGTCTGCCCCTTGATCACCCTAACTGGATATGATGGGATTTGCAGTCCAGCACAAGTGGAGGATGACAGATTGGGGAAGTCATGGAGTCATAAAATGGTAGAGTTGGAAGGGATCACAAAGATCATCTAGCCCAATCCTCTGCAATGAGCAGGAAAACCAACCGAACCACCCGTGTGAGTTGGCTGTCCAGTCTTTTCTTAAAAATCACCAGAGATGGAGAACCTACAGCCTCCATCGGTGGATTATTCCACTGTTCTACAGATCTTACTATCATGACATTTTTCCTTATATTTAAAAGAAATCTAGGTAACTGCAGCTTATACCTGCTATTCCTGGCCCCATTTCTGTGACCATGGAAAATAAATTTTGGGCATCTTTCTTGTAAGTTCCCTTTATGGACCTGAACACGTCTCCCCTAAGTCGTCTTTTCTTCAGACTGAACATCTCAAGTTCTTTCAGCCTATCCTCATAGGGTATATACGGAAGTCCCTGTTTCATCTTTGTTGCCTTCCTCTGAACCTGTCAATATTTTGCCTGACTTTTGGGATATCCCCCCACCCAACCACCTTCCATCTTTGTCTTACAGCTCCTCTTTCCACAGGATGAATATGATACTTTAATCCCAGCCACGCTGGACATTTACCTCCTTCTAACCTTTTTTATTTTGAGACCCTTGTCCCCTGAGCTGTTGAAAGTTCTTGTGCCTTGACCTTGGTCCAACCAGCCCAGGCCTGTAGCTTCCTTCTTCAAGCAAAATACAATAGAGATGATCACAATTCTCTTGTAATGCCTGCCTTTGGTTTCCTTCCAGCATCCTATAAGTCGGTGGATTGCCCGCTACATCTATTACCCCCCTGAAAAGGATTATGAAAAGGAAATGGCTAGGATATATATTGAAATTGAGAAAATGAAGTTAAGGTAGGAGAAACCAGAAATGTACCTGTGCTTTTCAAGACTTAATGGAAATACTGAAGGATTGTTTCATGTGTGAGCTAGAAGCTGAACATTTTGTTTATTTGGTTACCACTTATTTATTCGTTTATGCATTTCCATCCCATCTTTCCTCTGGAAGCTCAAAGCAATACTTATGGGGAGGGCTGAATATTAAATGATAAAAGGAACAAAAAATGTCATTGTGTATTATGATTTTGCTTTTTCTATCATCCAGACATCCCATTTTTCCTCCTTCCTTCCTTTCTGTAGAAAGAGTATGGATATAATCCTATCTATCTATCTATCTATCTATCTATCTATCTATCTATCTATCTATCTATCTATCTAATTTATCACTGCCCATCTCCACGACAGTAGACTCTGGGCGGTTTACAAACATTAAAATTAATTATTAAAAAACCTATAAAAATACAGTATAATAATAAATAGATGAGATAAGAATTCAGAGGATGGGAAGATCTTAAAAAAGGAGGGTATTACGGGGCTAACCACCCCCAGGAGGAACTATTGCCTCCTTTGTCCCAAGCAAGGCGGCAGAACCAGGTCTTTAAATACTTTCTGAAGGCCAGGAGCGAAGGCGCCTGTCTCACCTTCGGGGGCAAGATATTCCACAAGGCGGGTGCCATCACAGAGAAGGCATGTCTCCTGGACCCCGCCAAATGAAATTCCTTCATTGATGGGATCCGAAGCATGCCCTCTCTGCATGACCGGGTGGGGCAGGTAGATGTAATCGGGATGAGACGGTCCCTCAGGTATCCTGGCCCCAGGCCATGTAGGGCTTTAAAGGTGATAACCAACACCTTGAATTGGACCTGGAAGCAAACTGGTACCCAATGCAGCTCGTGCAGCAGTGGTGTTACATGAGCTGATCTTATCGCACCCGTGACTGCCCGCGCGGCCGCATTCTGGACCAGCTGAAGCTTCTGGATATTCTTCAAGGGTAGCCCCATGTAGAGCGCATTGCAATAATCTATATGGGAGATGACAAGTGACTGTTCGGAGGGCCTCCTGATCCAGGAAGGGGCGTAACTGACGCACAACCCGAAGTTGTGCAAAGGCCCTCCTGGCCACGACTGCCACCTGCTCTTCAAGCAGGAGTCATGAGTCCAAGAGGACCCCCCAAGTTCTGCACTGAATCTGAATGGGGCAGTGCCACCCCATCCAGAGTCAAAGATGACAACTTCCTGGAAACCGAGAGGCCATCAATCCACAGCCACTCTGTCTTACCAGGGTTCAGCTGAAGCCTGTTGTTCCCCATCCAGGCCCTTACAGCCCCCAGGCACTGAGACAGGGTGTCGACTGCATCACTTACTTCACCCGGGATGGAGATATACAATCATATGATCCCACAGTACATTTCCTCCCTGTTTTATACACGCTTTTGAGATGGAGTTTCTTTGACAAGATTTGAAAAACCTTACTTATTTGGTAAATATATATAGCCACCCATCTCACATATGTGACTCTGGGCAGCGTACAAAGTTAAAAACAAAGCAAGAAAATAACCAAAAAATGTAACAGCAAAAATCAGTAAAAACTGTTAAAAAACCATATGTGGGAGAGCGCACTCAGTTTCCCCAGCAATACAGCCATTTTGCGCGTTACTGGATCCCGAGGCCAGAGGGCAAAGCCACGTCTTGAGGCCCTTCGAGAAGGCCAAGAAGGTTGGGGCCACTCTGACCTTGGGGAATGATGTTCCAGAGGGCGGGTGCCATGGCAAAAAGGTTCTCTTGAGCCCCATCAGACGACACTCCTCATGGGTTCACATTTCAAACCATTTTTAAACTCTGCAAATATCTGCCAAGAGATAATCCAGTTTCGCCCCTTGCCCTGAGAGAGGACATTTTACTTAACCCCTATTTCCTTAGAGCAGGGCTTTCCAAAGTTTTCCCAAGGCGACACACCAACCGCCGTTGGTGTGTCGCCGCGGGAAAACCCGGAAGTGCCGCCGTTGCGGCAGCGCGCAAAAACCTGGAAGTGCTGCTGCCGCTTTCGGGTTTTTGTGCGCCGCCGTTGGTGTGTTGCTGCGGGAAAACCCGGAAGCGCTGATGATGATCAGCGCTTCCGGGTTGTGTGGCGACACACCAGACTATGTGTGGCAACACACTTTTGTGTCGCGACACACAGTTTAGAAAGCTCTGCCTTAGAGGCATGTCTAACAGTCTTTCCAAAAAGAAAATAATGCTTTCTGAGCAGGTGGGCTGATTAGCTAACCAACTCATTGAAGCAACCACATCTCTTTTCAGGCTGGGGAGGGAGCAATCTGAAGGCCAGAAAGAGGGTGCAGGTTATCCATTCCTGATGGATAAGGAGCAATAAGAAACCTTAAGTCTATAATTTAGTTTGGCTTCCCCCAGTCGAGTTGCTCTAAGGATGCATGGACTTCAGGACTTAGATTTTTCAGCAGTGGCTATGCTCCCTGTGGAATTCTGGGAATGGAAGTCCACAAGATTGGAGGGCAACCAGGTTGAGGCAAGGAGCTTTGTAGAAGGAACACAGGTATCCAAGAACATACAGCTTTCCCTCTCTGCTTGACAAATTGACAATACAGCTTTCCCTCTCTGCTTGACAAACACAGTCCATTTACTGTGCTGTTGAAATATAACCATATGGTTAACATTAAAAAATATTTATTACTTTGCGGTTTCTTTTTTCTCTTTCCTCTCCTTTCCTTTAATAGGAAGTTGGAATCGGAGGCAACTCATCTGATGTACCACAGGGGGGATGGACCATGGTATCAGTTTGAAGCCCCAGGCACGGCCATGATCGATTACTCTCCTAAAGCAGCACCCGACCGTTGAGCACGCTCAGCTGGGGTCTTCAGCAGGCACCCCTACAGAGCAGTTAACATACGTAATGTATATCTAACGTAAATCAAAATGTGTGCTGCCCAGAGTTTTCACAGAGTTGGGCGGCCTTACCCGTGTCATTAAATAAATAAATGTCCTGATTCAGTAGCCCCTTGTACTAGCTGAAATACTTTTTCATCTGCTGTGCCTTTTCAATGCGTGTGTTCCAGAATAAATCCCAAACAGTTCAGTATAGTTCCTGCAAAGCTTCTTATTTTATTTATATCCCGCATTTCATCCCAGAGTTCAAAGAGGCGTAGCTAGTGTTCTCTCCTCCAGTTCTGCCTCACAATCCAGTCCTAGGTTGGGCCAGGAGAACAACTGGCCCCCGTCAACCAGTATCTTCCATGGCCAAGGCGAGATTTGAATGGGGCTTTCTCCATGCCTAGCCCAACACCACATAGATCCCTTTGGGACATAGCACCATAAATTATAATGGGTATGAGAAGTAAGTTTTATTTTGTGAGTACCAATTTCTTGCCTTTTCACTGTCACTGTGATACTTCTAATATAATAATTATTAAATTGGACTTGACATCGATTTTTGATTAATTGATTACAGTATGTGCCATCAAGTTGTTTTCGACTCCTAGCGACCACATAGATTGATTTTCTCTATGATGATCATTTGGGAGGGGGACTTGACATCCCCCTCCCAAAAATCCATTTTCACTCTCAACCTAAGATGCCAGTTTCCAGAATTCCATCACATTCTTGCTGTGTTTGCACAATATGAACAACCCCGTTTGAGATGAACATGTACAGAGCCATCCATATGGATTTGTACCCGCTTTTGCAGAAATGCTAGATCAATCATTGACAGGTTGGATGATTTGCGCAGTCGTGTGAACCCAGCCATTATGTTGGCAAATTGTGAGAATCAGACTATCATGCTAATTCAATATATCGGGTGGCATACGATATATATTCACCCGATTATTAAATTTATCAAGCATGTATTGTTTGAACATAGCATATTGTGTGAGTGCAGCAATGTTGGTTAATCTGAGTTTAGCATTAAATGTGTTGAGTGAACACACCCAGTGTGTTGAGGAAACCTAGACATTTGGGATCAGTGAATCTTAGGTTAAACATGGGCCTGTCATTTGACGTCAGGATAATGTAAAGTCTCCATCATAGGCTGTATTTGCCTTCTGCTGTGGATGTTCCTAGAAGTTATTAGGACCAACAGAGGGCATGACTTTCTTAAGATCTCAGGTTGTTTCTACATCACAAATGTCTTAACGTTTGAAACACAAGCTAAAGTATATATATTTACCACCTATTTTTTGTTTAGTGCACTGTATAAATAGCTCATGCTAGGTTTGTAAAATACACTAAAGTGTAAAGCATAGCTTTCCAAAGTGTGTGTCGCAACACACTACTGTGTCGCCTGCAGTGTCCTGGTGTGTCGCGCGCGAACCTGAAAACGCTGATGGGAACCGGAAGGAGTGGCATTCCCGCCAATGAGCGCCGCCACGGCGGTTCCCTTCCGGTTGCCCCCATCAGCGCTTCCGGGTTTGCACACGACACACCAGGACACCGCAGGCTGCGCCGCCGCCGTTGGTGTGTGTCGCCAACATGAAAAGTTTGGAAAGCTCTGGTGTAAAGTTACCAATCCTAAAGGAAATCAACCCTGACTGCTCATTGGAAGGACAGATACTGAAGCTGAAGCTCAAATACTTTGGCCACCTAATGCGAAGAGAGGACTCACTGGGAAAGACCCTGATGCTGGGAAAGACTGAAGGCAAAAGGAGAAGGGGACGGCAGAGGATGAGATGGTTAGTAGCATCACCGATGTAACGAACATGAATTTGAGTAAACTCCGGGCGACAGTGGAGGACAGGAAGGCCTGGCGTGCTATGGTCCATGAGGTCACGAAGAGTCGGACACGACTAAACGACTGAACAACAACAACAAAGTTACCAAATGAGCTGAGATCACAAGGATCCCAGTTGCACTCATAAACAAACCAAGGTTAATTTGTTGAGCCAATACATCCGCTACATCTTTATCTGGTTTGGTTGAATATGTTGTGCAAAAACAGCTAATCGTACAAAGTGATAAGGACCAATGCAGTATGAATTTCCTGCTCAGGAAATCAACTTTTTTTTTTGCTCAGTAAATCTGACTAAAGGATAGTTTATACAAAAGTATTGATTTCAATTGCAAAAGACACGAACGGGTGAATGTTGATGTAGGATTGTACTCGTTTATGCCATTTTGATTAGTCCTAGTAAAGACAGTGTCCAACTATGGAATTTGGATAAACATAGCTATGAATCCTTTTTCCATACCACACATTACACAGATCAGACTTCCCCAGCCTCTGTATCCTCAGAATCCAGATAGCACAGATTTTCTGGTTGGGAAATCTGAACAGACTCCAATGGAGAGAATTAACTTGGGAAGACTCCCGCAGATACCAAGTTCCCATTCCTTCTGGGATGTCAGCTCAAAAGCAACCCTCTTGAAATGAAAGCCATTCACACAACAACTCCAATGTAGCAATGCACCCATCATTCCAAAAGGCTACTTCACACAACATGGAATATTTAAAAGCTTTTAAGATAAATAATCTGCATCCAATATGTTTCTGAGTACTCAATTATAAGCCCAAATTATTGCACCGACTGCATGTATTATTTCTAATAGCTTGTAAGACATTCACACACCAAAGCTGCTTCCCTTTCTAATAAAAGGCGTATTGCACAAGAATAAAATTCTTGATTACTTCATGGGGACTAAGATGTCCCAGAATAGTGCGCATATAGAAGCCCAACCATCGGCAGTCTTCACACAACATACTTAATCAGGTCAGGTAAATCAGGTCAAGATGCCAAATTCACTCCCAAGTTGTTATATCTTACCTTAGGTTTTGGGAAGGAGTTAGTTAACCGCCCAGAGTCCCCTCCGGAATGGGGGGAGATGGGCGGTGATATAAGTTAGAAATATTAATAAATAAAATAAATAAATAGTGTCCACTGTGTGGATCCAACCCCTCTGGTTTTAGGGCTCAACATAAACTGTGCCAACCCAGAAAAGAGTTTCAGTAGATTCAGTGTATCTTGAATGGAGAAGGTTAGGTAAAATGACCCTTCGGTTGCTCATGCCAGATGAACATGTGCTTGGCTTGTTTATAGATCAAGAATATTGTGCAAAGTTGTGGTTCTGGGTATTGCGTGAACCCTGGCAAGTGGCAGGCAAGCCCTTTCCCCCCGCAGGCCGAGTTAGCCTTTTGTGTGAACACGGCCACGCTCATCATTTCGTGCAACCCCATTTGTCGTCATCACCCGTTCCAGGACCAGCCCTGGAATTTCTCTTTTCCCAAAATACACCCCCCACTTGCAAACTCCCCTATTCAGATCCTTGACCGTGGAGGGGGGGAGAGAGAGCTCCTGAGCAGGTGCAGAGCGCGCTCCTCTGGGAGGCCAGGGGGCCGGACCGCCAAGCGACCCTTGGGCGCGGTCTCCAGCCCCAGGCGCACGCCGGACAGAGCTTCCCGGGCGGAGGGGGGCTGCTTTCGGGGAAGCAGCTGCGCCGCCGCGGCTCTGTCTTCCATTGGATTAAAAATAGCGTCTCTCCGCCCCTCCGGGCGGGCCGGCCTCGGCTGCGCGCTTCTGCCCCTGCCCCCGTCTCTTTTCCCGGGCTCGGCCGACCGCTCGCGCCCCGGCCAGCCAGCCAGCCAGCCAGCGCAGCTCTTGGGTCCGGCCGACGGCGGGGAAGATGGAGCGGGCCGCGTTGTTTGCGAACGGCCGGGAGGCGCCGATGGCTGCAGGGGACGTGGGCGAGCTCTTGGTCCCCTACATGCCCACCATCCGGGTGCCCAAGACCGGCGACCGCGTCTACAAGACCGAGTGTGCCTTCTCCTACGACTCGCCCGTAAGTGGCGGCGGCCGCCGGGGCTCGCCCGCGCGCCCGGCGCTCCCTGCCTCTTTCCCCGCTCTCCGCGTGCTCCCCGCTCCCGGGAGCCTGGGCTCTGCGCGCCCGGGTTATCCCGCGACCCTCCGTCCCTCGCGCCCTCTTCGCCCGCTGCCTGCGCGGCCTCGCTTCCCGCGGGGAACGCTCTTACCCATTGCGCGGCAAGGCTTTACCCCAGTTTTCCCCACCTCTCCAGGTGAGTCGGACTACACCTCCCCTCGTCTCCTGCGGAATTTGGTGACCCGTGGGCCTGATTCATCCGAATGGGAAAGGCTGGGCAGCCCTGTGGCTGTCCCCCACCTCCACACCCTCCCCATTTTCTGTGATTCCCCTACATGTTAAGTTGTCTTGAAAAGACCACATATGCTTCTATCTACTTCTGGGCCCCCCCCCACTAGGTGGCAGTGCCTAGGCAAGGTCAGCTGATCCAGAAAAAGCTAAAGGGGGGTTGGATTTGGTTAGTACTTGGATGGGAGACCACCAGGAAATGTCTAGGTTGTAGGCCAGATTGGGAAGTTTAAAAAAAAAAAAGCATCCTGAAAGAAAGTAATGCCAAACCAGTTCCATGTCGTTGTCAAGGAAACAAAGTGGACATGTCTGTGGAGTCACAAGTCCAGTTCAATTTGAAGGAGACATTACATTGAGCGGGGGGACCCCAGTTGAACTTTCGAGCTGGTTACAGGCGTGTGTGTGGCTGGGTTATCTCGTCACCCCGCACTGCTGCAAGTGTGTCTAAATAGGTTCCTTCCCCCATATGCACCCCCACCCCATTTTATTGCCAATGAAGCCCAGTTCTGCTGATCAGCTGCCCCTCCTGTCTTTCTCATTTGTAAGGAAGTTCTTCTGCCAGCCGCAACTCGAATTTGGAGTGGGGTGTCCTTGGTCCTCAGGTTGCCATCTTTTTTTCCCCTTAGCTTCATTTTTTTTTCAATTCAATTTTTATTCGGTCATAGACCAGCAAATAGAGCAAAAAAAAATCACAATTAATTAGAATAAAAATTATTAATTAAAATAAGAGAAACACATAAATTTCTGAAATATCTAAGGAAATTTAGAAGGGGTACTACTGCGTGCTGTACATACTATAGAGCAGTACTTAGCTGTAGTCGTCAAAATAAAATCGGATTGATCTGATAGTAACAACTTAAGATAAAACAAATCAGAACGACCAGGATGTTTAGTAAAGAATGGAGATAATAATTCCTGGCGAACATCTGCGTAAAAGGGACAGTAGAGAGTAACGTGATCCATCGTTTTTTTTCTCTTAGCTTCCGTGTTCCCCACAATGCAGCATATTTAACCAGGTCTGTTAAGGCCTTAGCAGCTGCCTTCACTCAATACCTTAATTTTAGCATTGATCTTGGTTAGTTTCTTTTTGTGAATTAGCACCTTGAGCGAACCAACTAATTTGGTTAGCATTAGCCCCTTAAGACAGGGGTCCCCAACCGCAGCAACTTGAAGATGTGTGGACTTCAACTCCCAGAATTCCCTAGCCAGTGTTGCTAGTGTTGCTGGCTAGGGAATTCTGGGAGTTGAAGTCCACACACCTTCAAGTTGCTAAGGTTGAGGAACACTGCCTTAAAATACTATCCTATCAGCCCTTCTGTTGCCCAAACTTCCTCTCCAGCTAATAATGATGGTTTTGTCTCTGCTTCCTTGGTATCTTTGCAAGCTGCTAAGCTAGTTCCTTCCAGCCTCTATTGGATTTCTCTCCACCAGCTCTTAATCCTATAGATCTGAAGTCACTGGTAAATTTCTGATTGAATTGTAATACACTTGCACCGATGTCACACAATTGAAATACAGTAAGTTGCTATTTGATCCAATACATCTCAAGTACAGTGGGTAGGAATGACTGGTTAAGTCATAGATGCATTTCTGCCTGCATTTCCCACAATCTGGAGTGTCAACTTGAACTCAACAGGGTAGCAAACATATCTCCTATGATCTTGGTCTGTCCTTTCTCAACTAAATCTGTACATTTCCGATTCTTGTTATTCCCCTGCTTTTGAGGTCTGTGCTATAGATTTGCTCCCTCCACTTGCGAACCTATCCCTTCATTTTACCTATAGGGAACTTTGTTTTGATTTTCTTAAACCTGAACAAAACATCAGGTTTAATTATAAACAGAGTTTATATTATAATTAATTATGAACAGAGTATTTGGTAGCTTTGCGTATTGAGAATCAATTGTGGGGCATGAACAAAGGAAGAAGGCCTTTATTGCAATTCATTATTCCTGTTCTAGGGCAGAAAGAAGGCGGTATTTAATTTTTTAGTAGATATTGGTGACTTCTAACTGCTTCTCTTGGAAATGGAAAAGTAAGCTCTATTTTGCTGTATTAATTTAACCAGGTTCTCTTAAGTAACCTAGTTTTCTGGGTTTGTACAATATAAAATGTGTTTGGCTAGTTTGTTGTTCGCTCTGTTGTGTGAATATTTATTTATTTATTTATTTATATTTATTTATTATTTGGATTTATCCCCGCCCATCTCTACCGTGGTAGACTCTGGGAGGTTATATCCTTTACATCAAGGTATCATAAGTCAGGTTTAGAGACCCGGGATTTTTGTAGTCTTACTCCTAATTTTGAGATTTTGTCATTCCAGTATTTACACGTATGGGAATTTGCAGCTCTACTCTAGGTTGCCCTCCTTTGCTTTCCACACAGAAAGTCCTAGATTCAATATTTGGTGTCTTCATTTGGGGCTCGGAAGGTCTTCCACCTGAAATCTTGGATGGTCGCTGATGATCAGGATACCATTTTTGTAATATTTGGGACCATAGCTTCCACAGTAACTTCTCAGTGGCTGGGATTGATATGAGATGGAGTCCAAAACTTTTAGAAGACACAAACCAGATGTCCTATTCTTGGTTTATACCAGAGCTTTCCAAACTGTGTGTCGGGACACGTTAGTGTGTCGGCTGCAGTGTCTGGGTGTGTCGCGGCTGCTGCTGCCTTCGAGCCCTGCCAGGATTCCGCGCAGGTGCTAGTGCCTGCCTTGTGCCTTGCTGCCTCCAAACCTGCTGTGATTCCGCGCATGTCCCAGTGCCTGCCTTGTGCCCTGCTGTAAGAGTGTGTCGCGAAATGATGCATGTCTAAAAAGTGTGTCACCAACATGAAAAGTTTGGAAAGCTCTGGTTTAGACCACACTTTTCATATCCGAGTTGGGAAATTTGGGAATTACAGTGCTAAAACCTCTGGGCCCCCCCAGAGTGGGGTAGCTGATATTGATTCGTGGTTGTGATATGATATAAAATAGAATCATAGAGTTCGAAGGTGCCTTAAAGGTCATCTAATCCAATCACATGCTTGCTGTAGGATCCACTAGGCAGTGGTCCCCAACCTTTTTGGCACCAGGGACCAGTTTCGTGGAAGACAATGTTTCCACGGACGGGGGGGGGGATGGTTTCGGGAGGCGCGGACTGAAGTGGTAAATAAAATAATGGGCAGGCCACACGCGGACTAAAATAAGTGTCGGATTCTGACTTCTCATAAGGAGCGCGCAACCTGGATCCCTCGCATGCGCAGTTTACAGTAGGGTTCGCGCTCCTAGGAGAATCTAATGCTGCCGCTGATCTGACAGGAGGGGGAGCTCAGGCGGTAATGCGAGCGATGGGGAGCGGCTGTAAATACAGATGAAGCTTCGCTCGCTTGCCCACCGCTCACCTCCTGCTGTGCGGCCCGGTTCCTAACAGGCCACAGACCGGTACTGGTCCGTGGCCCGGGGGTTGGGGACCCCTGCACTAGACCAGTGTTTCTCAACTGTAGCAATTTTAAGATGTGTGGAATTCAACTCCCAGAATTCCCTAGCCAGCACGCTAGCTGGGAAATTCTGGGAGTTGAAGTCCACACATCTTAAAGTTGCCGAGGTTGAGAATACTCTACTAGAGCATCTCTGACAGATGATCATCCTCTGTTTGAACACCCCTAGATTTGAATAAGACTGCATAGGAACCTGTAAAAGCTTTTTCTGCAATAAAGATATTTGTCTTTAAGAACTAAACTTGAAGTTAAGCCTTTTTAAATAATTCTACTCTTCTTCCAGTGCCTCTGAGAAGTACATATATCTGAAAATATTGCACAAAATATTATAATAACATATAAATAAAGGGCTTCAGTGGTATCTAAGTAAATAACTTTTTATAGTTTCTTCATTGGTAGACATTCCCAAAGGTATATTGATTTATAATTTGTCTATTTATGATTTCATTTTTAAACTTTCTGGTATAGGCGTACACATTTCTCTGTAATGTTGAAAAGTCAGCAGCCTGGGGCAAGTATGGTGATTTAGAGGCAGGATTCCCAGATATTTTTTTTATATATATATATATATATATATATATATATATATATATATATATATATATTTAAATCATTATTTTTTAATTAATTAAAATTAAATTTGTATTTTAAAATGCCCCAAATTTTATGAGATCATCAAGATTTCAAGCAAGATTGGTGATCTTTCAAGTTTTGGGTGAACTCTTAGAAAAAAAATACAGCAGTTGGTTTAGAATGATCTACAGTTAGTTCTCCTTGTCCTTAAGCCAGTCCACCACTGCCTCCATTTATTTGCCTCATGCTTTGAACACTTTCCCGAACTTTTCTCTTTGTCCAAGCTAATATTTTTTTGATGTTGTTCTTGCTGCTGCTCAGAGGGGAACTGGCAAACAATTCTACCTGTAGGCTGTCCCTCGTGATAATTAAACTTGCAAACATTTTGTTGGGTATCCATTACTTTCACCTTGCAGAACATGGATGCTTGGGGCCGAGGAAGAGCAATTTGCAATATTCCCCAAGCAGAATATATTTCTATCCCATTTCCTAGTGGTGAAACTACTTGCTAGCTAGGAGGATTAGAGCATGAGTGCACCCACTTGTATTTAGGAGCTACTGAACATAACAAGGGAGATGTATTTTCGTATTAGGAGGGGCTGGTATGCAAGCTCTTCTGGTGCCTCTCCCAGTTTTAGCACATTGCAGGTCACAAGTAGCCAGTGATTGTTGGAAGAAAGGCATACATTCTCCTTTTAAAATTACCTTGAACCATGTTTACGTTTCCAGGGCAGCTGACACCCAGCACTGCAAAGTAGATACCACCACTTTCCTTTTTATACATGGTTTGTCCCAAGTGTGGTGTTCTGGTTTTATCAACGGTCCGTTTCAGCTGAATAGAAGTGTGGGCTTTGCTGTCTGGTTTGTCCCTCATTATTTGGGAATAATGAATTAAAAACAGATTTTTGTTTTGTTCTCATTCTTGGGGGCTGACCTTCTGGCTGGCCTTCTGTGACTCAGCAAAGCAAACGCCGTAGTGTTTAGTTTTATGTTGAATTGAGTGATTTACGAGTCTAATCTAATTCTAATTCATAAACATACAGATGTGTGCATAAGTCCATCTGTCCTTGGTACCATATTTATCTGTGTGTGCTTGCTTGGCTGAGTGCATGCATCCATGCACACATACATACATACCTACATACATAAATTGGATTATAATCCCTGTTTAACTGTTGCTCCATTGGTTACCAGTAGGCTTCCAAGTCCAAGTCCTGGTTTGATCTAGAAAGCCCTATATGGCTTCGTCCTAGGACAGTGTTTCTCAGCCTTAGCAACTTTAAGATGTCTGGACTATGCTGGCTGGGGAATTCTGGGAGTTGAAGTCCAGACATCTTAAAGTTGCTAAGGCTGAGAAACACTGTCCTAGGGTAACTTAGGGACCATGTTAAGGGTCCCATCCCTGAGAGATCAGTGGGACATGAACCTGGACACCATCTTCCGCTGTCTTGGTCCAGATGCTTTGGCATCCCTTGTCTCCAGAGATTCTCCTGGCACCTTCCCTGTTGGCTTTTTGGAAGGCAGTCAAGATGGTTTCATTTGAACAGGCTTTGGGGAAATGATTTGATTAAATCCATTGTTGCTATTTTTAGTTTTTAGCCCAGGCAAGGGGTTAGACCTGTGATGAAATGTGTGTCCCAATGTTGGGACGTGAATCCCACCACTAACATACTTGTATCTGATGTGGTGAGCAAGTATGAGAAGGAGGGGAGTGCAGCATGACCCACATTTTGTCACTTTTTCCATTATTGTGGTTAGATATGTCTAGATTTTGTTTTAATAAGCTGGCTGTAATCTTTGTTTTCATACTGCTGTCTTTATGGACATGAGGTTGTTGTATGTCATTGACTTTATGCTTATTGAAGTTTATTGGGATTATTCCTGGATGTTGTAAGAGTCTTGGGAACTGGGCAGTACGGATAGAAATATACGTAATAAATACATAAAAATCTCTTTTTGTAGTCGCTTGAGCCCAAGATGACACGGTCACTTCTCCCAAAGTTCCCACTGGTTTTACCTCTCCGACCAGCTCGCTTCTGTTAAGTGGGAGAATGTCTATGACAGCCGATCCCCTTGTTAAACAGCTTTTTCTTCGGAAAGGTCTTCGTAGATCTCTGCCAGGTTGCCTTTATTCAAACTTGGAATGATTTTCATAAAACCTCTTCTCAAGTTCCATCTTTTTAGTAGCTCTCTCAAATTATAAGGAAGCAGAGGGATGGTTCATTAAATCAATGGAAATTATTGATAAATGAGTGGTTATGTTGGAGAAAATAGAGGCACTCAAGAGGCTGCTTCCTGAAATTAGAGAAAAAAATGGGAATAAATGGATCTCAGAAAGGTGCAACGCCAAATGGATCTGACTTCTGGAAGCCACAGCAACTCTGCTTGGCTAATCTTTTAGCTTTTTTCCCCCTCCAGGGATTGTAAGTGGTAGAGCTTCAGCCATTCCAGATAGGGCAGGAGTAGCAGACACTTTCCATCTTTTTAGGAAAAAAGAGAGATACCAGAAGAAGAAATTCAACAGGGAGACAACAAAGCTAAGAAATCTCAACCTGACCTGGCTGTCGGTGAGGATGGTGATGTAGAAATGGGGTGGCAGAGAAATGGAAGAAGTGAAGGAAGAAGCTGCGAAAAGCAGCAGCTGTGAATGTAAAAGATGTGTCCTGTATTAGGGATGTGCAGAACATTCTGTTCTGGGAATAGAACATGCTGGGGAACAATGGAACGTTCCATTTCTCTCTCGGGTTGCGCCATTTGGGGCCTACTTGGTATGGTTCAGGAGCAGAATTCTTTGCCCATCCTATTCTCTGCATTCCCTCTGTTCCTTCTAGTTTTCTTGGGCCTTTTGCAAAGCACTCAAACTTTTTTAGTTCCCTGATTCCTGTCACCCTTTTCGGTCATGCTTTTTGTTCAGGCAGACTCTTTGGCGGTTTGCATCCCACTGCTGACACCACATTTGATTAAACTGGGTTGATTTGGTGGGAAATGGCATAATTCCTTCTAAGATTATTTGGAAGGTCTGACCACTGCCACCTCAGAATGGTAAATTTAGAGTTCTTATATTGAAGTTGGATGCTATCTCTTCTTTTCCTACTAGTGTAATGTCTTAGCAGTGGTGGTGTGCAGGGTGAGGGAAAGCCTATCTGTTTCTGATTTACTTAGATCAGAGCTTTCCAAACTTTTCATGTTGGTGACACACTTTTTAGACATGCATCATTTCGTGACACACTCTTACAGCAGGGCACAAGGCAGGCACTAGGACCTGCGCGGAATCACAGCAGGTTTGGAGGCAGCAAGGCACAAGGCAGGCACCAGGACCTGCGTGGAATCCTGGCAGGGCAGGTTTGGAGGCAGCAAGGCACAAGGCAGGCACCAGGACCTGCGTGGAATCCTGGCAGGGCAGGTTTGGAGGCAGCAAGGCACAAGGCAGGCACCAGGACCTGCGTGGAATCACAGCAAGTTTGGAGGCAGCAGCAGCCACGACACACCCAGACACTGCAGCCGACACACTAATGTGTCCCGACACACAGTTTGGAAAGCTCTGACTTAGATGATCCGCTGATTATGAACTGTTAAAAGTTTGTTTAGCAACAACACTGTACGGTATAAGCAGGTAATATAAGATACAAGTTGTTTGGCTTTGGAGAAGTGCATCAACAAACCTTCTCTTTACTTAATTACATGAGGATTGTTTAATTTGTCTCAGCTTCCAGTGTCTTGGATGGTCTAATCCTTTTTCTTTCTTTTCTCCCTTTTATATTCTATTTGAGGGTCAACTGCCTCTCTTAATGCCCCCCTCCCCAATTCCCTTAACTTTTGTAGAGAGCCATGGAGATGGTCTTGAGGGAAATACTCAAAAGCTGTTGCGAAAACAAGGGCAGAAGCATTCCTTAAGCCACGGGAAAGGAGATAGTATTAGAAAGAGACTCAGGCTGGCTCCTCCCTGACTCACTGGGGCAGTGTTTCTCAACCGTAGCAACTTTAAGATGGGTGGACTTCAACTCCCAGAATTCCTCAGCCAGCATGCTGGCTGGGGAATTCTGGGAGTTGAAGTCCACCCATCTTAAAGTTGCTACGGTTGAGAAACACTGCACTGGAGTGTAAGAGGGAGGGGAGCAAAACACAATCAGACTTGCAAGATTCTATTACTGTAGCCTACCTCAATAAAGGAGAGTTCTTGCTGGGGAAAAACCATGGGACTTTCTTTTTGTATATGACAACTGCAGCGAGATTATTATATGCACAAAGGTGGAAAGATTCGACTTTACCCACAATGGAGGAATGGATGGTGAAGATGATGGAACTTGCTGAGATGGCCAAATTGACAGCTTTAATGAGAGATAAGACATTGTCTAAGTTTAATGCTGACTGAAAACCCTTTATTGACTTTTTGCATGAAACAAAAAAAAATAATGAAATTATATATGGTTTTGATGATTAGAAAAAAATAGGTTATAGAAAAAATGTAAGTAATGTTGTAACCATAGAGTAAGAAGTTAATTTACACTTATAACTGCTGTAAAAGAAAATTGGAAGTCACTTCTTTATATTTTCTCTCTTTTTTCTTTTTCTTTTCTGTACTTTTGGCTTTGTTCTTTTTTATTTTCTCTTCATTCTAAATATCAGTTCTTGTTAGTTTTTATCTTTCTTCTTAAAATTTTAATAAAGTTATATATAAAAAATAAAAAAATAAAGGAATGTTCTTATCTTCTCCTGGAGTCAGTTTCCTGATCTGGACAAACTTTTATAGTGAGATGGACAGTATATAAATTTAATCAATCAATCAATCAATCAATCAATCAATCAATCAAACCTTGAAGGGCTGATAACTTTCTGACAACCTTCCTTATAAGGAAGTGGTTAGTTAATCTTTTACTTGTTTTCTTCCAGAACGACAAACTACCATTTCATCACAACTCTGCCCACTTATTTTTGGTTTTGGCTTCACAAAGTGGGGGCACCTGGCTGACCATGGCTGATCATGGGAGTTAAGCAGGGTTAGGCCTGGTTAGGACTTGGATGGGGGATACTTGGAATTCCAGGGTTGTAGACAGGAAGTTGAAGAAAACAATCTGGAAGAAGGCGATCCCGAACCTGTAACAGTGGCATAGAAACTGCAAGGAGTCAAACTCGCCTAAGGGGTGTTTTATCTTTACCTGTCCACTGAAGATCATTCAGTGGCCTGTTAGAACCAGTGAATGGAGCAGAGCTTAACGTAGTATAAGCTCGTGCACAGAAAAATAATATTGTTTAAAAACAGAGTCAGTGAGCACGTTAGAGAGATCCAGGTTCTTAATCTTACACTTTTAGCCCACCCAAGCATAAAGAAACACACAATTAGACATAGTAAGTACAAAAGAGTTATTACGTTTATTGGTCCAGTTATATCCATTTTGTTGAGAAATGATTCTTCTTAGGTTCCCTAGACCCCTAGCCCTGTGTTGCTGCCAGGCTGCATGGAGAAAAGGGGGAAAAATCTCCTAGGCCCATCCATGGCCTAAGATGGAGAGAGAGAGAGAGAGAGAGAGAGAGAGAGAGAGAGAGAGAGAGAGAGAGAGAGAGAGAGAGAGAGAGCGAGCGCAGCTTGCATGCTGCTTGTCCCTCGTGGAAGGAGGCAAGGGGGAGAGAGGAAGTGGGAGTGGCAACAAAACAACTTCCTCAAAGACATGGAGAATTGCATCCTGGGATGAACTCATCTACATGCAAATGAGGCATGTTGATTTGCTGAATTTCCAACACCCACAACATGCGTTATGCCCTCTACCCATCTTTAGCCAACAATTAGTCCTACAAGACTGGAGGGGCCCTGATACGGTGATTGTGGGTCCCCCTACTTAAAGGCTGTCTGTGACATGGAAGCAAAAATTGGACTTTGAAGAAATAGGGTAGAAAGAAGATTGATACTTTGGAACTTTGGCATTGGAGAAGACTCCTGAGAATAACATGAAAACAAACCAATGGATCATCGAACAAATCAACCCAGAGTTGTCACGCAAGGCACAAATGACCAGGCTCAGATTATCCTAATTCGGTCACATTATGTGAAGACCTGGCTCTCTAGAGAAGGCTCTAATGCTAGAAAAGGTGGAAGGAAAGAAGAAGAAGAGGATGACCAGCAGCAAGTGGATGGACTCGGTTATAGTGGTGATGGGTGCAGTGTTGGAAGACCTGAAAGACCAGGTTAGGGACAGATCATCATGGAGAAAATTTATGTGGTTGCTAAGAGTCAACAGTGACGTGATGGGACATAATCAGCCAAGCAGCCAATCAATTAATCAATCTACTTAAAGGCATATCTGCAAGGTCACTTTAATGAAAAAATAGATCCCCTTCAATACATTTAATTTACCTTCCCGTAAGAAAAAGCATATGGTTCGCATCTCCAGAACTGTATATTTAGAATTTTAGGATTTTCACATGTTTTAGTGGTCTGCAATGAAACCCAGTATGCAGAAGGCTAGCATATCAGGAAGAATGATTCTAATTTGGATGGTTTCTAAAAAAAAAAGAAAAAAAAAGATGTTTTTTCTGACTTCCAGTTCATACTCATTCTTGATTCCATTGTTTGAAACTGAAAAAGGTGATTATGAATAGATTAGAGGAAGGTGACAGCATTATTACAATTGGATTATCGTGTTTGCAGCGTGCTTGGTTCTAATACTGTTAACAATCTTTGAAATGTGTAGCAAAGCTACTTTATTACAGTGATGTCATGGGACTATGGTTTAGATTTCCTGTTCTCCATAGTCTTGCCTCTCATAAATCTGGACTGTTATGGAATGATGTGGTTGGAATCTGTGAAGGGGGAATGTGCATTTTTAAGGATTATTTGGGATGCAATTATTCTCTGTGATATCTGTGGTCACTGGGGGGCTGGGTTTGCAGGCGGGAGACCCGCGGCCCACTTCCTAACAGGCTGCGGACCCCTGCCATACAGGGCTTTATAGGTAATAACCAGCACCTTGAATTGCTCTTGGAAGCTGACTGGCAGCCAATGCAGCTCGCATAGCAGTGGTGACACATGGGACCACCGAGAGGCGCCCGTTACTGCTCGTGCCGCTGCATTTTGAACCAGCTGTAGCTTCTGGGTGGTCTTCAAGGGCAGCCCAATGTAGAGTGCATTGCAATAATCCATTTGTGAGGTGACCAGGGCATGAGTGACTGTCTGAAGGGCCTTCCAATCAAGGAAAGGACGCAACTGGCGTACAAGATGAACATGGGCAAAGGCCCTCCTGACCACAGCTGCCACCTGCTTTTCAAGCAGCAGCTGCGAGTCCAGAAGGACTCCCAAGTTGCGCAGAAGTCTTGACTGGGGAAGTGCAGTCCCATCCAAGTCCAATGATGGTGACATCCACGACACGGGGGGTCCAACAACCACAGCCACTCAGTCTTGTTAGGAATGAGCTGACGTCTGTTCTGCCCCATCGAGACTCGAACAGCCTCCAGACACTGGGTCAATACAAAGTTGGGATCAAGGTTGGGAGTGACTTGTGTATCTCATAATCTGCATCACAAATTTGGGGGATACTCAGGAATGGTACCTAAGATTGCAGGGAGAGGAGAGCAGAGGAAATCCTGTTGCACAAGCAGAAATCCATCAATACACTGTTAAATTTGGCTGCTGATCTCTACAATTGCCTGATCACGATGTTGATACTCTAGGTGGGAAGAGGAAGAGAGAGAGAGTGAGTTTGCTTTTTAAGAGAGTTTGCTTTTTATGAACCCGTGACTGTCCATCGTGTTAAAAATCTTCCCCAAGATTTTTGGTTCCCATTCTTAGGAGCCAAGAAGAACTGCCTTTAGGAGCCAAGCCACCTAGAACAACATAAAATCTTATGGCACCTAAAACTAATACATTTATCAAGGCATAACCTTTTCTGTTCTGGCTAGGTTAGCATTCTCATCTTCCCTTATATTTAAAGAAAGAAAATTCATATTTGAATTTTTAAATTTTCTTCTATCTTCCTAGTTCCTTTTCTCCCTTCCCTCTTTAAAAAAAAACTATTGCATTGTAAACCATTATTTTAAGTTAGAAACCAGTTTGGAAGCACTGGCAGAAAGACAATATTTCACTTGAGTAAGTCAGTAAATAAATAAAAGATGCTTTTGTCAAGTCCAGAGGACGCCAACAAACATGAAAGCAGAAATAGGGAAAATGTTGTGAAATACTTTTCTTCCTCTTGATACTTTGTTTTATTCCTTCTCTATTAAGAATATATTTCAAAGAGTCATAGGATTTTGGCTGTTGGATTGCCTCTTTTTAAGGTTCCGTTTGTATTTTGGCGGTGAAAAGTTTTGTACACGATTCAAAGGCCACTCAGCTGCCTGGTGTTTGTCATCTTGTTGGAAGATAGGTTATATTTATAACCCACACACTTCAAATCTCAAGTGTCACCCAGCAGGTCTCTATGAACAGGGAGTTGCACTGATTAGGAAGGCCAAAAATATTCCAAAACAATGTTATAGATTTAAATACTTAAGGTCGACTGGCTGAAGGACATCCCTCTGTTGCTGAAAGCTTACCGGGCTAAAACTTTGCTAAGGCAATTTCTTCTGGGTCATTCCAAGATACTTAAAATCTGTGATGATTGAGGGCTGTATTGCTATATAAGCAGAATGGGCATTACGATGTATCTGGGAAAAGTACATGTTTTGCAGAGACACTGAATGCAGCACGAAGCATCTTGGGAGTCTCTGTGCACAGTGGTGCGTTGCATTTGAACCGTTGAATTAACCTGAGTAAAAAGTGGTGCCTTGTTGGGTTCTGCTTGGTGGCAGTAGAACTGCTTGACTTGTCTTTTCTGCAAACAAATAGCAAGTACAAGCTCAATTTGCACAACATACTAACCCAGTGTTTCTCAACCTTGGCAACTTTAAGGTTGCCGACTGGGGAATTCTGGGAGTTGAAGTCCCAGACACCTTAAAGTTGCCAAGGGTGAGAAACATTGCACTAACCCACGGTCAGCTGAATAACAGTTTACTGAGTTAATATAACTGCTTGGGTTTGCGCATTGCACTGAACCATAAACTTAACCCCACTGCCTTGGTTTCCACAACAGAACAACCCACAAACTATTTAGCCATATTTTAACCAGTATTGTATGTTGTAGCAGCCCACGCACTTTGGGATGGAAACTTTCCCCCACAGCCTCAATGTTTGGGAAGAGTTCAGCTGTTGTCCAATCTCAATAGCGTCCCTAATTGCACACTTCTTTAGTTTGTTCCCACTGTGTCAGGAGTAGGAAACTGACCCTGAATCCTATCAAGGTGGAATACTGTAAATGGGCAGTTCCTGGGTTCAAGAGGAGAAATGCACCTTCTTCTGGACTGAATTGTAGTTGTCCCGAAAGAGCAGATGTACAGCATGGGGTAATCCAGGAGGCCCAGGTGACTGCGATGGTGAAGAGTGCCTATTTTTGGCTCAGAATAGCTTGACAGTTGTAGCCATTCTCGGACATGAGAAACTGACTGCAGTGATCTAATGCCTTAGTAACCTTGCATGTTAGATTACTGTAAAACACTCTACATGGGGCTCCCCTTAAAGGTTGTTTCAGAGCTTCAGCGGGCGCGGAACGTTGCTGGCCTGTTAATGATTGACAAAAAAGATGTAGGTCATATTACACTGATCTGCCATGATCTGCTCTGGTTTCCATTTTACACCTAAGCCTAATTCAAGGTATTGCTGCAATACCCTACGAGGCAGACCAGACCAAGAAATAACCTCATGGGAGACTAAAGACAACTTTTATTTAGACTGGCTTAATAGTATACAGTAATTTGGAGTCTGATTGTGTTCCTCCTCCCCCCCCCTCTCTTTTATAACCATGCGAATTAGGGAGGTGTCTGTCTGAGACATTTGTACATACTTTCTACCTGTCCTAGACTTAATCTGTGTTTTCCTTCTCACCTCTTTGGTTAAGGTTTTCCCCTCTCTCCTTCAAGACTACTACACTAGTCTAATGTGGAATGATAAATACAGATGTTTTCCATTTTTTCAGTCTAGGGTTGAGAGAGTGTGGCTGGCCCAAAGTCACCCAAGCAGCTAGTCCAACATCTGGATGCTGGCTCTTGGGCTGAGAGAGAACAACTGGCCCAAAGTTTTCCAGTGAGCTTCCATGGATGAGGAGGGACTAGAACCTGGGTGTCCTCACACTTAGTCCAACACCTTAACCACTACAGCACATTGGCTCTTGGGCTGATGGAGTGTGACTGGATGTTTTAGTAGATTACAGATTGAACATGTGCCAACAGTGTGATGCAGATGTTAAAATGGCAAATGGTATTTTGGGATGTATTAACAGGAGCATAGGGTCCAGATCATAGGAAGTAATTGTCCCACTCTATATTCTTCACTTGGAATACAGTGTCTGGTTCTAGGCACCACAGCTGCAAGTTTAAGAAGGCTACAAAATGGTGATGGGATGGGAAACCAAGTCATGTGGGGAATGGTTAAAGGTACTAGGAAAGTTTATCATGCAGAAGAGAAGACTGAAGGGAGATATTATACCAGTCTTCAGATATCTAATGGATTGTCATATACAGGAAGGAATGGACTTCTTTGTTGCCCCTGAAGATCAAACTAGAACCAGTGGGTCAAAACTACAGGAAAGTAGAATCAGGTTAGATATTAGGAGGAATTTCCTAATGGTAAGGGCTGTCAACCAGTGCATTAGATTGTCTCACAAAGTGGTATTTTCCTCTCTCTAGGGCAGAGCTTTCCAAACTGTGTGTCGTGACACAAAAGTGTGTCGCCTGCAGGGCCTAGATGTGTCGTGTCAAAACCTGGAAGTGCTGATGGCGCACCATCAGCGCTTCCGGGTTTTCCCACGGTGACACCCCAACGGCGGCGTGTGAAAATCTGAAAGCGCCGCAGCCATGACGGTGCGCAAAAACCGAAAGCGGCAGCAGCGCTTCCGGGTTTTCCCGCAGCGACACACCAATGGTGGCGCGCAAAAACCGAAAGTGGCAGCAGCGCTTCCGGGTTTTGGCAGCACTTCCGGGTTTTCCCGCGGCGACACACCAACGGCGGTTGGTGTGTCGCTGCAGGAAAACTTTGGAAAGCCCTGCTCTAGGGTCTTAAAGCAGAGGCGGGATAGCCATCGTTCCAAAATGATTTATCAGATTCTGCACTTATGAGGAAGTTGGATTAGAGGACATTTGAGATACCTTTTAATTCTGTGATTCTTTAAAGGAGAGTTTATGTCCCCTACCATGCTGAAGAATTATGTCAGGCGGTGTACACTCTAATGATTCTCTATTCTTCTCTTCAGGATTCTGAAGGAGGCCTTTATGTCTGCATGAATACTTTCCTGGGATTTGGAAGGGAACATGTAGAAAGGCATTATCGCAAGACAGGACAGTGTGTATACTTGCATATGAAGCGGCATATGAGAGAGGTAAGTGCTGTTCTAGTCAAGACTTCAGAAGGTTGCTTCAAAAATTATTTTCTATTTCAGCATTTATACTTGTTTGAAAATGTAATTTGATGAATGGCAATATAAGGTTGTACATTTCATGAATACATATGGGAGAAAGTTCTGCCCCCAACACTTCCTCCAGTCTCTGTCTTTGTAATGGAAGCTTCTTCAAGACCTGGTCTGAACTGTAGAGTATTCCTTGGTTTTGTAGTTATAGAGGAATGTGGTCATAGAGGCATTGGCAGTGATGGTTCCTCTCTATTTGAAATGGATTAGATCCCACTTTGAGTACCATATTCTGCTCTGGGCATCTGTTAGCCTTTCAAGGTAGGCCAGGTCAAGGAACAGAAGCAATGGGGATTCCAGGACTGTTCTTTATTATTGTACGTAGGTAACAGAATCTTGGAAACATGACTGAGTTTCTCTTGTCTCATTTTATACCAAACATAATCAAGGCAGGGTTATTTTGAGATTCTTTCTCACACTTCCCATTTTTTCAGGAATGAGTTTCTCTTCCTTTAATGGTTCATTGCTCTCTTCCTCCTTCCCAAGGCCTAGCTTATATTCTTTCATTCATTCATTGGCGATCACTCGTAGCCGAGTAAGATTGTCTTCCAAAGGTAAAATTTTAACAGTGGATCTGTAAGTGGCTATAAAGGCCAATTCTGGATCCGCACAACCTCCTTTCACAGCACCATGATTTAAGAAGGATTTCGATGAACTGGAACAGCTTCAGAGGAGGACAAGCAGGGTCCACAAGAGACTGGAAATCAAGTATTATAATATGTTGAGAGACTTGGTTATATTTAGCCTAAAGAAGAGAAGTTTGAGAGAGGATATGAAAGCACTTTTAAGTACCTGAAGCAATGTTGGTTGTCAGTTTTAAAAGGCAGAGGCTATCTACCATTTCAGCATCTTTATTGTCAGTTCTAAGGCTGTGGAATTGCTATACCTGTTGTCATTAGTTTAGTCTTCTTTATCTCAGTCCCATTTTTTCATTGTGCTCCTAGACTTTAATTACTAGAGATTCCAGATCATTTGCATTTTCAGCTATCAGAATAGTGTCGTCAGCATATCACGGGTTATTGATGTTTCTTCCTACAATTTTAAAAGCATGCTCCACTTCTTCCAGTCTAGCCTCCTTCAGTATATATTCTGCTGCTGCTGCACCTCCTCCTCCCCCCCCCTCCTCCTCCTCCTCGCGTTTTCCCACTATTTTTGCGGGGTCTGCTTTTCGGACCTTGAAACACCACTAAATATATATAATATATATAAAGTATATATTCAGCATATAGGTTGAATAAATAAGGGGAGAGTGTATAGCCTTGTCTCACACTTTTGCTGACTTGGAGCCAGTCCATTTCACCATGTTCTGTCCGTATTGTGGCTTCCTGAGCTGTATCTAAGTTTCTCACGGGGACAATGAGATGTTCTAGGATTCCCATTTCTCTGATCACTTTCCACAGCTTATGTGATTGACACAATTTAAGGCCTTTCTATAATCAATGAAGCTCATATTGACTTCTTTTTGGTATTCTTTGGCTTTCTCAATTACCCAGCATGTATCTGAAATAATGTCTCATGTTTCTTAGCCTTTTCTAAAGCCAGCTTGAACATCTGGCATCTCTTGTTCTGTGAAGGACTCTAATTTGCGTTGGATGATCCTAAGCATTATGAGATTCAGAATGTGAAATTAAGGATGTGTATGATTTGAACAGAGGGGCGTGGTGGCTCAGCGGGTAAGACGCCAGGCTTGTCGATCGGAAGATCACAAGTTCGGAGGTTCGAATCCCTAGCCCTGCGTGACGGAGTGAGCTCCCGCACTAGCTCCAGCTCTTGCCAACCTAGCAATTCGAAAACATGCAAATGCAAGTAGATGAATAGGTACCACTTCGGTGGGTAGGTAACAGCGTTCTGCGTGCGTCATGCCGGCCACATGACCGTGGAAGCGTCTTCGGACAACGCTGGCTCTTTGGCTAACAAACGGAGATGAGCACCGGCCCCTAGAGTCGGACACGACTGCACAAATGTGCGGGGGGTACCTTTACCTTTTTATGATTTGAACACTGTTAAGTCTCCTTTTTTTGGTATTGATATGTAGACTGACCTCTCTTAATCTGTTGGTCACTATGTTATTCTCCAGATTTGCTAACATAGCTTGGTTAGAATCTTTACTGATTCTTCTTCTGTTGCTTGCCATATTTCTCTTTGTATTCCATCAGTTCCTCTAGCTTTCTGAATAGGTAATGACCGGATTTTTGCTCTAACTTCTTCTAGTACTAGAAGTTCTTGTAAATAGGGGATATCTTCTAAGGTATATTGGATGTTGATCTCTCTACTGTACAGAATTTCAGTATACTCATTCCATCTTCATTTGATCTTGGAATCAGTTGCTGTCTGTCTATTGGCATCCTTTAGCATGCCAATTTGAGGTTGTAACCTCCTTCTGAGTTACAAGATATCTTGGAAAACTTTCCTTATTTTTCCAAGCCTGTTTCCATCTTCAATGACTTTACAGATGTTGTTCTAATATCACTTCCATTTATAACCCTAACCCTAATAAATGAATACCACTTCCATAAATGTTAGGCCTCCACATCTTTCTTTTGATAACTGGAAGGCTCAGTGATGCCCCTTGAAATAGTATTTCTTACATTTTTCAATGCCAATATGTATTTATGAGGAACACCTGTGACTCAGACTGAAGAAGCTCCTTGGATAAGGAGTGAAACGTTTCTACTGAGAAAATAGAAATCCAGTTGACATGATTCAAGCCACAGACTGTTCCACCTGGATGACTGAGAACCTTCATCGACATAACACCTGTGACTGTTTCTTTACAATGGGTACAAGTGTAAAAGGAATATGGAAATAAAGCATGCTTTAATGCTGCTCTTTATTTTCCCTTATATTTAATCTATCCGTTATCAAACTCAGGATGTATTAACTTGCATATGATGGCATATTTCACCAGTGTCTGAAATGAGATTTATTAAGTCTTAGACATGATATTGCTGATCCTAAGTCAGATGAAAAAGGAGGAAGGTTGGACATCAGGCTAGCAATGAAGTCCATAAAAATGTTCACGGCTACTGAAAAAACAGATGCAAATCAGTCAGGTCTGATTGAGATCTTCAGAGAGCAACTGTTGCCCAACGTAATGAACAGCACATCAGACCTCACCCTAAGTCAGACTTGAGAGATCCTAACTGTGTCAGTATATTGCATATGCATCCTAGTTGGTGGGATGTAGGGAACAGTATTGTGGCTTGCAAAGTAGTCTCTATATTATAGGTCCTAGGTAGCATAGGAGAGCCAGTTTGGTGTAGTGGTTAAGGCACCAGGCTAGAAACCAGGAGCCTGTGAGTTCTAGTCCCACCTTAGGCAAGAAGCCAGCTGGGTGACCTTGGGCCAGTCGCTCCCTCTGAGCCCTAGGAATAAGGCAATGGCAAACCACTTCTGAAATCTTGTCAAGAAAACTGCAGGGACGAGTGCAAGCAGTTGCCAGGAGTCAACACTGACTTGAAGGCGAAGAGGAAGAGGAAGCAGCAGCAGCAGCAGCATAGGGTAGGGAGAATGTTGCTGAGGGTAAAACTTGCCTTTAGTTGTGCTTATACTGCAGTAGGCTAAAATGTGCCCAAACTGATGAGTACTGTCAACACTGTTAGCAGGAAATGCAGCATGTGGCATAGCCACGATTAAGGATGTAACCTAGTCTACATCTTCTCTATCTTACTAAAAAGCATTTAGGACAGGATATAAGAGGTCTGAATGGAGGTGGTCTGATCTTGTGAGTAGAGTTTATTTATTTAGTTAGTTAGTTTGTTAAATTTGCCTAGGAAGGTGTTTGGTGTCTGCCTTGTGAGGTAGTCCAGACAAGAAGCACACCCAGAAGTACTAGCTCTATTGTAAGGTTACATTAATAGAATCTTGCAAGTCTGAAAGTACATCTCTCCCCCCTCGCCTTTACAGTCCAAGAAACTAGGGAGGGTCCCTTCTGAGATGTTTGCCATTTGCCCATTCCTTCTGTGGGCTCAGCTGCCTCTTATCTGACCATTGCCTAGTTTGCATCTCTCCCTCCTGTCTCCCGAGGTCATTCCCACATACCATTACATCTAGCCAGATTCTGAATGAAAAGGTATGAGAGATGACAATGAACAAAATTTGGAAAGTGCAGTGCAGTATTATACTGGACAAGGGCTTTGCTCTTTAGCAGGTCATTGAGAAATGTATGAAATGAGAAAGAAAGTTTATTGCATGTTTGTTGATTTAGAGAAAGTGTATGATAAAATGGATAGGCTTGAATTAGGGAAGGTTTTGCATGAATATGGAGCTGAAGGTTTGATTATTGAATATGGTAAGAGTGGTATATGATTGAAGAAAAGCATACATGAGAATAAATGAAATTCTTAATGAATAGTTCAATATTGAGCAGGAAAAAAGAAAAGGATTGGTGATGTCCCCTTAGTTGGCTAATGTATTTATAAATAAATGTATAAGGAGTGATTGTAGTAACACTAGAGAAATGTTGGGTAAGGATATGAATGGGTATATAATTTTGTATGCAGATGATGCCGTGTTGTTGGCTGAGATTTGCAACAAGTGTTAGACAAACTGTATGATGCAATGAGGTGTGTGGATGGGAAAAATAATGTACCAATGATCAAGGTAGTTGTCTTGGACAGAAAAAATGGAGTAGGTGGTTGCGAGTGGAAAACTAGCGCAAGTAGAGTAATTAAACACTCTAATGAGGTAGTTTGGTCATACAGTGAGAATGAATGAGGACCGATTCACAAAATAAATATATGAAGCAAGAGAGGCTGAGAAAGTGATGGTTGGATGAAAATGATGTGACTGTCAGAAAGAGAGTGGCAATAAGAACAAAGGACAGGGTATAAAGCACCCTACAGACAAGGAAGTGTGGTTTGCAGACCGAAAGGGTCAGTGTGGTGTAGTGAAGGATGATGGCATAATCCAGATTTAGCTGTCGTTGCTGTCTTTTCTTATCTCATGCTTTTAATTTAACCATGGTAGAGATGGGCGGTGATAAATCCAAATAATAAAAATTTCTTTGGCCCACTACTTCTGGCTGCTTTTCTGCTTTTTGCATAACACTGCTAAAACAAAGGGAATAGTGGGATGGATAAAAAAAACCCATATGGCTAAGAGCGTCTCTTCTGTGATACCTCGTCCATGTTTCTTATGGCCCTAGGCAGCTGAACTGACTTTTTAAAAGTGGAACCCCTCTCTGCAAGAAGGTGATCCAGCCTGATCCCAGTCAATATTGTCTGCAGAAACTGAAGGCACCTCTCCCAGACTTTGAGAAGCAATTGCTACCGCTGAGCTTTGGCCTTTCCATTTCCAGGGCCAGAAAAAAAATGTTCACATTATTTTATTTATAGGTAGGGACTAAGGCCCCTGGGCTGGCCATGCTAGGTAATTATACTCCCCTATAAATATCTTTTGATCCTTGGTTTGTCAACAGAACAGGAATTCCTGGCCGGAGTTCTGGGATCTCCACTCAGCGTTTCCGCTTTCATCTTGGTCCTTGCTGCTGGGTTTCCTGCCCAGCCCTTTATTTCTAGCCTTAGCAATAACTCTGCAAAAAGAGAGAATAAAAACATGGCTCAGATGAACCAAAGGTCCACCTGATTCTGTGTTGAGGGTAATGCCATTTTCCAGGAGGGGACAACCCTACTGGGATTGTACCCATCTTATTTTTGAGGGCAGGGGATAAATAGGTCAGTCAAATAAATAAATAAATAAATAATACGTCCCTGTGGGCAGTACTTGGGTTGTGTCAGTTCAGTATAGTTGTCTTTAGTTCATCTTGTTGTTTTGTAGGGCAGAGAGGGAGTGAAAGTTGAGCCCAAGGGGTCCTCCCTGTGAAATAAGAGAGTGTTAAACCTTTTTGAGGGTACGCACCTGGCCGTTCTCTCCTTGGAGCTTCCTTCTGCCTATCTACTACATCTTCTGTACTGATTCTCTGTTCCATTCTCCTATTTGGTCTAAGAAGATACAAGTAGGCATTTCACATAATTGCCTCACTCTCGGACTTCCAGTGGGGACATGGCAGACTGAACAGCTGTGCCCGCGGGCTCAGCGGGCAGAACTGACAGTGCGGCAGTTTTTTCGGGCTCAGGCAGGTTTTTCCTGAAGCCCAGGAGTGTTTTTCCGGAAAAAGGAAAACACCTGGAATCACCCTATCTGTCCTCCGGACGGCTGCTTGCAGCCAGAAGATCGCAAACAGCGTTGACGCTCGACTGGTAAGAGCAGCTGGGAGGCTGGGACGTCACCATTTCCAAGCCGCGCTGTAGCCTTAAAGGGACACTAAGACTGGCCACCCCATTTCTAAATAACCCAATTTATATTTCTTTTAAGTACGGGTACCCTAAGAGAGGCTTTCTACAGCAAGGAGAAGCGGGTTCTCTTGGTGCTTATCATTATTTTTGGGATCAATTTTTTTAAAAAAATTCTTTTTAAGTTTTGGACTTTGTTTTCCATCCAAATATTAAGGAGGATTGGAAGTAAATAATTGTTTCCCTGTAATTATTTTTGTACTAAATTTGAAGATATTAGCATTTCCCTACACATTGAATTGGCTGTTTTGAACTTTCAGTTTTCTGCTTCTACTTTCCCTGGGGAACTGTCTGCATATCTCACTTTCACTTGTGTAAACACATTCCGGAATCCTTTCATATCTTCGACTTTCGCTGGTTAAGCTCCTAGGGGGCGCCATAATCTACTGCGTGGGACATGGAGGATTTTAAACAGACTTTCTCTGACTTCCACCGAGATTTTAAACAGATCCTTTCTGATTCCAAGTTTTTATGCAAGGCATTCAGGACATTGTGGAAAACTTGAGGTCTAAAATGTGTCATCTGGTTGGGGATGTTGTGGATGAAACTGAGGAATTTAACAGCGACAGAAATGTCTCTTCTAAGAGTGAGATCGGGACTTCTGTTGAAATGCTGGATGAAGATTGGATAGTCAAGCTGAAGAAATTAAAGGGAGAGATCGAGTTGCAAGCCATAAGTGAAATTGATCTTCTGATGGAACACCATGGAAAAGAAGGGGTTATTGTGTATGGGAGGTCTCCTGAAGAGAAGTTGGAGTTTTTGAGGGGGACAGTTGCTCTGTTCGATTTTTTAAAGAAAAAAGCTCTGTGGGCATTGTGGGGATATGTACTGTAAATGCTCTGGTTTATTTTGAAGTGGGATAAGGGTTTAAGAATATTTATCTGGATTGCTTTTAGGGTTTGGCTGATTTCATTTATCTTTAACGATTTGGATTAAGATTATTAAGGTATAATAAAAATAAATGTCTGGTTTTGGGTTTAATATGATTAAGATTATTAAAATTGTTGTATTATCAAGTACAATGGCAGACAATTTATATTTATTTATTTATTTATTATTTCAATTTATTCCCCGCCCATCTCCCTTATATGTTTTTTAGTTTGATCTTTATTATAGTAGACAGGAATGTATAGAATAGTAGTAAGGAAATAATTAAATAAATGTTATCTTTGGGGGGAAGTTGATTAGAAGGTTTATATATACTGTATATGGTATATTTCTTTTAATATAAGGGGAGGGAGTAACTGTATTTAGTGATTTTTATAATGTGCCAATGGAATGATTTATAGAAATAATGTGATTTTGGTTTAATATAGAGTAAGGGATTGATTATGGAAAATTGTTGTATATCCTTGCTGTTAAAAGTCGGAAGTCACCTCTTTTTGTAATTTTGAAAAATTTTTCTCTTGTGTTTCTACACTTTTCTGGTTTTTTTCCCTTCATAGTTTTTTGTTTTTCTGTAGCTTTTATCTTTGCTTGAAACTTAATAAAATTCTTATAAAAAATAATTGCCTCTCTTGTTAAGCACAGTGAGCTGGTTTCCATCACATGCTAAGCCATAATATGGTTGTTGAGTTTGGGTTTAACTGATTCTGTGAATTCAGCCACTGTGATTTGTAAACCAAAGTTCATGCTTTAGCATCATGTGTAAAGCCCATCATTGTAATATATTTATTTATTTATTTATTTATTTAGTTAGTTAGTTAGTTTTCAAATTTTGCCACCACCCATCTCTCCCCAAAAGAGGGACTCTGGGCAGTTTACAACACAGCTAAAAACTAAAAAAAATATAACAAACCAAGTTAAGAAACATAGTTTAGTTTGCTTGAGAAGTCAGCTGGTGTCTGGTTACTGGTCAACAACTTTGAGAAAAAGCTAAGCTAAGACCAGGTTAGGGATGAATACCATAGTAATTTTCAGTTAGGATTTTATTGGAGTAGTCTGGGTAGTACCACCAACAAAGGCAGGTCATTAATGGATTTTTGAATATCAGTGGACTCCTAAAGAATACAATTTTAGTTTTACATTGCCCACTGTTTCCACTCAACTCTCAAAGTGGATAGAGGGTATGTGTAAAGCTTATTCTTATTGGGCTTCCCCCAGAAGAGGGCAAAAGGGAGAAGGGATTGAAGCTAAAATTTTGTCTTCCAGACAACCATAAAATGTTGTGATGGAAAGTCACTATAGAGCTATGGATTTACTTTCAGTGGGGCCTTTTTTTTTTGTTTGCTATCTGAAGAAAGCTGAGATAGGAAATGCACCCCACTGGTCCCATCCCTCCCAACCTTTCTCCCTAATGTGCTTTTATTTCAAGTACTTCAGTAGGAATTACTAACAAGGGGGAATAAGTTTTAACTGATGGCTCAGATGGAAAATACACTTATTAATCATCTGTGCATGTCTGTAGCTTGAATCATGTCAACTGGATTTCTATTTTCTCAGTGGAAACGTTTCGCTCCTTATCCAAGGAGCTTCTTCAGTCTGAGCAAAGTTGGTAAGGGAATCCTAAATATGTTTCTAGGTAGCTGTGTGACCTTACACCTGGGGCTAGGTCATGGTTATATTGAGATGTTACACAGGAAGATGGGGAAGAGGCCTCAGGCACAATCTTTCCCCTATTTTCCTTCCTGCTTTGTCTTCTGTGCCTAGGAAGATTAAGACCATTTCACAAGCTCAACAGCAGCATGGTGACCTTAACGATCCTCCTTTAGATGATAAAAGGACTTAAAATAACATCTCAAAATAACCATGACCTAGCCCCAGGTGTAAGGTCACACAGCTACCTAGAAACATATTTAGGATTCCCTTACCAACTTTGCTCAGACTGAAGAAGCTCCTTGGATAAGGAGCGAAACGTTTCCACTGAGAAAATAGAAATCCAGTTGACATGATTCAAGCTACAGACAATTCCACCTGGATGACTGAGAACCTTCATAGACATACATCTGTGGATGCTTTCTGTTGTTTTATAAATGCTTCCAGATTAAGGCTTTTAATCATGCAGATGCCTGGTTTTATTTATACATTTCCTTACAGGTTTGTCTGACAACTTTTGTTAGGAAAGAAAATTTGTGAAAGAGACAAAGGAGGCAGAAATGAGCAGCTTTTAGAGTCGTCCCTCTGGAAGTAACTAATTCTCCATTTTGGAGAATCAGTGCTTTATGAGAAGAAATCCCAGCCCTTTAACATGTTTGGTTTATTCAGTAGTGGCGGCCTGCATTGTATAAATATAATCTGTTGTAAATGCTGTTTAAGATATGCTCTGGCAGGTATTGTGTATTTTATTATCTATTTTGACATTTATGTCCATTTCTCCTTGCTAAGTACAGTTCAGAACCTTTCCAACCATGTTGTAATTTACCACCTTGTGTTAGAAATAATTCCCCTTCAATGATCAGCCTTGTATCAACTGGCACCAGGGTCTTTCCTTCTCCAACTTTGCAGTCATATAAAATTGCTTTGATGGTTTTGTAGCAAGGCACTTACCAATCTCTCTAGGAAGTTTAAAAAGGAAAGGTTGTGTCTGCTGGATTCCAGGGCTTTCAAGGAGAGGGGGAAAAAAATCACACACACAGCCACACACAGCCACATACTGTGCAGTTGCCACAGTCCCGTGCTTGATTTTCCTTGTAGAAGGTAGGCCCCCAAAACTTTCTGGAAATTACGAGAAACGGAACACTTCAAGGGCACCTGTTACAGTGCCGTATTTTTGGAAATGCAGAGCCCTGATAATCCTGATTTTAATTTACAGTGGTAACTTTAGAATCTGGCACTGTCCTTTCCGGTTTCTTGGAAATCTTTCCAGCACGTTGTAGAAGGCTATTGAAGATATGTACCAGCAAGTTTGGCTTGAAGATTGCTTACACATCAGTAGGAACTACTGAGAACACGTAAACTCTTCAACCCAATGGCCGCAGAAGCTAATACTTTATTTTATTTATTTTTATTTATTATTTAAATTTATATCACAATAATATACCACTGCCCCAGTGGTGTTAGATCAAAGTTGATTCAACTTTTACAGCTTTGTGTTCTTCTGTTATTCAGTAGACACATGAACACAGATGAAGATACATTTGGGCTTCTCAAACACAAAATATATTACATAGATATATCTGATGTGTTGCTTCCTTAAATAATCTTGGTGTCATAAGTCACATCTGTAGAAATGGGCATCTTGTAAGGGACCATGAAGCAAAGATCTCTGTTGAAAGAAAATGTGTGGAACATTATCTGTATCTGTTATCATTTCCAGCTGTTCTTATTTATCCATCCACTATTTGATTTAATTGCTTGCATCACTTACTAGCTAGGCTTCCTCTGTCTAGCTAAACAGTTGCTCTGATTGCAGTCTACTTTAGGCTTAATTTGTTTAACTTACTTGCTGCAACAGGCTTTGCATGGATTTTCTTTCTTTCTTTTTTTTTAGTACTGTGAGGATTTTAGGCAGCACAATGGTTTTTAAGCCTCCCCTAACCTCCAAAAGAACTGAAAAAAAGAGGCTAAAACTTTGGGGCTTGTTCACTTTAGGGGGAAGGTCTGTGTGGGCTTCAGAAGTGTCACTGCTGAGCAGAATATCACCTCTGGGCCTCGTTTTTGCCACCCTGGCCTATTTTTTGTGCCTTTTTCTTGGTAGCCAAGATATATGGGGTGCTTATATATGTGTTTAGTAGTTCTGGAATAACAGAACTTTTCTATGCTTATGTCTATTGCAAAAACCGTATGTCCTTGTACTATAATAATTATTTTAGTTTAATTTTAGAAAGTGGAACCACATTTATACCAACAAGTAAGCAAATGCAACACTCAGAAGGGAATAGAGCAGGGGTGGGGAACGTCCAGCCCGCAGGCCGTATAAGGCCCGGGAAATCATTTGGTCTCTAAAAAGTCTTCCATATAATGGATTGCTTCAAAGATGCTTGTGTTGTTTTCAAGATGTATAGTATGTATAGGGCTCAGCCCTTTCAAATTGTATAGTATGTTTAGGGCTGAGCAGCAATGGGAGCAAGAAGATGGTGAAGGTCAGCTAGGACAGCAGGGGCCCCAAAGTGCATAGATGGGGGGAGATAGGTCAAGGGGGGGAGTTGAAGCGCCCTTGCGGTTGTAAGTGCGGGCGGGCTGCCAAGGGCCCGAATTTTGGTCCCGTGACCGCGTGGGTGCTGCAATGGCTGTAACTTCAGGGACGGGTCGTAAGTCCCTTCATTCAGGGCTGTTGTAACTTCGAACGGTCGCTGAATGAACCGTCGTAAGTTGAGGGCTATCTGTATTGCTACTGCTGAGCCACTTATTGAGGTGGTGTCACCTAAAACTTTGCATCTTCAGTTTTCTATGGGTGATGAGGAGTTGGCTAGAAAACACCAGGCTCTCCAGATGATCAGAGGATTGAGTCCCCAGTCTTTTGCAATGATGCTGAAGAGAGCCTCTCAGGTCCTAGCAAGCCACTCGATGGAAGCTCAGCCTCAAATCTTGTTGAGCCCTCCCATATTGTGCCCCATTCTTTTAATTTCAGTGTTCTTGAAGGAACACAATCTTCCAACTGAAGGCTACTCCCTAACCTCAAAGGGCATCAAACTGCACCAACTGAGCCAGTTCCATCTGTGAGCTCATGTCCCTCACAAGTCTCTGTTCCTGCAAAGCAATCTTTTGAAACACCCTCATCTGCTGTAATTGAAGACCACATGGGACTAACCAGATCATCAATGGAGGTATTGGACCCTAACTGACTTCCTATGATAATGGCTCAATCTCCATTCTTTCTTGGAACATAGCTGGCATAGCAAAGAACACGGATATATGTCAGTCACGGATAATATACTTCAGATTTGAAGGGAAAGAGGTGTGGGCATTTGTTTAGGACAAGTCAGCAACTCCTTAAAGTTGCTGTATCTTTTCCTGGGACTACATGGCTGCCCTGCACAGCTGCAGAGTAATCTCAGGAAAATAGGTTTTTGATTTAAGGAGTTGCTGACAGATGGTATGTTTGTTCTGAAGCACTTTTTCCCCCTTCAAATCCCAAAACTTGCACCATCCCTAGTAGTCATATAAATATATATTTTTTTAAAAGTATAGATTTATTAGAACTTTGGACTGAAAATAAAAATTACAAATAACTATTGAAGATAGACTTCTGTGACTTTTTAAAATTTGGATCATATGCATTTGCAGATGTTTATACATATTACTGTATTATATTACTGTATTATACTGTACTATACATATATATGATACACACACATGCATGTTATATATAAAACATATATATAATACTACATATTTATTATAATATAATAATTATTATAATTATATAATTATTATATAATTATAAATTATATAGTTATTATATAATTATATATTATAATTATATAATAATTATTATAATTGTTGATCGCAAGATCACAAGTTCAGAGGTTCGAATCCCTAGCCCCGCGTGACGGAGTGAGCTCCCGCACTTGCTCCAGCTCTTGCCAACCTAGCAATTCGAAAGCATACAAATGCAAGTAGATTAATAGGTACCACTTCGGTGGGTAGGTAACAGCATTCCATGTGTGTCATGCAGCCATATGACCATGGAAGCGTCTTTGGACAATGCTGGCTCTTTGGCTAACAAACAGAGATGAGCACTGGCCCCTAGAGTTGGACACGATTGCACAAATGTGCGGGGGGAACCTTTACCTTTTTATTAATATAATATAATATAATATAATATAATATAATATAATATAATATAATATAATATATCCATATATAATACCAATATTATATATAGTAAAGGTAAAGGTTTCCCCTGCACAGTCGTGCCCGACTCTAGGGGGTGGTGCTCATCTCCGTTTCGTAGCCAAAGAGCCAGCGTTGTCTGAAGACGCTTCCATGGTCATGTGGCCGGCATGACAAGCGCGGAACGCTGTTACCATCCCATCGAAGTGGTACCTATTTATCTACTTGCATTTTCATGCTTTCGAATTGCTAGGTTGGCAAGAGGTGGGGCGAGTGCAGGAGCTCACTCCGTCACGCGGGGCTAGGGTCTCGAAGCTCCGAACTTGCGACCTTCTGATCGACAAGCCTGGCGTCTTAACCGCTGAGCCATCACGCCCCTCATTATGTATAGGTGTGTATATATTAAATTTAGGCACAGATGTTTCCCACTTAGTTTGCAGATTTGTAGTGTTGTAGGTTGAATATAGTTGACAGGCCATGAATGAAAAAGGAGGCTGAAAATTAGATTAGATTAGATTAGATTAGATTAGATTAGATTAGATTAGATTAGATTAGATTAGATTAGATTAGATTAGATTAGATTAATCTGCTTGTTCTGAAGAGGATTATACTCTGTCTAAGGAGAAATTTTGGATCCAATTTTTCTCTGGTTTCCCAGTTTGAGGCAACAGGCAGGAACACCTTTTAATCACCTTTCACTGGTACATCAATTACATCATTTTAGAAAAAATTGCATCGTTTGAGAAAAAATGACCTTAAAAGTGTGGTACATGTGCTGTTAACTTCATGGCTTGACTATGATAAAGGGAACGTCTGTGTCGTGTCTGGAAACTTTGGTTGATACAAAATTTGGCAGCCAGATGATCTTGAGTAGAACCCCAAAGGCAATATTGTTATATACAATAGAACAATATGTATATATGCTTAAGGGACTACACTAGCTGCCAATTTGTTTCTGGGCAAAATAGAAATTGGTGGTTATTCCCTTTAAAGCCCCACATGGTTAAAGTCCAGGATCTTTCTACATGAACCTATATATTCACTGACAAGATAAGGAAGGTCTCCCACAGTTGCTACGAGCTTGCCCGGTGCCAACTTTGGGTCCTACCTTCTCTGTTGGCTTCCCAACTCTTTGGAATGTATTCTGCAGAATTGAGGGGACAAATGTTTGTATAAAAGGCTATTAAACATGTTAGCTCGATGAACATCTTCTTGAACAGGTATTTTAACGGCTGATGAATTGCTAATTTTGATGATTCATTGTAGCTGTTTTGAAACTCCACTTGCTGGTGGTATAGTATGTTAAATTAGTAAAGGTGTTGTTTTGTGTAATTATTTAAAGGCATTGGGTGTTATTTGCTTAATCACAAAGAACAGATCTGATCATAGAGAGAACTCTACTTCTTGGACAGGGGTCTAACAGGTGTAGCATCACAGAGATACCATGATGGAAGGCCAAAGATTTTACCTAATTAGTAACATGGGGAATAGCTTGTAAATATTAGTAAAATGGGGAATTCAGTGCCAAACATTGTTGGCTTATTTTCTTGTTATTGCTTTGTTTATATATCTTTCTTTAGAAACTTGACATTGGTTGTAATTTCCATTGATACTGATTTGCTACTACATTCAGAATCCAGCTGTTCTCAGCTTTTGAAAAGATGGTAAGAAAATAACAAATAGTATTTTGGGAGCTTATCACCCAGATTTTATGTTTCAAGACAGCCTTCTCAAAGTTGGTCCTGCCAGATGTGAGGGGAATACAGTGCCCTGAATTTTTAGTCAGTGTGTCCAAAGTAATCCCAACACATCTGGAGTATCCCAAGCTAAGGAAGGTTCCATCAGGAGAGGAGGAACATATCAATTCTGCACAATTTTTTCCCCATCCCATTCCATCTGTCATAATCCAGTCAAAAGTGTGGTTACCAGTGTTTGGCGAAATTTGTGCACAGGATAGCTGAGCCACAGTTCCCATGAATTTTTAGGGGAAGGGGGAATAGAAACTCTTAAATCAGTTACAAAATCTATGGCAGTCTTCTTCAACCTGATGTCCTCCAAATGTATCGAATTGCAATGTTTATCATCCTGAGCCAACATGGAGGCCCAAGTTGAGAAAGGTTGGTGTATGATATAAATGCTCTCTGTGTCTTCACCTGAATGAAAAATATGATCAACAATCATATTTTATATTACAATATGGTATTAGTTGCACCTGCTTTTTCTTGTATATTTTGGGATGAATCTAGGGTGAGTAGAACAACTTTCTGTACTATGAATGCCCTCCAGATGTGTGGACTGGACTTTGCATACAGCATTCTTAGCAATGGGTTTGTTTTCTGGGGGGTTCTGACTGTTGAAGTCCACACATTTAGAGGGCAACTGGGTTGGAGAAGGCTGGACTAGAGGCAGGGATGAAAGATTTCTTTAAAAAGCAGGTAAGTAAAAGAGAGACAAGGATAGCTTTTCAGGAAAGAGTGAATGAATCTGCACCTGTTGGAATCCTTTCTCCTAAATCTCTGTTAAAGTCACGGATACTTGCATCTGTGTGCCATGACTGCACTATCAACAATGTGCAATGATTAACCAGTGATTATATGATTATGAGAGCCAGTTTCGGGTAGTGGTCAAGGCACCAGGCTAGAAACTGGGAGACTGTGAGTTCTAGTCCCGCCTTAGGCACGAAGCCAGCTGGGTGATCTTGGGCCAGTCACTCTCTCTCAGCCCTGAGAAGGAGACAATGGCAAACCATCTGAAAAACCTTGCCAAGAAAACTGCAGGGACTTGTCCAGGCAGTCTCCAGAGAATTGGACATGATTGAACGGATTTTTAAAAAATATATATTATGGTCATTGTTGCTGTTGTGAATTTGCTTTTATAACAACTCTGTGACATGTGATAGAATCAAGTTCTAGTTATTGGAAATAACAGCATCCATTTTACACCAGAGTATCCATGCAGGTTGATTTTATGTTGATCCCATTTTTTTTCCTGAATATAGGGGGGGGGAAGTCTTTGTAGCAACATAAGTTAGATTTTTAACCTTTCTTCTTCCTCTTCTTCCTCTTCCTCTACTTTTTTATCTACTTTTTCTTTCTTTCTTTTCAGAAGGTAACAGGGGCATCTGGTGGAGCTTTACCAAAAAGGAGAAACACCAAGCTATTTTTAGGTATTGTAAAGAGCTGTTTTCACACCCTTCTTCTGACTAACCTAGGTGCATGTATCTTTATGTTTTGAGTGTTCATTCACACTGGTTTACGTACAAATTCTATAGGTGATGGGGGAGGCTTTTGAATTTAAAAAAATCACTGTATAAGCTGCAGTCGTATAGAGGGATTCCTACATTGTCTTGAGAATTTCTTTGGGATACTGCTTTTCTTTTCCCTTGATCCCTGCTTGTACTTTACAAATGCTTTGCATGACTTAGTAAACTGAACCATGAATCCTTTCTTTGTGCTACTGAAGGTCCCACAGAAAGAGACAGAACAACGGAGAGGCTAATTTCCGACTCTTGAGGAGCTCTTTGCTAGTCTGAACACAAGCCCTTTGTTCTGATTTAATTAATAACATGTTTTTTTTATCTGTCTTAATGCTAAGAATTCAGTGGCTCTTGCTTGAGTTAAAGCTTGAATGCGGTTATAATCCACATTTGTTTTGCTGAAGTCAGTAGGGTGTAACTTGGTAAAGATGATAGCCTCACTGTAGATGTATGCATATTTGTGCTTATAAAATATGTATTAGGGTTGTAACCCTTTTTCTTGACAGTTTCCCCTGCCTTTTAAGAGATAAAGAACCAAAGGAATGGGACACCTTAGAGCAGCGGTCCCCAACCTTTTTGGCACCAGGGACCAGTCATGGAAGAAAATTTTTCCACGGACCAGGGGGGTGGGGTTTGCAGGTGGGAGCCAATCATGTGCACCGGGGTGGGGTAATTGCGTGCACCGGGGACAGGGTTTGCAGGCGGGAGCCAATCATGTGCACCGGGGCGGCGGGGTTTGCAGGCGGGAGCCAATCGCACGCACCGGGGCAGGGTAATTGCGTGCACCGGGGGGTGGGGTTTGCAGGTGGGAGCCCCGCGGCCCACTTCCTAACAGGCCGCGGCCCACAGGTTGGGGACCCCTGCCTTAGAGGAAAGGAACTGGGTGAAAAAGTTTACACCGTGAAGAGTTATGTCAAATGTTGAGGTTTAGAGATCGGTTGGAGTAATTGTGAGTTTTATTTTCTATCACATCCCATTTCTTTTTCTCTCTTTCACTCTCTCAAATTCTTTTCATCCTGTTCATCACAAAAGAAATTTGTGAATTTTAGTAAGTTCTTACATTAAAGCCAGGGTTGGAAGGGGAATGAAGCAAAAGAAAATATTATTCATACTTACTGGCCAAGTTCAGTTTCAGTGTGGAATTTACTATCTACTTGCTGTGCAGCAGACAGAGCCCTCGAGTCCCTTTACCTTTTGCTGTGCAGCTGTGAAAGATGAGCTTGCCAAAATAAAGATGTGGCAACTCAAATTTTGCATCACAAATAATGATCCAAAGCCAGACTTTTAAAAGGTAAGCACCCAGTTCCCATTGCTTTGGTGAACAAATCCATTATTTTTGCTTTTACACACATTCAGAAATCTTTAAACCTCAAGTTCTTTCCACCTTGCTGATGAAGAAATGAGTGTATTTTGGATCTCATCAAAAAATAAAGGGTACTTCCCTCACCCTAAATTCAACTGAGGTGATTTGAAAGTCAAAAGGTTATGGGGCTGGGATGGAGGGCTGAACCCTATATGCTAAGTTTAAAGAAAGACATTGGGATTTTTTGGGGTCTACAGATCTGTAGTACAACGAACAGCTTTACTAAATATAGCAAAACCATTGAAAAATGGTGATGGAAAAGGGAGGGATATTAATTAAATCTACAAGCCCTGTTGATTCCACCTGCTTTTATCCAATTTGTACCCTGAAAGCTCTGTAAAACCATTAACTGAGGCTTATCACGAAAGACAATAGGGCTAAGCCCCCTCTGTTTACTTTATAATTTGAGCATTTATCTAAGGCAATTACCTGTATTGGACAATTATCTCCTTCTTCCAAACCAAGGAAGTATCTATTTTAAAATTGATCCAGAAAAGCTGGTTCAAAGCTAGTTCAAAACTAGTTTTATAAAGTGTGAAAGGAACTTGGGTGTAATAAGCATTTGAGGGAACATAACAATATATATAAGGGGCATATATATAAGGGGCGTGGTGGCTCAGTGGGTAAGACGCCAGGCTTGTCGATCGCAAGTTCGGAGGTTCGAATCCCTAGCCCTGTGTGCGGAGTGAGCTCCCGCACTAGCTCCAGCTCTTGCCAACCTAGCAATTCGAAAGCATGCAAATGCAAGTAGATTAATAGGTACCACTTCGGTGGGTAGGTAACAGCGTTCCGCGCGCGTCATGCGGCCACATGACCATGGAAGCATCTTCGGACAACGCTGGCTCTTTGGCTAACAAACGGAGATGAGCACCGGGCCCTAGAGTTGGACACGACTGCACAAATGTGCGGGGGGAACCTTTACCTTTTAAACTTTTAACAATATATTTCTGTTAAGCTTTAAATAGGTTTTTGCTTAGTTTTGCCTTTTATTTTTTTAGGATTATAATGGATGACTCCATGTTTCTAGAAAACCCCATTAGGTCAGAAATGTATGCACAATTGCCATGTAGTAAGGTAAGTCTAGGGAATGAAATCCTCTGCTCTTGAGGTTAAATAGCAAAGAAGGAGTTTGCTGGCTGTTTTGATTCTTTGGAATTTCCCTAGAGAGCAACAGCTGCTGTGGAGAAGGAAAGAAAGGGATCTAATCTCCCTCAGGCTGTGGAATAAAATCTTCCAGAATGCAGGAAACACTCTAACTCCCACAAATTAACTAGAGAAAAGGCCAATGGAAAAAGCAATGTTAATTTGGTTTTTTATGTGCTCAAAGAAAACCTTGCCCAATTTCCTTGAGGAATTTTTTTTCTCTGAGTCCTAATTGTCACCACAGATGGTCCTGTTCATTGTTCAGTCTGCCTGTCTTGAAGCCTAGTCTTTTTCCTAAGCTTGACACCCATCTGTGCAATCTTAATAAACTCTAAATGCAGTTTTAAATAGATATTTTTGCCACCGATTTATGCCTTGGGTTATATTCTGACAACATGCCTCAGGCCTCTCAAGACTGACTATGAGATATTGGAGTTAAGGTGCCTTCGTGATTCTCAATTAACAGAAAAGGAAGGACATTTTTCTCCTTTTGGCCTTGCTCTCATGACCCTGGTTGAGGGGAAGAGAAGAAGGCTGTGGCAGGAAATCATTGCTGCATCATCTAAAGCAGTCCTGTTTGGGTGGGGCAGACCTGCAGTAGAGGGAACCTTATATGGGTATTTTAGTTTTAACAAGAAGATTGTTGTTGTTTATTCGTTCAGTCGTTTCCGACTCTTCGTGACTTCATGGACCAGTCCACGCCAGAGCTTTCTGTCGGCTGTCACCATCCCCAGCTCCCCAATGGTTGAGTCTGTCACCTCCAGAATATCATCCATCCATCTTGCCCTTGGTCGGCCCCTCTTCCTTTTGCCTTCCACTTTTCCTAGCATCAGCTTCTTCTCCAGGGTATCCTGTCTTCTCATTATGTGGCCAAAGTACTTCAGTTTTGCCTTTAATATCATTCCCTCAAGTGAGCAGTCTGGCTTTATTTCCTGGAGTATGGACTGGTTTGATCTTCTTGCAGTCCAAGGCACTCTCAGAAGTTTCCTCCAACACCACAGTTCAAAAGCATCTATCTTCCTTCGCTCAGCCTTCCTTATGGTCCAGCTCTCGCAGCCATAGGTTACTACAGGGAATACCATTGCTTTAACTATGCGGACCTTTGTTGTCAGTGTGATGTCTCTGCTCTTAACTATTTTATCAAGATTTGCCATTGCTCTCCTCCCAAGAAGTAGACGTCTTCTGATTTCCTGGCTGCAGTCAGCGTCTGCAGTAATCTTTGCGCCTAGAAATACAAAGTCTGTCACTGCCTCCACTTTTTCTCCCTCTATTTGCCAGTCATCAATCAAGCTCGTTGCCATAATCTTGGTTTTTTTGAGGTTTAACTGCAACCCAGCTTTTGCACTTTCTTCTTTCACCTTCGTCATAAGGCTCCTCAACTCCTCCTCGCTTTCAGCCATCATAACAAGAAGATTCCTAAGGTGAATTCCAACTTAAAAATAATGCTGAAATTATTAAAATTACCAAAGTCGTAGCATGTAATATAGCCTAAAAACAATTAAGTTTTAAATAAAAAATAATGGCAATGACATTCTCTCTGCTAATTCCCATATCCCCTTCATCCCCAAATGTCTACATTATTCTTTTATACAGCATCTGGTAGATGTGTTGGCATTGCAACTTTCAAAATACCCAGTTAGCTGGCATCCTCTAGATGTTTTGGGACCGCATTTGGAGGACATCATACTGGAGAAGGTTGGTCCATGGCCTTTTTCCCCTTCATCTGATGCTCAGTAGCATTAATGAATCCCTTAAAAAGGTAAAGGTTCCCCCCGCACATTTGTGCAGTCGTGTCCAACTCTAGGGGCCGGTGCTCATCTCCATTTGTTAGTCGAAGAGCCAGCGTTGTCCAAAGATGCTTCCGCGGTCATGTGGCCGGCATGACGCACGCGGAACGCTGTTACCTACCCACCGAAGTGGTACCTATTAATCTACTTGCATTTGCATGCTTTTGAATTGCTAGGTTGGCAAGAGCTGGGGCGAGTGCGGGAGCTCACTCCGTCACACAGGACTAGGGATTCGAACCTCCGAACTTGCGACCTTCCGATTGACAAGCCTGGCGTCTTACCCACTGAGCCACCACGCCCCTATGAATGAATCCCTTGCCATTCCCATAATTCAGTTTCTGGTTAAAGAGAAGCAGGGTGATGGTTCTAGGAACTAGAACTTGGCTCACTGTTTTCCTGAAGTTAGCAAAATGGCTGTCTTGGGCTAAAATGTGGTTTAGTAGCCAGTAGCATAGTCAAGAGCAATCAGTAACTATAAGAAATTCCTGACAGGTTTCAGTTTGGCATAATCGTTTTGGATTGTCATTAGGTACAAATTCCTTATTAGTCCACTAGGTGACTATGACCACTCAATTTCTTCTTATACTATGAAAATATACTTTGCAAAAGCTTGCTTATTTTCTTTTTAACACCTCTGAAAAGATTTGCATTTTAAAAAACTCTTGATATTTTATTTACTATTATTTATTTAAAGAATTTATATGGCTGCCCAATTCCAATATTGCAACCCTGGGCAGCGTGCAGGAGACCCCCAAAACAAAACAAGATAAACAATTTTAATTCCAATCCAAGATGGGAACTTCAATCAACTTGGCCCCAAGGCTCGAGGAAAAAGCCTAGTTTTTACTGCCTTGCTGAAAACTAACAGGGTTGAGGTCAACCATATCTTGCAATGTGGCGGGGGTGGGGGGGATAGGGAGATTGTTCTAGAGGGCAGGTTCTACAATGGAGAAAGCCCACCTCCTGGGTCCCATCAGAAGAGATCTGAAACAAGCACACCCTATTGGAGTGTGTGGGACAGGCAGATGTCACTGGGGAGAGGCAGCCCCATAGACGTCTAGGATATCCAGCAGCCTGTGCCAAGACATCAAATACAATCCAGCTGCAGTTAATATTGTTTTCAACACCTGATCATACTTGCATTTACTATTTTAAAGGGTGGCAAAGGGACAGATGTAATGAACATGAATTTGAGTAAACTCCGGGTGACAGTGGAGGACAGGAAGGCCTGGCGTGCTATGGTCCATGAGGTCACGAAGAGTCGGACACGACTAAACGACTGAACAACAACAACAAAAGGGACAGAAGATGAAGCCATCATGCTCCCATAGCCATTACGAGCCCTTCCACTATCAAAATATAGATAAATAGAGCCAGTTTGGTCTAGTGGTTAAGGTGCTGGGCTAGAAACCAGGAGTCTGTGAGTTCTAGTCCCGCCTTAGTCATGAAAGCTGGCTGGGTGACCTGGGGCCAATCACTCACTCTCAGCCCAACACACCTCACAGGGTGGTTGTTGTGGGGAAAATAGGAGGAGGAAGGAGTATTAGGTATGTTTGCCACCTTGAGTTGTTTATAAAAAAAATTAAGGCGGGATAAAATTAAATAAATAAATATGGGATCAGATGTCAGTTCCATTCCATTTAATGAGTGACAGAAACAAACCTTTTCCCCAGCCATCACTTAACCCAGCTGTACAGTTTTGTAGTCTTGGTGAAACATTTGTGAGTTACAGTGCTTTCCTCTTGGCTCTTAATAATTGCCAGAGATAGCAACCTCTATTTGCATAGGTCTTTTCTGGTTCAACCTTTTTCCCCCTAATCTTCTGGAAAGTGCAGTTCATTTAGCATTCACCTTTATAAATGTAGGTATTATTTTGGAGAACTTCAGGGAGGAGGAGGAGGGTTACGTGACTTATTTTTTTTACTTGGGCCAAAGGTGCATCTATTTTGGGGATGGGGCAATGGTTTATCAACAGATCTCAGACCTTCATTTTAGTAATTATGAAAATAAAATCATAGGCTCATTTAACCCAGTACTGTGTACTTTAACTGGCAGGAGCTCACCAAGGTTGAAGCTTGATGGTTTCTGTGACTGCCTCATATTCTTTTAAGTGGAAGTATCCGGAACTGTACTGAGTTCAAGCATGGGCTTCATCTCAGAGCTATAGGGCTTTATATTTTCTTTATAATGCATGATCTTGGCTGGAAATGGAAGCCCAATTCTTGCATCTAACTGAGAATTGGTCCCTTAGAACAGGTTTGTGCAACCTTCTTCAGGCCAAGAGAGAAATACTGCCAAAATGTTGGCGCTCTCAGGGCATAAGCTAAAGTTGATATGAGTATAATTAGTTTAGTTGATTAGGCGCAAAGATTACTGCAGACGCTGACTGCAGCCAGGAAATCAGAAGACGTTTACTTCTTGGGAGGAGAGCAATGACAAATCTCGATAAAATAGTTAAGAGCAGAGACATCACACTGACAACAAAGGTCCGCATAGTTAAAGCAATGGTATTCCCCGTAGTAACCTATGGCTGCAAGAGCTGGACCATAAGGAAGGCGGAGCGAAGGAAGATAGATGCTTTTGAACTGTGGTGTTGGAGGAAAATTCTGAGAGTGCCTTGGACTGCAAGAAGATCAAACCAGTCCATACTCCAGGAAATAAAGCCAGACTGCTCACTTGAGGGAATGATATTAAAGGCAAAACTGAAGTACTTTGGCCACATAATGAGAAGACAGGATACCCTGGAGAAGATGCTGATGCTAGGGAAAGTGGAAGGTCAAAGGAAGAGGGGCCGACCAAGGGCAAGATGGATGGATGATATTCTGGAGGTGACGGACTCGACCTTGGGTTTCTGGGGGTGGCGACGGCCGACAGGAAGCTCTGGTGTGGGCTGGTCCATGAAGTCACAAAGAGTCAGAAGCGACTGAACGAATAAACAACAAAAAAAATTTAGTTGAGTATAATTAATGTAATACAATTAATGTGCTATTCTCCATGGGCTTAATAGAGTGAGCGCCCTAATAACTTTAAGAGTCTATGGGAATGGGCAGCTCTAATTAATATAATAACAACAATAATAATAATCCTCTTTTGTCATATTAAAAATGACAGTACGATGGCAACTTTTGGAGGATTTTTTTTAAAGATCTGGCTGCAGAAATCGCAGCCCATGTGGCCTACCCACATCTATTTTGGATGCCCGAAAGCTCCTGTAGAAGCTGTAGGACCAAAGGTTGAGGCCGGTTTTTGCATGACAAAACCCTCATAATAAAAAATATAAATCTTTTATAGGATTTTTAAAGGATCTGCTTATGATTAAGCAGGAAATTTGTGGCAGAGATTAAAATACAAAGAGAAAGTCTTGATTCTTGGTCTGTTGCGTTGCTGAATTCTTTGATACTTTTTCAGATAATAGTTTGTTTTCCCGTTTATAGGGGCAACATGAGGGTCACTCCCTGTTCCAAATTATTAAATATGAAATTTAAATATGTGATTTCTGTGTTCATCTTAACACGTTGTGGAAGCAATTCCAGTGTGACCAGTTTGACAGAAAGAGCTAATTAGCTCAATTAGCCAGGATAGATTTCATGGCTTGACTCTAGAGTTGCTTCTCAACACTAATTGCAAAACTTTCAGTGATCAGAAGTAAAGAAGGATTTCTGTATTTGCAAATGCAAAAATCTCAGTGTGGGAAGGAAAACCTCTAATTTAGCCAACACAGAATGTGACATGGATGTGATTCAATTTATTTAGTCTTGCATCAAAAGATACCTTAAAAGCATTTATTTATTTATTTATTTATTTATTTATTTATCCATCCATCCATCCATCCCTCCCTCCCTCCCTCCCTCCCTCCCTCCCGCCTTTATTATTTTTATAAATAACTCAAGGCGGCAAACATACCTAATACTCCTTCTTCCTCCTATTTTCCCCACAACAGCAACCCTGTGAGGTGAGTTGGGCTGAGAGAGAGTGACTGGCCCAAGGTCACCCAGCCGGCTTTCATGCCTGAGGCGGGACTAGAACTCTCAGTCTCCTGGTTTGCCATTGGCTCCTTCCTAGGGCTGAGAGACAGGGACTGGCCCAAGGTCCCCCAGCTGGCTTTCATGCCTGAGGCGGGACTAGAACTCTCAGTCTCCTGGTTTGCCATTGGCTCCTTCCTAGGGCTGAGAGGCAGGGACTGGCCCAAGGTCCCCCAGCCGGCTTTCATGCCTAAGGCAGGACTAGAACTCTCAGTCTCCTGGTTTCTAGCCCAGCACCTTAACCACTAGAGCAAACTGGCTCTCTTTAATGAATCCAGACTGAACATTTGGTTTCATTCTTTTTTCTAATGCTTTTTGAAGTGAAAACATTTACAGATACTAAATTATTTTTCGTGCTTTCTATATTAAAAATATCCTTAATTTGCCTTAGGCAACCCAGCAGTAATTACAAAGACAGAATGCAATTCCCCTCCCTTTCAAACTTAAGTTTGGGTGAATTGGTATCCTATCACATTCACGGTCTGCAGTGAGGCATGCTTGAACCCATGCATAGGGATGTGGTTGCCTGGCCCCCATGAGGCAATCTGTGGATGCTTCATTCACAGTCCTTCTGCACCTTCTCCCAACTCTTAGGAAGGGCCTGGTCTTTAAATGCTGCCACCATCCAGTATTCCAAAGAAACTCCTACTTAGGAGGAGGAAAGTGGCAGACATCCTATCTTAGCTTGTTTTCCCCTTTTCTGTACCTTAACCAAGTAGGGAGATATATGTGCCAAGAGTGTGTTGATTCTGGTAAGAATGCAAGCCTGTTATATCAAGAACATATGGGAGTTGAAAACAAAAGAAAGGGATGGCAGTGGTGTCTATAGGGTTTATCTCAGAGGATACTCTTCAGCCCGGCATACACGCAAACATGCAAAAGATGCAGCCAGGATGAAGAACAAAGCATAACACAGGACCACACTTCAAATCAGTCCCATCAAATAAAATCCAAAACTTGAACTCACATCGAGGTCCACTATTTCTTCCTTGCTCTCCAATCCTAGATTCCTGGGAATTGGGGCGTTGGTTTACATGGCTTGGAGCTGACCCTGGAAGAGAGACTCTACTCCTGGTGTGTGGGAAGGGACAAAAGAGATGAAAATGCAGCAGAGCTGCCCCTTCCTCCTTTTGAAAGCTGATCTGTCTGCTCCCAATGGGTTTTTGAGTATTTGACTTTTGTGGGTTTCGATTGTCCCCTTTGTAGATTGAGAGATTAGATTTGATGGACAAATCAGATGTATGATCTGATTATCAGATTTAACTCTGAATTTTGGGGGATGAGATTCCTACCCATTCACTACAGGATTGCTTTCAAACTGAAGTAAGATAGGCGGATTTGCTTAGAAAATGATTTAATATGTCAATGTGACTAATAACATTTTTGCAAGAATCCCTCTTTGTCCTATTTCAGTTTTATTCTGCAAGGCGCGCATTTCAGAGTTGTGACTAAAGTGCCATATTTAGCAATGGAAGAAATTCTAGTAAAATGAATCATAAAGTTCAAATTGCCACACGACTTTTTTCCCCAAGTAGGCAGCTAATGGTCTCAGGCTGCATCTATTATTCATGGTCACTTCTATAAAAGCTGGATTCATTCTGTGATATGGCTTAACGCTGCAGGAGGAACTGCTCCCACACCTCTCCAAAAATTCTGTCCTAGTTGGTTCCATGTAAGCATTCACAGAAACAGACAAGTGCTGGATGGTTGCTACACAGTGTTTTGTTTGAAATTGCCCCTGCTTGCTCAGAAAAAAAGAAAGCGGTAAGAGGTCAGGGAAACACTACAGAGATGTTAGGAGCTGAAGGATATAGAACAGCGGTCCCCAACCTTTTTGGCACCACGGACCGGTCGTGGAAGACAATTTTTCCACGGACGGGGGGGGCGGGGTTTGCAGGCGGGAGCCAATTGCGCGCACCGGGGGGTGGGGTTTGCAGGCAGGAGCCAATTGCGCGCACCGGGGGTGGGGTTTGCAGGTGGAAGCCAATCGCGCGCACTGGGGGCGGGGTTTGCAGGCGGGAGCCCTGCGGCCCACTTCCTAACAGGCCAAGGCCCACAGGTTGGGGACTCCTGATATAGAAGGTGGTTTTGCGCTAGCACTTTCCAAGTCTAAACAGGCCCATCTCTCTTTCTCATTTTATGAGAATGTCCATGGCATGTTCTCCAAATCCCAAATGTTCTCACTGACCCTAAGAGATTACCCATCCTTCTTGGAAACTCAAACTCCATAAAGTCAGGAAATTGGAAGATAAGTCTGATGCCCGTGATCAGTAATTGTGTTTTGAAGTGCTGTGCAAAAGACTCATATGCTTCATAGGATTAAGACAGCATGGGACAGTTTGGGCTGGATTTCTGGATTTGGGCCTGAACTGCTAAGAAAATACTGTAGGCATTTCTGAGGGAAATACATAAACAAGCAGAGAAAGTGTTTTTTTTTTTTTAAATCCTTACCGATCATAGGGTGTATCAGCACCATTAACAACCTGGCTTCCAATTTACTGGTTTTGTGGAGCTTAGCTTAATTCTGTTTTACCGTATTCATTGGCAAACTCAGACTTCTCCTAGTAATTTACCTTCCTGCAGATTACTCTGTGTGAGCAATTAATATAATCATGTTTTCATTTCAGGGCAAATAACTTTCTTTTTTAAATGGGTACATCTCAAAAATTAAATGAAGACAACATTTTTTCCTAACTAAAACAAATAGTGTATTGTCGAAGGCTTTCACGGCCGGAGTTCGATGGCTGTTGTGGGTCTTCCGGGCTGTGTGGCTGTGTTCTGGAAGTTGTGGTTCCTAACGTTTCACCAGCATCTGTGGCCGGCATCTTCAGAGGGCAGGAGCACAGACAGAAGCGAGACACAGAGCGGGCACAGAGAGATCGCTTCTGTCTGTGCTCCTGCCCTCTGAAGATGCTGGCCTACAATACAGTTTACTGTATCCCAAAAGAAGAAAGTCTATTGGTATTTATTACAGTTCTCTAATTGTGCTTTATGGCTGGAAGATGTGGCTTTCAGGTAGAGGCTGTAATTGTGTTCTGATTTACCAGGCAATAAATTGCACTAAACAAAATTCAGTTTATGTTACCTAGGACTAGTAAGCTGCTATGAAGTAGTGGGCTGGAATGCAAATGTAGACATTAACCTGCTGGTCTCTGGCCTCAGAGCTACTGCTGGATGAAAGTTCTGTGTCAACATTTGATTGTAGATTACCTCCATGGCTTCTGTAGTTAGGGCTTTTTATTCCCTCTTGCTGAGGTTCCTCCAGTCTTTTCTGTCTATAAATCTTCCATTCTTCCACAAAATCACCTTGCAAACATGCTTTTTAGGCAATTTCATGCCTGTTCCATAGGGCAAGAAAAAGCTATGTTTTAGCATCCTACAGAGGAAAAAAGGGTTAAGGTTCTCCATCTCTCATGCTGGAATCCCATTCCATTTTGTAATGTGTAGTTTGACCCTTGTGAAATCAGAGTTCATAATGAAATCAATAGGAACTGAACATAGGATATATTAGATTCCCTCTGCAAGATTGCTGAGGGTGCTGACAGCATTTAGCTGCAGAGCTTAGCCAGCAGTGACTAGCTGTGGTGGATTTTAGTGAGGCAGGAAGACCTTAATCATGCTTGAACTGCTGCTTGGAATGAAGACTGAATAAATACTATCTCAGCAGTAGTTTTCACCAGAACTTGAGAGGACCATACCCTAGCTGTCTAAAGTTTAGAGAAAATGTATAATTTTCCAACATTTTTTAGCTTGCAGGTTTTATGGGATTGAGTTGAAATGTGTCAATTTGTAGACCTCATCTCTCTTGATAAAATAGTTAAGAGCAGAGACATCACATTGACAACAAAGGTCCGCATAGTCAAAGCAATGGTATTCCCCGTAGTAACCTATGGCTGTGAGAGCTGGACCATAAGGAAGGCGGAGCGAAGGAAGATAGATGCTTTTGAACTGTGGTGTTGGAGGAAAATTCTGAGAGTGCCTTGGACTGCAAGAAGATCAAACCAGTCCATACTCCAGGAAATAAAGCCAGACTGCTCACTTGAGGGAATGATATTAAAGGCAAAACTGAAGTCCTTTGGCCACATAATGAGAAGACAGGATACCCTGGAGAAGATGCTGATGCTAGGGAAAGTGGAAGGCCAAAGGAAGAGGGGCCGGCCAAGGGCAAGATGGATGGATGATATTCTGGAGGTGACAGACTCAACCATGGGGGAGCTGGGGATGGCGACGGCCGACAGAAAGCTCTGGTGTGGGCTGGTCCATGAAGTCACGAAGAGTCGGAAGCGACTGAACGAATAAACAACAAAAGACCTCATCTCATCTCATCTCATCTCATCTCATCTCAGTAGATTGTGAATGCTAAATACCATTTTTATGTGCAACACAATATTAAGGCTCATAATGATGGAACTCTTTTTCTCTACTTGCTTTAATTTTAAACTGCATCAGTGTCATTCGTTAATATCAGTTAATGCACACACAGAGATAAAGCTCTTTTTGAGTGATCAAAGTTGATGGTATTTTCATAATTCTTATAATATGCTACAATAGAGCCTTTCCTCCCATTCCTACTTTGATCTAATGTCTCTTTTCATTTGTTGTTGGTTAATGAAGATCTTCTTTTGCCAGATAGTTTCCTAAGTGTTAATAAACATGAGCTGTTGGATGGTGTGCATTTGTGAGGGTATCTCAGGGTTGGTTTTGTTAATTACTGCTTTGATTTTGTGATTTTAGACAGAGTGTGTTATAATTTTTAATAGCAGCACACCCTGTGGCTCCTATTACTGTAATTTCAAGAAGTTGGAGGTGGCGTTTGTAGAGGGTCCATGTTTCACAGGCGTACAGAAGGGTTGGTAGTACAGTGGCCTCCAACTTCTTGAAAGATTCCATCAACGCTGCCTCCGAAAAATTCTGCAAATTACTTGGGAAGATAGGCAGACTAATGTTAGTGTATTAGAAGAAGCGAAAACCACCAGCATTGAAACAATGATCATCCAACATCAACTTCGCTGGACCGGCCATGTTGTTCGAATGCCTGACCATCGTCTTCCAAAGCAGCTACTTTACTCCCAACTAAGAATGGAAAACGGAATATTGGTGGACAGCAAAAGAGATTCAAAGACACTCTCAAAGCTAATTTAAAAAAATGTAATATCAGCATTGAGAACTGGGAAGCCCTAACTCATGAGCGTTTCAATTGGAGGTCATCCTTTATTAATGGCGCTATGGACTTTGAAGAAGCACGAGTACAGGGCGAAAGGGAGAAAAGAGCTAAAAGGAAGGCACGTCATGCAAACCCTCATCATGACCGTCTCCCACCCGGAAACCTATGCCCTCACTGTGGGAGGTTGTGCGGATCCAGAATTGGCCTTTATAGCCACTTATGGATCCACTAGCCTAGTGTTTTTCAAACTTGGCAGCTTGAAGATGTGTGGACTTCAACTCCACACATCTCAACATTGAAGTCCACAGATCTCAATGCTGCCAAGTTTGAAAAACACTGGGCTAGCCTTTAAGGTACCACAAGATTGTTTTATTTTCCTGCAGTGGACATGGCTACCTCACTGGAAATCATCACTGTAAGGATTTCCCTACTTTTGCAGAAGAGTTTAGGAGAGCTCCAGAGACTGCAAATTTCTTTGTGGAATTTTTGTTGGTCCCAGTAAAAGTATTGCCAGATATGAATTTTGGATGAATGTTGTTAGAATTGGAAGAACTGAAGAACGTTGGTTTATAACTTTTAGCTGAGATTAATTTTAAGAACAACTGTGGTAAAGCAGTTAGAGCAGTTCTTCTAGTCTTCAACAACGTTAAACTCATTGCAGTTCTATTCTAACATGCCAGATTAGGGAAACCTGGATGAAAGTATTGGACTGAGGTTATGAAGACCCATATTCTAATCCCTACTCAGTTCACAAAGTGGTCTTTGGGCCCACCACTTCTCTTTCATCTAAGCCATCTCATGAGTTTATTAAGAGGGCAAAAATGGAAGAGAATCAGTTATGAAATCTTGAAGTCTTGGAAAGAATGGCAGGCTGTTTATGAATTAATAAAACAACTTAAAACTGGGAGATTCTTAGTTGCCAGCAGTCTTACTCAGTTTCCACACAGCACTGGCTCACAATCCCTGGCTTTAGAAATAGGATGGAATTGGGGAAAATGGAAGAATTTGCAACCTGGGGTCCCTTGTGCCAGGAGTGACTGGCTTGTGTTTTTCTATGTGAGAGTGTCTCTTCCGTTGTTTTCCTTGCTTGAATGCAACAGTCCCCTTGTTTGGGAGCCCAACTCAGGATCTAATAATCCTGCTATAATTAGCACATTCAGTTAGCAACATCTAAACCTGATCTGGGCATGTCTAGTTGCACAGCTTTCTTTTCCTTTCCCCTCCAGCATGTCAACTTCACGGCTTCCCTGTCTGCCTGAAGCCGGGGCACAGCTGCTGTTTTCAGTCAGCTGGTGATGAGTGTTTGTCATCGTCCAACACTAGGAGTGACGCTTGTTCAACTTGACCAGATGGTAGACGAAGGAAATTTCCTCCACAGAGAGCTCGCCCTAAAATAACAGCTTCTCACTCCTCTCTCCTGTGCATGGCCCCTGCCTCACCTCACCCTTTGCGGGCTGACACCATGCCTTATTTTGCTTTGCCCGCTGAGGTCTGTTCTTTCTCGTGCCGTTCGGTGGCACCTCTCTTGATGACGGCACAAGTTTTAATTGTGAATTCTGATTCAGCTTCAGAGAGCTTCCAGCCCCTTAGAAGGGAAATAGGCTCTGCTCTTCACATTAGCACTTCTAAATCCGTGGAGTCCTTAGTGCTCTCTGAGTTTGGTTGTTTGCTTGCAGACGTTTCATTGCCCAACTAGGTAACGTCATCAGTGCCTGATGACGTTACCTAGTTGGGTAATGAAACGTCTGCAAGCAAACAACCAAGTTCAGAGAGCACCAAGGACTCAACGGTTCAACCTTGAGCTACAGAGATTCTCTTCTTTTGGAACTTCTAAATAAATCTCTTTTAATGGGATTGGCTGATGGCAGTGGAACTTCTATGAAAGGAGAATGGAACAAGGCTCTTACGATTATCTGTAGGCACTTTGAGGAGCTTACCAATTTTGGAAAAGAAGTCTTTATTCAAAATAACTGCTGGGTCATACAAGTGTAAAGGCTTCTGGAGAACTACATAGTTATTTCTACATATAACATGGAAGTGTACACATACACATGTGCTACTTCTACTGTTTCATCACAAATGGGGAAAAGATGGAGAAGGGGATTTCTACTCAAGAGAACCTAGTGTTATTGGATTAAATAATTAGCCCTTACTAATTAGACAATGAATGACTCACCAGATGTTGCTAGACTACAACTCCTATCACCGGGCTTTAAATCCCAATTAAGTAATAAGACATGCTTTAAGAACTCTTCCTAATAATATTGGAAAAGCATGTGATCGCATAGTCTTCTCTAACAATGTGAAGAAAAGTGATGCTATTGAATTTTGGGTCAGTACTGCAAGTCTGATTGTGCTATATCTCATCTCCTTCTTAGACCCCAGTGAATCAAGGAGGTGTCTGCCTGAACTGCTTCTGAATATTAACTTGTTTCCCAGAACTTAAAGAATGTTTCAGCCCTCTTTGCTTATGTACTTGCATATTTCTGTCAAGGTTGACACCCTTACTCTCTATACCTTGTTCCTGCCACTTGGGTAGAGATGGTGGTCCACCCTCCTCATGGGAGGCACGCTCCCCTCTTGCCAAGTTCTACTGGGTTGGCTGAGAGACATCACCCTGTCCTGCTGTCCCCCTGCTCTCCAGCTGGGGGGAAGTCACTGGGAGGAAACAGATAAGCAGCAGGGGCATTTTCCTCCATCTGCCTCTGCTGGAGAAGGGCACCACGACTCAGGGTCTCCTTGTGCTCTGTTAGAGGATGGTGGGAAAGGAGCGCCGAAGCAGGAAGCAGCACCTGTGTGGCATCTGTCAGCAAACCCCAGTGAACTTGGCTGGGAGGAAAGAGGAGAGGAGGGCACCTCCGGATCAAAGGACTGGCAAGCAGACAAGCCCAAGGTGTGAAAGCGCCTCATTCGGAGATGCTGTTTGCACAGAATAACCTGGAAGGTTGCATGTGGGCTGTTAGCTTGGGTTCGCTGTGTATCAGTTAGTTAGTTAGTTAGTTAGTTAGTTAGTTAGTTAGTTAGATAGATAGAGATAGATAGATAGATAGATAGATAGATAGATAGATAGATAGATAGTTAGATATCCAAGATCTGACAGAAACCACAAAAACCAAAATAAGGGAGAGGAAGAAAATCATTCAGGACAATCTGCAATGAAATGTTTGACAAGAAATGCAACGTTAATACTGCTGATGCATTTTGATAAGTCTATGCCATGTAGCCATGGCTAGTACACCAAACGTAGGGACACTGTTGTTAACTTGAAGGCAGGAATCTGATTGGAGATAAATAATAGTTGCTTCCTCGGTCCTTTCTCTTCTGCCCAGGATATCCTTTAGAATGGCCATCAAAATAATATTTAACCCTCTGATTCTACTTCTAGTGCACTGTAATACAGGTAGTCCTCGGTTAATGATGGCAGTTGGGACCGGAATTGCCATTGCAAAGCAACACTATCATAAAGCGTGACTTCACATGACTGCGCCACTTAACGACAGCAATTCTGGCTGTCCCAGTTGCTGTCGTTAATAGAATAGAATAATAGAATAGAATAACTTTATTGTCATCCCACTATACAAGTGCACAATAGAATGAAATTTCGTTGCAGTTGGCTCACAAATTCACTCAAGCAATAAAATACTAATGATAATAATAAAAAAACCATAATTACTATAAAATACCCATTCTTATAAAATATACATTCTTAAAAAATATACATTCTTTAACTCACAAAAGAACCTATTTGGCATTCAAGAATCCAATAGCCTGGGGGACAAAGCTGTTTCCCAATCTGGCTGTTCTACATCGGATACAGCGGAACCTCTTCCCAGAGGGTAACAAAGAAAACAAACCATGATGAGGATGGGAGGCATCACCACATTAAGTGAATCACCACGGGTCGTTAAGTGAGGACAACATTCGGTCACCATTTGCAACCTCCTGCCGGCTTCCCCATTGACTTTGCTTGTCAGAAGCCGACAAAGAAATTGTAAATGGCGACCACGTGACCGTGGGATGGTACAACGTCATAACTGACATCGTAACATGATCGCAAGGATGTTGCAATGGCCGGAACTCCAAGGACCAGTCGTAACTACCACTTGTTCAGCACCATTGCAAGTTTGAATGGTCACTGAATGTGTGGTCATTAAGCAAGGACCATCTGTATTTTGTTTTGGGTTCTGAAAAAAAAATTAAAAATGGTGATGCTGATGACAAATCCCTAAAGAACTCACGAGTATCATTTTACATCAAGCTTATATGCCTGTATTCTATTCTCCATGAAATTCCTCCTATGATTAGGAATTATCTAGAGCAGCCTTCACAAACTTGGTTACTTCAAGATATGTTGCAGCCACAACTCCTATATTCCCTGCCAGCATAGCTATTGGCTGGCATGGGATTGTGGGAATTGTGGTCTTTAGAAATCTGAAGGATCCTATATTGGAGAAGGTTAGCTTAGAGAGATCTCCATATAAGCCTTGAGATTGTATTAATTGCTGCTCCAATTGTAGGCTTCTTTGTATTTATAGATATAGCTGCAGGCTAGTTTCTGCTACAATCTAATTTTCATGGAAGTTTGTCTTCATGTTTCTCTAAGGCAAGCAGGACCAATGGGTGGCAGAGCAAAATGCCTGGAATAAATACTTTGATTTTTTTATTACCACGTTCCCTTCAGGAGCTCAAAGCAGTGTGCAGAGCACTGCCTCTTTCAATTTTTCCTTACAACAACAAGCTCATGAGATAGATTGGGTTGAGAGAAAGTGAATGGCCCAAAGTCACCTAGTGAGCTTCTATCACTACTGGTGGACTGGGACCTGCATCTTCCCAATGTTAGTAGTCCAATATGATAACCAGCAGGGGGCGTGGTGGCTCAGCGGGTAAGACGGCAGGCTTGTCGATCGGAAGATCGCAAGTTCAGAGGTTCGAATCCCTAGCCCTGCGTGACGGAGTGAGCTCCCGCACTCGCCCCAGCTCTTGCCAACCTAGCAATTCGAAAGCATGCAAATGCAAGTAGATGAATAGGTACCACTTCGGTGGGATGGTAACATCGTTCCGCGTGCGTCATGCCGGCCACGTGATCGTGGAAGCGCTGGCTCTTCGGCTAACAAATGGAGATGAGCACCGGCCCCTTGAGTTGGACACAACTGCACAAATGTGCGGGGGGAACCTTCACCTTTTATTATCATAACCAGTACCCTACACTAATTCTCATTGTGATCTGGGCTTGAGAGCCAAAAGTTTCATAGAGAAGGGACTAAGTGGAGGCCTGAACTGAACTGAAATTTTCCAACCATGAAGCTTTGGGGTTACCTTGGACCAGTGGTTCTTTCTCAGTCTCACCTAACGTACAAGGCAGTTACACTGATAAAAGGGAGAGTGCCATTTTCACTATCTGCACATTTGTGGAGATAAACCAAGGATATGTCTGTAATAAATAGTCCATTCTCTATAATAAGCTGATATTTTCTGAGGAGACTTGTTTTTTCCCCTCACTGAGTACTTTTTCCTCAGTGGTAAAAGACCCTGGTAATCTACCTGGCATCTTTCCAACCTGCTGGAGATAATCTTTGTTGGAATTTGGTCATTTGTGTGCAAGAACAAATATTGAACACAATATTGATTTGCACATTTCATAATGGATTTGCAGCTTTCATATATAGAAACCAGTAATAAGAAAGGAATTGTTGCTTTTAATAGGTGAATTTTATCCCACTTTTCCCGTTGCTAAACAGGCTAGGTAGGACTTTCAGGTTTCACAAATCTACATGGGACAAAGTGTGCATGAGGCCTCTTAGAGCTCCCTTCAAAATCAAATGTCATTTTAGATTCTCACCCCTCCACTTACCATGATGATTATTTTCACACTGCTTTTGAATATCCAGCAGCTGGCCTCATTTTCCCTTCCTTGCCCGGGCCAGTGTTTCCTTCAGCCACCTAGAGATGGTGGATGCTCACTCTGTCACGCGGGACTAGGGATTCGAACCTCCGATCTTCCGATCGACAAGCCTGGCGTCTTACCCGCTGAGCCACCACGCCCCTTAGGGTGTCATTAGGCAAGAGCTAAACAGAGGTAAAGCTCGGATGGGGTGCTCAGAAGGATCTGGGCATATGGTGTTTGCTGCAGATGACTTGGAGTGTGTGTTTTCTCACTTCACCTCTGCGCCCATAAATGAGCGGTTCAGCTGTTGGTGAAAAAATTCTATCATCACACATGTCGTTACCAATTCTTTACAGGACTAAAGAGACATCTGCTTGAGCAGCCTTAACCTAGTTAATGCATTGTTGCTTATTTTTCTGCTCCATCGATGCTCTATTTTTTTCCTCTCTCGACAGATCTTGAATCTAACAGCGATTTAAATAATGATGATTATGAATATGAGGATGAAGCTAAACTTGTCATATTTCCAGACCACTATGAAATTCCTTTACCCAACATAGAAGAGTTGCCAGCACTGGTGAGTAAATGAGAGAATGGGATAGCAAAGAATGGGACTGAAACTAACTTTGTGGGTTGAGGAAGCCAATTGGCTATTTCAGCATACAGGAAACACTTGTATAGACATGTTACTGCCAATTATAGTTGCTAGAGCAGAGCTTTCCAAACTTTTCATGTTGGTGACACACTTTTTAGACATGCATCATTTCACGACACACTCTTACAGCAGGGCACAAGGCAGGCACTAGGCCCTGCGCAGAATCACAGCAGGTTTGGAGGCAGCAAGGCACAAGGCAGGCACTAGGACCTGCGCAGAATCCTGGCAGGGCTCGGAGGCAGCGGCAGCCGGGACACACCCAGACACTGTAGCCGACACACTAACGTCCCGACACACAGTTTGGAAAGCTCTGTGCTAGAGGGTCATGCAAAGATGGTCAACTGCAAGCTTCTGGCATCTATTTTTTAAAAATTACACTAATTTATTCTATTTGCATACCACTTTGTCAATACAGACCAGAGTGACTTAAAAAAACAATCATCAACAATGTCCGCAGTAAATATAACTAAATTAAAACAATAACTAATCAAAGTGGCAACAATACAAGGATAAATTATAAAAATAGTGATGATGAGAAATAAATAAAACACATCATAAGCAAATAAAATAAAATAAATCAATGTAAGTAATTTAAAGCAAAATAAATTAAAGATGGTGAGAACAAAGTACTCCACGAAATGCTCTGTGGAAAAGTTTTCTTCAGTAGCTTCCTGAACATTAGAAGGGATAGAGCAAGCCTTAATTCTAAGACAGTGTTTCTCAACCTTGACAACTTTAAGATGTGTGGACTTCAACTCCCAGTATTCCCCAGCCAGCATGCTGGCTGGGGAATTCTGGGAGTTGAAGTCCACACATCTTAACGTTGCAAAGGTTGAGAAACACTGTTCTAGGGGAAGGTATTCCACCACATTAGAGCAGTTAACTGAGAAAACAGCACCTCCTGGCCTCCATTTCTGTTACTTCACAAAAGCTGGGTATGACCCAAAGCTGCTCTCAGGAAGAACATGCTGGATAGTCTGATTCAGGTAGAAGAAGATGGTCCTGCAGATACCTGGGTGCCAAGCCAGGTATGTCTTTATAGGTCAAAACCTGTGTCTCTGAGAATTCCCAGTTAGCATCAAAGGTCTGCATGCAGTTAGCATCAAAGGTCAGCAGGGCAAGGTGAGAAAATGCTTACAGTTTAAGATGTCTAGAGAGTATCTCTGAGCACAGGGATTTATTTTCATGATCTGAACTGAAATTTGCACAAACCGACCTGTGTCTATTCTGCTGCATCTCAGGTTTTTGCCATTTCAGCAGAGAAAGAGAAAGGAGGTGACATTTCATTGGTCCTCCTTTTTAGGCAGTTGTTCAGAAATCCTTGCAAATTCTGTTCCACCTTTTTCGCCCTCTAAAGTAACTGGCTAACTGTGTGTGTTGTGAATGACAGATTCACTTATATCAATTCTTACCTCTCTTTTGAATTCACTTAGAGAACCTTAAGCACATCAGAGTTTCTCAACCTTAATTCCACTATTAATCTGCAGTTTCTGGATGCAGTTAGTGTAATTTATACAACAATTCAAAGGATTACTGAGATTATGTGTAGGATACACTGGATACTCCAGAGGGCTACCTGAAAGTTATACTATTGCTGGCGCTCTTGGTTACAAGCCAGTAATAAAAAGCAGGACAGAACAAACCAAATGATCACTCTGCCTTCCTTTGATATTCAGTTGAATTTTCCTTCCACTCCAGGTGACAATAGCTTGTGATGCAGTCCTCAGTTCGAAATCTCCATACAGAAAACAAGACCCAGACTCATGGGAAGAAGAGCTGCAAGTCTCCAAACATGCCAACACTCTGGTGCAAATGGACAATGGGGTCAGGATTCCACCAAGGTGAGGTTGTTGGGCTTCATACACAAAGAAGTGAATTATTGGGTGAATCCAAGAACCCATGTGATCCAACTACCACTCTTGTATTAGCCAATCAGATACAGCCTTTGGGAAACACAATGGTGGTAACACCCTACTCTCTCTCTGAGTGACCCTACCTCTGAACCTGGAAATTTCATTTAGTCATCAGGGCGAATAACTGCTGATGGACAAGTTAATGCAGGAAAATGTCACCCTTTTATTTAATATTTTATTTTTCCAAGACAAAACATTTGCATAAGCTGCCCCCCTCCCTACAAAAAAAAAAGGTATGTAATCTTTGTTTATTCTCCTCATTGCGGCTTTGCCCAGCTTTTAGTTTTTGAGTCATACAGTCTATAAACTGTATATGCAACATTGTGGAATATGTGGAGGAGAGGATTCTGAGGGTCCAAAGGACACAACCTCACTTATGGGGATCAGTTGCCGTGTCAATTTTGTCACTGAAAGTAGATTCCTTGTTGGTCATTGCCATACTTGCTACCTTTACAACTGCCTGAATGTGAGTGTCGTATGGGAGAGCTTTATCTTATCAATAAGCTTTGTCTTATCAATGTATATATTTCCCCATAATGCAAGACCAGATCTCATTTTGGGCAAGGATGAGGAATGACATAATGAGGAAGGTGTGGGGATGACAAAGTCTAGGAAGCAGCTGAAATGTATCACAGGATGGTAGATGTTGGACTGGTTGTGGGAGGCAAAGCTGAGAGGTAGCGTGCATGCTTTAGAACTCGGGTGGCCCAGGTTCTACTAACCAGGGTTTGAAGAAGTGTGACTGAGACAGACTTCTGCTAACGTGTCCAGAAGTACTACTGATTAGAATAGTAATGAAAAGGAAGCTGTTCTGGTGGATGCAATCCAGTGCAGTGAGGAGTGCTCTGAGCTCTACATTGGAGAAACCAAACAACCTTTGTACAGGAGGATGGCCCAACACAGGAGGAGCAACACCACAGGACTAGAGTCAGCAGTTTACCTTCATCTAAAGGAAAAAGGACACTCATTTGAGGACATTAATGTTCACATTTTAGACAGGGAAGATAAGTGGTTTGAGAGAGGGGTCAAGGAATCCATTTATGCCAACTTGGAAAATCCTTCCTTGAATAGAGGTGGGGGGCCTCAGGCACAATCTCTCCCCTATTTTCCTTCCTGCTTTGTCTTCTGTGCCTAGGAAGATTAAGAACATTTCACAATCTCAACAACAGCAAGGTAATCTTAACGATCCTCCTTTGGATAATAAAGGGGCTTAGAAACATCTCAAATAACCATGACCTAGCCCCAGGTGTAAGGTCACACAGCCACCCTAGAAACATATTTAAGGATTCCCTTACAAACTTTACTCAGACTGAAGAAGCTTCTTGGATAAGGAGCGAAACGTTTCCACTGAGAAAATAGAAATCCAGTTGACATGATTCAAGCTACAGACAATTCCACCTGGATGACTGAGAACCTTCATAGACATGTTCTGGTGGATGCTCCAAAGGGCTCCTGGCACAGATAGAGAATACAGAGCTGTCACTTTCTGAACTGATGAGGGGGTTGGGGGAGGGGTGAAAACTCCCATTTTGCTTTTGTTTCTGTACACTTGAGACTCTGACTTATGATGGCTGAGGGACAAAATATACTCCTGTTTCCTTGAATAGGTAAATAATATGTGTTTAGTATAAAAATAATTACTCCTCAAATCATAATGCGATTTTGACATGTTCAGGTTCAACCAAATTGCTGCAGATACGGGTTCTGGTTGTGACTTCAGGTATCCTGAAGACATTTCTTTCCTCCCTTCGACTGCTATTGGCATCTCTTGCCAACTGAAGTGGGATAGGATAGGGTAGATGATGTAAAAATTAGAATAAGGCAGAAATGAAATATATATAATTATGGTTATATATGGTTAAATATAAATATAACCATGACCTAGCCCCAGGGGTAAGGTCACACAGCTACCTAGAAACATATTTAGGATTCCCTTACCAACTTTGCTCAGACTGAAGAAGCTCCTTGGATAAGGAGCGAAACGTTTCCACTGAGAAAATAGAAATCCAGTTGACATGATTCAAGCTACAGACAATTCCACCTGGATGACTGAGAACCTTCATAGACAATAAGGCAGAAAGTTCAGCATGGCCTAATTTTTTTTTTCAAACACGGTGTGGCATATAGAACAAAGCTGAGACATTTTTAGTCCTTCAGATACTACGGTTCTATGGGTTTTTCCATATCTGACCAACGGCTGTGCTGGAAGGAAATGGAATAAAACAATATCTGGTAATTTAGAGGAGCCAAGGTCTTGGGTAAGATCTGCCAGATCACAGCCACTGGCAGAGATTATTCCCTCCTTTGTGTCATGTAGATATCTGGCTTAACTTCTGATTTGAAACTAATCTTACTTTCTGTTCCGCTCATTTTCTATCTGCCTAGCAACTATTCCAAGTGTCTGTCTGCAGCTGTTTACATTTCTTTAGAAGCATTTACAGCATTAATCCATTATTTGGCTTGTGTAAAGTACATGAAAGTTAATTCCATGATTCTGAAATGTACTGCAGTCCATTATAGGTTTTTAAAAAATATATAATTTCTAATAGATCATAATTTTCTTTATCAGCAAGCTGGAGTTCTTTGCTTTAATTTCCGTATTGGTAAGGAATAATCAGGAGAGGACATCTTGCTCACATTTATTCCTCCTTTTCTCTCTTTCTATCCCTCCTCCCACCTCACTTCTGAAATGTATAGATTAAACATGCCTTAAAGCCCACTATCTCATATCCCATATATATGTTGATGGCGCTTTTTAAGTAACTTATTAGTTTTGAAAGATTAGTGGGGTGGATTTTCTAAAATAATGGAAAAAGGAGGTGGTCTCTTGCTAATTTTTTATTTTATTATTTTATTTACTTATATTGATATTTATACCCTGCCTATCCCCTCCCTAGCGGAGGACTCTAGGCAGCTTACATACACATATACATTTCATGTTATACATTTCATGTTATACATTTTCAATTTAACCACGCGCTAAGGGAAGGGGTAAGGGAACCGACTCTTCCGAGGCTACTTGGACTACAAGCCCCACAATGCCTTGCGTCGGAGCCGGCTGCCGATGTCCTGTAAATGAAGCTGCTTTTTCCGGGATCCATCGTAGCCACCGCCGTTCCAAAGATCTTCTGTTTGGTGGGCGACCCCCGACAGGACGCCAGCAATTTTACCCACTTAAGGTGGTACCCATTTATCTGCTCGCAAAGCTTTTGAACTGTTGGGTTGACAGGATCCAGTCCCTGGTGGTTCTGAGGCAAGAGTCGGCTTCATGCTGGCTGTTTAACTCTGGCAATTTGTTTTGCAGTGGCTGGAAATGCTCCAAGTGTGACTTGCGGGAGAATCTTTGGCTAAACCTTACCGACGGGTCAGTATTGTGCGGCAAATGGTTCTTTGATGGCAGTGGAGGAAACGGACATGCGCTGGAACATTACAAGGAGATGGGTTATCCCTTAGCAGTGAAGCTTGGAACAATTACTCCTGATGGTGCAGGTTAGTGAAAGCTTGTGTTGATGACCTATTGTACATCAGCAGCCTTCCGATATCTGTACTTTGTTTTTCACTAGCACTGTAGAGATACCTGCCAGTGGACTTGCCAGATGACAGCATTTTGGCTAATCTTGAAAAAGTTCAGCAGGAAATCCCAGGGGTGTAGACTAGACTAGGAGCTTTTTTAAAATTCCCAAAAATGCAGAAGCAAGCTATTCCTATATTGTTGCTAAGAAAACTGCATGGACACTCCCATGTAGTTTCCAGAACTTAAGCTTGAATCTAGGGACACCTTTTTATATGCCTGGCAGCATCCACTGAGATAATTCCTTAGGCAAAATTGCTGGATGCCTGGGGGCAGAGAAATTCTCACCCACATAATTGTGAACATTGGGAGATGGTAACAAATGCACAGGTTACTGATGGTTAGTTGCCCTGCTTTCGGACTGCAGCTCTGAAGCGAAGATACTTCTCTGGATAGTCTCTGTTCATTTGCATGGTGCTGGCAGAGGTATTATTTACATATTCCATGTTATTCTAATGCTTAAAGCTTAAATGAGAATGTCCCCTTGTACCTGATTGCCATGTAGTGGCTGGAATTACCTTTCCGTAATATACAACACTAGACAATGTATTTGTGGCTGGAGGTTGTACACATTTGTATGTCAGTAACATTACTGAAGAAGATAGTGGTGAATTTTTCTATTCGATTTGATAGTATATTTATTTACTTTTGCATGTATAGCCTACCTTCCTGTTTGTTTCAACACTGAAGGCAGCTTACAACTAGGGATATGCAAAAAGTTATGTGCATGGACTGGTCAGGTTCGGGTGGTCCAGGCCAAACAGTTAAGATCTGTATAGGCAAAGATCTAGAGCAGTGTTTCTTAAACGTTTTTCTCTCAGGACCCCTTCCCGCTTTTAAAAATTATGAAGGAGGAGTCCTAAAGAGCTTTTGTTTGTATGGGCTATAGTTACAGGTAGTCCTCGACTTACAACCACAGTTGGGACTGGAATTTCTGTCGTAAGTCGTTGCAGTCGTAAGTCGAGTCACCAAGTGACCGGATCCGATTTTTACGACCATTTTTTACAATGATCGTTAAGCAAATCCAGCTTCTCCAATGGACGTTTTTTGCCATTTTTTGCCGGAAACCAGCAAAAAAGATCTCAAATCGCGATTACATGACCACAGGACACTGCAACCTGTCGTAAATGCGAGCCAGTTGCCAAGTGCCCAAATTGCAATCACGTGACCGCGAGGGTGGTGCAAGGGTTGTAAGGGCGAGTACAGGTCATAAAGCACTTTTTCCGAGGCTTTCATAAGTTTGAACTGTTGTTAAACGAACGGTCGTAAGTCGAGGATTACCTGTATTGATATTTACCACATTAAAAATTAAAATGGACACATTCGCTGCCACTTCTGCTTCTCACAATTGTTTGATGAGATTTTAGTATTATTTTTCAATGTAGGTTGGCAAGTAAATTTGATTTCGTGGACCTCTGAGAGGGTCTTGTGGGACCCCAGGGGTCCTTGAACCACACTTCGAGAAAGACTGATCTAGAGTGTGGGGCATCAGTGTTCTAAGGAGAAAGGCAGCAGGAAAATAGCAAAACTAGTAAAAAATAGTAACGGTAACAGTTGAGCAAAGATAAGGGAGAGGAATCCATGGGGGCATTCAGAGAACTTTTGATTTCAAGCACTGCTGCATAGGCCATTCAGAGGGTAAAAAGGGGCAAAGGACGTCAGCCTTAGCCTACTCTTCTACAAGATTCTTCTGGAATTTGTCTTGCCCAAACTTGGAGTGATCAAGATGTTCTGGATTTCAGTTCCGCTAAACTCCTGAGCCACAGGGTGTTCGTTTTGAGCATAGAACGAAACACACTTTCCATTTTGTGCATGTTTTGGCTTGTCACAATAAAAATACAGAGTACAGGACACAACAAAATGAATACAGTTGAAATAGGTTTAACAAATTTAAATGAGTTTTTAAATATAATTAACAGTTAAAGGTTGTTGAAAGTGGTGTGTTTTTACGATGTTCCTAAATAGTGGGGGAGGGGGAGTGAAATGCACATCCTGTGGGAGTACATTTTATAGCCTGAGAGCATCACAGGAGAAGACACTTTGCTGTCTTGTCTATGAAGGTTCTCAGTCATCCAGGTGGAATTGTCTGTAGCTTGAATCATGTCAACTGGATTTCAGTGGAAACGTTTCGCTCCTTATCCAAGGAGCTTCTTCAGTCTGAGCAAAGTTAGTAAGGGAATCCTAAATATGTTTCTAGGTAGCTGTGTGACCTTACACCTGGGGCTAGGTCATGGTTATATTGAGATGTTATTTTAAGTCCTTTTATCATCTTTGCTGTCTTCCTAATAGTTGGCGAGAGGCTCTTCAGAAGGGCCTCTTCTGCTTACCTGATGAATTGGGCAAGTTAATAGTGGGAAAGATGGTCCTATAGATAATCATTAGTCCCGAAGTTGTTTTTGTCTTGTTTTAATCAAAGTGGGCTTGATAAAATTACCTAGAAGCCCAATCTATCTTAGCCCTTATTGGGGCTGCTGGAAATTGGAATGATCCATGGGGTGGGGTGGGGTGGGGGCGATGATTCACTGGGTAACAAAATGGATCTGGAAGGTACATGCAGCTGGAAGGGAATTCATCCTATGGATGGCAAATTGCTCATCCTGGCCAAGAAAAATGCCATTTTGGCCACCATTCTACACGAAGTTGATACCAGTCCTGATCCTAAAAAGGCTGGCTTCTCCTTCTTGTTTCAGTGATGCAAATAAAAAGAAATCATGCCTTTTTTACTCTTTGTTGTGTATTTCCTCATAGGTTTTGAGAACGGTGTTAGATAAGTGCCCAAGTAGAGTACAGATGCTTTCTCTATAACCCATTGGCATAATTGGAATTCAGGTGGCTCCCATTATTGTTCTCCCGTTCATGCTATAAATAGAGGAGGAAAGTAGGGATTGTCAAGGAGATGAATTCTGGATCTCATATTCCATTTTTCACTTTTGTGGAATTGTAATTTATATAATACAATGTTTATGTCCTTTTCCTAATTTTATTATGTGAAGCATGCTGGTCTGCTAGAGGGTTGAGTGCCTGAGATGTGTTTGAACTTTTTTTTTTTTTTGGTGCCTCTGAGTCAGTCTTGATTCCTGGCGATTGCCTGGACTAGTCCCTGCAGTTTTCTTGGCAAGATTTCAGAAGTGGTTTGCCATTGCCTGCTTCCTAGGGCTGAGAGAGAGGGACTGGCCCAAGGTCACCCAGCTGGCTTTGTGCCTAAGGCGGGACTAGAACTCACGGTCTCCTGGTTTCTAGCCTGGTGCATTAACCACTACACCAAACTGGCTTTTTTGAACTTAGACTCTTTTAAATAGAAATTAGCTGCTGTGTATTCCAAAGCAAAATGCTGGATGAGGCAAATTGTGCGGAGATATCAGATATCAGATATCATTGGTATACGCATGTGCACTTCAAACAAAGGAAAAGATGCTGGGCAGCACTTAAAATGGGCAGAGAGTATGCAGATTCATAGGATTTTCATCTAAATCTGAACACTCTTTAGCTGCAAAGTTGACCAATGTATCTCTCCTTCAAAGCCACTCCAGTTCTTTGTGTCTTCTTTCATCACTGCACAAAACGGATCTGGTATTCAGAAAGCAAGTATTCACCTCCTAGCCATCTGCAAATTTAGAACAAAAAGGTCTGCAGGGCCTTTTGACATAGCAGTGTTTATCACACAGCTCTCGAAGGCTCTGTAGTTCAGCTAGCAGTTCTCTAAGGTTCATCCTACTTTTTCTCCTAATATTCTTCCAGAATTAATGCTGCATCACAAAGCCAATAAATCATTGGATCTTCTGGTTGCAACAGAAAAGGGCAAAGTGAATTCTGTCCTTGGGTCCTTAGGGAATTGGGATAAAATTTATCAGAGGATGCTAATGCTGTTCATGCACCCTTTGTGATGAAGTGCTTGACATACCGCTCTGGAGGGCTTCCATCTGGCTAAGAGGGGATCAAAACATATGATCTGAAGTCACTTGGGTAATATTTGGCTGGAGCATATCATTAAGAAGGCCAGTGAATTATGTTGGAACTCAGCCTAAGCATGAAGTTTTAATAAAGGATTTCACTGTAAACACTGGACTTCTGTACAGCATTTTGTGTAGCCTAGGTGACATTTTCAAATCTTTTCTCTCATCCTTGAAAACAACCCTTTTAGCATTCTCTTCCATCTGTTCCACTGTCAGTGGAAAGTAGTACTTAGACAAATTTAGCTGATCTTAACAAAGTTAAACAAGGCTGGATCTGATGTGTACTTACTTGGATGGAATATCACCAGGAAATCCCAGACTGTAGAGTAGATGAAAAAGTTGAAAACAGAAACAAAACCACATATTGATGTGAATCAAATACCAGGGCATATCCTTGTCCTAACCAGAAGGCAAGTGCACCAGCTTTCCTCCTGAAATATGGGCAGCCCCTGCTCTGTTGGCCTTTTGCAAGGCCCGGAAGACCTGGCTCTTCCCCCAAGCATTTGGCTCAGGAGGCTAACGGGGTGTGTGGTTTTACTGAGTCTCAATATGGCTTTATTGGTTTTTTTCCCTTCTTTGGTTTAATGAAATGCTTCGTTTTTAACATGTTCATTGCCCAGAGTTTCTTGGAAAGATGGGTGGTCATGTAAATTGGATAAGCAAACGAACAAAAACAAAAAAAGTTGGTGGAGATGTAACCAGCAGTTTCGCTAGTTTTAATTCTTGTTTTCATCAGCTTTGGGACTAATTAGATGTCAAAAAGAAAAAAAAATCCCAACCCCAACCTTTCAAAACTGATGAGACAAGGTAGGGTATTTTTTTGATACAGCCCCCCCCCCCCCCCTACTTGGAGAGCACATTTTAAAGCTAGAAGCTTAAAACTGAGCCGGGTTGCTTGTATGAATTAAAAAGTATTCTGAAAAGCCAAAAATATGTAAAATCTGTTCCTTATACTTGCTCGGGTCCTTCCTTAAAGGAGTTCAAAATAGCATGTCCTTTTTCCTTTTCCCAAGCAGCCCTGTGAGGTAGGTTAAGCCAAGATGGTAACTAGCCCAGGGTCTTCCAGTGAAGCTTTCTAGCTGAATGAAGCCTTGTGTCCAAATTAACTTAGACAAGGTCCAAGGCAACCATCTGACCTCAGTGCGACTTCAGAAGAGACAAACGATTTGCAGAGTTGCTGTGTTAGGGTTCTTGGTTTTACGGTGTTCTGCCTGGGGGAATTCTTAGTTGCTTCTCTCTAGCCAGACATTGATTATTGTTGAAAATATCCACACAAGGTCTATTTAGAGCCACACTGACGCAGAGACATTGCCTGGGTGTCATGCTGCATCGTGACTTCACTGAAAAAGCATGAGGCCCCTCTGAGCTCATGTTTATAGAGGGGAACAATAACACGTAGTGGGAAACATTAAATTGGAATGCCAGCAAAAGGCCATGCTGCATATCTATAAATGCCAGCAGGATCATTCTAGGTGGACACAGGCAGGGAGAATGCTGGGCTTGATAAATTCTTGGCAGAAGAATAAGAAGGGTTTTTTCCCCAACACCCAGCAATGTACATTTCTGATAAGTACAATACACAAGAGTGTTCATATTTGAAATGCTATCACTGATAAAATGTTTTATGTTCTACTATTTAGCTTAAGGGGATTTTAGCAATGAAGCAAACACAATACAAAAGTCACAGAAGATCTAAAAATCCAGTTCATCTAAGTTCCTTCCTTTGATTGATCTTCTGGGACATGCCGTTTACAGCATTATTGTTGTTGCTGGAAAAATATCCTAACGAGAATCATGAACTATTCATCACTGACAGTATCTTCATAAACAAATGATAACGTATTTGTTATTATATTTGATCTTCTTGTTAATATTCCCAGTTGTAGTTGAGTCTCTATCCCTACAGCAAGAACATTTTCTATTTGATCATTTGCAAGTATTAAGGACGCAAGAGAAAAATCCACATCAACTAGATTCTATAATTTGCTGTGATAGAAAAGCAGACGTGGACAAGACATAAAGCCCACAGGTGCCAGGTTAATTCAAGGTATTTTGCAGCCCAGTAACTTGCAGCATGTAAGGGTTAAACAAATGCAAACGGGGGCCATTAAAAGATCTATCTCCTGCAAGGAAGTACTTTTGCTAGCTTGGTAGAAGTTAGACACAGTGACTAGAAACATTCCTTTCCAGCCCTGTACTTCCAAATGGGTTGAGCTACAATTTCCCATTGTTCCTGGCCTGAATGAATGAATGAATATTTATTTATCAGATTTATATCCCTTCTTTTCTCTTGGAGCTCAAGGTAGTATATAGAGATTTCCCTCCTCCCAATTCTTCCCTAATGACAACTCTGTTGGATAGCTTGATCTGAGAAATAGCCATTGGTCCAAAGTTACCCTGTGAGCTTTGATGAAGAAGGGTGGGCTTGACCCTGAATTGGCCTGGTCCTAATCCTGTACTTTGACCACTGCTGCACAGTGTTTATGATTTGTTGAAAGTTGTCTTGGAATCTTAAGTTGCTTCTCCTTCCACATTAGGTGGAGAATTTCTGCTAGAAAATCTTCCTTACCTACATGTCATACCTCCATGTGGGATATAACCTACATTATATCCCATAATATGCCCAAGGATCCCCCGTCCCCATCCCCAGGAGCTCACGTTTTAAGAGGTGCCATGTGGCTACAGAAGAAAGAGGAAGGCAGGAAGCCCTTTTCCACAAGCGTGAACTCATTTGTATTGATGGAAGTTAACATTCAAGCCTTTGATTTTGAGTTCCAAAAAGTATTTGACTGTGGAAAAGTCATAAGCCATCTCAGTAGCTTTCCTCATTGGAGCAATGCTCAGCCAGACACATTGAGGGTGTTCTGGTTCCTCATATGTTTGAATCTTGACTTGGGAACTGTGGCTCAGAGTATTATGAATATAGTGGTTCTGCACATACTCCTTTATCCTGCCGGTTCCCACTGTGGTAGTTGCTATGATCCTGTTCATGGCGTATCTGGGAAGAAACTCAACTCTACGTTGGTCTTGACTTCTCCTTTGACAGACAGGCTTTTATCTGAAAGCAATTTCTGCAAGTTCATGGCATGGTGAATGAAAATTGGCTAACATGCTTGAGCTGTGCCTTCCTATAATGGTGCAAATGTATGTGTTTGGGTACTGGGAGAATCAGGTAGGTAAGATGGGAAAAAGACAAATTAGGAGCGGGCAAGAGAAGCCATGGATTGTTTAGTTATCTGCAAGACAGTTCATAGTTAAATAAATTGGAAAGGAATTTAAACCTGACCTTGAGTGGGGAAGGAAGGAGCGAGGCATTAACAGGACACTTTGAGAAAAAATTACATAGTCCTAAGATAGAGAGAAGTGTGAGAAAGAAACTCAACATAACCCCGCCTTGATTTTGTTTAGTATAACATGGGATAGAGAGAAACTTGATCAGGCTTTCAAGATTCTATTATTCTACCTTACTGCAATAATCAGCATTCTTGGATCTCTGCTGTGCCTGTTTCTTAACCTAGGGTACCTGAAAGGGCTGATACAAACCATGGTTTAATTAAAAAATTGTATTCCACATAGCCATAGCCATTACAATATAGAAAACCTGGTAGTTTTTCATGGTTATTTGCCTAACAAGTAGATTGGCAGAAAATTATCATAGTACCATTTCAGACCAAGGAATTGTTAAATACTATTGGAATTGCCCTTTTGTTCTTCTTTTTGCAGATGTCTATTCCTTTGACGAAGAGGAGGCTGTTTTGGATCCTCATATCGCCAAACACTTAGCTCATTTTGGAATTGACATGCTCCAAATGCATGTAGTAAGTGACTTGACGTTTATGAAGACGCTGTCCTAAGCAGCCGGTTATCGTGACAAACAAATTTGACAAATAAATCAGGAAAACAAAATCTCACTGAAAAATACTTTTGTCTCTCTCCCTCTTTCTGCATTTTTTCAGTTTATGCTCTTCTATTGAAATAGATCTGATAACATTAAAAAAAGAAATGGAAATGGATTAGTATTGGTCTAAGTAAGAAAAAGGATGGAGTATGACCTGTCCACTGAACAGAAACTGATTTCTTCTGTGCATATATAGACCCTTGCCTGAACACATCCAGTATATATGCAGATATGTAATAAGTCATATGAGAGCCACTTTGGTGTAGTGGTTAAGGCAGAGATTTCCAAATTTTTCATGTTGGTGACACACTTTTTAGACATGCATCATTTCGCGACACACTCTTACAGCAGGGCACAAGGCAGGCACTAGGACCTGTGCAGAATCCTGGCGGGGCAGGTTTGGAGGCAGCAAGGCACAAGGCAGGCACTGGGACCTGCGCGGAATCCTGGCAGGGCTTGGAGGCAGCAGCAGCCGCGACACACCCAGACATTGCAGCCGACACACTAACGTGTCCCGACACACAGTTTGGAAAGCTCTGGGTTAAGGCATCAGGCTAGAAACCGGAAGACCGTGAGTAATAGTCCTGCCTTAGGCACAAAGTGAGCTGGGTGACCTTGGGCCAGTCCCTCTCTCTCAGCCCTGGGAAGGAGGCAGTGGCAAACCACTTCTGAAAAACCTTGCCAATAAAACTGCAGGGACTTGTCCAGGCAGTCTCCGAGAATCGGACACGATTGAACGGATTAAAAAAAAAAGTCATAGGAAAGAGTTACATCTGTAATAGCTAAATCAGATGCTCTCACACTAAGGAAGTGTAACACTGATGGGATGACGGGGTCCAAAGAGCTACATCAAGTATACCTAAAAACTTATAAAGTCTATACTTCTAAAATATTTATAATTTAATATATAATTATTTATTATCATATTATATATATTGATAACACATTATTATTAATCTATTAATAATATATTATCAATAATTAATGATAAATTATATATTATATTATATATCATTATTTTATATTATATGTATAATATATTATTTTATACATACTTACCTAAAAACTATATAATTATATACAGTAATTTATATATTTATAAAGATTTATAAAGTGTATACTCAGAGTTTTATTTAATTTGAATAGCCATGCCACTCAGTGTTTTCAAAATCCCACCCCCGTGGTTCTAAAAGAAATTTTGCTGCGGCCTGAATGACAGCAACACCCTCTAGAAATTTTGTTGTGTTGTTCAGACCGTCCCTATACAACCAGATCTTTTTGGTCAATATGCCCTCACTTTTTGTAACTTTTTGCCCACTGATTTTCCCATGTACTTTCTAAAGCAGCCTTTCTCAACCTTTTGACCCCGGAGGAACCCTTGAAATATTTTTCATGCCTCAGGGAACCCCTGCACATTCAGGCTCAAATATAGGCCAGAAGTTACAAAATTATTATATTCGTTTCCTGTGTAGGCCTGTCTATATGCGTTAACAGTGTTCTTAGACTAAAAATAAAGAATGAAACTTACCTCTTTAATGTGAAGTTGCCCAAATTTGAAATAATTTTTTAAATAAATCATGATCTCCCAGGGAACCCCTGGTGACCTCTCGCGGAACCCTAGGGTTCCACGGAACCCTGGTTGAGAAACCCTGGTCTAAAGTATGTCTGTAGCTTTTAGTTAAACTCTGGGACAGCTAGGGTTCCATTTTGAAGAATGGAAATCTTCTACCATTTTGTCGTGCAGAAAAGTGAGGCTTCATCAGGATGGTATATCATCCAGCTGGTTTTATTCCTCTTTTCTTCTCATGGTTATTGATACACCCATTATATATCTGTGGTATTAAAGACAATTAAGAGATGTAAAATCTGGTAATTTTCCCTTTATTTAAACCTTTCCTATTTGGATCAGTAGCATTGAGAGAAGAAGATATTTAAACTGTCCTCACTATATTTAAATTCCCGCATCCAAAATCATGCCCTCTATGGATAACGGAAAAGCTAAGGCACACTTAAGAAAAATCTTGAATCCAAAAACAAGCAGGTTTTCAGTAGGGATGCATAGGATTAAAGTGTTAGAGGAGAGAGAGGAGAGAGAGAGAGAGCCCATGTTCAAGGTTTTTAGTCTGAAAATGATAATCAAATGAGCTTCCATGAGATGCTGAAAGGATTGCAAGTTCGAACTAGGTCCTACTAGGCTCCTGAGCAGAGAAAATAAACTATAGTTAATCCTCCACTTTGGAAAACATAAAACCCTACCATTACTTGCTCCATTGTATATTATGTGTTTGAAAATGTATACCTCACATCATTAGTAAGTTTGCATATTTTGCTATGAAATTACTATATAGCTTAATAAAGTGCTTGCATGATACATTATTCGTTACTTCTTTTCAAAGAATGTTTCCAACCTAGAATTCAGAGCACATTTTATTCTCCTTTAAAACAACCAGCTAAAGTAAGCTGTACTGTAGGTAGAAATTTACTAAAGAGATTGTGATTTCCTTAATAGCTACATAATGAGTTCATGAGTTATAGATACGAATTTCAAAACTACTTGTTCTTAAAAGAGACTTTATTTTCAAGAAAAGTCTAAAAAAACCACCACCACCCCAAACTAGAATGAAAAGTGAAACTTGAAAATCAAATTTCTGAATCTCGTCTTACCATCTACACTGACTCTCCGCAACAATGAGATTGGAAGTAGTTTTATTCTCCGAGCTTTACCATATATCGCAGTTGAATGTTTGCAGCAATACTTGGAAGTTTTTGTGGGTGTAAAGATAATTTTCTGTGCAAAGCTATAGAGTGTGGCTTAACTGTGGGACCCATGTACAGTTACTTGGATAATTCAGCAGAGGGAGTCATGGTCACATATATGTCTCAGCAATTTTATGCTGAGAGATGTTTCCTTTTGGGATGAATGGGTTTTCGTAGCTAAACCAGATGCATGCTTTTTCTTTTAAATATCCTGGCTTTGTAAGTTGTTAAAAAGCTTTTCTTTTTTTTTTTTGCTTTCAGACAGAGAATGGCCTGAGAGATAATGACATAAAACCCCGAGTCTCTGAATGGGAAGTCATCCAAGAATCAGGCATGAAGTTGAAACCAATGTATGGCCCCGGATATACTGGCATGAAAAACTTGGGGAACAGCTGCTATATCAACAGTGTATTGCAAGCCATTTTCAGTATTCCCGAATTTCAGAGGGCGTAAGTCATTGCCAGGGGCTTTGTAAGAACTCAGTTGCAACAAACCGGAGACAAGCAATTGGTTGATGACTGCACTTTTGGGGAAGGGCCACAGAGATGGTGCAATGATGTATAAAGTGATACAGATGTACAAGGCTACAGTGTCTTGGTCTGCGAAAGCCCATTGCTATTCAGTTGTATTAAAACCTAGGCTTGTTTCTTCTAAACGTTTGGGAATTTGGGGCCAATAGGTTGCCTCCTTGCTTTAAATACAGTTACTTGCCTATGTGAAGGCAAACGGGGATTTGAGAGGCTAGTTTTTTGGTGACTACTGGCCTTTAATTCTGCATTCTTTTAGAAGTATTATTACTGCTATTTATACATGGCAAAACTCATTCAACAGGAAGCTGCTGTTAACTGGGAGTGTTGAGTGAGTATTGCTGTCTATGGACAGAGTTATATTTATTGCATTATTTTCTTATTTTTGATGTTCTCTTTAGAGTATTTGTTCGTTTGTTTGTTTGTTATAGCTTTCCATCTCAAACCAGCACATATTCCAGCAAAAGTAAAAGCAGCCTCAAGTTGAGCTAACCCTAACCCTTGTGGCTATGTGGACAAAATCTGTGTGGTTTTCTTGCTAACACTACAGACATACAGTAGCTTGCTGTTGCTTTATACTTGGATGGTTGCTTTTTAATTCTCCCAGTCTAGTCTACAGTTGTGGTATATCCTGGTGGTCTCCCATCAAAATATTAACTGAATCCAATGTTTGGAGATCAGTCAAGGCAGGTGTAAAAAAATCCCCTATGCTACTCGATTATGTTCTTGTGGCGCAGGCGCTGTAGAATCTACTGCTCATGTTCTACTATCAAATCAAATCTTTATTATGGTCATAGACCAGCATAAGGAGGGTGGGGTACAGTCAATTTAAAAGCAGCATAAAGGTTAGTATGTGGAAGATAATATCAAATTGCAGAGCACTCTAGTATGACAAACTGGATGCTCATTAAGTCTAGTTTATGGCACAGGTCATACTTAACTGGCAGGAAAGAGACCTTGACCATGAAGGAGGTTTTCCCAGGGTGAGGTTCATTCATTGCACATATTCTACTATACCGTAGCTTCTATCAGGATTCCAGAGCCCATTTAATTTACCCACATATAGCAACATTCCCTGGGCATACGGATTCTTTTTATATGCAAACCCTGCTCTCGGACTACTTGGACTTTACTCTGGATGCTGCCATTTTGCTGTACTGCTATTAAAAGTAGGCAGGAGCTGACATCCTCATAGCTTTCATTTGGGACATAGTCTTAGCTTTAAGTAACACCGTGATTTTATTCCTATATTTTAGGTCATTCTTAGTTCAGGGTGTAGGGCCCTTTAATAATAACAACAATAACAATAACATAAATTATAATAGTTTATTAAACTTGTGTGCTACCTAACTATCAACAATTTGTCTGTAGCTTGAATCATGTCAACTGGATTTCTATTTTCTCAGTGGAAACGTTTCGCTCCTTATCCAAGAAGCTTCTTGGATAAGGAGCGCTTATCCAAGAAGCTTCTTGGATAAGGAGCGAAACGTTTCCACTGAGAAAATAGAAATCCAGTTGACATGATTCAAGCTACAGACTGTTCCACCTGGATGACTGAGAACCTTCATCGACATATCAACAATTTGGGGCAGCTCACATTAATCAAACAAAGAAATTACAATACATAGGTTTATCTTAGTATTACTAATAGTATGTTAAGAATACCAGGCATAGAAAGTCATCAACATTGATGTTTTCTTTATGGTGCTGTTGTTGGATTGTCTTTGTTCTGTTTTTGTCTTTGTTTTTATGCTGGTCTTTGAAATAAAAATGACCAACTGACTAACAGAAAATACCACACCATTTATTTTTCACCCTGAGGTTGGATTGGCACAGCACATTGAATTTGCTACTGAAATCATCCCATGGTATTGCATTTGCACAATATATTGGCGGTGTCCACCCAACAAACTGACCCTGGATACTGAATAAACTCCTTTATGGATTCACCCAGTACACTGAACCAAAAGCTAACCCAATGAACTGGTTTTGCAAATAGTGCTAACCCATCAAACGTGCAGAAAAGGTTAAAGTGACCAAGCTTAGCATGTTGTAGAAGTGCAGGCACTGATCTTTTACTTGGCCCGGTTAAGCATCTGGAGAGGCCAGGATACTGAAGTTTAAGTTAACCCTTGGGTAAGTCAATAGGGGAGCAAGGAATCCCTAAAGATACCTGGTTCATGCTAGCTGGAAATTATCAACACATCTACAGGATACCAGCTTGACATGGGTTTTACAAATTGCTGAAGTATCATATGGAACTTCTCTGTACTTTGGTATTGATCTGATAATGCTTGTTCATATCATAAAATGATAAGCAAATGATTAAGCAAATCATGAAAACACTGGGCTCAAAAATTATTGGGCCACAAATATATTCCCAGTGAATTTAATTCTTCTTTAGATGGAAGTGTAAAATGCGAATGCAATAGACTCTGAGCGGGCCTTTCTGATATTGTAGTATAGGAGTGAGGAATGGCAACAGGAGAACTTAATGTAACCTAAAGTCTGTTTTGTCCTGTGTCCTAAAGATTGTGCCCATCTGCAAAAGAAGCACCCTTGTATGCATTCTGAGACATCATGAAGGGGATTCCACAATGTCTTTCTTTCTGAAGTAAAAGACACTAATATTTGTAATCTTTCAATATTTTGTTCTTTTTCTTGTTTTCCCTTTTTTCTTCTGCTATTCTCTGTGTTAGGTATGTGGGAAACCTTCCAAGAATATTTGACTACTCTTCTTTGGACCCAACACAAGATTTCAATACTCAGATGTAAGTGGCTGGTTACTTTAGGAAGTGGAAAGAAGCTTACTTGGAGGATAGCCTTATTGGGAATGTCTGATGAGTCCAGATTGGATGTGTGTTGACAGATGGCTGATTTAAACTTACTTTCTGCTTCCTGTCCTTTCTCCCTTTTTAAAACTTAGTGGGCAACATTATGTATGCTTTCTCTTTCTTCCCCTCTCCCTTCTCCTTTACTACAGGGCTAAATTGGGACATGGCCTTCTTTCAGGCCAGTATTCAAAACCTCCAGTGAAATCTGAGCTCATTGAACAAGTGATGAAGGAACAACACAAGGTATTTGATCCATCATATACAGCTTGAGAATTAAGTAGAAAAAGGGGGCAGATGTGAAGAACCACCATTGTTTTACAAAATGATTGTGTCTTTGAAAATCACAGCCTCAGCCATAGCAGAATATTTATTTATAATTTAGGTATTACAGAGATCTTTGCAAATGTCTAGAGAGAATTCTTGCATGGAACTTTAATTCAAAGATTTGAAAAGTAAACGCTGTATTAATATGCAAAGGCACAATAGTTTTGTTCAGATGTTAGGCTAATGCAGGAGAAAACCGTATGCAGCTCCCTGAGTGCCCCAAAACTGCATCACTGAAATTGGACAACCAGATGTTGAATAACAATAACATGATTTTCTGCCAATTTTGACAGGATATTGAGTACAATAGATACAATAAGCTTCTAATAAGCTTAGCAAACATTTATTTATTTATTTATTTTATTTATTTATCCAACTTATATCACCGCCCATCTCCCCCCGTAGAGGGGACTCTGGGCGGTTTACAATAAAGTTAGTGATTAAAACATATAAAATATACAACACAATATATCAATTTAAAAATTAAATATAAATATATAAATATATAAAATCCAAGAGGCTGTGATATTATGTATTAAAAGAGCTCTATGGCGCAAGCCATCCCCAAGAAGAGCTATTACTCTTCCCATCCCAAGCGAGGTGGCAGAGCCAGGTCTTCAGTTGTTTTCGGAAGGTCAGGAGTGTGGGGGCTTGCCTCACCTCCAGGGGCAGAATGTTCCAGAGGGCGGGTGCCACTGCAGAGAAGGCCCGCCTCCTGGATCCCATCAGATGGAGTTCTCTTACAGACGGGGTCCGTAGCAGGCCCTCTCTGCATAACCGGGTGGGGCGGGTCGATGCTCTGGGGATGAGGTGGTCCCTTAGGTAGCCTGGTCCCATGCCATGTAGGGCTTTAAAGGTGACAACCAACACCTTGAATTGGACCCGGAAGCAAACTGGTAACCAATGCAGCTCGCGCAGCAGAGGTACCACATTTGCCGATCTTGGGGTACCCATAACTGCGTGCGCAGCCGCATTCTGGACCAGTTGAAGCTTCTGGATACTCTTCAAGTGTAGCCCCATGTAGAGTGCTTTGCAATAGTCTATATGGGAGATGACCAGGGCATGAGTGACTGTACGGAGGGCATCTCGGTCCAGGAAAGGGCGTAGCTGGCATACAACTCGAAGTTGCACAAATGCCCTCCTGGCCACGACTGCCACCTGCTCTTCGAGCAGGAGTTGTGAGTCCAGAAGGACCCCCAGGTTTCGCACTGTTTCTGAACGGGGTAGTGCCACCCCATCCAGATCTAAAGATGACAACTCCCTGGATCTCGAGGCGCCATCAGTCCACAGCCACTCCGTCTTACCAGGGTTCAGCTGAAGCCTGTTCTTCCCCATCCAGGCCCCTACAGCCTTCAGACACTGAGAAAGGGTAGCCACTGCATCACTTAACTCACCCGAGATGGAGATATATAATTGAGTATCATCAGCATATTGATGATACCTCATCCCGTGTTGGCGGATGATCTCACCCAGTGGTTTCATGTAGATATTAAATAGGAGAGGGGAGAGAACCGAACCCTGCGGCACCCCACAAAGTAGGGGCCGAGGGTCGGACCTCTCATCTCCTATTACCACCAATTGGGATCGGTCTCGGAGGAAGGAGGTGAACCAGCGCAAAACTACACCGCCCACCCCCAACTCCCCGAGCTGCCCCAATAGGATACCATGGTCGATGGTATCGAAAGCCGCTGAGAGGTCAAGAAGAGCCAGGATGGATGTACTGCCTCCATCCCGCTCCCGCCAGAGATCATCTGTAAGCACGACCAATGCAGTTTCCACCCCATATCCCGGCCTGAACCCTGACTGAAAGGGGTCTAGATAATCTGTATCATCCAGAATCCTCTGGAGCTGCAATGCCACCACTTTCTCAACCACCTTCCCCAAAAAGGGGAGGTGGGAGACAGGACGAAAGTTGTCCAACACTGTAGGGTCCAGCGATGGCTTCTTGAGGAGGGGGTGCACCAGCGCCTCCTTAAAAGCAGCTGGGAACACTCCCTCACTCAAGGATGCCGCAACCATCGCATGGACCCAACCACATGTCACCTCCCGGGCTGCTTTCACCAGCCAGGAGGGGCATGGGTCAAGATGACACGTAGTGGCCCTTACAGTCCGGAGGATCCTGTCCACTTCCTTAGGCCCAACAGGATCAGAATTATTGTAACAGAAACTTGCAAAGTGCACACCAAAGGAAAAAAGTGGGCCGAATATTCAATTCTTCTATTTCAGTGAAATACATATGTGACAGATGCACCTCTTGCAGCCCTTGACATGGGGGGTGGGGAAGGGGGTGGCAGAAATACAAATAACTGTCTATCCGCAAAATAGCCATAACTGTTTAGCACAATGTGAATAAACTTTATATTCATCTCCAAGCTGTTCCTCTGCTGGAAATTCCAAACTGAACATTAGCAACATGGCCAGCTGCTTCCAGCTGAGTCAGACCATTGGACCATCTACACCTGTAATGTTGACACTAATTAGTAACAGCATTCCAGGTTCCATGTCAGAATTTCTCTACCCTTACTTGAAGATGGTGGAGTTTGTTGAGAGGATTTTTTCCATAAAAATCATATGCTATTTTGTTGAGTTACAGCCGTCTCGAATTGGATGTTTTATTTCTTTTTTCAATTGTTTCAAGATGTCTGAACCTTGAGCTGTTGTTTAGCTTGACTTTGGCTTATTGAAACAAACCATCTACATGGACCACAGTTTGAAGCTGGCTTGTTTCAATACACAAGTTAATTGTTTAAGAAAAGCTGGCTCAAAATTGACTGGACTTAGACAATAATACCTAATTGTAGTTAATTAAAATGAAGGGGAATATTTCCATTCTCCTCTATTCATCTAAATAGGAAAGGGATTCAGCTATGCATGAATCCCAGCTTTTCATCTAACATTAAATCATAGTTTAGTGTCAGATCCATGGAGCCAGAAAACAGAGGACTCCTTTATTGAGTTTTCCAAGTGCCTTCTTAAGTCCAAATAACCATGAGATGTGGGAGATCCATGAATGGATTTCCGATCCTTCTGTAATTGGTTTTGAAGTTGAGGGTGACAATTGGATCAAAATATAGTACCTGACAGATGGGGGTGAAGCTTCATTCCCATCTCAGTTTTATTAGCGTGCTTTCAGGCAATATATTTAATATGGAGTGAAATGCCCCATTCAAGTAATTTTATTTATTTATTTATTTATTTATTTATTATTTCAATTTATTCCCCGCCCATCTCCCTTGCAAGGGACTCTGGGCGGGTTTTACGGAGCTTCCAAACGACTTCCTGAAATGATAATTCCTGCAAATTTTCCTTTTCCTGTTCTTACTGCTATTTAAAAAAGAAAGCAGAAAGCAGGGCAGTCTCATTGCTGGTGCGGGTGGAAAACTACCTGATTGAAGCACAGTGGAAAGAATTGCGCCCTGGGGTAGGTGGAAGACATGTTGAATCTCTCCCTTCTTTGTCCCCTGCTTGCATCTGTTTCCTGTTTCAGAACCAGCTAACAAGGGAAATAAAACTTCAATTTTTCCATGGTCAGACAGTGAAACTGACTAGGTTACGTTATCAGATTTGCTGCTGCTATGAAATTGACTAGATTAAATTGGGTATTCTCAAATAAAATTAGTGAGATTTATAATCTGGTTTTATGCTGTGGTTACTTAAATCTCAGCAGAGCGGCAGTCTTTTTGTCTGGGGACATATATACTGAAAGTGCCCCTGAAACATGCCCTAGGAATCACCCGCAATGAGCTAGCGGCATCTTGCAGATCAGAGATTCTGCTGCATTTGGTTTCATGCAACTCCTTTGGATCGGTCTGTCTGTCTGTCTGTCTGTCTGTCTCTCTCTCATCTGGCTTAAAAGATGCAACTCTGGGTGACTCGCAACAGCAGTAAAAACCAAAACACAATAAAAACAGAAGCCTGGCACCATAACCCTTCTCCTCCAATCCAAACAACACCACCATCTTCAGGCTCCAAACTCACCCTATCCCAGCACTTGGGGGAACAGCCAGCTCTTTAGGACCTTCTGGAAGGCTAAGAGGGTAGGGGCCTGCCGGATCTCAGGGGGAGGGGTGTTCCACAGGGCAGGCAGACAATGGAAAAGGCATGCTTCTTACATGTTGTAGGTACAACATTTAAAGGAAGGGATCTACAGCTCGCACAACAGAGGTGTAATATGGCCAACCCGAGGGGTGCCAAATATTGTGTGCCATTGCATTCTGGATCAGTTGTTACTTGTCTTCAAGGGCAGCCCCACATAGAGAGCCTTGCAGTAGTCCAACCGGGTAATGACCAAGGCATGAGTGACTGTGAGCAAGGCCTCCCAGTCCAGGAAGGGCACAATTGGCACATGAGATTAGTCTTTGCGAAAGGGCCCGCTGCCACCTGCTCCTTGAGCAGGAGATGTGAGTTCAGGAGAACTTGGTGTAAACCGCCCAGAGTCCCCTCTGGAATGGGGGGAGATGGGCGGTGATATAAGTTAGAAATATAAATAAATAAATAAAGAACCCCAAATTGTGCACCAACCCTGTCTGGGGAAGTGCTACTTTGTCAAGTGTCAAAGATAAGACATCACTAGACCCTGGGGGGCCAAAAGCCAAAATCTATTCCTGTCTTGCTAGGGTTGAGTTGGAGCTGGTTCCTCCCCATCCAGACCCTGAGTCAACACTACAACAGATCACCTGCCCGGGCAGGGGTGGAGATGTATATCTGGGTATCATCGACATAGTGATGATACCGTACCCCGTGCTGTCAAATTACCTCACCCAGCAGTTTCATGTAGATGTTAAAGAGGAGCAGTGAGAGACACAAGCCCTGAGGCACCCCACACCTCAGGGGCCTAGGGCTAGACCTCTCCCCAACCATCAACACCAACTGAATTGGCCACAGAGGAAGAAGGAGAACCATTACAAAACAGTTGTCATCCCAACGAGGTAGACTAAACTAAGAAACCAATGCCAAGTAGGTTGGTACTACTTTTATTGTAAAGCTATAGTAACATAATCTTTCAAGTGTGAATGTGCCTCCTCCTCCCTCACTTTATCTTCATGTGAACTGGGGAGGGGTGACATTTCTCAAGTTATTTTCTTGGCCCAGGCTCAGGCCCCTCTTATCTGACCGTTGCCTTGGTAGCAGCTTTTCCTCCTGTCCGTCAAGGCTACAACAGTGCAAAGCCAGCCAAGGAGGATGCTATGGTATCGAAACCCACCGAGATGTCCAAGAGGGCCAGAACTGTAGCACTATCTCTGTCCCAAGCCCTCTAGAAGTAATCTGCAAGATGACCAATGCTGTCTCAGTACTGTACCCCAGCCTGAACCCAGACTGAAAGGGGTTCAGATAATTTGCTTCATTTAGAGCCCTTGGCAGCTGACAAAAATTGTCCAATGCTGTTGTGTCCAAGAATGGTTTCAAGACAGACAGTACCACCCCCTCCCGCAAAGAATCATCAACCACCACATGGACCCAACCACATGCCACCTCCTGGGAGGCCTTGACCAACCAGAAGTGCATGGGTCCATGACACAGGTGGCCAAGCTCACAGCTGTGAGGACCATCTACTTCCTCAGGATTGACCAGCTCCAACTTGTCCCAGATAACAGGGCACAGATGTGTCTCAGTCACTTCCAAAGGACCAAGAGTCTGGAAATGACTAATAAACATATCTGAAGAATAGTCCCATGCAGCATAAGCACAATCAGAGGACAAATTGGTATGTTTAACAATTGTGTCACTTGACATCCCAGTGCAACCTTCTTTATTTTTCATTTTGACAAAAAGATACCTTTGTATTCTGAGAGCAACACTCTGAGCTAGTATACATAAAAGTGCTTGCCTGGTTTAAGAATGAAACAGGAAGATATTTATGTCTGCCCTACCTTACACGCTTCGTTTACTGAGAGACCATCGATATAGTTAGTATTTACATCTAGTTAACATCTGAGTTCCAGCCAGTGTTTTATTACCCCTAAAATGTGGAAACTCATTGCAGACCTCCATGCCTCACCGCTTACCTCCCCCTCTAAAGTGGTGTATATATTTCCCAAGTAAATCTAACACAGACTTTAATTCAACTTCAAAACTATTTATAACTCTGTCTACAGGACGGTACCACTTCTGAAATTTGATTTTTTTGTAACATAGTCTTTAATTAAGTTAAACTCTAAGCGTGAGGCACAATCTGGGGAGATGCCAGAGGAACGTACTTGCCCTGTTATCTGGGAACAGTTTGATCCTGTTGGACCTGATGAAGTAGACAGGATCCTCCGGATTGTAAACGCCACCACATGCCACCTAGATCCGTGTCCCTCCTGGCTGGTAAAGTCAGCCCGGGAGGTCACATGTGGTTGGGTCCAGGCGATGATTAATACATCTTTGGGGGAGGGGGTGTTCCCGGCGGTCTTTAAGGAGGCGCTGGTAAACCCCCTCATCAAGAAGCCTTCCCTGGACCCCACTGTTCTAAACAACTTTCGCCCTGTCTCCCACCTTCCCTTTTTGGGAAAGGTGGTTGAGAAGGTGGTGGCGCTGCAACTCCAGAGGATTCTGGATGAAACGAATTATCAAGAGCCCTTTCGGTCAGGTTTCAGACCGGGATATGGGACAGAGACTGCATTGGTCGCATTTATGGATGATCTCTGGCGGGAGCGAGATGGAGGGAGTGCATCCGTTCTCGCTCTCTTGGACCTCTCAGCGGCTTTCGATACCGTCGACCACGATATCCTCCTGGGGCGGCTCAGGGAGTCGGGGATGGGCGGTGTAGTCTTGCGCTGGTTCACCTCCTTCCTCCAGGGCCGTTCCCAATCGGTGGTAATAGGGGAGGAGAGATCCGACCCTCGACCCCTCTTGTGTGGGGTGCCGCAGGGTTCGGTTCTCTCTCCTCTCCTATTTAACATCTACATGAAGCCGCTGGCGGAGATCATCTGTCACCACGGGATGAGGTATCATCAATACGCTGATTATACTCAGTTGTATATCTCCATCCCAGGTGAAGTAAGTGATGCAGTCGACAGTCTCAGTGCCTGGGGGCTGTAAGGGCCTGGATGGGGAACAACAGGCTTCAGCTGAACCCTGGTAAGACGGAGTGGCTGTGGATTGATGGCCTCTCGGTTTCCAGGAAGTTGTCATCTTTAACTCTGGAAGGGGTGGCACTGCCCCATTCAGATTCAGTGCGGAACTTGGGGGTCCTCTTGGACTCACAACTCCTGCTTGAAGAGCAGGTGGCAGTCGTGGCCAGGAGGGCCTTTGCACAACTTCGGGTTGTGCGTCAGTTATGCCCCTTCCTGGATCAGGAGGCCCTCCGAACAGTCACTCATGCCCTTGTCATCTCCCATATAGATTATTGCAATGCGCTCTACATGGGGCTACCCTTGAAAAGTATCCCGAAGCTTCAACTGGTCCAGAATGCGGCTGTGCAGGCAGTTACGGGTGCGATAAGATCAGCTCATGTGACACCACTGCTGCGCGAGCTGCATTGGGTACCAGTTTGCTTCCAGGTCCAATTCAAGGTGTTGGTTATCACCTTTAAAGCCCTACATGGCATGGGGCCAGGATACCTGAGGGACCGTCTCATCCCGATTACATCTACCCGCCCCACCCGGTCATGCAGAGAGTGCATGCTTCGGACCGCATCAATGAAGGAATTTCATTTGGCGGGGTCCAGGAGACGTGCCTTCTCTGCGATAGCACCCGCCTTGTGGAATATCTTGTCCCTGGAGGTGAGACAGGCGCCTTCGCTCCTGGCCTTCAGAAAGTATTTAAAGACCTGGTTCTGCCGCCTTGCTTGGGACAAAGGAGGCAATAGTTCCTCCTGGGGGTGGTTAGCCCCGTAATACCCTCCTTTTTTAAGATCTTCCCATCCTCTGGATTCTTATCTCATCTATTTATTATTATACTGTATTTTTAAGTGTATAGGTTTTTTAATATTAATTTTAATGTTGTAAACCGCCCAGAGTCTACTGTCATGGAGATGGGCGGTGATAAATTCGAATAATAAATTAAATAAATAAATAAATAAATAAATAATTGCTTGGGTAGAAACTACTGTAATTCTTAATCTTATTTTATGTTTTATACCAGAGCTTTCCAAACTGTGTGTCGCGACACAAAAGTGTGTCGCCTGCGGGGCCCAGATGTGTCGCGTCAAAACCCGGAAGTGCTGATGGCGCACCATCAGCGCTTCCGGGTTTTCCTGAGGCGACACACCAACGGCGGCGCACGAAAATCCAAAAGCGCCGCAGCCACGGCGGCGTGCAAAAACCGAAAGCGGCAGCAGCGCTTCCGGGTTTTTGCGTGCTGCCGCAACGGCGGTACTTCCGGGTTTTCCCGCGGCGACACACCAACGGCAGCTCGCAAAAACCGAAAGCCGCAGCAGCGTTTCCGGGTTTTTGTGCGCTGCCACAACGGTGGCACTTCTGGGTTTTCCCGCGGTGACACACCAACGGCGGTTGGTGTGTTGCCGCGGGAAAACTTTGGAAAGCCCTGTTTTATACTGTGTGCTGCTGAATGTTGCTGTCAATATTCATAGATTACTTGGATTTTAATAAAGATTTGTACTTTTTTAAATGATTTAGTACATTCCCATTACTTAAAACTAATCAATGAAATATTGAAAAAAATAACTAATTCTATGATGCTCATAGGATGCTTGTAAATTTCCTATTTACAGGTAGTCCTCACTTAATGACCATTTGTTTAGAGACTGTCCAGATTTAGGACGGTGCTGAAAAAAACAACTTATGACCTTTCCTCGCACTCACGACTGTCACAGTGTCCCCACGGTCACGTGATTGTGATTCGGGTGCTTGGCAACCATCGCACATTTACAACAGTTGCAGCGTCCCACGGTCATGTGATCACTATTTTTAACCTTCCCAGCCGGCTTCCGATAAGCAAAATCAATAAGGAAGCACGTGATTCACTTAATGACCACATGGTTTGCTTAACGACCACGTGATTTGCTTAACAACCACCACAAAAATGATAGTGAAATAGGGTCCGGATTGACGACTGCATCGCTTAGCGACCTAAATTCCGGTCCTAATTGAGGTTGTTAAGCGAGGACTACCTGATATCTACTTTGTGCTTTATTTTTTTATTTTTTCCTTTTTTGTGTTCCTTTTTTCATAGATAGATAGATAGATAGATAGATAGATAGATAGATAGATAGATATAGATGGTATATTTAGAAAGGAAAGGTCACTGTAACAGATATAGGGGATGCAGTAGCTAGTGAGGATTTTTTCTTCTGGGAAGAACTACTTGGGTAAACAGATATATATTTATAGGAGGGTTGAAAGTTGAATCAGGTTAATCAGCTGAACTTCAGCTTGAAGGCAAATTTTGTGAGTGATTGAATGTCGGGTCAAGAGTTGAAGAAAAACTCTTCCGAGAAGCTTTGATTCTATTTTATTTGTGCGTTCTTTGATTTCTGTGCTGTGTTTGTGTTAAGACTGAATGCTGAGGCAGAAATTGCAAGTCATAAAAACCTACGAAAGCATAGCTAATGAAATCAAAGAGATTTAAAGGCCTCCTAGAGAAAGATGTCTATGCAAATTTTCCAAAGACAGATTAAGGGCCAAAGGCAATTCTTGAGGAACATATAATCTGGGAGTGATAAAAGGCTGACAGTGACATTTTCTTCTAATAATGAGTAATAGCAGCTTTCCTTTATTTAGCTATAAGCAGTGATCACACCCTTCAGTATCTCAGGAAAAAAACACATGAAACCTTTAGATAAACTCTACATATAACGGTCAACTCGTAGTGACTTCATGGACACATTGATGGAACTTTCTTGGCAATAACATAGAAGTAGTTAATCACTGCTGTCCTACAGGATTTTTTTAAAATTTCCCTGTTTAGTCTGCAATCCTGGGATTTTCTGGTGTCCCCCATCCAAGGCCTAATCATTTGCTTATGGATAGGGTGAACTTTGATGTTCTATCTGAGAAATCTTTGAGAACTGGTGTTGTCTCTGTCTTTAAAAAGGGGAAAGAGGTGGATCCAGAGAACCACCATAAATATTCTGTCTAGTTCTGGATACTACATCCTAAGAAGGATTCAGAGAAACTAGTGCAGAGAAAAATAGTGAGAGTGATCAGGAAACTAGAAAGTAAGTCCTGTTATGAGAGAGTGAAGATGCTGGGATTTTCTGGCCTTGAGAAGAGAAGACTGTGGATATGATAACGTTCCTTAGATATCTTAAAGGATGCCCCTGTTCTCTATTTTTCCAGAATGCAGGACACAGAATAATAGATTAAAGATACAGGAAGGCAGATTTCCACTGAATGGGAGAAAGAAAACTTCCTAACACTAAGAGCAGTTTAACGGTGGAACTAATTACCCAGGGAGGTGTCAGTCTCCCTTTCACTGGATATTTTCCAGCAAAGTCTGGATAGTCATCTGTTGGATGCTTTAATTTGGAATCTCACCCTGAGAAGGGGGATGGAGTTGATTTCAATTTTATGATTTTAACCAGGACTGACCCTACTTAGCTTTTCACAGTCAGCTAAAGTTGGCTGGGGCTATCAGATGGCTGGGCAAGAGGAAGTGTTGCTAATGAAGCATTTTAAAAAACATGAATGATCAGTCGTCCTTTTAAAGAATCAATCAGTCAACAATACATTTTAGCGCATTCCCAATTTATTGAATAGAGAAGAGAACCAAGACTTAGGAGAGCATCGGAGTTTATTTCCCACAACCAAGATGAATGATAGTCAGGTGTGGACAGAACCTATGTATTTTAGCTCTCAGCCTGTAACAGGCCTTGTTATTTTCTTCTGCCTGCACAGGAAGAATTACAGTTATGGCATCCCACTGCAAATGTGTCTTCTTGGGTGCTTCTCCGACCAGCAGAGTGGGGTCCTGTTTGTCATAGGGCTTTGGCAGCTGCTGATTTTATCATATTTGGATGCTCCTGGCTCCCAAAAAACTGGATTCATATCCTATACAGCCAGAAAACATCATGGATCATCATGTTTACTTCTTCTCGTTGACTAGATCTCTATAAATATAGCGTTCTTAATTACATGGATGGCATATATTTATTTATTTTATTTATTTATTTTCTATCCCGGCTTTATTATTTTTATAAATAACTCAAGGCGGCGAACATACCTAATACTCCTTCCTCCTCCTATTTTCCCCACAAAAACAACCCTGTGAGGTGAGTTGGGCTGAGAGAGACTGGCCCAAGGTCACCCAGCCGGCTTTCATGCCTAAGGCGGGACTAGAACTCTCAGTCTCCTGGTTTCTAGACGGTTACCTTAACCACTAGACGAAACTGGCTCTCTGTTAATGTCTGTTAATGTACTTTATAAAGAGTTCTCTTCATTTTATGCCACCGTTGGACATCACGGAGTGCCTCCTGCCTAAATTATCTGTGTGAAAGGTTGAATAATCAAACCCAGTTTATTTTTAGCCAAGCTGTTTTGCACCTGTTGATGAGGAAAGCATGCCCAGAATTTTCTATTTCTGTATATAAATATTCATAGTAATCTGTATGCTGAAACCTCTCGTAACATGTTCAGGTTTTGGAAGTTTGGAAACTTTACCATAAGGGAGTATCTGTCCCCCTTACTGAGTTAGGATAGAAAATTCAGAGAGAGGATAGTTAAGAAAAGAAAGAAACGTATTTCTGTAGTTTTTAATTTCCTTTGCTTTCCTGAAAGCATAAGTGTAAGGACAGGAAGAAATCAGATGAATTGGCTGAAAGAGGAGAATTACATTTTTCAGTTAGGTAACAATGGATACAACTACACTATAGCACTTTTTAAACAATACATCTTTTGTTGAAGAATGCTAGGAATTGTAGTTCTGTGTATGGGTGCATAAGAGAGTTGTGTGTGAGAGAAAAAGAGACAGACAAATTATTTCAATTCTGGCAAAGGCTAATCAAGGGTCTCCAAGAAACTAAAAAACGTGGCATAAAAGCTATTGTCACCCTTGTTTGCTCTGGAGCACCCTTATTGTCACCCAAAAAGTGCTCTTGTTGATCAGCTGGCTGGGAATTCTAGGAGGTACAGGCCCATTGCTAGAATACTGGGTTGGAGAAATGCCTAGTTAGAGATATTGTCTGGATAATTCATTATGCTTATCTAGGTCAGTTTAAATTGTGATTGATTGTTTTGCCAAAACATGATAAGCTTAGTTTATACCTGGGTTAAGCCTTTTGTGTGTGACTCTGCCGCTTGGCTACTTTATGATTCAGTGTATTGTGCAAGCCCAGAAGATTAACCAAGTTAAGTAACTAACTTTAACCCAGCCATGATGTCACAGGGGAATATAATTTCCAGTATGTTATCAAGGGTGATCAACATTTTAGGCTTCTCCATTCATCTAACTTCCCCTTTAAAATTATTTCAGGGAGCTATTATCAGTGGCCATCTTGAATTAGGTTACTTTATCTCCTTGAGTTGGCTTATACTGTAGTTTATTTTATTTTATTTTATTTTATTTTATTTTATTTTATTTTATTTTATTTTATTATTTTATTTTATTTTATTTTATTTTATTATTTTATTCTTTATTATAACTAACCAACCTATTTTTCGATTATCTGAGAGGGAATAACTCACTACACTTGTCAATTCTCAGAACCTCAGTACCAATTCCTGATTCCAAGGATTTGTTGGCATGAGCCATGAATGTTAAAGTGGCATAAAATTGATATGGATTCTTTCTTTTTTCATGAAGGATCAGAGAAACAGTAGTATAGCTACATTCACATGATACACTGAGCCACAAAACTAAACAGCTGTTTTTTTTAGCCTAACTCTAATCCTAACCTTGACTCATATTCTTGAACCTTGCCTACAGGTAGAATTTGGTACTTTGGCTCTTAACTTATAGACAAGATTTGCCTTACTCTAAATTGTGACTCTGTGGGACTGACTTCTGTGCAGAGATTGCCTGACTGTTCACTGGCTCTTTCAGTCCTTGTGAGTCTACATATGTACATGCGTACCCATCATGCTATTTGCTTTCAGGGTAAGCAATATTATGCAGAGCACAGGAAAGGAGTAAGAAATAGTAGGTCAAAAGAATTAAAGGCATAAACTAAGAAAAATAAAAGGAATAAATAATTAAACATCTGTCTGCCCCCCCTCTCTCTCCATACCTTGCAATCTTGTACAAACCATCATTGCTTCTACCACTTCCATACATTGCTTCATAGATTATTCTTTAAGTCTGTAGCTTGAATCATGTCAACTGGATTTCTATTTTCTCAGTGGAAACGTTTCGCTCCTTATCCAAGGAGCTTCTTCAGTCTGAGCAAAGTTAGTAAGGGAATGATTATGTTACCATGTTATGTTACTTATGTTACTTATGTTACCATGATTCCCTTACTAACTTTGCTCAGACTGAAGAAGCTCCTTGGATAAGGAGCGAAACGTTTCCACTGAGAAAATAGAAATCCAGTTGACATGATTCAAGCTACAGACAATTCTACCTGGATGACTGAGAACCTTCATAGACATATTATTCTTTAAGCTTCTCAGTTCTTTTTGGGAATCTCATCAACTCTATCCATCCATGTCTATCTCAGTCCTCCCCTTCCTCTCAAGCCATTCACTCTTCTTTCATATGTTTATTTTGCAATTTGCTCTTCCTTCATTCTCACTATATAACCAAACCACCTCAATGCATTTCTTTCATACCGGCACTCACATTTGCATTAAATCCACCATTCATTCAGCACCACTTCATTCTAGATCCAGTCCGTTCTTATGTTACCATAAGTGCCTCATCCCCAGCACATTCAACTTTTGTGATTCTTCTGACATACACAGATGTTACAGGTGGGCAGTAGCACACTCTTATGCACAGCCGTTACCACTTCTTTTAACAAACATTCATCCCTTGTAACATATACATTTCCTACTACCTTTCTACCAGCAATGACACAACTTAACATTTCTCCATTTCTCTTCTTTAACAGACTTGTTACCAAAGTGCACAATTCACCTACTTGCTCTAGTTTTTTGGGGGCATTTATATCTAACTTACACTCATTCACTCCATTTTCCCTGCCAAACACAATACCTTGGTCTTTGATACATTGATTTTCATATCTGTACTCTTTGTTGCATTGTGCTAACAGTAAGGACAACATTCTGTGAATCTGCAAGATAGAGTGAGCATCTGCACTATCCATCTGTCACATTAAAAGAGCAATGGAGAAACACAAGAACTGATGTACAGTACGTACCTGGAGACGTACCTGGAGCTACACCTGAATGGCGTTCTCTGCACGGATGATAAGCTGCGTAGTCGTTCTTATAACAAATACTGTATATCTTACCAATTGTGCCAGTTCACCCATGGATTCTAGTGTGCATCTGTAGACAAACAAAAACAGAATCAAGCAGCATCATAACAATCCTTGTCCTCTCTCCCTCCATTTTCTGGCAAAAATGAATAAAATGAAAATAATAGATTTTTGCCAGAGTTACTGGGGAACTGAAACTGTGTCCTAAAGGATCATAATAGTTATACCATTTCTGTCGTATTCAGTGAAAGAAACTTTCCAAAATATATTTAACCTCTTTTTCTTTTCCTTCTCATTTTGGGTTTCAGCCTCAGCACAATGGTATTTCCCCTCGCATGTTCAAAGCTTTTGTAAGCAAAGGGCACCCTGAATTTTCCTCCAGTCGGCAACAAGATGCACAAGAGTTTTTTCTGCACCTTATCAACCTGATAGAGGTGAGCAAAGGTTAATTCCAGTTTTGTTTCCTTGTTTTCACATGAACAAACAAGCAAAAGGTAATACCAGCCAATCTTGCACAACCATTTAGATACTTTATTTATATATAAACGTGGTACCAATTGTCAGGCTTCTGGTCAAGGATATCTATGAATCTCAGTTTTTCTAGAAATTCAACCTCACATATAGGAAACAACTAAAATAAGTTTCCAGGACTTGATACTGGTAGATATGCTGCTTTATTATAGACAAGAAGATGTCTGTCTGTCTGTCTGTCTGTCTGTCTGTCTGTCTGTCTGTCTGTCTGTCTGTCTGTCTGTCTGTCTGTCTATCTATCTATCTATCTATCTATCTATCTATCTATCTATCTATCGTATCTGACTTCCTTTTTGTCCAATATACCTCTACCTCTACAGATACATAGATACATAGATATGAGGGACTAGCATGCTTCAGAACACAGAAATCAGGCCCTCTATCATCCATCCATCCATCCATCCATCCATCCATCCATCCATCCATCCATCCATCCATCTATCTGCCCCAGGAATTGGAATTAAGCCTTTTCCTCTCACCTGTTCAAATTAACTGATTCTTAGTCAATATTTTCCTACGCTTGAGATCCCAATGTACCTGCTCAGTGTTCACACAGTGGCTTTCTTTGTGGTCTCCTACCTCATCAGCTTTGGCTGTTATGCCAATAGTGTATATTGGGCTTTCAGAGATTTATATAAGCTAAAGATGTGGTCTCTTCTAGCTATTGTAGCTTACCACATCATACATGGGGAAACAGAGATGTAAAGCTGTTTCTGAGCCAAAGACGTTTGGTTTTGAGTGATGTGCTAAAAGCTGCCTTTGTACAAAGAAGAAGGTAGGGCCATGTCCCCTAAACATGTATTTCATTTAATTATATTGAAACATGCCCAGCTAAATCAGCAATCAGTGTTTCCCTAGTAAAGCTTAGTAAACCTTTCCTCTGAAGCAGACATGCATAAACTGAGGGCCACGCTGTCCCCTAAAGTCTTAAGAGCTGACACCCCCCTCCCAGGCAATCTTCTCTGATTATTATTATTATTATTATTATTATTATTATTATTATTATTATTTCTAACTTATATCACCGCCCATCTCCCCCCACAAGGGAACTCTGGGCGGTTTACAATCAAGTCAGCAATTAAAAACATATAAAATACTTTATACAATTATTAAAAATATAAAAATATAAAATCCAAGAGGCTGTATGTGATGTTTGCGAACCAAACTTTACGGTGCGAGCCATCCCCAGGAAGAGCTATTACTCATCCCATCCCAAGCGAAGAAGAAAAGAAAATGATCCTTTGTGCTTTACCAAGAAACCATTGTGGATTCAGTTGGGCATGTTTCAACGACGGATTTTGCTAAATCATTATCATTCCTTTTAAATAAATCAATTGGGTAAACAGGCTTGAGTGCCTCACCAAATTTTCTCTTAAAAGGATGCCATAAAATGAATTTAATAAAAATCAATGCAAGAGTCTCTTAAGCTGAATTTGGAAGGTTGACATTGGGAAGTGATCATTATTTAATAAAGCTTGTTTCTTGAATAGTATTGCCACAGCGCAGACTAAGAAAGCTACAGAAACTTTCAGTGTCGTCCATATATTGCAAAAAAAAAAAAAAAGCATAAAAAATCTTCCTGGCCATAGAACTGTGGTGAACATTTACCACTTTGACAGTTTATGTTAAGCATGGTATAAGTTTAATAATCATCCTTGGAATATGGATTTCACAGTCTTGGATATTTAAGGCTAAGATTTTGATTTCTCAAAGAAAAGGATTCCTTCGCAAAATAGCTGCTATCAAAGGGTGAAATGACTAATTAGAGAGAGAGCACTGAAGTTTGCAAAGGGAAGAATTATGTATTTCTTAGTATCATTCTTGATTCCCCAGGTAAATCAATATGGGAGGAAGACAGGAACTTCAGGTTACTATGTAAAAAATCCAGAAAGCGGATCTCATTCAGGTGGCAGAAAGGAGTCACAGGGAATAATTATTTAATAAACCTGACAACAACCAACAGATTTCTTCCTGTGTTTTTCTGAGCCATATGATGTATTTTCCCTTCTGTTCTGTGAGTTGGAAAGCTACGAAACCACCTTCCATTTTTCTTTTCTTTTTTAAACAAAGGGTTGAACAGATAATAAGCTTCTATTTGTTTCTATTACTTGTTGGGCCCTTCTCTAATCTAGCAGCCTCCAGTTACAATCCCAGCCCAATATATACTTGAAAGATGCCAGGTTGGAAAAACTTTCTTAAAGTAAGATATGCAGATATGTAAAATGTGAATGGGGAACGATAGAAGAAGTCATGGAATTGCAAGATCATTTACTGGCAAGATACTTGCAAAAGGTGTACATATAGCTTTACTTGGTGTGTGTGCAAAGAGAAATCCAAAATGGAAGGTTTGCTTCGATGTCTTTTTTTTTTTTGCAAATGCCAGCTTCAAACAAACAAATCTTTATTACGTTCAAAGACCAGCATAAGGAGGGTGGGGTATAGTCAGTTGAAAGCGTAGAAGGTACATTAAAGTCTAATATAAGAAGCAAAAACACGAAAGTACATTAAAATTTGATATAAAAAGCTAAAACACAGAAATCTAGAGGAAAAGAAAGAAGGAAAAAAGGGGAAAAAAAGATCTAGAGGGAAGGGTAGGAGCATTAGATGGGTGTGGGGGAGCATTACAGTTAGTATATCTGTAAATACAGTACTCTAGTATATTAAAATAAATGCTAGTTTATGTCACTGGTCATCATCTGGCGAATTTTAAGCGCTGCTGCGCAGAACCTGGCAACATCGTATGTTGTAGCAGGGTTGGTATCTGACAGCAGCAGGGAGGTGTAAAATCGTCCTGAGCTCCCTGGATATTTATACAATAATGGTAAAATGAGACTAGTACGGATGTCTCTATAATACAGGCACTGGAGGAGCACATGCTCTGTTGTTTCTATGTGACTGGAGTCACAGGGGCATTGACTCTCCAGGTAAGGAATCTTCCTGTATTGGCCTTCAAGGACAGCTGAGGGGAGGGCGTTACATCGTGCCAGAGTAAAGGCTCTCCGATGGTTGGGTACTTCGAGTTTAGTTAAGTATGCCATAGGGCAGGCAGAATACCTACTGGATTCACTGGCAATAAAGGTTGGGGACCTGCTAAATCCAGTTGGCGCTCTGTGTCTGCTACAAGCTGTTTAAGGAGTGGTTTGGCCTGATTGTATCCCATGCTGAGTAGTAGACCTGGAGAGAAGCCCAGGGATGAGATTTTATTTGCCGCTGCCTGTTTCCATGTGGACTGAAAGTCATCCCTCATAGTTAATGGGGCAAGGCCAGCTTCAGATCTAGGACTTCAGAAATAGCCCATCTTGGGCTAATCTGAATTCCTTTCTGATTCATTCCCTGGATCAGAAGAAATTTGAAAAATCAGAGCTCCACGAAGCTTTTATCTAGAACGGGAAATGCATAAATCTCCAAACAGCTGTTACTTTTTAAATGTTAGCACAGTGGAGTAACATTGAGGGCACTTTGAGAGGATGATGCATACTTCATATAAATGTCCCAAATTACTCTGATTTTCATCAGAATTTGGGCTTTGTCTGTGTATAGTTCTATTGGCTATTTTCCCCCAAATAGTAGATATTAGGGCATTTTGTAACAGGATCAATTTATTTTCCTTAATGTCCTTCCTGTGAAGGACTTTAAAACATGCTGTTCATCTAAACTTTCCCTCCCCATTATTTCTCTTGTCTTGGGCTGAGAATTGGCTGAGCTTCAGTCTGAAAATCAAATTGTTAACAGGAGTCACCCATGTTAGAAACAGATGTCAGCAAATTCTGGGGCACATAAAGGAAATCAGTCTACATTTTGGGGGGAAAATGGTAGAGATCTCTTTGAACTATTCTGGAATTCTTGAAAGAAAGATTTAGTTCAGTGAAGGAATTCATTCCTCAAAATTCAGAAATTGTATAGAACCAGGTAGATTGTTCTGTGTGCCTTTTCTGAACAAGTTTGTTAGGTTTGTCTCTTTCTGTTTTCTCATTTTCCTCATCTTTTTTGTAACGAGTTTTGCCCATTCTTTAATGGATAAGAGTAATTATGAAATTATTTTTAAAAATCACAGCTGATATTAGTGATATGCAGTTATGTTGGACTTCAGCTCTCAGAATTCCTCAGAGTAAAATAAAAAATTGGGAAAGCACCATGTTGGGAAGGCAATGTTGGGGTAAAAAAAAATCCTATACTGTATTTGAAATTGTGATATGTTGTGATATTCAATCCCATGGGGAGGTTTGCAATCCAAATTCTCAAACGCCTTTATTTCATCCTGGTATATAATCAGGTTTATTACAAAACCCAGGCATCAGTAAAGAGTTCACTTGTAGGATGCCATTTATTGATAAATGGTCCACAAATATAGAACATATTCCAGCCAATATTAAGCATTTCCAAACCTTATTGATTTCACTGGGAGTTGTCTATCGAACTTGAGCCTTTAAGTTCTTAAACTTTCATTGGCTTGCATACATGATGGTTTTTTGAAAAATTGAGCAGTATACATTTAACAGAGAGGGAGGTTCTGTGCTTTTAAATGCTGACTGATATCTTTGAAGCTCCCCCCCCCCCCAGTGGAGAATAGGAAGCTAGGTTTTGCCTCCCTGGTGCTTTGTGTGTCTTTTTTTCTAAGCACAAATCCTTAATGTAGTATCTCCAGATGTAGATGTACTGTATCTATCAGGACTATTTCTAGAACCATTAAAGTGCAAGCTTTCCACAGCTTGATGTCCCTTGAGATGTCTCAAACTACAAATTCAATATCCTCAGCTAGGATTTTGAGAGTTTCAGGTTGTAGAAGTTGTGGGACTTTCTTTACTTGCCTTGTAATTCCGACTTACTAAGGCTTGTGATGGTGGCATGGGAATTGTTTGGGTTTTGCAATTACTCCCCAAGCCAGTATTACTTTTCTTGGAAACTGGAGTTACATGGTCAGGGCAAAGAGGGTGCTTCTTGGTGTTTTCCTGCCTGACCTGGGATATTCAACAATTGTGTTGTCGTGATTGGTTATGTTTCTCATTTTTCTCTTCAGAGAAACCGGATCGGCTCAGAAAACCCCAGTGATGTCTTCCGTTTTTTGGTGGAAGAACGGACCCAGTGCTGCCAGACCAGAAAAGTACGGTACACAGAGAGGGTGGACTATCTCATGCAATTGCCTGTGGCAATGGAGGCTGCAACAAACAAAGGTAAAGTAGATGTGACACTTCCTTACATGTGTGGATTGTCTATCATTCAAATATAATTCAGGGTTACATTCCTTGAAAGTCCAAGTTCAATCACATGTACGCATATGTTACTTCAACCTCATTGTGACTTGCATTATGAACAATCCGTTACAGATCTAGCAGTGATGACAGAAATTGCCATTTCATCTGATCCCATCTTAGATGCAAAATGTTATCAATGGAGTTCTTTCTCATGTTCATTTATCATCAAATAAGGCCCGTGCACGAGCCCACCCATGACTTTGTTGTTTGATTAGTTTTAATAAAGTTGTTCAATAAAGTGTGGTGGTTCTTCAGTATCACTTGTGCTTCTGATTAGATGAATTGATTGCTTATGAACTGAAGAGAAGAGAAGCAGAAACAGCAAGGAGGCCCCCACCGGAGGTGGTCCGGGCTAGGATCCCATTCAGTGCTTGTCTACAGGCCTTTTCTGAACCAGAAAATGTAGACGACTTCTGGAGCAGCGCCCTCCAAGCCAAGTCTGCTGGTGTTAAGTGAGTATGCAGGTTTGCTTGAACATGGGTAGGCATATATCAGACATGATGGAGTAGGCAAGTTGTGGCTGGCCAGGATTTTCAACTGCAACTTCCAGAATTGTTTAAGAATAGAAACAGAAATAGTATTGAGTTAAAGAAATGGTGCTACATACAGTATGAGATTGCTTTACCTAATTTACTTGGTTGAGTATCCTCCCCACCCCCACCCCCACCCCCATTTATAGCTTGCCTGTGTCCTTGGTGACGTTTTGTAAGCAGATCAAAGCAATCTTATTCCAGTGAGCATTCGGCCTTTAGTTTTATAGTCATCCATGGTTTTATTTCTTTATTTAATACATTTAATCAGTGTATTAGCTGTCTCACTCACCTAAGCAACTCTGGTGCTTATTGTTGTCTTTTTTAAATATTATTTTCTTTTTGTAGAGTGGGTCATTCATTCATTTATTCATTCATTCATTCTGCTTTGACATTGTGCCTTGCCCGAGGTCTATTAGGAATGGGGCAGGTTAGAAATTTTGTAAAATAAACAAACACCCATCACTCTGATATCCCCACTCCTGATGCACATATGAAGAATTTTTCTGGATCAAGACCAAAGACATACCGAGTCCCAAACTGGCCAACTAGTTGCAATTATATGGATATTTATTTATTTATACGTACATGCAATTTTTATTTGTGTGCTGCTTACTTCCTGGGCTCTTAACAACATAACAAAACTAGTATTCAGAAACATGCTGATTCTGATCTTGGGAGATGACATGGAGAGCTATGGAGAGCTTCCATGAACTGGGATTATCCTTTTTTTAAAGCCGTAAAATCTTAAATTTGTGAAAAATTACTTAAGTTTATCTATCCTGATTTTCTTTCATGGTTCTAGTGCTAGGAAGAGGTTCCTTCTGCTCTTTCTACAATAAACATTATATGTTTATTATATCCCTTCTTTAAAAGTTTAAAAGCTTCAAGAATAACCATTTCTCATCAGACGTTGCTTCAACCTCCTCAATTACTTCACATTTTTTGTTGTTTATTCGTTCAGTCGTTTCCGACTCTTCGTGACTTCATGGACCAGTCCACGCCAGAGCTTTCTGTCGGCCGTCACCATCCCCAGCTCCCCAATGGTTGAGTCCGTCACCTCCAGAATACCATCCATCCATCTTGTCCTTGGTCGGCCCCTCTTCCTTTTGCCTTCCACTTTCCCTAGCATCAGCTTCTTCTCCAGGGTATCCTGTCTTCTCATTATGTGGCCAAAGTACTTCAGTTTTGCCTTTAATATCATTCCCTCAAGTGAGCAGTCTGGCTTGATTTCCTGGAGTATGGACTGGTTTGATCTTCTTGCAGTCCAAGACACTCTCAGAATTTTCCTCCAACACCACAGTTCAAAAGCATCGATCTTCCTTCGCTCAGCCTTCCTTATGGTCCAGCTCTCGCAGCCATAGGTTACTACAGGGAATACCATTGCTTTAACTATGCGGACCTTTGTTGTCAGTGTGATGTCTCTGCTCTTAACTATTTTATCAAGATTTGCCATTGCTCTCCTCCCAAGAAGTAGACGTCTTCTGATTTCCTGGCTGCAGTCAGCGTCTGCAGTAATCTTTGCGCCTAGAAATACAAAGTCTGTCACTGCCTCCACTTTTTCTCCCTCTATTTGCCAGTCATCAATCAAGCTCGTTGCCATAATCTTGGTTTTTTTGAGGTTTAGCTGCAACCCAGCTTTTGCACTTTCTTCTTTCACCTTCGTCATAAGGCTCCTCAACTCCTCCTCGCTTTCAGCCATCAAAGTGGTATCATCTGCATATCTGAGATTGTTAATGTTTCTTCCAGCGATTTTAACTCCAGCCTTGGATTCCTCAAGCCCAGCATGTCGCATGATGTGTTCTGCGTACAGGTTGAATAGGTAGGGTGAGAGTATACAACCCTGCCGTACTCCTTTCCCAATCTTAAACCAGTCCGTTGTTCCGTGCTCTGTTCTTACCGTTGCTACTTGGTCGTTATACAGATTCCTCAGGAGGCAGACAAGATGACTTGGTATCCCCATACCACCAAGAACTTGCCACAATTTGTTATGATCCACACAGTCAAAGGCTTTAGAATAGTCAATAAAACAGAAATAGATGTTTTTCTGAAATTCCCTGGCTTTCTCCATTATCCAGCGGATATTGGCAATTTGGTCTCTAGTTCCTCTGCCTTTTCTAAACCCAGCTTGTACATCTGGCAATTCTCGCTCCATGAATTGCTGGAGTCTACCTTGCAAGATCTTGAGCATTACCTTACTGGCATGTGAAATAAGTGCCACTGTTCGATAGTTTGAACATTCTTTAGTGCTTCCCTTTTTTGGTATGGGGATATAAGTTGATTTTTTCCAATCTGATGGCCATTCTTGTGTTTTCCAAATTTGCTGGCATATGGCATGCATCACCTTGACAGCATCATCTTGCAAGATTTTAAACAGTTCAGCTGGGATACCGTCGTCTCCTGCTGCCTTGTTATCAGCAATGCTTCTTAAGGCCCATTCAACCTCACTCTTCAGGATGTCTGGCTCTAACTCACTGACCACACCGTCAAAGCTATCTCCAATATTATTATCCTTCCTATACAGATCTTCCGTATATTCTTGCCACCTTTTCTTGATCTCTTCTGCTTCTGTTAGGTCCTTACCATCTTTGTTTTTGATCATACCCATTTTTGCCTGAAATTTACCTCCGATGTTTCTAATTTTCTGGAAGAGGTCTCTTGTCCTTCCTATTCTATTGTCTTCTTCCACTTCCGCACATTGCTTGTTTAAAAATAATTCCTTATCTCTTCTGGCTAACCTCTGGAATTTTGCATTTAATTGGGCATATTTCCCCCTATCACTGTTGCCTTTTGCTTTCCTTCTTTCTTGGGCTACTTCCAGTGTTTCAGCAGACAGCCATCTTGCCTTCTTGGTTTTCTTTTTCTTTGGGACGTTTTTTGTTGCCGCCTCCTGAACAATGTTGCGAACTTCTGTCCATAGTTCTTCTGGGACCCTATCTACTAAATCTAGTCCCTTAAATCTATTCTTCACCTCCACTGCATATTCCTTAGGAATATTAGTGAGCTCATATCTAACTGATCTGTGGGTCTTCCCTATTCTCTTTAGTCTGATTTTAAATTTTGCAATAAGAAGTTCGTGAACTGGACTACAGTCAGCTCCAGGTCTTGTTTTTACCGACTGTATAGATGTCCGCCACCTTTGGCTGCAAAGGATGTAGTCAATCTGATTTCGGTGTCGACCATCTGGTGAAGTCCATGTATAAAGTCGTCTTTTAGGTTGTTGGAAGAGAGTGTTTGTTATGCACAGTGAGTTGTCTTGGCAAAATTCTATCAGCCTATGTCCTGCTTCATTTTGTTCTCCCAGACCATGCTTGCCTGTAATTCCAGGTGTCGTCTGACTACCCACCTTAGCATTCCAGTCTCCTGTAATGAAAATAACATCTCTTTTTGGTGTATTATCTAGTAGGTGCTGCAGATCCTCATAGAACTGATCTACTTCTGCTTCTTCAGCATCTGTGGTTGGGGCGTATATTTGGATCACTGTGATGTTAAATGGCTTACCCTGAATTCGAATTGAGAACATTCTATCGTTTTTTGGATTGTATCCAAGCACTGCTTTAGCCACTTTATTATTAATTATGAAGGCTACTCCATTTCTTCTGTGGTCCTCTTGTCCACAGTAGTAGATCTGGTGGTCAACTGATGTGAAGTGGCCCATCCCAGTCCATTTCAGTTCACTGACACCTAAAATGTCTATATTTAAACTTGACATCTCACCAATAACCACATCCAATTTGCCCTGGCTCATAGATCTTACATTCCAGGTTCCTATGGTGTGTTGATCTTTAGAACATCGGATTCGTCGTTCACCACCAGCACCGTCGGCCGCTAGCCGTCCTTTCGGCTTTGAGCTAGCTGCGTCATCACATCTGGGGCTAGTTGAACGTATCCTCTGTTCCTCCCCAGTAGCATTTTGACCATCGTCCGACCTGGGAGTCCCATCTTCCGATGGTATACCGACATATCTTTGGTTGTACTGATCCATTTAGTTTTCATGGCAAGAATACTGGGTTGGGTTGCCATTACCTTCCCCAGGGATCGTATTTAGTCTGACCTCTCTGCCACGACCTTCCCGTCTTGGGTGTCCCTTCACGGTTTAGCTCATGGTTTCATTGAGGTGCTCAAGCTCCAGCACCACGACAAGGTAACGATCTCCTTTGCTGGAGTACTTCGCATTAGATTGTTTATAAGTGAAAACCATTGACCTTGGGGAATCCCACTTCTAATAACCCTCCAACTGTAGGAGTGATCCATTGCTTCTACTCTCTGTGTCTTCTGAGATAGCAAATACATAAGAAGCTCCATTTACTTAGAAAAGTCTGCAAGGAACCTGTTGTTATTCATTGGTTGCATTGCACACTTTCTGCTGCCTCTTCAGTTGCTTGGGATTTGGGTCTTCCCTTGGGATGAAGTGGAAGGAATCTTCTCTTTCTTCTATGTCTGCTTGTTTTGGAGACAATTTCAGATACTACAAAACATATGCTATAAAAATATATTTATTAAATCTTACAGTACCCCGACACTTTGTTACTTTGGCTTAGCCACCTGGTAAAATTAAGATAAGGGGTTCTTAGTCTTACCAGATGGTGGGGAAGCAGTGGGAGAGGGATGACCTCCATCTTGCTGTACAGGTAGTCCTCGTTTAGCGACCACAATTGAGACTGGCAACTTGGTTGCTAAGCAAAGCGATCGCTAAGTGAAACTGCAACTATGCTTATGATCTGACTTCAGCTTTCCTTTGCTTTACAGACCTGCAAAAGTTGTAAATGGGAGGATCAGTTGTAGTTACTTTTTCATCACTGTCTTAACTTCAAATGGTCGCTAAACAAGGCAGTTGCTAAATGAGGACTACCTGTATTTCTTTGCTTTCCAGAAGTATCAGGTTGGCCGCTGTAGAAAAGAATAGTGGAGCGGATGGGCTGTTGTGTATTATCCAATAAGAGCAATTCTGCTGTTCTATTAAGATGATGAAGGTTCTGATCTTGAATTTTTCGGTCTTTTAATTTCACATGGAATTTACTTTACACTTCCAGAACTTCTCGCTTTGCTTCATTTCCTGAATATTTGGTGGTTCAGATAAAGAAGTTTACTTTTGGCCTTGACTGGATCCCTAAGAAGCTTGGTATGTATTTTGAAATTTTCAATATCTTCCATATTGAATTGCCTTGTGTTCATTTGTAAGGTTTATGAACTCCAAGGCTGCTTACGGGGAAAGTAGCTTTTATCTTCCAGGTAACAACCAAGCGACTTCCTCTTTTTTCTTTTTTCTGTTAATAACGGAAACTGTTTTTTGACTCAGTTTGGTGACCTGGGAATATTACAAGTCACTGTAAAAATAGTTGAATTGTTATTTTCCCATTCCAAAGAGTTATAGTTTTGCTCACAATTCTTTGCCTTTTCACTAGTGTATTTAAGAAAGTAAAGATACCCACAAATCAAGCTTAACTCCTGTGATTGCACAGATCCATCCATGTCTATTTCTCAGCAACAGTACAGAAAATGTTTACTATTTTTGTTCAACTAGCCTCCCAGCCTACAGCAGTGGAGGATTCCATAAAGGCTGTTTTCAGTTATTTCACAGTAAGCAGATGGATACCCTTGGCATTAAAGATATCCCTGATCCCACTGACAGCAGTATAAAAATTTTAGCAGAGCAATAACAGCAGCATCACAAGTACAATTTGTCATCACAATTACAATCACAATTACAACCACAATCACAATTACAGCAGCAGCATCACAATCACAACTCGTCCATTGGTTATGGAAGCTGAAGGTAGGAGATTTCCCTCTGTGCCTCTCCTCCAAGCCTCTGAAAACAAATTTACTGTTATATTGATGGGATTTTAGGAAACTCTCCAAACTCAGATTTATTTTATACATCATCCTTCCCCATCTCTGGACTGCTCCTTGCTTGAAATTCACAGAAGGAAAATTAAGAAGCAGTCAAAGGACTGGCTGTCACATTTCAGACCATCCCGGTTCATACAAGGAACTTTGTGAAATTTAGAATGCAGCATGCTGTCATGTGGTGCCTCTGCCTTTGTAGGAGCAGATGAGTGGGCATTCAGGTCATCTCTTACCCCTTGTCTGTCTGTCTGTCTGTCTGTTTATTTATTTATTTAATTTCTATCCCGCCTTTATTATTTTTATATATAACTCAAGGCACCGAACATACCTAATACTCCTTCCTCCTCCTATTTTCCCCACAACAACAACCCTGTGAGGTGAGTTGGGCTGAGAGAGAGGGACTGGTCACCCAGCCAGCTTTCATGCCTAAGGCGGGACTAGAACTCTCAGTCTCCTGGTTTGCTATTGGCTCCTTCCTAGGGCTGAGAGACAGGGACTGGCCCAAGGTCACCCAGCCGGCTTTCATGCCTAAGGCGGGACTAGAACTCTCCTGGTTTGCCATTGGCTCCTTCCAAGGGCTGAGAGACAGGGACTGGCCCAAGGTCACCCAGCCGGCTTTCATGCCTAAGGTGGGACTAGAACTCAGTCTCCTGGTTTCCCATTGGCTCCTTCCTAGGGCTGAGAGGGAGGGACTGGCCCAAGGTCACCCAGCTGGCTTTCATGCCTAAGGCGGGACTAGAACTCACAGTCTCCTGGTTTCTAGCCCAGCGCCTTTAACCACTAGACCAAACTGGCTCGGTTAGCCCAACTTTGGTTGTTGATGGCTGAACGGGAAGGATGTGACAGAGCCCATGGGATGGTTGTGGTGACTTCCATTTGCCTAGCTGCCAATTTATATTTATGGTGATACGATTGCTATTTGATGTTTTCAATTGCTGTTTCCCACCCAGAGTCATGAGGTTGAGATGGGCGGCCATATACGTGGGAATGAATGAATGAATGAATGAATGAATGAATGAATGAATGAATGAATGGGCCCTAAACTAATTTGTTTATGGCGTTACAGAGATTCTCATCTCTGACATCTACACCTTTTAGGCCAGTGATTTCAAGCTTCCCTTTCTTGGGGGTCTCATTTAAGGTTTCCTTCTGCTCCGGAGCCTTTGTATATAGCAGTGCAAGCTGAGGGCATTCTTTCAAAGGGGCACTCTGTTAATCTGGGAGACTGGCCAAGCCATGTGGAGGGAGTGTCTTTGGCAGCAGCTTCCTCTTGCCAAGGAAGACTGGCAGTGTTGAATAGCCTGTATTTCAGGAAACTTGAAATAGTGATCATCTCATGAAGAAGCTTTGATAAGGTTTTAGGGATGCACCAGTTTTCTTGAGAACAGGGTAAAAATCTCCCACCCCTGTTTTTCAAAGGACAGTTCCCATACCCTTTTCTCCTGTGACACAAAAACACTGAGTTTGAGGAATAGCATTTGGGAACATTGTAATGAATGGGTCAGGATGCTCTAGCCTTGATAACGCATTCCCAGATCACTACATGGGTAGGCTGCTGCAACACGCTGTATGTGGGCCAGCCTTTGGAGGTGACTTTCTTCTTTTGGTGCCTCCAAGTCAGTGTTGACTCCTGGCCACAGCCAGGACAAGTCCCTGCAGTTTTCTTGGGAAGATTTCAGAAGAGGTTTGCCATTGTCTTCTTCCTAGGGCTGAGAGAGAGTGACTGGCCCAAGGTCACTCAGCTGGCTTTGGGCTTAAGGCGGGACTAGAACTCCTGGTCTCCTGGTTGCTAGCCTGGTGCCTTAACCACTACACCAAAATGGCTCTCTTGGAGGGGACTAGGGAGCTGAATTTGGGCCAGCCTGCAGTGGCCAGGCAACCCTGCCACTGCAGGATAACACCTATTTTGAGGTCATTGCACTGGTTAAAAACAAGCTTTGGGGGCCTAGTTCAAAGTGCTGGTGATTACCTATCAAACTCTATATAGCATAGAATTACAGCAGGCACCACCTTGCCAAAATTTATTCTGCCCCTCTGATCTGAACATCCTGAATGGGGCTGTTCTGTGTTCCCCCTCTATGGGAAGTACATGGGACTTGAGTTAGGTGGTGGGCCTTCTCTGTAGTGGCCCCATGCTCTGGAATATGCTTTTCCCAGAGGTACATATACAGTAGCACACTCCTTCCTTGCATCATGCAAAACAGTTAAAGCATCTTTATTCCACCACGCCTTTGGCCCTAGTTAATAGATTGAAGGAATTCTTTCTGGATAGGTTTGTATTGTTTCATTGTTCTTATTAGTCCTGCTTTGTTATAGACCACCTGCAGTTTCACAATTAGGATGATTTACAAATAATTTAATTAATTTCCCATTTGTCCTTTTGCTTGCAGATGTTTCTATAGACATGCCAGATCTCCTGGACATCAGCCACCTCCGGGCAACAGGCCTTCAACCAGGAGAGGAGGAACTTCCAGACATCTCTCCACCTGTTATCATTCCTGTTGACCCCAAAGGTACTGCCTACCACCACGAGGATTCCTACCTCCACACCATTCTCCACCACAACTGTTAGTTGATCTTCTTTTTGTTCCTTGTCATTTTGCATCCTTTCCTGTCCGCATGGAACATCGTCATGGATGCCAAGCTCCAACATAATCATGGGGGGTGTTGTTTGCAAGAAATGTAGGCAATGATAGAACCAAGGCCTGGTTCTCTAGTGTAAACAGAGATCCATTGGTCATGCTTGCTTTGGTGGATTTGGCATGTTCTGGGTCTATTTCAGGCAGAAGTTGCGATTGAGCTCTGCGGATGCAGATGGGAGGTAAAATGACAAACATGCCAGGGAGATCATGAACCAGAGTTGAAGAAGTCTATTCAAAGTATAATTGTCCTGCCTCCTGGTGGTCAAGTAATGTATAAAACCACAGGAATATTGACTGAAATAGCCCCCTGTCTGGAGGTGGGGGGGGGGGGGGGCAGAGTCATGGAACCTCTAAGATGAGGGCTTGACATAAGATAGCAGCTTTATCACTCTAGGCCAGTGTTTCTCAACCTTGGCACCTTTAAGATGAGTGGACTTCAACTCCCACTTCAATTCTGGGAGCTGAGGTCCACATATCTTAAAGCTGCCAAGGTTGAGAAACACTGCTCTAGGCTGAAAGCTCAAATAAGGAAGGTGTATACCACTCATGGATTGTCCATAAGCACAATGTTCAGGATTGGAATTCAAGAAGATACAGTAAGGGTGCATATACATTACTTTTTCCTCCGCAGAAGAAAAGTTTGTGCAGAAGTGGGGTGAACAGAAAAGGTTAGACTTAACAAAAATTCGACTCTGCCTGTGTTTCATCTGGACTTCCTAGTATAAAATTTACTCCAGCTGGTTTAGGTTAGAATTCTTACCCCTCCTGAAATGGAATAGCTAATAACTTTGCTGAGTATAGATGATGGGGTTTGTAGTTCAACAGGGCTGGGGGCACCAGATTGGGGTAGGACTGCAAAGAGCATTTTCAAGTTAATAGCAGTGATCATCTGGTATGTACACCAAATGCAGAACTGGCCAATTTCCATTTTCCTGCCACTCCAAAACACTCTTATCTCCCTTAATCTACTTTCTTAACTTTCAGATGGCATGATGAACCATTTCATGGAGCGTATGTACCCCATTTCGTTATGTTGGTTTTATTTTTGTTTGAAATGGCTGAACTTATTTGCTGCCATCGCAGAAGCTCTGTAGATGCATGAGAGCTGTTATCTTTAGGTATTTAACTATGCTCTTGTCTTCCATAACTTTCCACCTGTCCTGGGTCTGTGTTTGGATATTTGAAGGAATCTTAGTACGCTGGAGAAAGCTGTTTCCTATCTTAGATTATTCCACATTCCCACAGTTGATTTAAATATTGTTTTATTAATCTTTCAACGTAAGAGATTTGCTGATTAATCCAAGGGATCAGTATTTTGTTTCCCATACTAGCTAATCATATGCTCCTTGGAAACTTACATATGATGGCAACAGCCTCTTTCATTATTTTATTCCTCATATTTGATATTCTAATGAAGAGTGAATCTAGCCATTCTGTTGACTTTTGCTGGATAATTCCTGTTGCAAATAAGTATTTTCTGACTTCTGGATCTGCTAAATCGGATGGGAATTCAAAGAACTAATTTACGTTTTTCAGAAGGGTTCATGGGGTTGAATCATTTTTGAAGGAATATGTATGGAAATCATTTATTAGTTAGATAAATTTATTTATTAGCTAGATTTGTATCCTGTCTTACTTTTGGGAGGAAGGTCAGGGTAGCATTCATAGAACTTCCTTCAGTATTTGACCACCACAACCATCTTTTTAGATTGGGCTGAGAGACAGGCACTCAATGAGCTTTCATGGTTGAGGGTGGACTTACACCTGGAGCTCTCCATGTCTTCTCCACCATCCTGGCTTTCAGTGGTTTCATAATGTATCAGAGGGGAGGTTTCCAGATTAACAGTGTAGTAGACAAAGTATTAGAGGGGCGTGGTGGCTCAGTGGGTAAGACGGCAGGCTTGTCGATCGGAAGATCGCAAGTTCGGAGGTTCGAATCCCTAGCCCCGCATGCGGAGTGAGCTCCCGCACTAGCTCCAGCTCTTGCCAACCTAGCAATTCGAAAGCATGCAAATGCAAGTAGATGAATAGGTACCACTTCGGTGGGATGGTAACAGCGCTCCGCGCGCGTCATGCGGCCACATGACCATGGAAGCGTCTTCGGACAACGCTGGCTCTTTGGCTAAGAAACGGAGATGAGCACCGGCCCCTAGAGTCGGACACGACTGCACAAATGTGCGGGGGGTACCTTTACCTTTACCTTAGACAAAGTATTAAAATCAAGCCTGGGACACTGGGGATTCTTGTTCTGTTGGGAACAACATTTCATGACTTCACAACACAGGAATTAGGCAAAAGTTGAAGGTAAGAAGATCCACAGTTGTCATTTTTCCTTGCTGTTCAGAAGATCTGCCATAAAAATAGTATTATTTCTTTAAATTTTTTTGTTTCACTCTTCCCCCAAAAAAGATTATCAGAGATGCTTGCTGATCAATAGGAAGCAAGATCTTCTGGGCCGATAGTCACTGCAGTGTTAAAGAGAGAGATGGAGAGGAGGAAGAATATCAATTTTGGTCCACACATTCATATCTAGGTAAAGGTAAAGGTTCTCCCCGCACATTTGTGCAGTCATGTCCGACTCTAGGGGCCGGTGCTCATCTCTGTTTGTTAGCCGAAGAGCCAGCGTTGTCCGAAGACGCTTCCATGGTCATGTGGCCGCATGACGCGCACGGAACGCTGTTACCTACCCACCAAAGTGGTACCTATTCATCTACTTGCATTTGCATGCTTTCGAATTGCTAGGTTGGCAAGAGCTGGGGCGAGTGCGGGAGCTCACTCCGTCACGCAGGGCTAGGGATTCGAACCGCCAAATTTGCGATCTTCCGATCGACAAGCCTGGCGTCTTACCCGCTGAGCCATATCTAGTTTTATATTAATAAGATCTAGAAACTTTAAAGGTGTGAATACGGAGTTTCTCTGGATGCTGCAGCATAATTTTGTAGACTCCCCTAGATGATTAATAGTATTTACGATCTAATCATTATTTAAACAGATGAAGCTTGAGGGTGTTGCTTCGGTTTACCATTTATGCTTGCCCTGACTGATGGAACCATTGCTGGAGCTCTATCAATATGTGTGACCCTTAAAATCTAGAATTACAAAAAAGCCTGGGTAGCTTAGCTTTTGGAACTTTTTTGCATGGAAAATAACCATTCAACTGATGTTTGTAGAACCTAATAACCTTTGTCACTTTTGCTTTTAGGGCTAATTTGGATCAGCACTTTCTCTAATTTGGATTAGCACTTTGCTCTTCTTCAGAACAGTATGAAGACTGTTGTAGGAATTCGCACAACTCTTCCTTTTGATGTTCAGTTCATATACTGATCTTTACAAGTATAAGACTGAACATCTGAACCCAGCATGCAGTTCCTTGTACAAGAAATGAAAGGGAATAGAGAACGCTCTCCTGAGTAATTTCTCTCTTCTAATTTGAGCCTCCATCAGATGTTGTCTCCAGCAGTTACAATTTTTTTTAACAGCTACAAGCAAAGGCTACAACATTTGTTCTAAGAATCAGTTACAGTGTTTTGCAGACTCACACTGTGATGCAAATTGCAGTCTTTGTGTCTTGGGTGATCCATGTAGCCAAGTTGATTGACAGGGAAGTGATGAGTTCAGTTTTCACCTGTGGAACATCCTCTCTCTCAGCCCCAGATTTTGATGAATCCTCCGTGATGCAGCTAGCAGAGATGGGATTTCCATTGGAAGCATGCCGAAAAGCTGTGTACTATACTGGCAACCTGGGTGCTGAGGTGGCTTTTAACTGGATCATTGCGCACATGGAAGAACCAGGTCTGGTACTTGGAATTTTTCTTTTTGGTTTTGCACCTGTGAACAAATATTTTTGTGCTTCCTGGGCAGAAGTGTATTTCTATTAACCTAGAAACAAGTCTTGCTTCCTTTACAACCCTACCTTGAATACTGTATTGCTTTGCAAAATCATGGATATGAAATATACACAGTCACTCATTTCGTCTCCTGTTTTGTACTCTTACAAATGAAAGACCTTTAGAAAAATCATCCTGCTAGATTAGATCAAAGATCTGACATGAACTTTCCTGAAAAGTGTAGCAACTATGAATGGGAAAGCCCACAGACAAAATGTAAACAATAGACTTCCTACTTAGTACATAATTCTGTGAAATAAGTCACTAACCCATATGCCCACATTATTTTTATTTAATGCATCAATCGCCACCAATTGTGAGAAAAAGTGCTCTCTCTCCCAGTTTACAAACTCCTCTGTGCTTGGTTTCCTACAAAATATGTGAATCAACAACAAGTAACCAGGTAAAAGTCTATCAGCCACATTAGATACATTTCTGCCTTTCTCTTTTTGCAGTTACACAAGGTACCATTTTCCCAATAACAACATGTCTGTACCTGGGGTGAATGACATTTCGAGAGGGAAACACATGGATCAAAACTTCTAATCAATTATTTGCCTAGGTTTGAATCCGTGTGGGTCTGTATTGATTTTGCAGTCTACAAGTATAATGAATGGATGGGCAGATGAATGAATAAATGAATACCTGCCACTTTTATCCCAGATTTTGCAGAGCCTCTATCCATCCCTGGCTATGGAGGACCTGCTTTTCCTGGGACAGGAGGATCAGGGGTTCCTGGGTTGGATAACCAGCCTCCAGAAGAGATGGTAGCCATAATTGCCTCTATGGGATTCCAACGGAATGTAGCTCTTCAGGCATTACGGGCAACGGTGAGTCTTCTGAAAATTATTTGGGATTTATTTGTAGCACGAATGCAGCTTCCTGCCCCTGTCACCCCATAGGACTTCCAGAAGCTGCGACAATAAATCGATGTCATTATCCACAGCAACACAAGTCTTCTGACTCTTGTTAGCAGCAGCAAATTTGTTAAAGGAAGACTTTGAGTTAGATTTGTTTTGGGGCATGAATTTGATGATACGCTCTATTATAAGAAGAGGGCAGGGGAAAATATTAGTTGGTCAAACACTGTATTTTGCCAGGCTCTCCTTGAGAATTAGGAAACGGCTATAACGGAACTATCTAAGAATTATAAAGAGAATGCAAAGCCATTAAGCACCACAGACAAGTATTTTTGCAACCACTAGTATACAGGTAGTCCTCGCTTAATGACCACAATTGGGACCAGATTTTCAGTTGCTAAGCAAAGTGGTCATTGAGCAAATCCGACCCGATTTTACGACCTTTTCTGCAGTGGTTGTTAAGCAAATCACGTGGTTCCCCATTGATTTTGCTTGCCAGAAGCTGGCTGGGAAGGTGGAAAATGGCGATCACATGACCATGGGACGCTGCGATGGTCATAAATGCAAACCAAGCACCCAAATTGTGATCATGTGACCGCAGGGACACTGCGACAGTTGTAAGTGTGAGGACCGGTTGCAAGTCATTTTTCCAGCACTGTCGTAAATCTGAACCATCACTAAACAAATGGTTGTTAAGTGAGGACTACCTGTAGGCCCTCCAGATGTCAACAGCCCCAGGGAATTCTGGGAGCTGTAGTTCAACAGCATCTATAATTGTCTAGTAGTCCTCATTTGTCCTGTTTTGCTTATGTGCTAATTGTTTGTACAATGTTTGACATGATCAAAAACGTCACCGAAGTTCTCATCGTATGTATTGACAAGATGTTAGTAGAACAGAGAGCCTAAAGGGTAAACCAGATTATGCTAGATTTTTAAAAAATCTTTCTGCTTTGTTGCAAATGGTCCAAGTATATGCCTGTATATACAATTACTCTTCTGGAATGCATCAGACATGCAAGGCAATAACAGTAGATGCTAGTTACAATATAATATGTGCATTTCTAGAAGAAGCTAGTACAGTTTTTCCTAACCAGGGGCTCTTCTGCTACCATACCTTATCTGAATTATGCAAGTTGGAGTCGCTCCATAAAATGGTGTATGTTTATTTGTCTGTTCTTGGAAAACAAGGCAACAACAGCTCAATAAAAGAGAATGCAATCACAATGATTACAGGATACTGACAGCTCTTGGCTATTTTATTATTCCATGCTATTTTGCCTGGAAGAATAACAACTTGGAACATGCATTGGACTGGATCTTTAGTCATCCTGAGCCAGAGGAGGAGACTGAAATAGCTTCTGAGGTCATGAATATAGAAAACCATGTGAATGCTAACATCCTTGCAGAATCTGATCCCGAAGGGCCCCGGATCAAAGATGGGCCTGGAAGTAAGTTTCCCTTTGATATGTTGCATTAGTTGATCTGCCTGATTTATTCATTTTCCTTCTCCCCAAATCTATTGGCTAAATTTATGAATTGCTTCTCTGTCCATATTGGAAGCATCAAGTGGAATAGTTCTAAAACAGCAGTGATCAAAATAAGGAAGACAGATTAATTTTGACCAATAGGAATCTCTGAATATAAACTATTGGGACTGGTAAAAGCTTAAGAAATATGCGGGACAGAAAATAGCGGTTTCAGGATTTGTGCAAACAATGATAGAATTGTATTGTCGAAGGCTTTCACGGCCGGAGTTCAATGGCTGTTGTGGGTCTGTCTGGCCACAGATGCTGGCGAAACGTTAGGAACCACAACTTCCAGAACACGGCCACACAGCCCGGAAGACCCACAACAGCCAATGATAGAATTTCTTACCCAGATATGCCATCTTTTTTTCAGATTAATCCAGTCGATAGGTTGAAGAAGTTATGACAAAGTGCTTTTGGACTTTTTACACATTTTGATAACACCAGTGATTGCAATGCTACATACCTATGAATGTATCTGTGAGCCAAACATATGTATTATACGTATATAATGACCAAAGAACAGGGCTGATTTCAAGTTTCTGCTGAATATTGTCTTGATGATGAACTTGGCTGTTGCTGTATAATATGTTAAACAGCTCTTTAGTTGACCCTAGTTCAGTCTTTGGCATCATGGAATGGTCTCAGCTTTTCTTGAATACTGCTCAGCCAGCAAAAAATAGTTAAAATAAGCTGATATGGGCCATATGTCTGAACCAATACGAAGTAGCTCATCATAAAAGTCTCTATTGAATCATGCACGTATGAGTTTTGCCAGGGTTCTTGAAGGCCTGGTCCTCATGCTTCAATTTGCTTGCAACATTCCCTGCTTTATTTTTTTAACCTGATGTCATGATGATTCTTGCAGGAGAAATCTAAAATGAACCACTGGATGCAGCTTTTAGGCAGCAGCTAAAAGTTGTTGGGCATCAATGAATGCAACAGCACAGTCATAATAGCCCGGGAATACCAAGTAGTGCTTGATGCACCTTACTATGGAACCTTTAAGGGAGATAATGAATGACTGAAATATAAAACAGTGTTCTGAGATATATTGTGTGCAGTCCAGGGAAGGTTGAATGTCGCTGAGGGCTGCTGTGAATATAGCCATCCTTTATAGGAAATAGTGGTGGCTCAGCGGGTAAGACGCCAGGCTTGTCGATCGGAAGATCGCAAGTTCGGAGGTTCGAATCCCTAGCCCTGCGTGCGGAGTGAGCTCCCGCACTAGCTCCAGCTCTTGCCAACCTAGCAATTCGAAAGCATGCAAATGCAAGTAGATTAATAGGTACCACTTCGATGGGAAGGTAACAGCGTTCCGCGCATGTCATGCGGCCACATGACCGTAGAAGCGTCTTCGGACAACGCTCGCTCTTCGGCTGACAAACGGAGATGAGCACTGGCCCCTAGAGTTGGACACAACTGCACAAATGTGCGGGGGGAACCTTTACCTTAGATGTGATTCATGACGTAGTATACAAGCACGCACATATGTCTGTGAAGGTTCTCAGTCATCCAGGTGGAATTGTCTGTAGCTTGAATCATGTCAACTGGATTTCTATTTTCTCAGTGGAAACGTTTCGCTCCTTATCCAAGAAGCTTCTTCAGTGTGAGCAAAGTTTGTAAGGGAATCCTTAAATATGTTTCTAGGGTGGCTGTGTGAACTTGCACCTGGGGCTAGGTCATGGTTATTTGAGATGTTTATTTCTAAGTCCCTTTATCATCCAAAGGAGGATCGTTAAGATTACCTTGCTGTTGTTGAGATTGCGAAATGGTCTTAATCTTTCTAGGCACAGAAGACAAAGCAGGAAGGAAAATAGGGGAAAGATTGTGCCTGAGGCCCCCACCTCTATTCAAAGAAGGATTTTCCAAGTTGGCATAAATGGATTCCTTGACCCCTCTTTCAAACCACTTATCTTCCCTGTCTAAAATGTGAACATTAACGATCCTCCTTTGGATGATAAAGGGACTTAGAAATAAACATCTCAAAATAACCATGACCTAGCCCCAGGTGCAAGGTCACACAGCCACCCTAGAAACATATTTAAGGATTCCCTTACAAACTTTGCTCACACTGAAGAAGCTTCTTGGATAAGGAGCGAAACGTTTCCACTGAGAAAATAGAAATCCAGTTGACATGATTCAAGCTACAAGCACGCACATAGTTTTTGCTGTATATTTGCAGGGTTTATAAATTTATTTATTTATTTATTTATTTTTCAAATTTATTCCCCGCCCATCTCCCATGCAAGGGACTCTGGGCGGGTTACAATAAATAAAATTTAAAAACTATACAAAATATCTCACAAGCCTAAATAAATAAAATAAAATCCAAGATGGATTAGGACCCACAGAATGGATCATGGGGCTACGGGGCCAGCCAACCCCAGGAGGCACTACCACCTCCGTCATCCCAGGCCAGGTGGCAGAGCCAGGTCTTAAGGGCCTTCCGAAAGGGCAGGAGTGAAGGGGCCAGTCTCACCTCCGGGGGCAAGTTATTCCATAAGGCGGGCGCTATCGCAGAGAAGGCACGCCTCCTGGACCCCGCTAGATGGAATTCTCTTGTTGAGGGGGTCCGAAGCATGCCCTCTCTGCATGCACGGGTGGGGCGGGCTGACGTTATCGGGACGAGACGGTCCCTCAGGTACCTAAATGCTGGGGAGCTGCAGTGTGCAGTACTTGGTGATCTATAGGCATGGATTTGAAAATTTCAAAATGTCCATTTTGTTCCAGAATTTAATTTTTTGAGGAAGGGGACAGATAAGAGTATCAAGAGTGAGCTGGTGAAGGAACTGTTGGTGTAAGAATGTGGGCAAGATTTCTGGACTGTCTTCCTCGTGGCTTTGCTAATCACACCCTTGATATTTTCTTGCACAGGATATGAACTCTTTGGATTCATCAGTCACATGGGAACATCCACAATGAGCGGCCATTATCTTTGTCATCTTAAAAAGGAAGGAAGGTAATTTAGTGTGACATTACTGGTTGGGTTACTAATGTTATGTAGCGCCCAAAGGTTGGACAAATGTTTTGAGATTGACGCTTCCATGGAAACCATGTTAGAAAATTCAATTTCTAACGTGAATGAATGAATAGGGCTGGCTTCCAAGTTGGCAGTGATTTTGGATCGGGATTAAGAGCTGAACACAGATTCTTTTAAATGTCAGGAGTAGCCAGCCTGGTGCCACTTCACTACCCTAATTGTCCAGATTAAAAAACCAAAGTAGGCTCTTAATGAGTGTGGTGGTGGTGGTGGTGGTGGTGGTGGTGGTGGTATGTCAGCTTCTGTAGGTGTTCCTTGTCAATTCAATTCAATTCAATTCAATTCAATTCAATTCAATTCAATTCAATTCAATTCAATTCAATTCAATTCAATTCTTTAGATGTTCACTCTGTTTTCTTCTTCTTTCTCCTTTTCAGGTGGGTTATCTACAATGACCTTAAAGTCTGTGCCTCTGAGCAGCCACCCAGAGAGTTAGGATATATTTACTTCTATCGCAGGATACCAAGTTAGACCTCATGATGTTCTCTGGCCTTAAGAAGCCATACGCCTTTTTATTCTGCCAAAAATGTGTTTCAAGTAAGCAAAGCCTTTGGACTGCCAAAAAAGAAAAGCAAGAAGGAAAATATTTGGTCCTATTTATAGCTTAAATCAGGATAATTCAGTTGATGCCTTCTTAAATCTTTAGGGGAGAGTTTTCTGTTAAATCATGGTGCATTGTAGGATTTTAAAATTTGTCTACATTTTGTGGAGACCTTAAGACTGTTCTGATCACTAGCAGAGTTTGCAGGAAACATCCAGAGAACACAAAGCTGTTCCCACACTGAGAAGAACCTCCCAGCTTAGTTTTAATCCTTAAGGACTGATGGTAGCTAAACACTTGCTTTGAACTAGGAATTCATCAGTATGCTGGATGGAATCTATTTGCTAGCATGAAAACTTGCTGATCTCGAGCTCTAAATTTCCAGTTAGAATGAAAAAAAGAAAAAAAGAAAAACCCTTCAGAAATGTAACAGCCCAGAAAATTCTGCAGACTTCAGAGCTTGAAATTAAAGTTAATTATCAAAGCCAAGGTGACTTGTATTGTGTCCCAACAGAGTCTGAATGTTAATTTTTTTCAGTTCGGATTTGATCACATGTCATGATTTTTTATTTCTTCACCCAGTGATTGATGGTCCTGGAGTTCCCATCCAAGAAAGTGCCCATTTCATTCACTGCAATGGATCAGTACACACATAGGAGTTTATATATATGTATAACTGTGTCCCTACCACAACCCTGTGCAAGTGTTTATGTGGGCCTGTGGATAGATAAACTTCAGTATAGCTGTTTTTTCTCCTCTGTTATGGGTTGCAAATAAAGATTGAAACATGCATCATAGAAATGCATGGGAAATGGCTTGCAGAAACATGCAATATGATTTGGCGGGGGGATTCCTGTGATGAGGATACAGGTAGTCCTCATTTAGTGACCGCAATTGGGACCAACAACTTGGTCGTTAAGCAAAGCGGTCGCTAAGAAAATCATGTGACTGCGACTGTGGTTACGATTTTACTTCAGTTTTCCTTTGCTTCTTGCCACTTCCTTCAGCTGAACAGGGGTTCTTTCTCTTTCTCTTTCTCTTTCTCTTTCTCTTTCTCTTTCTCTTTCTCTTTCTCTTTCTCTTTCTCTTTCTCTTTCTCTTTTTTTCTTTTTCTTTCTCTTTGAGGACATCTTGGTATGGGGGAAAGAAACAAGTGAAAATAAGAACAGATTCTGTGAAGGTTGTAAATATGAGGGCTGGTCGCTAAGTTGTTTTTTAGCACTGTCATAACTTTGAACGGTCACTAAATGAAGCAGTTGCTAAGCAAGGACTACCTGGATGCAAATATTGAGCACTCACGTGGGCATCCTTCACCTCCAAATAGCCATTTTTGGCATCCATCATGGTCATCACACACACCTTGGAGCAAAATTGCACCTGTTCTGTATTTTTATTGCAAGTTTAGTTTTGTAGTATTCAAGATCACCTGTTGCACGCCTTCCACCAAGGGTTTTAAAAAAGGCAGCACTGATCATTTACAGAGAAGCTTAATGCAGCCGTCCTCAGCAGTGACACACGAGGAGGAACAGATTTGTGACAGCCAAGTATATTGTCTTGCTGTCTGGCAAAGATCATTTAATTATTTGAAATTTTGTTCTTGGGCGGAGGATATTGCTTGGTAAAAGTGCTGACAGATTGATTTTTCTTTTTTCCCCTCCATTTTAAATACAGTCATACTGACTTACCAGCAGTTTGCAAAGAAGTCAATCATCTACCAATCCCACTGTTGTATTTTGGAGACTTCACTCCATTAAAAAAAATATATTTCTCTTCCTGAACATTTTAATAGCTTTTCCAGAGGTTTTAATCTGGATTTTGATTGTTTATATGAATCATAGGCCTGAGAAGCTTTGTAATTTCCTTTTCCATTGCTAAAACAGTTGATCATTGAGGAATTTGCCATGTCACATAAAATAATTCCTAATAATTGAATAAAACAAAGAGTAAAAAAAGAGATGCCAGTTTGTTCTAGTGGTTAAAGCAACGGGATAGAAACCAGGAGACCATGAGTTCTAGTCCCACCTTAGGCATGAAAGCCGGCTGGGTGACCTTGGGCCAGTCCCTGTCTCTCAGCCCTAGGAAGGAGCCAATGGGAAACCAGGAGACAGAGTTCTAGTCCTGCCTCAGGAATGAAAGCCGGCTGGGTGACCTTGGGCCAGTCCCTGTCTCTCAGCCCTAGGAAGGATCCAATGGCAAGCCAGGAGACTGAGAGTTCTAGTCCCACCTCAGGCATGAAAGCTGGCTGGGTGACCTTGGGCCAGTCACTCTCCCTCAGCCCAACTCACCTCCCAGGGTGGTGGTTGTGGGGAAAATAGGAGGAGGAAGGAGTATTAGGTATGTTCACCGCCTTGAGTTATTTATAAAAAAAAATAAAGGCGGGATAAAAATTAAATAAATAAAACAAGCTCAATTGTTATGGCAGGTAACCCTGTATAAAATAATGGGACATTTGGAAGCTATTATGATAGATGGATGCATGTATGAACAGATTTACACAGGGACACATTTATGCACACATCCCCTACACATATGGAAAGGCAGGAATTACAGTTCTTTATGGTTGAAGTCAGAAGTCTGCATGCTGCAGTTTATGGGCTTGAGCCTAGAAGCCTACAAGATAAGGCATTCCAAAATAATAATACTGTAAGGAGTATCTTCTGACCTTGCTCTCCTTCGGACTCAGTCTAGCATCTCATACCAATTCCCTGCAGGAATCTTGGCACACTGATCATTCTTGCAGCCTTGTCCGGGCTGTTGTGGTTGCAGATGTTGGGTTCTTCAACACAAACTTGCCAGTTGACCTTCTGTATCTTTGCTCGTAGCTAGAGTAGATGATTGGAAAAAGTATGTCTCTGGTTTTGATGCTTTCTCCAATCTGTCTTATTCTTTTGTTTTACCAAATTTACCCAGAAATGTTATCCTTCAGAGATTAAGAAAGACAGAAATGTAGCAGGGCAGTTCAAGATGTAATTCCAGAAGGGACTTCTCATGAACAATAGGTCAGTAGATGTGTCCAGAAGTCAGTCAGCCTGTCCTATTGGCATCTGGAATAATACTCAATAGTCAAAGCTGTCCAGAAGTCAAAGCTAAATCAGTCCAAGTCTTAGTTGAGTTTCCAGTGGGCCAAAACAAGGAAACCAGGGTCAGGGTCTAACTAGCAAAAAATCTGTACAGCCAGAAGATCTGTCAGGCAGTTAAGATTCAAGATGCAACAATAACCAAAACTACAGGTCTGCAAATCATAGGCATTACTTTCAACAAGTTGCTCCCAGAGCTTGATCCTGAAGGCTGCAACCACCTTGTCCTTATGTAGCTGGTGCTCAATATGCCTGCTCTAGCTGCAAGACCATCACAATATATTGTTACCCTCCTTCACTCAGCTGGTGTCCATTAAGCTGATTTAGCTGACAGACTATCCAGGTGTATAGAGATTCTCTCAAGCCTACCTTTATTAATTATTGTAACCCGCCCAGAGTCCCTTGTATGGGAGATGGGCGGGGAATAAATTAAATAAAATAAATAAATAAATAAATAAATAAATAAATAAATTCCCAAGGTGATCTCCATTGTAACATAGGAGGTTGGCACTTTTCTAGTTTTTGATATTACAGTCTACATGCTGGGTGGCTGTCCTGGTAACGGTGGGCAGAAGGTCCCAAGGTAATGGGGACTGTTTCTGACCCATGCCCTGTTCTTTTTAAAAAAAAAATTATTGAAGAAATGTTTTACAGAGTAAAAACAATACATTTTTTTTAAAAAAGTAAAGTGATAAGTAAATAAGAAAGAAATAAAAGAGACAGAAAAGAAAGGGGGAACAAGGGATATAAAGGAGCGGCTTCCAATCTTCTTTACAGCAGTTATAAATGCATTTATATTTTATCCTCTCTAAGGTTGCATTGTGGCTCCCTCTTTCCATATTCTACCCTTTCTAATCATCAAACCCATAAACCACAAGTTCATTTTTTTTCCATTTTCAGCAAAAGGTCCACAAAGGGTTACTAGTCACTAACAAATGGCCCATGGCCTGTTCTAAGGCATGATTCAACTGGTAAACAGGGCTTGACAACATCACCTGACCTCCTTCTTCCTTAACCTCTGGTTAGGTCTACCAGCTATGGACTATATAAATCCAGATAACCATTAAATGGTGGTAGACTGCTAAAGATTTCTATATCTTTCCTGCTGTCTAGTGGTTGTCTGGATTTCTGCACCCCAGTTCTGGTAGTCCTAACTCATGTGAGGTCATGACAAACACAGGGGCACCTCAGTTCTCTGAATCTTTGGAGCAGATCCACCTTGAATATATGTTCTGAGTGAACCCTTTGCAATGGACTGGAATTATTTTCTCCTCCCCCTCCCCCTCCTCCTCCCCCTCCTCCCCCCTCCCCCCCCTCCTCCTCCTCCTTTTTTGGCCACCCAACTCCAATACAGATATGTCCATGCATAGTCCTCCCTTATATTAATATTAATAAATATTCCAGAAGAGAGATGTAGTGGTGTGAATCATCATTTTATTCTTAAGATGGTGCAAGAAAGGGCTGAATCAAGTACTTTAGTCCCCACCTGGCTCCCTCCTGTACAATTACCAACAAATAATTAGATATCGATGCACCGTGTCTGGTCATTGAGTATGAAGACAAGACTTTCCTTAAAAAGAACTCTTGTCCACATTCCAACAGGATGGTTGGGGTGGAAGAATTTCAACACTGTGTGTATGTGACCATTGAGATTACAGTTTAGGGATTTATGACAATGTAAACATTTAAGAATATGGTTTTCCTCCAGCAGTTGGGGGATGATGAGGTTTGTTAGGGAAGCTGATTTGTTTCTGAGGTGCTTGTTCATGAGCTAGGCATGAATACAGTATATTTAGATTTATTGGCCTTGGGATAGTTTGTTAGCAGCAGCTTTCTGTCCCTTGGTCAGGGTGGCTGCTCTTTGGACTACATGATATCAAAGTTAAATTTATTCTTTTGAGAAGAAAATAGCATGGACTTCAAACATCTGTTGCATCCAAGGCCCTCCAGGTGTTACTCTGGCGCAGCTCCCAGCTGTCCCTACCAACGTGGCCAATGATGAGGGATACTGATGATAAGTCAGCAGCATCCAGATAGCCACCTGTACCCTTATTTAACCAAGGGTTCCCTGGCTCACAAGTACCTGAGCAATGGAGGGGCAAAACATTATAAGCTTGAAACCGGCTTTTCCAACTGCAGCAGAAAAGAGCTGTTTCAAATGCAGAGCGCTTCCGGTGATGTTGGAACTGCCTGTCTCAGGCCTAAAGCATCTGTTTTGAACCTAAAACATTCTGCACACCTCAGATGAGTCAGCTTTGCTGCTGACAGAAAAAATTCTTTCCTCATCAGATTCTATTGGAATAGAAACTGGTTTTATTCAAAACGAGCCAGACTTTCAAAAACAGGGCACGCTGCTGAAATGTTATGCTGTATATGTGCCTTTGAAATCGGCATGAGAAATGCAGAAAGGTTAACTTGATTGTGTGTAGAAAAAATCCTGAAGGGGTTATGTGCAAAAACCACGGAATAATGGAATTAAGATCCTGCTTGACTCTTGTCTGTGCTCTGGGATAATGATTTCTAAGTCTTTTTTAATCTACATGTTTGGCTACAAAGTTATAGAGTGCAACATTTATTTAATGGACCATTTGGGGGAATGGAGGTTAGCTAAATGCAAACTTCTATTAACTTTGAATGTTGATAATTAATGTAATTTATATCATTTGCATAATTACATAATTTTCATCATTGGTGTCAATTGTGTCAATTTTCATCATTTGCAGTACACAGAAGACCAAAATTGACACAAAAGATGTTAATTATATAATTATGCAAATGATGAAAATTGATGAAAAGGACATGAATTACATCAGTAGGACAGGCAACTCAACTATGGAAATAATGAACTTTGTCCTTTAGTCCGAACTGAAATTTTGTCTATCCCCTCCAAAATCTGCTGAATCGGAGTCTGTAAAATTGAGGTTTTAAGGTATTATTTTAGAAGTCATTATTTTGCTTCAGTAGGATTTTACGTTTGCAAACAAAGGGGAAAAACAGATCCTCGTCTTATTGGGTAACATTAGTATGACAATAAAAGTTAAATAGTTATTGGTCATAGCAAACCCTTCCCTTTGTTCCTTATCAATTTTAACTGCATGGAGTTGAGTGGAATTAGTCTTGCTTTCCAGAAGTGTGATGATGGTTTGTGATGGTTGTGATAATTTATTTCACTGGAACACTTGGTACACACATGAGAATTTGTTGATGTAATCCATCACAGAAATACACAGTGTATATCTCAACCAATCACAATTGGTAATCTTTCATTCATCAGTAGGAGAGACAACTCAACTTTGAAAATAATGAACTTTGTCCCTTAGTCCAAACTGAAATTTATTTAGTGCTACCTAGAAAAATTGGAAGCAAATAGTGAGATGTTTCTACTGATTGTCTGGATTTTTGCTGCCCAATTATGCCTAGGATAATATTTCAACATATACTGTACTAAAAATGGCTGTGATATAAATTTCTGAAGTTAACGTTGGTCAGAGTCAGATTCTTTGAATTTTCCCATGCAGAATGACTCCATAAAGGAACCTGACTCTGATCATGGTTGCCATTACTAGCACCACTTGTCAATAGTAACAGATATGATTCTGGTTGGCCAAAACACATGCTTGCTTCATTTACACCAGGGCTTTCCAAAGTTTTCCCACGGCGACACACCAACCGCTGTTGGTGTGTTGCCGCGGGAAAACCCGGAAGTGCCGCCATTGCGGCAGCGCGCAAAAACCCGGAAGCGCTGCTGCCGCTTTCGGTTTTTGCGCACCGCCGTTGGTGTGTCGCCGTGGGAAAACCCGGAAGCGCTGATGATGATCAGCGCTTCCGGGTTGTGTGGCAACACACCAGACTGTGTGTGGCGACACACTTTTGTGTCGCGACACACGGTTTGGAAAGCTCTGATTTACACCAATCTCAGCTGGGAAACGGCACTTGTGATTATGGATGTGGAGCATTTGAAAACATCCACAGTAGAAATTTTGAGTTGCAAGCTTAAGACTTGTCCTTAGTTGCCAGTTGCATATTTCCAAATGAATCTGTTCCATAGTCCACTTGTTTTCATTCTTGGGGCAGATTTACTACTTTTTCTCACTTTTGAGATACATTGCTATGCAAAATTATGGTAGAACTGGATGTGCCTCTTGAATTCATCTCTTGGTCACACTAATCTTCAAACTGAGTCAGATCACAGTTCTAGGTCTTTGCTTGTCACTTGAGGTTGACTACTGTATCCTTGGGAGTGTTTGTAATTTTGATGAGTTTTGCATTGTTCAGAATTATTTGCTTGAATTCCTGTTTTGGAGAGGATTTGTCTGACACGAAGAAACAATATAAATGAGTTGCCATTCTTTTGAATTAAAAAACAAACAAACTTGCATCTCCTGGTTCATGTTGTCTTTTTTGTGAGCTCCATTTTCAACAGATCTGCCATGATTACATCTTCCATCAAAATCTATGCCTCTCTTGTGGGAAGGCTCAATAAAAGGAAAGCTTTCATCTGGTTCCTCAGCATAATTCAGTAAAAATAAAACAAATTAACTTCAGGTAGTAAGAAAGCCATCACCACTAGCAGAAATAAATAATGCAAATTTCCAGCTAGCAATGAACTTGAAGCCACAGAGAAAAGTTTTATTTTTAAAAAACTTATTTAAAAATTGTACAATTTTATAGAAATACAGGAAAACAAAACAGGAAGGCATGTTTCCATTACTGTACAAAAATACATTTACTGTGGTGCTCTGCAAGTTTTGTTAGCAGTATAAATTAAACACGCTAAATATCCATACAGTTCCAAGATAAAAACAAGTTGCATTAATGAGCATAGCAAAAAAAATCACTTTAAAGATGCAGCAAACTATAGAATTTTGTATTTGCTGCTAATAATGCACTAAGTATATGGAAGCAAAGTTTCACTATTGTTTGGAGACTAACCTTAAACTCCTTATTTGCTTAGAAATTAGCCCAATCCAGGTTTATCCTATACAATGAAAAATGAATGGAAAAAAATCCCAAGGGATTATTCTGCTCATACTTGCATCTTTGTTGTATAGTCTGTTATAAGCTTCTAATTTTGCAAAATTGGTGCCTATGTTTTCCCACTTGGTTGTTCACTGCAACCAATATATCTTTCAATCAAATATGATCATATGGAACACTAGTTTTTAGGCAAAGCTTCAGACTTGGCAACAATCTTACCTCTGGCCAAATTACATGTTACATTATTCATATTTTGCTGGTCATTGACTGAATAAATATTGTTGATTGATTATACTTTAAAGCAATTATTAAATTGCCCCTTTTAATTTAAAAAATGGCCAGATCCTACAGTCTGTAAAGTGTTTCCCCAATCAGATGAAGGAATGCCATTCCTTATGTTCTGAACATTCTCCCTGCCCTACCAGCTGCTAGCAACAGGCATGGGGGCAAAGATGGAATGACCAACATCTCTGCATAGAAAGTTGCAGATTCAAAGGCTGATTCCTTCAAAATAAAAATGGCCAATTAAGCATGCTTTTTAAACATAATTACTACACAATGTAGTTTGGCCTTGAATGTGACCCATATTTAGAGAACTGATGCTGAATTCTCTTGCCTCCCAAAGTATGAAGGTTCATGTATTGTGGCTTCCCCAACTGGTGCCCATCAGTTGACATCCAACACATCTAGAAGCCACCAGGTTGGAGAAGGAGGCCAGCACCGCATACAGTGATGTCAATCCTTTGAATGTATTTTCCAGTCAATGACATAGAGGAAAAGCATGTAACATTCTGAAACTTTTGATAAAAGAACTGCACTCATTAGAGCAAATGATTCCCCTTCTTTCCCAATTTATGTTACAATCCAATATTTGCAGGATTGATGCTTACACAAATTAAATTATATATCACAATGTAAACGAGGGCAGATTTTTCAGACTTTCTTCTTACTGACTGTAGTTTAAAAGAAGACCCTGCAAATTTCCTGCAAGGTAAATGACCTTAAATTCCAAACGTCACACAGCAAAAGCAGGCACAAGATTCTCCTGAAAATTATATGCTTGAGTTTCATCTAGATCTTATACTTGAGTTATAAAATATATACTGTGTATTTATAAATATTTCCTGTAAATGTACAGCTGGTAGCATACAGATATTTTAAAAGCTGCAAACCTAAAATGCAGTCTTCATCTTGCCTATGATGCAAGTCCTAGAAATTATGCAGACAGAGGAATAGAAAACAGATACTGAGGTCTCTCAAACACATGAGCCTTTGACTAGTCGGCAGAACTGCAAGACCTGAGGCTGACTCACATACACATTGGCCTCACTTCACTCTAGTGCCTTGTGGGTCTATTACCTGCTGCTAACTGTATACGCTGCCTTGATTTGGAGGGTAGGTTTTGCTTGAGAAGGTCTAAAGGTTATTTCTAAGATTGGCTCTGTGATGACTTTCCAGTCTCAGGTCATGACTTGATGCTAAAGGGATGAGTCTCTGTGGACCCAGCTTTCCTTTTTTACCATAGCAGAGACGAAGATTGGGAGGGGCAGCAAAAGGAATCCTGAAATGCAGAATTATGCAGCACTGTGGTGACCTCATCTCTCTCTTGTCTATACATTACAGGCATGCAGACACAGACACACTTGTGCACTCCTTCTTTCACTGAAGTTTCACTGTTCAGTGAACAGCCTTCACACTTGTAAGATACAGTCTGTAGAGCAACCTTTCCAACCTTAGGTGCCTTTCAGAGTTGTCAGAATTAACTTGCATCATCCTCAAATAACATAGCCAATGAATCTGCTAGCTGCAGATGCTGGGATTTTAGGGGACACTAAGTTGGGGAAGCTGCTATACAGTATGTTTTGCTCTCTCTAGTTTTCTTTGTGAACCAACAAACCTGCATCGTGCCAGAGAGGAGAACTTTGGCTTTCTAGAAGTGATCTACCGAACAACTTTCAATAGTGAAGGATATTGGGAGTTGAAGTTCAGCTACATAGTCTCTGACTGAGCCCATTTCCATTATATAAAAATAGCCTTAAAGACCTAAGCAATTTCTGCTTCATTACATCCATTGTGTGACATGAATATATTTGGGTTCTTCCATCGGTGTAACCTAATGCTTTACTTTATCTTCCCCAACACTTGGGAACATGGTGATTGTTACACTGTCAGCTTAATGCTTCTAATCCTCCCATGACTGCTATAATCCCATGTCTTAATGATACATCTTCCATGCCAGTAAAGATGGATGTATTCCATTTTTAATTCCTTTGTTCATGGCTTGATGTCAACCCTTGCCAAGTCTACATTTTTAGCCTCACAGGATTTCTGACAGAGATCCTAGCAATTCCAAGGCATTTTGAGAATTGAGACAAAAGATCCAAAATGGCATACGTGCCCTAATTTGACAGCCCAAAGAATAGTAACTGTGGTTTGCCAATCTTTATGGCAATCTTCAATATTCTGAATGTGTTAAGGCTATAATTCCCAGAATTTCCAACCAGCATGGTTTCCACATTGGGGAAGGATGATGTAATTGTTTTCCAAAGGTGGATATAATAATAACAACAACAACAACAACAACAACAATAATAATAAACAATTAGGATAAATTTCTTGGAGGATAAGCACCGACAGTTTCTTCTCACTTTTATCTCCGTTCTATGCACTAATCAAAGTGACATAAGCCAGATCCCTTCTTCTTAGAAGACTTCTTAGCTAGTTAGGTATATCTTTACCTAAGAAAAGCAAACTGCTGCTTGGCGTACTAATTTTGTTTGCTCAGGGACTGGTTAAGCCATGCACAGCATATACTAGTCTTTAAAAAGATCTTGCAAGCATTATAGTAGTACACTTCTGTTAAATATGGCTACGTGCAGTGTACTGGTACCTGAGAGTCTATGTTTTTTGTTTTCAAAAAAATATCACCTCTTCCGCACAAACTTTTACCTCTATAAGAGCAGACACACATACACTCTCTCTCACACACACATATATACATGCACATACAAACATATAAGAAGGGAGAAGAAGAATGGTGGTGAGATGGTATATTTGCTAACTGAAGTAGATACAGTATAGCTGCTCATGTATTTATCTAAATAAAGAAATTTCAGTGGGCTGTAAAAACAGCAAACCCTTGATTTAAAAGGCGGATGGGGGAAAGGGGAGCCCATTAGATCCGAATGACTATTAAAGGGCAAATGGGATTTTCCACTTACATAGTACCATTTGATGCATGTATAAAATGGCAAATGGGTTTTTGTAAAATGGAATTATGCATGCATAAAATGGAGGATAGGTTTTTGTCTGTTAGATCCAAAATCCACTAAACTGAAGTCCAATACATTGAAGATTTATTGTTTTTGCAAGGGAAAAGCTTAAACACTTAAAAAATGAAATTAAAACAAAAAGGCTGCTTTTTAAGTGGTCTGAGCAATGGGAAGAGGCTCGGGCAGCAGCTGGTACCATTTTGAAGGCGCTGAAGTTCTGTGTTGAATTTCTTCTCCATCCTATAATCTTGAACCATTTTACTGTGCTGTTGCTCCACTCATTAACAGCTAGCAGAAAGAGAGGCAGGGAAGTGACTTGGTTAGACTTGCATTGAAAAAGAAGAGAACAGAGTGACCTTGATACCAGGATGACCATTTTGGTGGCAGCCCTGAGTGTTGCTGAGTGTTGTGTGTCATGCCACCACGATTCAGCCACTGATAAGGTCCAGCAAGTCCCAATGCAATCCACAGTTAGTTCTGATTGAACGTTATAACGTTCAACATTGAACGTGCCTTCTCTGCGATAGCACCCGCCCTGTGGAATATCTTTCCCCCAGGGGTGAGGCGAGCGCCCTCGCTCCTGGCCTTCCGGAGGTCCTTAAAGACCTGGTTCTGCCGCCTTGCTTGGGATGAAGGAAGTAATAGTTCCTCCTGGGGGTGGTTAGCTTAGTAATATCCTCCTTTTAAGATCTCACCATCCTCTGGATTTTTTCTATTTATTATTATATTGTATTTTAAGACTTATAGGTTTTTAATTTTAATATTATTATTGTAAACCGCCCAGAGTCTACTGCTGTAGAGATGGGCTGTGATAAACTTGATAAATAAATAAATAAATAAATAAACAAACAAATAAATAAATAAATGGAAATCAAATATTTATTCATGTAGGCAACCACCTCATCAAAGGTCCTTTTCTGTCCCTGCATCCTTTCTCCCTTAAGGTTCCATTGATCCCATTACATTGAAATTCCAGTCTCCTATGAAAGGGCATAATGGAGTGTTTTCAATCTTGCTAATGAACTGTTGCATCTTGACTCTGAGAGCCCTCAGAGAGGCAGGGAAGGTGTTTGCTCACTAGCCATAAAAATAAACGGCAGTTTCCACCAGATATGCACTGATAGCTTTAAAACCTCACTGCAGAGTTGGGGGTGGTGAGGGAAACAGAAATATGGATTGCAGCATTTACATCTAACTGTTATTGCGTCTGCTAAGGTCCCTGGTTATTAGAACTGAATAGCCTTCCTTTGGGGGTATGTGTTGAAAATACATTTGCTCTGACCCTGTGTTTTTGGGCTAGTGGAAAGCCTTAGAAGTCCATCTGTGGATGCATGTTCAGCAATAAGAGTGGATACTTGTGACTGTTAAAAAAGAGATCCCAGATATTTGCCTCCACCTGAATATATAGTATAGGGGGAAAACAAACCTGCCACCACCCCATTTCTGTCTCTTTTTTTTGTTTATAATCTCATATCCGCTTCTGAGTATCATTGCTGAAAATTGACAGCATGTTTTTCCAGCATTTTGAACCCCACAAAACCTGAAATGGGAAAACACAGTTGGAAGGGCCCAATCACTCTTTCCCCATCCAGAATATGCAGAAAAATCCCACCGAAGGTACCCCCCACAACACGTGACACTTGGTCTATGAATTAAGGGGATTTTTTCATGAGGCACTTTATTGTCTTGAGGTACCTTTGAATTCACCAGACCAACAGATGACACGCTGCTGCACATGTCTTTTAATGGAAGCTGGACTTGCTTATTTCCTATAGGACTTGAGTGGTATTTTTACTTCCTTTTAGCACTGACCAAAGATCTGGGGTGTGATCCCATTTCTATCAAGGATGATAAGCAATTTTGCATTCCATTTGCAACGTTTTTATTACAGCCATAGAAAAGTAGGGTGGGGTGAGAGTTGCTTTAGCGCTGGCAAACAGCCAAAGCAGGAGTTGTACCCATCTGCGCATTTTCTTGAGATAGGTGAGGAAAGAGAGGCACCTTATCTCATTGCTGATATTTGCCGTCAGTGTTATCTCTATGCTCCACCATAATGGTGTAACTTCTATTTAATTTTTAAAAGGTAGCCGTTTAAAGTTATTCCTGTGCTGAAGGGTCTTTACTGACCCTTTATGCCAATGCAACTACGTCTGTATCTTTTGCTCTTGAAGAGCTAAAACCATGGCATATTGTCTTCCTTTAAAAGAAAAACAAGAAAGCTAGATTAAAGTGCAAGTTTCATAGATTCTAGCTAAGTTGAGCTCTGCTCAAAACAAGGTTCAGCAGATACAATGGCCAGATACCTGCTGAAGGAATAGTGCAGCCAGCTGCTGGACATCCCAGTTGCTTTTCACCATACCTGTGGCCAACAGTGTTGGCCTGTTCAATGAAGGAAGCACATTGCCGTTGTCCAGCAACTGTATAAATCCCTCCCTGACCACTTTGGGGGTCATCGTGAACTGATTCCAGTTACATCCTGGCATTCTTAAGTAACAATGACTTCCAGCCCAACATTTCGATTTATTTCAGAAACACCCAAAACAAATGGTTGAAAGCTAATATTCTGAACCAAGCTAGCTGTCAAATGTCAGGTGTGTGGTGTTTGGATCTAGAAAGACAAAAGGGGCAGAGTGCACCCAGATACCTGTCCAAGGTACCCAGTTAGGACCAGCCCTACTCATACTTACCCCAACATCTAGTGCAAATAGCAGTTTACAATTGCATGACACAGCCCTGTTAGATATTATTTGACATGCACATTCTCTGTGTGTGCAGAATTCTTTTGGAATCTCGTGAGAACTCTGTTTTGGAGGGGTTCACAGGATCAGATTTCAGAATAAAAATTCAGCTAATATAATTTAAATCCCTAGCTATCTGCCAGTTTAATACATTAATGGAGAAAATACAGCTATCTAACATGCACATATACTGAGGATCACATCTGTGGAAAAAGGACCTTGAGGCAAGTTATCAATTTTCCCCATTGATGCTCTGTTTCAAGGGCAGAAGATCCAATGGACTAGTAGGACTCTTTAGGAAAACTTGCCCTTGGTTCCTGGTTTATGTGCTCTTGAGTCTCTGTAGCATGATGGGCAACCTTGCTTTCTTTGTACCAGTGCATGTTGTACAGAACATGCAAGCGAGGTTGTTTCTCCAAATGCTGTAACATATCACAATAGCTGTTCTTCTCTTAATTCTGTCATGGACATTCAAACCCCATCAGATGGTATTTACAAAATGTTGTGCTTATGAACGTGTTTTCTGAAGATCTGATGGAATCTGCAGATCCTTCACACTGGAAAGTAGTCCAAATGGTTTGTTGTTGATGTTGTTGTTCAGGTTGCAAATGTAATGATGTTTTCTCTTCCTGTAGAGCAATAGATGATTTATTTGGAAGGTGTGTCTGTGTGTGTGTGTGTTGTAGAGGGAAAGAGTGAGACTACTCAACTACATTGAGTGTAGTTAAGACTCAATGTTGAAAGCTTTTAAGAGCACATCCAGGTCACCCACATTAGCAGCCTGAAAAAGTTCTGGCTGGTCCATCATAGACAATGCAATCCGGAGAGCAGCCCAAATATTACCTGAAATTACCGGATGAGATACCTGCTGTTGATTCCGACTTTTTCGTTGCAGATTGAGAGCTGTGAGGAAATTGCTCACCGCCTCTCTATGGGTTAGAAAAAAGCAGAACATGCTCAAAAAGAATCCACCATTTCTACAATGTCTAAGAACCAAGCTGTTAATATTTGATTTTTTCCCCTTTCTCAAGTAAGGCAACTCATTTGAAGCATCACTTGACTATGCACATTTTAAAAAAATCTTTCACATAAAGATAAGTTCTGACTTATCAAACAAACCTAACGCCCTTCGGATTCAAATGCTGATAGCTATCAAATACACATTGAAATCTTTCTTGAATATTAAACCCAGGAACAGAACATCAGTAGAATAGGAGGCAACGGTAAACCTCTTCTGAAAAACCTTGCCAAGAAAACTGCAGGGACTAGTCCAGGCAGTTGAAGGCACAAAACAAACAAAAGTTTCAACTGTCTTCTGATTGATGTGTTAAGAAGGGGCATGGGTACAGTGACAATATTTTCTTGGAAAAATAAAGGACAAACCTGAAGAAGGGGCAAATCTGAACGAGGTTCATAAGGATAAAAAATTAAATGTTTATGTTTATAACTTTGCTTTAAAAGGTAAAGGTTTTCCCCTGCACAGTCGTATCTGACTCTAGGGGCCGGTGCTCATCTCCGTTTCTCAGCCGAAGAGCCAGCGCTGTCCGAAGACGCTTCCGCGGTCATGTGGCCGGCATGACACGCGTGGAACGCTGTTACCATCCCACCAAAGTGGTGCCTATTTATCTACTTGCATTTGCATGCTTTCGAATTGCTAGGTTGGCAAGAGCTGGGGCGAGTGCGGGAGCTCACTCCGTCACGCAGCGCTCGGGTCTCGAACCACCAACCTTCCGATCGACAAGCCTGGCGTCTTAACCACTGAGCCATCGCGCCCCCAACTTTGCTTTACAAAGGAAAATTCAAGAGCAAAACCAAGAAAGACTTTACAAAAATGCATATTCTACTAAAAATAACTAAAATCAAACAGTATATGTTATTTTAAAAAGACAATTCAATTAAAATTAGTTATTTTAAAAAGACAATTCAATTTCCATATTTTTTACATGAATGTGAAAGACTGTGCATTAAGTGGTACCATTTGTACGTAAAAGTTAAATGACCAAAATAAAGGACAAAAGTGAGTGTTTGAAAAATAAATAAATCTAAAGGACATCTTTCTGAAATAAAGGACGTATGCTCACTGTAGGCATGGCCAACAAGCAGATAAACAGATATAGGCACCAGGCTAGAAACCGGGAGACTGTGAGTTCTAGTCCCACCTTTGGCATCAAGTCAACTGTATGACCTTGGATTAGTCCCTTTCTCTCTGCCCTAGGATGAAGAAGGCAATGGCAAACAATTTTCAAAAATGTTGCCAAGAAATCCGCATTTTTGAAAATTGTTTGCCATTGCCTTCTTCATCCTAGGGCAGAGAGAAAGGGACTAATCCAAGGTCATACAGTTGACTTGATGCCAAAGGTGGGACTAGAACTCACAGTCTCCCGGTTTCTAGCCTGGTGCCTATATCTGTTTATCTGCTTGTTGGCCATGCCTACAGTGAGCATACGTCCTTTATTTCAGAAAGATGTCCTTTCTCTCTCTCTCTCTCTCTCTCTCTCTCTCTCTATATATATATATATATATATATATATATATAGAGAGAGAGAGAGAGAGAGAGAGAGAGAGAAGTGGAATAGCATAAAGGCCCAGAGTGAGTCCATGTGCCAAGAACATCCAAGTTCAGATTCTGCCATAATGACAATATTAGCAGGTGCTCTTCTGAGACTGTCACTGAATCTCCTGTATTTAAGGTAAAAACATCTGAGCTGAGACTTTCAAAGGGAAAAAAAATACCAGCCTTTGAATTTTGATATTAACTCCTATTCAGAAGTCTCTTTGCGGGAGTGAGTGGGTTCTTTTCCTGTTTACACTAGAGAACAGCAGTAGAATGACAGGAGTAGGAAAATGACTTTTTCAATGGTCTCTTTCCATGTTTAAAGATGTTGAATCTGCTATACTAACCTATGTGCCCCTAGGTTGATGCAGCTGATTCCTAAATTGTACCGGGACCTGATGAAGCCAGGTTGGATTTCTAAAGCTCGAGTGTAGGCTTCGACGGCTTCTTCACTTCGATCACCATTTGCTAAGGTTGCACCTAGACGGTTCCACAAGGAATAATCCTGACAAGACAACAACAATATGGATATAATTCTTGTGCAGATAGCTTTGATTTTTTTTTTTGCCATCCTGTTCAGATGAATGAATGATGTGGATAAGAGTAATTGTCTTCTCCTTTAACTAGTATGGCATGTAACTCAAGATAATTTTATCTGAGATTTATTCTATTTTTTTTTTGTAGGCAAGCCAGAGATGGGAGAAAAATGAAACTATTTAAAAACGGGGCTTGCAATTAATGATTCACTTCAGGCATATTAATGGCTGAAGTGATTGCTTATTAATAGTTTAAAGAACATTGGACAATAGAGAGAAGTGTAACTTTTAATGCTAAAGTGCAACACGTACCTCTGGGCGCACAGTGAGGGCAGCGCTAAATGCATCTATTGCTCTGTTAAATTCCCCATTCAGATGAAAGAGAACCCCAAGTCCTGTTTGTAAGTCTGGGTCAATCAATTCACCATTATGATGAGCTCCTTCAAGATATAACTCCTTCACTTCTTCCAGCAGTGAACTAGAAATAGTACAGTGTAGAGATAAATGTATAGTAATGTAAGAGCAATGAAACCATGGCCCTGTCCTCAGGATAGATAGATTCTATTCATTTGCTCCCATGTCTCCCTCCCTTCTTCAAAGAACACATGATTTAAATGCAGGTTGAGTTGGGTCCCAAATTTTGCTTGTAAATCAGTTAATCAGGGATTATAGTTACCTTTCATCGGCTGCCTTTGACATCCTCCTGGGCAGCGCCGGAGACCCTTTCTTGCTTCGGAAGATGAATCTGTACTTGGGATTCTGCTTGATCCAGCTTCTTAGGACTTCACAGGCCTCCTGCTGGTGGCCAGTGTTTGTGAAGCTCACGGCTAAGGCCATGAGGGCTTTCAAGTTGTTTGGCTGAAGCTCTAAGCACCTGAGCAGAAGAAAAGGAAATCTGGTTAGCCAGATCTTTCTCAGTGGGCTGAGGCCATGAGTTACTATCACTAAGGCCTCCTGTTCCAAAAAGAACCACAACTGATGTACCAGCTGAAACTGGATGAACGCTCCCATGGCCATAGACTGCATCTACTGATCAAGCAGTAGTTGTGAGTCAAAACATCTAAGTTGGAAGTCTTCTTTTTCAGGAAGTTGATTTATTGTGTGCCATTGTGTCAGTGTTGACTCTTAGGAATCACATACTGTAGATAGGCCTTCTGTAGGGTGATATATCTTGAACCTGGCCCTTCAGGTCTTCCATCAGCATACCCATCACTGATCAAGACCATCCACCTTGCTGCTGCTCATCCTGTTCTTCTTCCCCCCCATCTTTTCCAGCATTATCTACCTCTCAAATCCAACAAAACCCATGGCCCAGCTGCCCAAAGGAACTCATGCTGCATATAACCCTTTCTATCTCCTTGATACCTAAAAATCAAATGGATCTCAGATGACAATAAAAGGTATAATCCCAGTCACCTCATATGGAATCCAAACTTAAGTAAATATATTATATTTTATCTGTAAAATGTTCAGTAAACTGCAGGGAATGGGCCGTCTTAAATCAGCTGGTTACTCTGCTGATAAGTGGAAAAGTACTGTTGCTTTGCTGATGATACCACCATAGGACAGGCCTGAGCATGAACTCCTACCTGTAGACTTATTAATTCATTCGTTTCTGTGATGGAATGTCTTTCTGAAGGAGAAGGTAGTGTTATGGAGATCGCTGGACAAGAAGGAGGGGGTACTTTCCAGGGGGAGAAGTGCTTCCATAGCACAGAAGACCTTGGGCACCCATACAAGAGAATCAGGCCGGGCCCGCCTTAGTGTGCTTGGGGTTTTTTCCCTGTGAACTGTTCTGGTAGCTTAGTTTGGTAAGATTCTGTATAAGGTAGACAATAAAGATCTAGAGCTTATCTCTTGGGGCTCAGCGTCGTTCTTCACCTAGTCACGACCGTTTCGTCCATCAGTGCTCTAAGGTGTTGCTTTGGTTGCTGTGTCCTTCAGAACTCCTAAATTATGATTTCCCCCTTGATTAACACACAGATGGAGGCCATGTGGAAGCCATTAGATCCAAAGCCCTGATTGTCTCTGCATTCCAGGGCTCAACCAGGCATACTGTGGAGCTACTGTTAGCTAACCAGGAAAATCTCCAACCACCTACAGAACATCCCCCAGATCATTAAGGCACCTAGGGCAGACATCCTAATTGCTTCCCATCATAGGAGTTATGAGTTGCATCTTGACCTGGGAGTGATCAGATCATGGCAAAGGGGTAATGATGACAACTTCCACATTAGGATCACATGCAAACTGTTCCAAGATGAATACTAGGCCTACTGTGACTGCCAGCAGGAGTCAGGCCAAAAATAACCTGGGATAAGTTCATGTAGCTAAGGAGGCCCTGAGATAACTGAATCATCCCAGTTTCCCCTTGCAGGGCATGGCGACTGAAGTCTCAGTACCAAAAGCCAAGGAGACTTTCCTATTATATACTGCTCTGCGCTGGATGGTTCATCATCAATATGATGTCCTATGAAACAGAAAGCCAAAACAAGAGTACCAATAAATTATGGAAAATATTCCTTGGGTTGCCGTAGATATTTCTCCAACTCAAGTGAAAAGTCAATATTCTTTATTGACCTTTATTCTGGATTGGAGTTCATTCTTCCATGACATACCACTGGTGTTTGAAGTAATTATTTCATATTGCTTCATTATAAGAATGGCTTTGGTTAAGTCCATGAGCAGTGAGGGAGAACGTTTCCAAGATTACCAGTCTAGTTGCATCCTTCAAGAACAATTCTGGGTTCTTGTTCTTAACAACTTCAAATCTGCATCAATCTCCAGGAATTCAAACTAAGATATGTCAATGATTTCTGGAACCTCTCTCTTTCCCTCTGCAAGCAATAGGGCAGTGTTTCTCAACCTTGGTAACTTTAAGATGTGTGAACTTCAAGTCCCAGAATTCCCCAGCCAGCCACACATCTTAAAGTTGCCAAGGTTGAAAAACACTGCAATAGGGCAACCACTTGGATACCCAATGACAGTCTCCTGTCATTAGCATCACCTACCGTTGGAGGGCAACTATGGCGCCTTGTTCATTTTCATTCTCTGCTTGTGTTATTCCAAGAAACTGCCAGGCCTGCAAAATAGGGGTGTTAGGATTATTCCATGCTAGGTACTGCATAATAAATTCTGGGATATTCTTTTGTTATGAATGCCATGTAGATCTTTATTTTAAAAAGCAAGGCTGTAAAAAGCAAGGGAAGGTGAACAAAATCAGAAAATACAATCTGTAGGTTTGTCCTTTAGCTTTATCCTACACTATAACTTCCAGCCAAGAGAACTAGAAGCTGTGGCTGCTGGTAGGACCCGCTGGCGAGCCCTCTATGAAGCCTCCACCGGCTTTGAAGACAGGTGCTGCCAAAAACTGATAGAAAACCGTGGGTGGTGTCACAGAATAACACGCACAGTTACTATAACAATGGACTTCCAGTGACCTCATTGTGCTAGACTCAGTACTTCCAGGCTGGCACTGCAGAGCCCCCTCCTTGTCCACAGATGAACCCCACAACAGGGTGTCTTCTTTAAACCTGAAGGACTACCACCCACCCACAGTGGGTGGATTAACTATCATCTTGAAGCTGCATAAGATCAATGCATGGGGGCTGCTATTTGCTACTACAAAGTGGTGCAGACCGCTATAACCTTTTTAATATCCCATCCCCAATTATTGGGGCAACCAAACCTACAATGTAGCAATGTGGCTTCTAACATGTAAGCTGAACTGTCATCCAATAGCTGCATTTGCACATATGCTTACCCCCGTTATTGAACTATTCCATTTTCTTAGTTTGCTGAACTATTAAGTAAACCAGTGGCCCAGGGCCACACACCAAATTAAGCCACAAGAAACTAATCAAGGTTTACAGTAACTTAGCTTAGCAGGAATGCAATCACTAGGTGTTTAACTGACCTGATTAAGAATGTTGTCTGAATGAACATAGCCATTGTCTTAGAAATCATACAATATTCTCTGCTTTTAGTGCTAACCATATATATGGTTACACACACACACAGAGAGAGAATAGATAGGAGAGGTGGAGATGGAGGTGGAGGTGGAGGTGGAGGTGGATAGATGAGAGAGAGAGAGAGAGAGAGAGAGAGAGAGAGAGGGAGGGAGGGAGAGAGAGAGAGAGAGAGAGAGAGAGAGAGAGAGAGAGAGAGAGAGAGAGATGATAGACAGATGATAAATAGATATAGATTTTATGGGCAAAGGATGGGCTCACATGACATAGTGAACCACAAACTAGATAACCATGGCCTAGCATATTGTGCAAAACAAATCTATGTGGTTAGTTTATGATTCAGTGAGATGTACAACTCCATACAGTTGGGTTAACTGAGTAAATCATAGTTGAATTAACCAGGGATTGCCGTGATGTCCACAATGTACAGCCAAAATGCACTCTCAATCGAGGATATTCGTCAGGGTGGATACCTCGGCATCATGTGGATCTTGGAGAATAGCTGCCTCCAAATATAGGATGGTGAGGGGCAAGTCTCCTTCTCTCAGTTTTTTAAGTCCCTCTTCAAAAGCACCAGGCCAATCTTTGAAGGGGTTTTCAGTGTGAAAGTAATAGCCCTGAAAAAGAAAAAGAATGTGTTGACAGATATCGAATCTTATTATGGAAATGAATCCATGCAGTCTTATATGTATTTATTCACAGGAAAGTCCAAGTGAGCCTGTGGGTGCAATTTAACTACACTAAAATTAAATCATTCATTAACTTTGATTCATTCATGAAAGGTTTTTTTTTTGTATGTGTCTGAACAACCGAAACATTATTATATGCAGTGGCTTATTTTCAACAATAGAACTGGAGAATCTACAGTATATGATCAATGAGATGATTCTTTTTCTTCTGAAAATGTTTGATGTGTCAAATATTTATTTTATTTATTTATTTAATTTATATAACTATAACTATAAATATATATATATAAACATATAAATATACTACATAGGCTGACCATACGTCCCATTCTGAACGGGACAGTCCCGTTTTTAAAGCATTTTTCAACCGTCCCGTCGTTTCCTTAAAAATCTCAATTTTGTCCAGTTTTTCAAACCTGGCGGGAATGGCGTGGAAGGAGGATCCAAGCCGGAACACAGACTGGGGGGCAGGATTTGCAGGCGGGAGCCAATCGCGCAGACTGGGGGGCGGGGTTTGCAGGTGGGAGCCAATCGCACGGACCGAGGGTGGAGTTTGCAGGCATGAGCCAATCGCGTGGACCGGGGTGGGTGGGGACCCCTGTCTTTTTCATGAACCGTTCCATTTTGCCAACCTGAAATACGGTCAGCCTAATACTACAGTAAGGGACAATGCACCTGTAACTGAAATTGCACACAATGCATCTCCTCCTCCCCTTCTTCTGCCTCTTCATCTTAAAAATTTCCCCACATTTGCAAGGGGAAACCACTGAACTGCAAGGGGGTGATGGTGGTGGATGGGATTGGAACCGCACACTATAATGGTGGCTAATGATGGGAGAGGGATAGAGCCATAGTTTAAGAATGTGCCTGTTTTGTACAGGAGCTGACAAGAAGGAGTTTCAATCGAAGAGAATGAGAGTTTGAAAGAAGGAGTTTGAATGTTGTGGTTCACATAAAGTACACAGGTTAAACATATTTATTTATGACATTTATAGGCTACCCCAATCTGTTATGGCTCTGGGTGGCTTACATAATATACAGTAAAAATACAATGCAAAATCCAGAAAAACCAGAATATCACAATGAGTCCATTTAATTAAAAACCAGAACATTACACAAGGTTCATCACCCACTTGAGCTTAGGCCCTGAAGATAGACCCAGGTTTTAAGGGCTCATTGAAATAGATCTAGAGTAGGATGTTTGTATTAATCTCAGGGGGAAGGTGTTCCACAGGGTAGGTGCCCTGAAGAGAAGGCCCATGTTCTGGGTCTCATGAGGTGACAGTTTTTAATCAATGGGACTCAGAGCATGCCAATCTGCATCAGACCATGTTGGATGAGTAAAATTCGGGATAGGTGGTCCTTCAGATAACCAGGCCCTATGTGATGATGTGCAAATGTGTCTTTTACTACTGATTAGGCAGAGATATTTCTAATCAAGGTCCCACAGCTGCCCTTAGGTCAGCCTTCTACCTCAATTATCCTGATCTGTGATTATAATAAAATGTTCTGCTTTGTTCTTCTACCTCAGTGCTTTCCAAAGTGCCGCCGTTGGCGACACACCAACAGTGGCAGCGGCGGCGGCGCAGCGGTGCGCGGGGAGCCGCGCGTGCACGGCAGTGGCACAGGGGCGCGCGCGGTGGTGGTGTGTGTGGTGGCGGCGGCAGCGGCGGCGGCCTCGCTAAAACGTGGAAGTGCTGATGGCGCGCCGCTGCCGTCTTCACTGCCACCGCCACGCACACCCCTGTGCTGCCACTTCACGACACACTAAACTGTGTGTTGCGACACACTAAAGTGTCGCGACACACAGTTTGGAAACCTATGTTCTACCTCTACAATCCCAGGTTACCTTCTCATTAATGGAGACTGCTGCTTGTCCTTGTGCTTCTTGGCTTTCTGAGATCCACTTTCTGCGAGCCATTTCTTCCCACTCTGCCTGCATCTTGTCCCAAAACTCTGTGTCTGACTAGGGAGAAGAAAAAGCAAAGAGAACCAAACAAAGCAATGACGAAACGTGGAAGAAGTAGAGTGGGAGAGACACCATTCTTCTAGCTTTATGGCATCTCCTAGCTATTTTTCACTTTCCAAACTGAAAATCCAGAACCTCAAATGTCTTTAAATGTGGTCATCCTTGGGAAGGGGGAGGTAAAGGGGGAAGTGACATTATTTGTGTGATGCCACTGTGATGCATGTGACAATATTTTGGCTTCTACTATAGAGGCCTAGGTCCTAAGCTGATGCTCTCCAGATGAAGAAAATGCAAATCTTAGGCTGTGTTCATATTGAGTTAACCCATTTCCAGCTTGGCACAATATACTGACCCATAAGCTCATAATTAACAAAGCCACAAATAAACGAAAGTTAAAACTAAACCATCTGCACACACTGTGCAAATGCATCTTTGAGGTCTTTACCTGACCCCGGTAAACTTGCTGTGTGAACACAGCCTACAGATCTCCCAGAGTTTCAGTCAGCCCGTGTGAACGTTGGGAATTTTGGAGTTCTAATCCCAATACACTTGTAAAGGTGCCAGGCTGGGGAACATTGATCTAGATCAGAGCTTTCCAAACTGTGTGTCGTGACACAAAAGTGTGTCGCCACACACAGTCTGGTGTGTCGCCACACCACCCGGAAGCGCTGATCATGATCATCATGATGATGATGATGATCATCAGCACTTCCGGGTTTTCCCGCGGCAACACACCAACGGCGGTGCGCAAAAACCGAAAGCGGCAGCAGTGCTTCTGGGTTTTTGCGCGCTGCCGCAATGGCGGCCTTCCGGGTTTTCCTGCGGCGACACACCAACGGCGGTTGGTGTGTCGCTGCAGGAAAACTTTGGAAAGCCCTGATCTAGATGGTCACTGTAGACACTCATCCCAGTTTGCAAGTTTAAGATAGTCAGGTCAAGGTGCTGTTCTTCCTTTGTCCAATCTTACTCTTATTTACTCCTCAGGAGTAATTCCAACTGAGGTAGATTTTGTTCCCCTCATGGTCAACATGGCTGACTTTTTCTTTTATAAAAAAACAAATAGACCCCTCCCCGGCAATTGTGCTCCATATAACTTTCTTAGCAGCAATACGGAAGAGGTTTGCCATTGTCTTCTGTTTTTTAATATGACATTAGTAGAGTTAAGAACAACAATTGTATAGCAGCATCACTGCATCTAATGCATTAATACATCAAAAATAATAGACAACTGCTGACTGGAACAGTTTGTGTGCAAGCTAGCTAACATTCCTGGGATTGAATTGACCTCCTATAATAGCACACCCAGGAGCAGTTTAATGGACTTGTTTAAATAAAAACTGTCACATAGTCCCCACATTTTCACATTAATAAAATCCAGGCAATATAGTTTCATGTATGCTCTTTTGGGAACAAGAGATTATGGTGTGTTCTGCTATACCCTGCTTCTCCTGGATGCAAAATGAAAAAACAGGACTGCTCTAAATCTTCAGGCCAAACTTAAGGAATAAAACCATCTGTGCTGTGGATACTTAAAATTGGTTGCTTTCTAATTGCATTCTGGTGTTGCATCACAATGAGCGTTTGTGGGACATACAGTACATTCTGCTGATTCAGCTAAGTTCCTGATCCCTTCAAACATACCATGTGCAACATTTGCAGACTCAGGAACGTGGAAAGGCCTATTTTTGCCTGGGCTCTGCTTTTGGTGGAGAATGTAGGTAAGCCTTCTCCAATATGGTGCCCTCCGGATGTGTTGGATTGCAGTTCCAATAACCCCCATACAATATGGGACATTATGGGAGTTGGAACTTCAACACCATATATCCAAGGGGTACCAGACTGGGAAGGCTCAGATAGAACTCAAAAAGCCATTAAAGGCTGAATAATTATTATCCCAGAACATTCTTTAACCTTCTTGATTGCATGTTAAAACAAAAAGTTGGTTCAAAGTTTGGCAGATCTTTATGCTAGTTTGATCCACAGTAGACAGAATGAAAAATTAATGCTGGGTGTCCAGCTATGGATGTAGTTAATACATTTTAATAACTGCTGGAAACACGAATGTGAATAGAGCTGTACAGACTGAGAGGTTTTAGAAAATTTTAAAATGCAGATAAGGGAATGTAAAAACAAGACAGAATCTTTTTGGTGGTAAAAAGGAATATAAAATTGTAAAAATTAATGCTGAGCAGATAAAGGCTGCATTTTTCCCTACCAATTCTCATTCAATTAAATGCATGAGAGTTGTGATATTTCTTGCAAAGGAGAAGAGAAATTCAGTAAAATTCTGATGGGGTAGAAAGTAAGGGAAAGTAAGGGAAAGTAATGCTCTTTGGAAGGACAGATGCTGAAGCTGAAACTCAAATACTTTGGCCACCTAATGCGAAGAGAGGACTCACCGGAAAAGACCCTGATGCTGGGAAAGACTGAAGGCAAAAGGAGAAGGGGACGGCAGAGGATGAGATGGTTAGATAGCATCACCGATGTAATGAACATGAATTTGAGTAAACTACGAGAGACAGTGGAGGACAGGAAGGCCTGGCGTGCTATGGTCCATGAGGTCACGAAGAGTCGGACATGACTAAACGACTGAACAACAACAACAACAGAAAGTAAGGGAAATGACTTGACAGAAATATACAGACACCATTGCCAAGGAAACAAAGGCTAAAACATTTTTAAAGTCCAGAACGTCCAGATAATGTTCAGAAGTGACTCAGGCAGATACCTCCTTAATTGCAAACATTTAAACTCCTTTGAATCCTGAACTCCTCTTTAGCTGTTACTGTAATTCAGGAGTGATGATCATGTGCTGCATATAACCATTTGGCAAGATATTGGATTACCAATTGCACGGGGCCATGTCACACACATGGGTGAGGGGGATTTGGAGGTGAATTGGGGGGCTTTCCCTTTTAAAATTCTGATATGCCTATTTTAGGGTTAATTTTACAGTTTTCATCTGTTCCCTTCCTCAGAACACAAAGGGTGTGTGTGAACCGGTGGTGGAATGAAAGATGCTGAAGTAGATGGACAAGTGTGGTTGCTGTGGGGTGATTTCTAGGATGGAATTGTTTCAGGGAGGATCAGATGTTCCCGGATGGTTTGGATGGAAAGGAACACGAGAAGGAGCAATGAAAGTGAGAAGACAGGAGTGGCAAGGCAAGGGTGGGCAGTTCGTTTAGTCAATGCAGAGATGAAGTCTGTGGGCAGGGCTGGCCCAGAGCTCCAGCACCACAGCATCTATGGTTGCAATGTGTCCAATACTTAGGAGTTTTAGATTTAGATTTAGCTGTCAACCCTTCGAGGTAGTCCGGACAAGAAGCACAAACCATGAGTACTAACACTGCCTTTATTGTAAGGTTACAGTTACAGAATCTTTTAAGTCCGAAAGCCCTTCTCCCCTCCTTTATTTTTACTTTCCAGAAAAGTAGGGAGGGTCCCTTCTGAGATGCTTCCCACGCCCCTTTTCCTTCTGTGGGCTGAGATACCTTTTGCATGATGGTTGTCTAGGCTGCGTCTCTTCCTCCTGTCTCCCAAGGTCATTTCCCCATACCATTACAATAGCTCAGCTCCCGCTTATCTGCCTGACACTCTCTCCTGTCTAGATTCTGCCTGTCTTGTGTAATCCCCCAGGAGGGGATGTTTAGGGTCCCCACCCCACAAGAGACTAAAGGAGTGGGAACCTGAGGCAGACCTGATAAGTGGTGGCCTTGGTATTATGGACTAGCTTGCTAGTATGTTTAACCCACAACCTGCTGGTTTTCTACAAAGGTGTGAAAAGAGCTTTGTTCCAACAAATGCTTAGGCACTACTGGTGGTGCTGCATGGCCTTTTCGATTTGATTTTAGTGTGTTTTTATTTGGGTCTATGTTTATATTTCAAGTTATGCCTTAATATGAATTTTATTGGGGAACTTTCTGATTTAGAGCTTTCCAGTAGTTTATGTTGTAAACTACAAAGTCTGCTTGAGTAGGTAGTATATACGCATCTGGATGGATAAATAAATAAACAAACAAATACATAAAATTATTCCTTGCCATTTGCCATTATTAAGGCTATCTTTCTATTTTCCCAGCAATAATACTATCTTTTTTTTCCTACTGATTAGGGAAATACCTTAACACAGAGCTTTCCAAACTGTGTGTCGGGACACGTTAGTGTGTCGGCTGCAGTGTCTGGGTGTGTCGCGGCTGCTGCAGCCTCGGAGCCCTGCCAGGATTCCGCACAGGTCCTAGTGCCTGCCTTGTGCCTTGCTGCCTCCAAACCTGCTGTGATTCCGTGCAGGTCCTAGTGCCTGCCTTGTGCCTGGCTGCCTCCAAACCTGCCCTGCCAGGATTCCACGCAGGTCCTAGTGCCTGTCTTGTGCCTTGCTGCCTCCGAACCTGCTGTGATTCCATGCAGGTCCTAGTGCCTGCCTTGTGCCCTGATGCCTCCAAACCTGCCCTGCCAGGATTCCACGCAGGTCCTAGTGCCTGCCTTGTGCCCTGCTGCCTCCAAACCTGCCCTGCCAGGATTCCGTGCAGGTCCTAGTGCCTGCCTTGTGCCCTGCTGTAACAGTGTGTCACGAAATGATGCCCTGCTGTAAGGGTGTGTCGCGAAATGATGCATGTCTAAAAAGTGTGTCACCAACATGAAAAGTTTGAAAAGCTCTGCTTTAACAAATGCTGTCATTTATACATACAGGTTTTCCTTTCCTTTTGTTTTTTTTTAAATCCAGTCCAAAATTCAAATAAGCTCTCTCTTAATTACATTTCTAACTAACGTTGCTCTCCATCCCTTCCCTACACACTCTGATATAAAATTATTTTAATTATCTCTCTAGGTAATGTATTTTAGGGAAGGATGCTATTAAAAAGAAGCCTCTTTATTTTTGATTGAATGCTTCGTAATTGAATAGCATAATCACTAGCACTTTATGGATATCTGGAGTCCAAGCCTTGCACACTGAAAAAAGCTTCTCTCTCCCACATAGCTAAGAAAATCCTAAAATGTATAATGTTATGCATTTAGGGGGAGGGGGAGAAATGTTTATGGAATATTGCGAACATTTAGCATTTCTATAACACTGCCAGAACATTTCATGTTATTTATCTCAATAGCACCTTATTATTTTATTTCTGATGCTTCTAAGACCCTTATCTACACAGAAAATGCAGTTTAAATAATCCATGCCACAGTCCTGAAAAACAGTCAGTGTCTAATTGTCCTTAGCAATGTGATGACTGTGGATAAAATTTCAATCTACAGCTGTGTGCAGGGGTGGCCACAAATGGGGTCAAGATGTCAGCTGGGACTGGGCTTGAAGGGACATGTTTTGTAATTATGGGAGAAGAGGAAAACCATGCGTTTGGGGAGATCATTAGCACTGCACCAGCCCCACATATTTACAGTGTTTTAATTCAGTTTTCCATTTGCAAACATGCACAGGTTTGAACCAACACTGCTTTCGTCCTGTGCATTTATAATGGAGACATTTTCTTAAAAAGCAATCCCTTCCAGCTGACATAGGAGGTAGCAGGGACGGGACCTCTTTCCTCCCCCCATTTTCTCCTTGGCAAACTGCCACTCAAGTAATTAATTTCTCAATTGAATTTTATCAGCAAATCTAAGTTTAAACCTTTTGGTTAACTTCAGTCGCTTCTAGTCAGTTTCCAAAGGATTCCAGAAAGCTCTTGATTTTTTTTTAATATCAAATACATAAGATCAGAACTGTGCAGGAAAAGGTTTTCCCTGTGACATCTATGGAAGTGAAAGTTGGATTTTGAAGAAGCCAGGTAGAAAGTGTATTGATGCTTTCAAACTTTGGTATTGGAAAAGACTCCTGAGAATACCATGGACAGCCAAGGAAACAAACCAATGGATCACAGAACAAATCAACTCAGAGTTCTCACAAGCCATAAATGAATAGGCTCAAATTGTCATACTTTGGACACATTTCTATAATGCTGAGAAAGGTGGAAGGAAAGAGAAGAAAAGGAGGACCAGCATTAAGGTGGATGGACTCAATTACAGCAGTGATGGGGGCACCGTTCGAAGACCTGAAGGACCAGGCTGGGGGCAGATCTCCCTGAAGAAAATCTATCTCTGTGGTCACTAAGAATCAACACTGACATGATGGCACATAATTGATCAATACGTAGAGTGCCCCTTTCCGTGGTAGCATCGCATAGGTGAAACTAATAGAACCAGAGCTCTGAAACACATTGCCTTTGGCAATGTGCACAAAATTGTCTACAAGAACTGTCATAAATGCAGACAGGTTAAAAAGTGAACATTTGATGGAAAATGTCATTCAGAAACACAAGCCAGAGTGTGTGTTCTGTGAGTCAGGCAAATCCCACACTGGTGACATATAATGCTTGTGTAAGAATATGAAAATGTTCATAGACTTCTCGTACATTTGTCTCTCTCAAGGTCACTTGCAATGTTAAAAATCAGTGACAAGAATGAACATGCAGAAAAGGAAATTAGAAAACGTTCAGCAACTTCCTTCCCCTGCTTTTGTTGCTCTAAGAATTGTGTTTATACAGAATTGGAGTAGACACATGGAAGTCTTTAACTTGAAAAAAATGATTTTGAAATGGTTGAAGGATTTACAACTCAGGAACTAATCAGACAGCACCAGGCTCAACAACCACCTCTGCTGTATTGTATCTCTTCCTACCTTAGGAGGAAAAGAAAGGAAATTGTTTTGTTTTCAGATGTGTTCTGTTGCTGCAACCCCAACACCTGGACCAATTAGTAAAATAGCAGGATGGAAATAGGTTACATAAAGTTACATGTTTGGTAACCACTCCATATTATATATTTGAAGACACATAAGTATTTTAGTGCCCTATTTTTTTTTGGGGGGGGGATCCTGTAAGGCAGAGCTTTCCAAATTTTTCATGTTGGTGACACACATTTTAGACATGCATCATTTCGCGACACACTCTTACAGCAGGGCATCATTTCGCGACACACTCTTACAGCAGGGCACAAGGCAGGCACTAGGACCTGCGCGGAATCATAGCAGGTTTGGAGGCAGCAAGGCACAAGGCAGGCACTAGGACCTGCGCGGAATCATAGCAAGTTTGGAGGCAGCAAGGCACAAGGCAGGCACTAGGACCTGCGTGGAATCACAGCAGGTTTGGAGGCAGCAGGGCACAAGGCAGGCACTAGGACCTGCGCGGAATCACAGCAGGTTTGGAGGCAGCAGGGCCCAAGGCAGGTACTAGGACCTGCGCGGAATCACAGCAGGTTTGGAGGCAGCAAGGCCCAAGGCAGGCACTAGGACCTGCGCGGAATCACAGCAGGTTTGGAGGCAGCCAGGCACAAGGCAGGCACTAGGACCTGCGCGGAATCACAGCAGGTTTGTAGGCAGCAGGGCACAAGGCAGGCACTAGGACCTGCGCGGAATCACAGCAGGTTTGGAGGCAGCAGGGCACAAGGCAGGCACTAGGACCTGCGTGGAATCACAGCAGGTTTGGAGGCAGCAAGGCACAAGGCAGGCACTAGGACCTGCGCGGAATCACAGCAGGTTTGGAGGCAGCAGGGCACAAGGCAGGCACTAGGACCTGCGCGGAATCACAGCAGGTTTGGAGGCAGCAAGGCACAAGGCAGGCACTAGGAACTGCGCGGAATCACAGCAGGTTTGGAGGCAGCAGGGCACAAGGCAGGCACTAGGACCTGCGCGGAATCACAGCAGGTTTGGAGGCAGCAGGGCACAAGGCAGGCACTAGGACCTGCGTGGAATCCTGGCAGGGCTCGGAGGCAGCAGCAGCCGCGACACACCCAGACACTGCAGCCGACACACTAACATGTCGTGACACACAGTTTGGAAACCTCTGCTATAATGATTATATCTTCACCTAGCATTTGTACAGTTTCTGAATTGCACACATCGATTAATAAATGCCACCAAGAAGCAGTCCTGAATGAGATTGCTGTGAACAGCTTCACAGTTCAACTTATGTGGTGGTTTATCAATTGTCAGGAACATGTGCACATCATTTCAAATACTGCAGAGAAAGAATCTTGTTCAATAGAGTCAAATCAAACATTCTCCTTTGCAGTTTTTTTAATCTTTGCAGCCATGTGCGTCCATCCCTGGGCTGGAACATTGGCAAGAGAGCCCAGGTATCTTCCAATGTCATCATGGTCAGGGCTGACCGAAAGTGTTTTGCAGCTTGATGCAAAGGACAAACTCCTGGTCTTTAAAGTTACCATGGCAACCCCTGTCCTGCCTTTTAAGTAGAGAGGGGCAACTATTGCAGCTCTCAGGTCCCATTCAGCTGGGCAAGACCAAGGAAGCCGGGACCACAGCTTTCAATAAGGTATCTTTAATGCTAGTTGGGTAAATTCAGACTCTTGGAAACTGTATGAAGAATTTCCCACCCTGAGTTCATTAAAGAAGAGCCTCTGGATGATTTGAAATGCTTCTTCCCAGGTTTCGTTCCTCCTGGGCTAAGTTAATGTTTATGACAGAGCTTTCCAAACTGTGTGTGGCGACACAAAAGTGTGTCGCCACACACAGTCTGGTGTGTCGCCACACAACCCGGAAGCGGTGATCATCATCAGCGCTTCCAGGTTTTCCCGCGGCGACACACCAACTTTCCAAACTTTTCATGTTGATGACACACTTTTTAGACATGCATCATTTCGCGACACACTCTTACAGCAGGGCATCTTTTCGCGACACACTCTTACAGCAGGGCACAAGGCAGGCACTAGGACCTGTGCGGAATCCTGGCAGGGCAGGTTTGGAGGCAGCAAGGCACAAGGCACAAGGCAGGCACTAGGACCTGCGCGGAATCACAGCAGGTTTGGAGGCAGCAAGGCACAAGGCAGGCACTAGGACCTGCGCGGAATCCTGGCAGGGCTCCGAGGCTGCAGCAGCTGCGACACACCCAGACACTGCAGCCGACACACTAACGTGTCCTGACACACAGTTTGGAAAGCTCTGCTGTAAGGGTAGAGGATACTAGAGGAATAAGAAAAACATCACCTTAGCTGAAGTCATAGCAGCTAATGGACCTAGAATGGTATCAAACTAATGCCTTATGAATATTATTACTCTTTTGGCTTTGGCCTCCAAATAGAGGGTTTGCAGGGTTACTGGACTTGGTTTACATGTCAATACCTTAAACCCATGTACCCCAAGGTAACAGAATTTGATCAAGGGCGATGCTCTGGGCAACATACAATCATAAAAAAACCATAAAGCAATTAAAACAATACAAAATAAATATATATGGTTGCCGAGTAAACAAACGCCATAGATGTTAATATAGCTATTTATTTATTTCCTTGCTGACATCCTTGCTGGCAGCCAAGACCTGCTCTTTCAGACCGTTGGAGAAGCCTGAGATGCTCTTGAAGCAGTAGCATCTTTAGTATTATGTTTTTATTGATCTACTCTTTGTGGTTTGGGATTTGATTTAATTGCATTGGAACCTTAATATTGTAATGAAGAATGTAAGCTGCTTAGAGTCATCATTTAACTGGAGCAGCATGTAAGCCTTAGTAAAATATTTTTTAAAAAAAAATCTGTCATTTACTCCTTACACATTTACTTACATTCTAATATGGGTCGTACTTCTGCAACTATCAACCCTTCTAGGGGGCATTTAATTGCTGAGAGTTTCAATGATAAGCAAAGCTTTGCTTACTTTGCCTTACACTTTTATGAATTCCCCCTCCCTTTTTAATTTTTAAAAAAATATTACAGTATTGCAATTGTAAAAGAGAAAAACAAAGAAAACAATATACAGAAACAAATTAAATGAAAAATGATAATATCCAACAAACAGTTATGAAATTTTAGTGCCAAAAGAAACAAAAAGAAAATTAAAATAATAAAATATTAAACAGAAAAAAACATAAAAATCAACATACTAGATTAATATAAATCACAGAATACATCACACATTCATTTAATCAGTTAATGACAACGTATCAGATTGTGCATAAAAATGTCTAGTCTTGCATAATAGCATGATATATATGCCAAAGGGAAATGTATTGCGGCATGTTTTGATTAGGAGAAAAAATATTTTTAAAAAATGGATAAATTACAAAAAAAATTGAATCTGTTTTAGATATCCAGGATAATAGTAGTGATATAACTAATACTCCTAATAGTACTGATATAGTACTGATAATAGTACTCCTAATAGTACTGATAGTACTGATCAGTACTGATAGTACTGATATAACTAATACTAATACTCATCAAACACAGTAAGGTTACACAATTTTGGAATATTATTCAAAGTAACATTGACATCTTCAACTAGAAAACATTTATTTACTACTTATATATCTTATGATATACTACTTATATATCTTATGATATTCTTCCAAAAAGAAACCAAAACTGGACATGACCAAATCATATGAGTTAACGTACCCTCACATTTCTTACGTCGCCAACTAAAAAAACCTACATTCCATCCTTTCTGATACATTATTGGAGGAATTCAATAGATTTGGAATAAAATCTTTGGGTGAATTAATTTCAACTTCAAGGCAAAAGCAAAGAAATAGAATTGTATAAATGTCAGAGAAAAAAAAAATCCTCATTCTCATTTGTAATCACTGATTTGAATAACCGCGTTACCATCTTCGACAATAATGACTACTTCAGAAAAAACTTCAGGCATGCATCTTCTGTCAAGGCAGCAGAGGGCAGTCCTTCTTCAAAGCCTACTTCCAAATTCAGTTTCTAGGAAGGGTTTTCATTTGGATCTGGCCTGGAGCCAGAAGGCATAGGGGGAAAGGGCACAAATGGAAAAATTAAATTCAAGCAACCTGGGATGGTAGGAAACTCTTGTCCCTACAACTTGTTGGAATCATGGCTTCATTGGCACGGACTCTTCACCACACCACAACCTCCTGACTTCAAAGACATTGGGTATAGATGTCTATACCAGGTCAGTCTGACAAAAGGGGGGCACCACTGTGAGGCAACCTTCCCCTCTTTTGTTCGAGTGTTGTGATATTGCCTATATGTCCCAAAGGGGCAAAGTTTGCAGCACAACAGTGCACTGCTGCTTTCAGCACTTTGACAAAACCAACAGGATACCCACAGAGTTAAGGATTAATTCTGCATCTATCACTCTGTCTCCTCCTTGCCTATGAGACTAATCTAAGAATCTCAGGTCCCTTCTTTATACCTTCATTCCGGGCAGACACACAGAGCAGATGGTCTTTGATTCTCCTCCTGGTAGGAGGTGGTTAGCTAGTAGACTATTCCTATAATGCGTTTCCTTAAACTTTCTTTCTGCTTCACTCATCATTGTTCATGTTAGATTCCCACTCTGAGGAATGCTTACACACATACACAAACACTTCCCTTCCAACACAACCAAGTTCCTGATTCCAAAATGAGTGTGGTCTGTATTTGCTTGGATGTATTGTTTGATGCAATTAAAAAGTCAGCTACCTCTATTTTCTGGGTTAACACAATTCAGTGAACATATGGTTTGGTTCACAAACAGTCTGGCCTGAAATGTGATTGGCTACTTTTTTGCTCAACGTGTCATGTGAACCAGCCATTCTACTTCCAACAAATTTGTTGAGGACCAAGGTGTTTCTCTTATAATGGAGACATAATGGTTTAGATGGCTCATTATCAGATTGTGTTTTTAACCAACGTCCACAGTTGTGTTGAATGCAAATGGCCTGTTGCATTAGACGATTTCTAGTTCTAATTAAAATAATTCCTAAAATGCCAAGAAATACCTCAACAGCAGCTTTAGCTCGTTCAAATTCCTCTTCCAAGGAATGATTTCGGGATAGGAGTGCTCTTCCCCAGCGTTGCTCTTTGGTTGACCGGGCCTGGAAGAAAAACACAATAACAAAATATGGCAAGATGGGGGACGATATTCATTGAAAGAATCAGAATCAGTCAATGCTTGGGGTTAAGTTTAGGTCTGGATCTGGAATAAAATAAAATAAATAAAATAGAGATGTTTTCAAATTGAGCTCATCTCCTGGTGATTGCATCCATGCAGTTTTCTTAGCAGCATTGATATGTGGTTTTGTTTATTTATTCAAATTTATTATAGCTGCCCAACTCCAATGGACTCCTAACAATGATTTGTTATTCCTTTCTTGTGGGATTTTTTCCCCTTATGGATCAGTCTAATAGTTCCCAAATGCTACCCAAGAAGACCCTATTTAGCTTCCAAGATAAGCCAAACTTAAATAGATGCTGCCACCTCTTGAATATGCACAATTATAGTATGTGGGCAAGGTACTGTCAAACTGTTATTTTCATAATGTTCAGGACATCTTCTTATTCTTCTCTCAATTACAATTCACTGCAATTTTTGGAGGGGCTCCCTAAGACTTTGGAAGTTATATGCAGCTCTCAGACTTTAGACTCTGAATCCTGATTTAGAATGATCTCAAAAACTTTACAACACTGTCCATTGTTTGTGTCATGCCCACAGGAGATTTTCTTAAATAAATTGAGAATGAAAGGTCCGTGTTCCTAGAACTGAGTCTAGATTTTATGGGGAAGAGGGCCAGAAAAGGTAACTACAAACAAGCTTCCTTTTGGAGCATATTTGTTGGCGGCAACTTGGTTTGAAAGTCACTTGCCTTACTACATTTCCTCTGATCCCCAGTGTATCCAATATTATGAACAGGTCAGGGCTTAGCCCTGTCCTGAAAGAATACAAGGGTTTCAGATGCTGATTCTAGCTCCACTTTTCCTGTTCCCTTCCTTCCTGTTCTTTTTATTCTCTGACATAGCAATAACTGGTATACACCTTGTACTTGTTTATTTCTTCCTATCTGCATTTGCACTTATAAAAAATAGAAGGTTTATCTAAGATGATAGATAGAGAGATAGATAGAGACAGAAGAGACAGAAGAGACAGAGGGAAGGAAGGAAGGAAGGAAGGAAGGAAGGAAGGAAGGAAGGAAGGAAGGAAGGAAGGACGGACATTATTATGGTCACAGACCAAACCACTAGGAAATGGCATCCATAATTTATACTTATTAAAAATCACCTTATGAGAGGAATTCTTCTTCTTCCTATGGCTGAGAGTGACTGGTCCCAAATTCCCCAGCTGGCTTCGTGCCTAAGGCAGGACTAGAACTCATAATTTTCTGGATTCTACCCTAGTGCCTTTAACCATTGTACCAAACTGGCCTCAATAGCTGGCTTAAGCAAAGCCATGTTATGCTCTTGGACTGTAGTGTTTGGATCTTGGCCATCCAGAAGAAATATAACATACAGTTCATCAGGGCATCCAGGAACATTCCTAATTAGAGGCAATATTATGCTGTTATGCTTATCTGTATAAAAGGTATAATAAGGCAGGACGTGCTCCAGAGGTTCATTGGTATCCAAGCCATAAGAGCAGATTACATCATTGTAGGAGATGCTCCTGAATCTGCCTTCCAATACTACTGAAGGAAATATTTTACACTGAGCAAGGGTAAATGCTCTTTGGTGTTTGGGAGAAGTGTATATTATTCTGAATATAGTTCAAAGTACTTTGCTGGATGAAAGCTGGAATCATGGCTGCCTACGACAATATTTGTGGCTAAAGGCCAAGCTTTGTCTCATTGTTAACCTCTACTAGTCTCCACTTTACTTGAAGCCTTTGCTTGATCATAGCCCAGTTCCTTTATCAACAGCAGTGAAGCCCATATCAAACATTTTCTTATCAATCTCAGCTTCTAAGCCCCCCTCTGTTTTCATTTTCCACTCTGACCAGGCATGGGTGATTTGTCAGTACCTGCTATCCCTGGCTTCTTCCTTTGTTCAGCCTCTCTCTTTGGATTCATCCCATGGGAAGAAGTACAATGCAAGTTTATAAGCCCTTTTTCATTAAAATAAAACCCCTTTCTGAACTCATGAACACAATGAAAAGAAATTTCCACTTTCAATGCAAGGAAAAGCAATGGAGTGACCTAAAAATGTTGGCTTTGCGAAGCTCCTGATCTTATACTTGTCTGAGGTCAAACTCATTAACCAGATGTCTTTCCAACAAAGAGTGGCAACTGCATCTTCTTACGTTATTCTACTTTGAATTATTATTATTCTCACAGTTATTCAGTTGTAAAGGGTTGCCAGATACATAAAACACTGAGCTAGCTGTCAGGTTTTTCTTTGGGAGGATGAAAATGATCTGCTGATCTTCGGTTGACCACTACTGAACAAGGAACAGGTTAGAGGATGCTACCTCACAATTCTCAGTTGATTAGGATGACACCAGAAGTGATATAGTGTAATAGATGCACAGGAGCATAAGCAGGTATGGAAGATGTTGCCTTTATGGATCATTAGACTATTTAATATTCATAACTGTTAATCTCAGGACCAGGCTATCTGGAATGCAGATGGTTTCTGTACTACTGCTGAGCATATAGTGACTGGAAATTGCCTCTATAAACAGCATGTTATGTTCATGCACATTCAACACATCCAACCAGTCTATTCTTCCCTTAATATTGGGTACTTTATGCACCTATGGAGGGACAGGAGAACTGGTGTACCATAGTGGCTAAAAGATATCCCTAGTACCTAGCTTGAATTGGTCTTAAGTAAACTCAAGTCCTTGCAACTGCATTCATGGAAGAGTGATTCCTGTTCATGTCACTGCTGCATTACTCAGATACTATTCTGAATAAGTACCTCCCAAGTTCATAGTTGCTATGCAACTATCACTAGTTTTTTTAATATTGATTTAATTTTTGTTACATTAAGTATGCATGCCCTTAAAGGCTGCCAATCAGTCAATCAGTGAATCAAAATCAATCCGTCAAGAGCTTAGTTGTTAAATCTGACATAATCCAACCTACAGTTTTTAAGCACACTTTCTTCAAGAGTCTCTGATCTTTATGCAACATTCTTGAATGTGCACTAATTTATATTTTATTTATTTATTTAATTTTTATCCCACCTTTATTATTTTTATAAATAACTCAAGGCAGCAAACATACCGAATACTCCTTCCCCACAACAACATCCGTGAGGTGAGTTGGGCTGAGAGAGAGTGACTGGTCCAAGGTCACCCAGCCGGCTTTCATGCCTAAGGCGGGACTAGAATTCTCCTGGTTTGCCATTGGCTCCTTCCTAGGGCCGAGAGAGAGTGACTGGCCCAAGGTCACCCAGCCGGCTTTCATGTCTAAGGCGGGACTAGAACTCTCAGTCTCCTGGTTTGCCATTGGCTCCTTCCTAGGGCAGAGAGAGAGTGACTGGCCCAAGGTCACCCAGCCGGCTTTCATGCCTAAGGCGGGACTAGAACTCTCAGTCTCCTGGTTTGCCATTGGCTCCTTCCTAGGGCCGAGAGAGAGTGACTGGCCCAAGGTCACCCAGCCGGCTTTCATGCCTAAGGCGGGACTAGAACTCACAGAGTCCTGGTTTGCCATTGGCTCCTTCCTAGGGCCGAGAGAGAGTGACTGGCCCAAGGTCACCCAGCCGGCTTTCATGCCTAAGGCGGGACTAGAACTCACAGAGTCCTGGTTTCTAGCCCAGCACCTTAACCACTACTTTTCTAGCTGGGGACAACTGACCCCAGTGTTTGATTGATTGACTGATTTACCATCAAAATAATTCGTGTTCTCTGTTGTTCTGAAGAATGGATCAATCCTCCTTCAGGGTAACGTTTAACAATTAATAAATGCCACCCCAATGATTTCTGTGCACTTTCAAGCCTCTGTGCTTGGGAGATAACATCGGCAAATGACGTGGCTGGAGTAACATCCTTGCTCCTGAGACCCACAGAAGATGCACTGTAATCTCTATACTGACAAAAACAGTGGACAAGAAAGATGCCCTTCAGGAATTGCAGAAGGTGATCTGTTCTATTCTTGACAAAGGAAGCTTTCTATTGCTTAGCTAGATGATGATGCATACGCATGTGGGTTACAGTTCAATGTAAAGGGTATGATTGCCTTGGACGTCCAAATGCACAATACAAGAAAAGAGGATGTTCCTTATTAAATGTTTCTAAGAAGTCAAGAGAAGACAGAACTTTTTCAGATTACTGGAATAATACATATAACAACCACCAGAGGACTGCACACATTTCCTTAGGCAGACTCTGCAAAGTATTATGGGGTAATGAGTGGAGAAGGTCCTGTCTTATCCAAACAGAAAAATTATAGTCATCAAATCCAGTGCAATCAACGGCATTTAATCAGCCACAGAGCACAACCATACTACAATCTCTTCCAATCAGGCAAAAGCATTGGAAGCCACCTGCAATCATCTTCATTGTTGCCAACCTCAAAAGGTGGAGAATCTGCTGAAGTCAATCAATGCTTCCTCCAGCTGACCAAGCAGTCCAGGCTCAGGTTACCATTGGCAAAAATCAACTCACACCCTCCCCCTCCCCGCTTGCAAAAGGAAAGAAAATGCCACCGGCACAAAGCCCTCCTGGAGAAGTGCCCTCCGTCCACACAGAACGACAGCTTAACCGTTTGAACCTACTCACTCAGTGATGATCCAAGAGCTTACTTCAAATAAACACGCGCAAGAATACAGTCTTACAATAATTTGTTTATCAAATTTGTGTGCCACGTGACTCCCAGTGACTCCCAATTAAAAACAGATCCTGGGCTGCTTTTATAAGTGCATGCTAAAAAAAATATTGTACTATTAAATGCCAAATACTATTAATATTACTAATATGTTAGTATTAGTATCGATGCTGATATCAGGATTAATGTTATTGATTTGCAAAACATTAATACTATCTGCATGGACTGGAATACCAAAAGAACAATTTTGGCCTGCTTCAAAACATGACTTGACTAAATAAATGCAGTCTCTTACCTTTGGTGCAGGGGCTAATTCTAAATCTGTGGCTGAAATAGATTCCAATGTGGTTTTAACAGTGGCCAGCTCAGGCTGGGATCTATTTTCTGACGACCTACAAAAGGACAGAATTGTACATCCTCAGATTGCAACGCCAGCACAGCTGGCCATGCAAATAATGCTAAGTGCATGACATCACCCCCAAATCATGGTTCTAAGCCCATTCACAGCAAACTGCTTTGCAGGAGAAAAAACACAGGTTGGACAGCAGAAATAGAAAAAGGGCCCTTGAGTTCTCAGCATTCAGCTGCAGAAGGATTTGAGTGAGGGTGGAGGAGAGGGCTGTGTCCTTCCCCCTCATTTATGCATTTTGTTAAGAGAACTGTACTGCACATTCTGAGAGGTGTGAATGTGGAAAAACAACCATGTTCTGATTCGTATCCTGGTTAGGGAATTGCCCATTTGGTAAGTTCATAATGCTTACAAAATATGCTCCTTCTGACTTAAATCTCTCTCTCTCTCTCTCTCTCTCTCTCTCTCTCTCTCTCTCTCTCTCTCTCTCTCTCTCTCTCTCTCTCTCTCTCTCTCTCTCTCTCTCTCTCTCTCTCTCTCCATCTATCCACCTATCCACCTATCCACCTTTAGTTTAAGAACACTGTTAATGCATATATACAGGCCTACACATGAAACGAATATAATAATTTTGAAAACTTCTGGCCTATATTTGAGCCTGAATGGGCAGGGTTCCCCAAGGCCTGAAAAATATTTCAAGGGTTCCTCCAGGGTCAAAAGGTTGAGAAAGGTTGATCTAATCTATCTATCTATCATCTCTGTCCGTCCATCCATCCATCCATCCATCCATCCATCCATCCATCCATCCATCCAATTTCTAGACCACCTAAGATAGATAGACCATCTATCTATCATCTCTGTCTGTCTGTCTGTCTGTCTGTCCGTCCGTCCGTCCGTCCGTCCGTCCATCCATCCATCCATCCATCCATCCAATTTCTAGACCACCTAACTCCAATGACTCTGAGAAGCTTAACAGTAAAAAGTCAAAATAAAACCCAAAGGCAGACTGTTTCATCTGAAGGGAGCAACAACCAATTCTCTCCCACACCCACAATGATAAAAGCAGGCAGCCCCCACCCCCTGCATCACCCATACCCAAGGCCTGGAGGAAAGAACCAAGTTTCTTTCAAGGCTCTCTTAAAGGCAGATAAGGGATGCTGTTCCAGAGGGCAGGTCCTGCCTCCTTGGTCCTTTTTTAAATTTTATTTCGTATGGCATTTTTCTTGCTGGGAAATCCCTTGTGAGGCCCAGCAGCTGGATGTGTAGACTATTTAGCCGTGACAAGTCATGTTGCCCGGGGTGCACCACGAGGAGGCTAGTCTACATTGCACCCGCTGTGACGTTGCTTAACTGACGGGACCGAAGTGAGCCAACTCTGTCAATATTGTACAGTGTGAACAGAAATGATTTGAGACAGATGGTCATTCAGAGAATTAGGCCCTATGCCATGTAGGGTTTTAAAGGTGATAGCCAGCAGCTTGAATTGCACCCAGAAGTAATTGGCAACTAGTGCAGTTCACAGAGCAAAGGTATTATATGATCATTGCGTGGCCCATGTGTCACTGCTCATACTACGGCATTCTGGACCAACTGTAGCTTTTGAATAGTTTTCAAGGGCAGCCCCATGCAGAGCGCAATGCAACAGTCCATCCTCAAGGTGACTGAGACACAAGTGACTGTACGGATGAGCCCATAGATTCAAACTGGCACAGTCATTTGCTTTCTGACCATTTTATAGATCATGTTCAACTTGTAATACTAGCAAGCATCTCCCTTGGTTCTCTTCCTATAGCATATTATTATGCAATGCCCACACGACTTTATTTATTTATTTATTAAATGTATTTATTTATTAAATTTATATGACCACCCAACTCCCCCAACGGGGGACTCTGGGCAGTTTACAATAAAACCAAGGTTAAAATATAAATATAAAATTATAAATTTTTAACATAATATAAATAAATGTAAAATCCAATCTGGTGAGTTGATAATAAATTTGGACTTGTGTGCATGCATGCAAACATACATGAATACTGACATCTTTCTAGGTAAAGGTAAAGGTACCCCCCGCACATTTGTGCAGTCGTGTCCGACTCTAGGGGCTGGTGCTCATCTCCGTTTGTTAGCCAAAGAGCCAGCATTGTCCGAAGACGCTTCCACAGTCATCTGGCCGCATGACACGCGCGGAACGCTGTTACCTACCCACCGAAGTGGTACCTATTCATCTACTTGCATTTGCATGCTTTCGAATTGCTAGGTTGGCAAGAGCTCGAGCTAGTGCGGGAGCTCACTCCGCACGCAGGGCTAGGGATTCGAACCTCCAAACTTGCAATCTTCCGATCAACAAGCCTGGCGTCTTACCCACTGAGCCACCACGCCCCACGACATCTTTCTACCACATCAATTTAGACATTATTCCTATCTCAGGGCTGGGCTTTTCATTGCTTTCATATATGTTTGGGTGATCTACCCACAGGCATTATATTCAACCAAACTGCAAGTATGGGGATGGCAAGCTATGGATGGTGTACGGCTAAGTAATTGACTACAGGTTGCCCAGAATCTGTAGGATGGTACAGGTAGAATGAGGTGGGATGGTTCATCTCGCCTAATGATAGCATTGGCCCTCCAGAGAAAGTTAAAAGAAAAAAATTACCACACAAATTCTTTTGGTGGAGCTTTAGAAGATGATGATTTTCTCTCAGGGGCTGGAGAACTTTTGCTGGCTCTTTCTCCACGATGCTTGACTTCATCCCATTTTTCTAGTTGAGCCTGAATATTGACTGAATAAGGCAAAAGAAAACAAATTCTTGTAAGAAAAGCAAAGATCAAGTCTCTTTCCAGCTGAGCTTGACTCCTTGTAGTTTTCTTGGCAACAACAATACAGGAGTGGTTTGCTACTGCCTTCTTCCAATATGCTTACTTGACTTCCTAGTCCAGCCTATGCCTACTATTCTGGACGGGAATGGGGATCTTCCATCCAAGCATGAACCAGGGCCAACCCTGAATAGCTTTTCCATTTCAGAAAGGTTAGCTAAGTGACTGCAGGGAAAGTGCACCCCAGAAATAGATTTCTCTCCCTTGAAACCAAACAAGGGAGGAAATTGTCACAAGCTCCCTCCACTGTGAGTTTTATGTATGTTGCTGCTGCAGTAGAGGATACAATAGATGCATTCACACAATACACTTAATCAGTTATGGGATAGTGACTTGGTGGTTGCATTCACACCAACTGCTAAACTTGGTTAGAATTAAACGTAGGTATATTTTCTTTGGCTTTGATGAAGTGCAAACCCAGCCAGGTTAATTCATGTATAGTTCAATATAATGTGCACACTCAAGAAATGGCTTAATTTAATAACTTGGTTAAGCTTGGGTGAACACAGTGAAGAAATCTCAAAGATCAGCAGATGAACCAGAGTAACAGGATGAAGATGCTCTCTGAGAAAGAGTGACCTTTTTCCTGCTCCATAAAACCAGCAGATGAGAGTCTTGGAAGAGTTGCAGATCAGCAGAGAGCACTACAGTGAAGGCCCTGCTTTTTGTACAACTGCTTTTTTCCAACTGGATCCCTTCCACATGTGTTGAACTACAACTCCTACCATCCTACCCTAGGATGATTAGAAGCATAGGACTTCTAATCTAGCCCATCTGAAGGATACCAGGTTGTAAAAGGGTGCTGTAAAGACTAAAATGCAGGAGATAAAATCATCTGCAGGTCCTCCTTACAGGATTTTTAACATCACCTTCCTCAATCTTCACATTAGTGCTCCAAGTACTGTGGTAAAGTTCTTTGGTGTGGTATTGCTGTTAAAAATAACCATTGTTATTTTGCACCTGCGAAATGGTGAGAGATATTATGTCCTGTGCTTGAAGACTTCTCCATCCCAAGAGGTGAACAAGCTAAATATTAGGTCAGTCAGTATCCCAACCTGGATCCCAAAAGTCTTTAGTTCAAGTCTTATAGACCAACAGGACCTTTTAGAACTGACCCTCCTCCCCAAATAAAGTGTGGGAAGAGCAAAGCAAATTGAATAGATTGAATAGATTATAGCTTCCAATCAAGAATATGAATCCCAGTGGCATCCACTGGAAGGCAGGTCGAAATTGGCAAGATGGTGGATAATGTGTTGTAATACAATGCTGTATCAACCATCTTCCTTATCTTGACCCCTGTTGCAGACTCCGCTGGAACTGCTACATACCTAAATCCAATGATTTCTCTGGACCCTTGAGTGGTTGGATTTTCTGCTCGGCATCCACACAGATAAGATCCGGTTTGTCTGTCTTCCTTCTATGGGTTGTCCCCTTCAAGATCTCCCCTCTTGAGGAATTCTCCCGCTTTTTCACTTTGCTTTGAGTTTGGGAAACAGGTTCACTGAGGTCAAGGAGATCCAACCCTGTTGACAGAACTATCATAGAACCATTGTGAAAAAAGAGACATTTTAACTTCTCAGTGCTTTGTAGTAATTCCAATGTTTGAAAAGGAAGCTGAATTTCCCTTGCCTTTTTCAAGGTGGAATCCAAACTAAATATAACATAGGATAATTATGCATGTGTATGCGTTTGTGCATGTGTTGGAAAGGGAGGGGAGATTCCTGTATCTCAAGTTTGGATTGAAGAAATAACGTGTATAGGAAAAAGTTTTGGTTATTCCTCCAGACAGTGACTGTAATTCAAATCTCCTCTTGCACACATGATTTAAATTAATTATAAACAAGAAAAATTACCATATTTACTTTTTATACTTTTCAGCTCATAGCAGTTCTGTACAAATGATTTACATAAGGGAATTAGCTCAGGGGCTCCATTAAATCTCAGCCCAGTGATCAAAATCAGTCATTCTTCTTTTAGCTATTTTTTTTGCTCCAGATAATCAAATAATTTCTTCGATAAAAACCTACAGTATGGTTGTCCTCAAATTTTATTTTCTTGGCTACACTATTGAAATGGTTTGTCATTGTCTTCTCCTGCGATGGCTCTGATTTCCCAGTGTGGCCTATGAGCCCAGGGTTCCCTGGGGTCTTCCCATGAAAATACTAATCAGGTGGTCCTGCTTAGCTTCTAAGCCCACACGAGCTCAGCCAGATACTGTCATTTGCTGAGACAATAATTCTAATAGTTACAATATTATGGTTATAAATAATAATAATTTGTTCAACCTGTCCTAAGAGGAGAGGGTTAGACAAATTAAGTTTCTTTTTTATATAGTAATTTTATTAAACATTACAACTAAAAAGATAAAAACTAATGCAAACTAAAAGAAAAGAAGAAGAATAGAAAGCGCAGTAGAAGTAAAAGAAATAAAAGAATAGAAAGAAAAACAGAAAAGAAATAAGAAATAAGAATATAGCAAAGAAAAAGAAAAGAAATATATAAAGAAATGACTTCCCCCTTCATCACAACAAGTATAAACAATTTTAGTAAGTTATCACCTTCTCTTAAAATACAACAAATGATCTCTTCTTCCCATATCCCATTTCTCATCTAAAAACAAATCCTTAAAGCCTTGTTGTTCAATCCTCATCAGCAAAAGTCCATCAAGGGTTACTAGAGATAACAACATATCTATTTTAACCTTGATCAAATAAACCAACTTTATATATCTTCCTTTTACTTTTAACAATCCTCATCTTTAGTCCCTTCAAATAATGTCCTAGAACTTGATTTCTTTTCATTTTTTCTTTGTCCCTTCTCACAAAATTTTTCAAAGCTTTTGCAGGACTCTTTTGTAAACCCAATATAGGAAAATTAAGCAGGTCAATAAATAAATATTTAGAATAAAAAAGGAAGAATAAGGAAAGAAATAAGAAAATAACAAAAACAAAAGTGCAGAAAACAAAGAAAGAAAAGAAATATTAAGAAATGACTTCTGATTTTCTTTTACAGCAGTTATACATATAAATGTAAATTAACCTTATGATGTAACTTTAGAGAGTGAGGTTAAAATATAATTGTACTTATAACTGCTGTGAAGAATATCAGAAGCCATTTCTTTGTATCTTTTTCTTTCTTTTCTTTTTTCAACTTTTTTTCTTGTCTTGCATTTTTTGCTTTCTCTTTGCTTTCTTTCTTTTTCTTTTTTCTCCTTTACTTTATATTAGTTTGTATTAGTTTGTATTTTCTTTTTTAGTTTCAATAAAAATCATATAAAAATAATTCAGGGTCCATTGCTCAAAAATATCCTTTAATATATCCAATGTTAAAATATTTTGCTTCATTCTGTATTAGTAAGTCAAATTTAAGTCTTCTTCTCCTTTAATTGTAATCTTTAGTTCCTTCTGGTTCACTCTTTGGATGACCTTTTGAAGTTATTGCCCTACCAGCTTTGGTGATACACCCATTTGATCATGTAGAAAAGAGGATATAAAGGCCATATTCAACATGTGTCTCCAAATGCTAAGGTTGTTGGAGAAACCAGAAGTGAGTGAGGACAGAAGATGTTTATCCTGTTTAACAGCATATCCTTTCTTTTTTGTCCAAAACTAGATCCTATATTGGGTGGCACAGCAATGAGACATAAGAGCCTTAAAATTCTGTCTAAATTTGATATTGCTTGTGAATCCAATATACAAAGATGTATTTCCCCAGTGATAGCTGGGATGGCAGGTTAATTTATTTGCAAGCAAGTATTCAAGCTCTTATTACTGCACCTCCAAAAATATCCCTGCTCCTTCAGATGAACAAATTATCTCATCTGGATAAAGAGAGATGCACACACAACACATGCCTTGCATGCAGGTGGTTTGTGGTTCAATCCTGCCAGGTACTTACACGAAAAACCCCTGCCAGAGCCCAGAGGGACCTTGCCACTCAGAACACATGATATGTGATTGGATGGACAGTCTCACCTGGAGTATGTGAGGCACCTATGTCACTACTAGACTAAGCTAAGTGAAGTAACTAATGAAGAATTGTTTTAGGAAGACGGGATGTCGCCAATACACTTTCCTTCTGCAGCCAAGAATCTTCCAGATATGTTGGGACTGCATGGTGGTTGGGAATTCTAAGACTGACACTTGGAGGGCGTCAGGCTATGAAACATTTTCTTACATAGAATCCATGGGTCCACAGTGTTCTCCAATCTGGTTCATTCCAGATGAGTTGGATTGCAATTTCCACATTTCCCAGCCAATATAGGACACAGTGAAGGCGGAGGTTCATCTTGAGGGCATCAGGTTGGGGAAGGCTGGCTAAATCAACTGGCAGTAACTTCTGAAGTTTATAGAGAAGATTTGTCTAGCCTGGCCTGGAGATGCCATCAGGTGAGTGTGAGATCTTCTATATGTAAAACTTGTGTCCTAGTAAGATATTAGTGTCCTTTTCTCTTCTAGAGGTGACCCTATTGGCATCATGATATTTTTTTATCTAGGCTGACCTGGCTCAACAGGAGCCAAGCAACTTGTCTTCATACCTTGTTTGTCAAAAACCAGATTTTTGTGCTACTCACATTTTGTTCTTCCCTTGTATTTATTGTATTTATTTTGAATTTTTGAAAGCAACAGGGAACTTTATTTAGCATCAAAACTGACTTCATATGCCAGATGAAAAATGTATTCCACCCAGAGCCCCAGCCCTAAGAGTAACCAATAATACTTTGTTCCAGGAGAAACAAATTCAATGATATAAATATCAAAGAATATAGCTCTCAGTTGACATGCCAAGACCTATTTATTTAGTTATTTGATCCAGCCCTTTCTTTTTGAAATCCAGATGATTCTCATGCTAATAGGTTTTAAAATTCTCTGGGTAGATTTGAACAATATCACAAGTTACAGTATTTCATGACTTTCTAGCACATGTGCCTGGTTTCTTCCCCTGCAAATGAGAGAACATCTTTGTTGTAAGTTTGTTTGTGGTAGGGGGCTTCAAAAAGCAGTAGGTAGAGAAAAAAAAAAACCCAAACAGTATTTGGAAATGAATTGCAACTGAACAAGAGTTACCTGCTGTGTTTGATGTCACAGGTCGTGCAATAGCTTCTGATTTGGTTTCACAAAGAAAGTCATCTATAGAAGGACTCAGGAGTGGTCTGCTTTCTTGTTGCTCATTCACAAGCTAGTGACAAAAAGCAAGAGGAGATATGTGTATGTGCGTGTGTGTAGGTATTAGCTTAAATATGCACACAAATGTCCTGACAGCATCAAATAGCTTAAAAATATATTATTCCTTTTCTGAAAGCATCAGATGGCTTAAATTAAATTACAATCTCCTTCTAAATTAAATGAGATGAATATAGCAACTGAATGAGAGGAAGCAAAAAAAGATAAATCAACACTCAGCAGTACCTAACTCCAGTTTTAGATTTCAAATTTGTGCTGTGTGTGTGTGTGTGATCCTTTAGGTGATATAATTATATTCAGGTTCCAAAAGGCATAGTTTCTATGATTTGGGATCATATGAAGCCCAGTTTAGCTGGGTTCACACAATATGCTAAACCCCACCCTCTGGTTAGCAAAACACAATTGCAGTGGTTGTGTAACTTGCTATACCCAAACAAATAATGGATTAACATGGCTTATCATGGTTTAACATGACGAGCTGGTTCCCACATCTGCTGCCAGAAATCATCCAATCTATTTAGCCTGCTTTAGCATGCTGTGCAAATCCAGCCATGCGTATGGCCTTGGTAGCTTGTAGATACCCCTGCCTTTTTGCATTTATGCATTGTTCCCTGTTTGGCAACTAGCTAGCAATATTGCACTCTGCCTTTTCTCTAGAAAAGGGAGTCCATCTCAACTGCAGAAAGCAAGAGAAGGTAAGAGAACACAGCTATCATCCAAATGCCTTTTCTTTCTATCACTTGTTCAATTAGGCTGGACAAACCATCCAATGTGCATTCCAAAAACATTTTGAAAACAAAATGGTATGGATGTCATCTGCATGAGCTGAGAGCCCTTATAGGGGCGGAGAGTGTATGTGAAACTCCCATCACACATATATTGGCTCAAAGAGAAAGTTCACATTGTCAACTTCAGCAGTGACCATTTCTTGTGCACTCTAACTCCCTTTGTCCACAGATGACAGTGCCAATGAGCAGGATGATGGTCATTTCAGCCCAATGACATCTGAGGACCTAAGACTGAAAATGTTCCCCTGTTTCTTAAACAGGGGAAGGCTTCTGACACCCGCTTTCCCCTCTAATCTATGAAGGTCTCTCAGGAGTCTTTCACCAAGATTTTTTGGGGCTACATGAATAGAACATTTGGTGTCTAGCATGGTAATTATGTACATGTGTGATATGGGAAATTGCAAGAGGAACTGAAGTTTGCTTCTGCATCTTCCTGAACATCTATCTCACAAGCAAAGGATGGCCACTGATTGCATCTCTTTATTTGAATGAGCCCATCGCCATGAGTCCTTTCTCAGCATATAGATCTTTTCTGATTTCACCCTCCTTCTTTTCTGTCCTATCAATACTTTCTATTCAAGATACAAAACTTTCAATTATTCCGTAATAATCTATATATTTCCCTCCAAGAGCCTGAGACGGTGTATGTCACGCTCTCTCATCCAGTCTTGCCTCCCAACAACTACTTGTGGGGTAGGTTGGACTGAGACCCAATGATTGACCCCAAGTTATTCAGTGAGCTTCCATGGCTGAGGGAGGATTGGAACTTAGTTCTTCCCAGGCTTAATGGCTACCTTAAGTACAATGCTAACACTGCTCTAATGATATTGAGATTCCTTGATTGGGCTGTTGTTGGAAGTACTTGATCTTTGCACATTCTATTCTCAGGGAGATAACTGGTGGAGAAGGAGGGGGCTCCCTCCAGGGTGATAAACACATGGACAGTACTGAATCGCTTTGCTTTCCTCCCAAGAGGATAAAGAAGGCCCCGCCCTAGTTTCATGGGCCTTTTCTCTGAGCATCACTAATTCATTTCAGTTTAGCTGGATTCTGTCTAGCAGAGTAGAACAATAAAACACTAGAGCTATTACACCATGTCTCAGCGTGTTCCTTCACTCGAAGTCAGGACATCTATTCCCACTTTGACATTTGTTTCAGTACTTTCCTAAACATCTGAATAAGGCTGATACATTGCAACAAAACTTGCCTGTATAGAGGGAACTTATTCTATTGTACAGAAAGATTGAGTAATCGTAAAGTTTTAGGCTGAAATATTATGACTCCAGGACAGCATTCCAGAAATTATAGGATAATCTGGTTTTTCTCCTATAAGACCAAAGAGAATCTCCAGTCTTGGGTGGGGGGAGGAATTCCCTCTCTGATCTTCACACTGTTCTATGGCTGCCCCATAGGATTTCACTGTATGATAGAGAAAATAAAGGTGCCCTTGAGACAGGCTTGAGCCCTGGTTCCTCAATAGCTACAGAAGTAGCTCCTACAGTATTGTCTTCTTCCAGAATGTTTTTTCAACCTCCTGGTCTAGCTAAAGCTTTAGAACTTTCAGGTGATCATCCATTCAAATATTAACTACAGCCAGTCCTGCTTAGCTTCACCAAGATCCTGTAGGTGTTATCACCTGTTCAGCTGTATGATTGGGAAACTGTTTCCTAAATAAATCGCCTCAGAGCAGAAAGGAAATGTTCAAGCATCTGCCAGTTCAGGTTTATTGAAAGGAAGAAAGAGACAAGGTAAGTCTAAGGTTTTACTTTTGTTGTATAGGAGAAAGAAAAGGAACGAGAGAAATCTCTATCCTGTTGGGATTCATAGAAGATATTCATACACATTGGGATTTGATATAAGTAAGCGATTGCCACATCATTTACTCTGCTTTGTAAATATAAGTGTACCTGTAAAGTGAATGTGAGGGGCGTGGTGGCTCAGTGGGTAAGACGCCAGGCTTGTCGATCGGAAGATCGCAAGTTCAGAGGTTCGAATCCCTAGCCCCGCGTGACGGAGTGAGCTCCCGCACTAGCTCCAGCTCTTGCCAACCTAGCAATTCGAAAGCATGCAAATGCAAGTAGATGAATAGGTACCACTTAGGTGGGAAGGTAACAGCGTTCTGCACGCATCATGCGGCCACATGACCATGGAAGCGTCTTCGGACAACGCTGGCTCTTTGGCTAACAAACGGAGATGAGCACCGGCCCCTGGAGTCGGACACGACTGCACAAATGTGCGGGGGGTACCTTTACTTTTTTAAAGTGAATGTGGCAATCCTTATTTGCCTGAAACTACCAACTACTAGTTTGGTGACAGGATTTCACACACACTCTTAGCTTAAACGTCTTCACTGTTCATATGTCTTCCTTTTCAATGTTCTGTTCACCCAGTTATAGACTAAAAGCAAACTCTGGCACACTGCTGAAGCGATTTCATCAAGTTAGCTTTTCTGTGTAATGAAAGAATTCAACCAGCCAATGCATTATCTGGAAAGATGATCTTAAGCATATTGGTTGCCCTGTGAGATTTACAAAATCTCCCCAAGCGGGCGCCCTTCAGACATCTTAGTACCGAAGCTGTTATTAAGGCATTAATTGATTCTGCAGATGGAGTGGCAGATTTTCAACCCTAACTTTAAACAGAAGCTTCTTCGGAATGCTGCAATGAAGAAAAAAAAATCTGAGAAACAAGGAATAATTTAGTGTTCCATAACTGAGTGAGGAGAAAGGAGATTGTAGGGAACAATATTCTTTTGGAGTAATAAAGGGCTTAAAGGTAAAGGTTTTCCCCTGCACAGTCGTGTCCGACTCTAGGGGCCAGTGCTCATCTCCGTTTGTTAGCTGAAAAGCCAGCGTTGTCCAAAGACGCTTCCACAGTCATGTGGCCAGCATGACGCACACGGAACGCTTTTACCTACCCACCGAAGTGGTACCTATTCATCTACTTGCATTTGCATGCTTTCGAATTGCTAGGTTGGCAAGAGCTGGGGCGAGTGCGGGAGCTCACTCCGTCACATGGGGCTAGGGTCTCAAGCCTCCGAACTTGCGACCTTCCGATCGACAAGCCTGGCGTCTTAACCACTGAGCCATCGCGCCCCCAATAAAGGGCTTAGACATGGATAAAGATACCCAAGAAGTCTTCTTAGGACATACCACAAAATCAGAGTTCAAAGAGACTTTTACAATTCATCTGTAGGATGCAACTACAACAATAGGCAAACCTGCATCTCATATGCAACCATTGTGCATAGAGCAAGTCAAATAGATTGCTATGACTGACAAGATAGGATGCATGTGTATAGATGAAGTGTGATTTTCTCTGTATGTGAACACATAAGTGCACTTGTGAGGAATAGAAAGGGAAGGGCGAGTATGTTTATGTGTCCGCTGCTGGCCCACAGGTGATTTTGGCCTTGTCCTAAACATTAGTGGAATTCCTGAAGAATTTCTCAACTACTAACCTGGCTCTTCATCTAGACAGATGAACAGATGGACATCCAGCTTCTTTCTCTAGTAGAAGACAGTCCATCACTTCCCAATGCCATCCATCCTACCACCAAACAGCTCCTGCTATCAGGAGGTTTCTCCAATGCTACTTGAAACATGCTTCTTTGAGATTTCCACCCATTAGTTTTAGCTGTGCCTTTGGAGAAACAGAGAACAAGCCTGCTCCATTTGGTTTAATGTGATGTAACCAGCTACCGTAGATTGTAAACTAAGGTTTATGTGTTCTGCAATCCCAGCCAATTATGATTAATTCAATATACCATGGTTAGATAAATGGCTTAATGTGATGAGTGAATCCAGTCAGCATTTCTAATCAGGATACTGATAGGAAGTTGGAGGGGAGGGAAAAGGTAGAGGCTGGGAGAATGCCAGATTCAGTCTTGATTCTCAATTACTTACTTTTTCCTGCAACTAATGGGAGTCTGGAATCATATTAGCTGTGTAAAGGCATTTATAACAGTCCTACCCCTAGTTGTGAGAGTGTGCTAGTTCAAGAAATTATATAAAAGCAGCTTAAAAATAAACTTGTAAGGAACATTGTCAACAGGAAGCTTTTAAAGGCTGTCGTACATGAAGTATTTAACCAGGTGAATTAGAAACCTAGCAGATTTACATGCATAATGTGCTAACCTGGGTTAGGTTTTTGGATGGCTTAATGTGTGATGTGAACCTCTTTGATTAAGTTTGTGAAGAATCCAAATTGTACAAAAGGGCTGCTATTTAGAAAATGCTTGGGTAGGTTGAGGAAGAAGAAACACAGAGCTAATACCTTATTCCAGGGGTCCCCAACCTTTTTGGCGCCAGGGACCGGTTTCAAAAGATGATTTTTCTGTGGACCGGGGGGGCGGGTTTTCCGGGATTTCTGCGGACCGGAGGGCGGGGTTTGTGGGCGGGAATCAATCACGTGTATGGGGGCGCGGTTTGCAGGCAGGAGCCAATTGTGCTGAAGGGGGCGGGGTTTGAGGGCGGGAGCCCCCGCGGCCCAGTTCCTAACAGGCCGCGGCCCACAGGTTGAGGACCCCTGCCTTATTCAGAGCTACAGTCCACAAAGTTAAGTAATGATACCTTAGCAGAGGCAGAATATGGGTATTCAGTCTGGCCTAATAGCTGCTGCTAAGCTATCATTATTTAACCTTGTGGAATATGGGTATTCAGTCCACAAAACTGGCCTCTAACCCAATATTGCTATTATCTTATTTGCTTTCCCTCTAAAATTAGATTTGCATCACATCTGAAAGTAAACTTAGCTACCTGTAATAAACATAGACTTGCTTTTATCTGCTTGGCTTCATTTTGCATTTTTTTCTCTCCCTCCCTCTTTTAAAAAGAAACTTGATTTGTTTGCTTCAAGTCTGCAGAGAAAATGCTGTACATGCAATCTGTTTCCACAAATCAACAGTCTGTTGTTTTTTTGCAATCACACAATGGAAGGAAGATATGCTAAATCATCACTCTTCCATAATGGTTTATGCAGTTCCACTCACTTCAATAGGATTTATACTAGAGCCCCTGAGGCACTGTGCCCAGTGCATCTAGCCCAGCTTTTCCCAACCTGGTGCCTCCAAAAGTGCTGGTACTACAACAACTGTGAGTTTTGGAAGTCGTAATCCCAATGTGTCTGGATGTGTCTTTTCAAAGATTGGAAAGCTTTAAGAACAGTCTTCTTAAACCCCTAGATTTCTTGGCCTACAACTCATCCAAATACCATGACCATTGATGGCATCATACATGATGGGGAACTGTAGCCTGATGCCTTTGGAAGGAGATTGGTTGGAGAAAATTGTGCGAGAGACATTCTTGTGATAGAGTTGAAGATGCTCACGGTCACTTATGCTTTAGTCACTGCCTGTTTGGATTATTGCAATACATGAGGCTGCCCTTGAAGACTACTCGGAAGCTACAATTTGGTCTGCAATGCAGCAGTGCGCAGTGTTGGGCCTCCTACATTTGCCCAAATTACATCTCTGTTGTGTAAGCTGCGCTAGCTCCCAGCTTCTTTCCGGGTGCAGTTCAAGGTGCTGGTTATCACCTTTAAAGCCCTATATGGCATGGGACCTTGGAAGTGTGCCTTATCCATGGCTGCCCCTACTTTATGGAACGCCCTCCCCCTGGTGATCCGGCAGGCCCCCACCTTTTTAGCCTTCTGGAAGGTAGTCAGGATCAGAATCCTTGCCTGCCTTTCGACCCAAATTTTCCAGGGATAAAACTCTCCGGGTTTTAGTTTAAAAATTACCGGATTGTAAGGCAGTTGTACACTGGCCATTTTGTCTAGGCAAAAAGTTGAAAAATCACTTTCAAAAAGAAAAAAAATTCTTCCCTTTATGCTTTCTGGCTATTTTCCTGTGCAAGATCACCTCCTCAGCATTTACACTGAGTTTAGGGATTACCCACACATTACCCACACAGGTAAGTGTGAATTAGTTCAAGGGGTTTTTTAGAGCTCCTGGTGCTTTGTTTTGGAATTGCAGGCCTAGTGGCCTTTCCCGGGATGCAGGTTTCACACCTTGCATCAGACTTACCACAGTCCTTGATTTCCAGACTGCCTGCCAATTCATTTCTCTTCATTTGGAGAATTTCACTTGAATCCTCCTTTCTTCGGTGACTGGCCATGCATGCCATGTCTGGCCTCTCACAATTTAGAAAAATAAATCCTTGATCTAGGAATCCTGTTTAAAAAACACCTTTTTGATCCATTATTTCACACTTGTCACCGTTAATTTAAGAGAATGGCCTTTTTTCATGAGCACAGATGCACTAATCAGGTTCAAGCTTAAGCCTGGAACATATAAAGCGTTAGTTGCAATCAAATCCCTCTGGGTGGCGCCATTTCCGCACCTTAGGAGAGCATGACCATCCACTTTCACTGGGATTGTTCTTCCATCAGCCAAGCCAATCTCTTCTTTTGAACTTGGGTTCAATTCAATAAAGAGATTTTGATCCTTCAGCATATGCATGCTACAACCACTGTCTTAAGATGAAGGAAGAGCAACTTTTATTAATAGCTGAAAATGCAAGAAGAGTTGAATCTGGAGCTTTCTCTTTGTTTTTCTGATCTACCTTCCATGCCCAACAATTTTTCTTTAGGTGGCCATTCTTGCCGCAAAAATGGCACTTGATGGGTTTCTTTGTTTTTGAATCACTCCTCTGCTTCTGACCATCATTCTTGCCCTGAGGCACCTTTGAAAAATAGCCTGCCTCATCATGGTCCTTCTTGGAATTTCTATAGGAGGCCTGCCTGCAATGTTCAGACTTTAATTCTTGAATCAAGTCTGATAGGGGTTGTCTGGATCCCCTATAGCTAGCAGCAAAACTTGAAAAATTTTGAGGTAAAGAGCCCAATAAAAATCCAACTTGAATCCTATTATCCAAAATCACATCATTGCAAGCAAGCTTGTGCTGTAATGACTGAATTTTGGAAATATGCTCATCAATATCTCCGTTTGGCTGGAGTTTTTCGTTGGATAATTCTCTCCCCAGATTAACAACTTGGGAATCTCCTCCTTCCCCAAAGAGTTTAAACAATTCCTCCATGATTCCTTTTGCAGTTTCCCTGTGCTGTATTTGCACCATCATTGCTCCACTCAAGGAATTCAATATTAGTTCTTGGAGTTTAAGATCATTGGCTATCCAGTTTTCATAGCCTTCTGAATCTGGACTTGGAGGATCTTCCTTCAAAATATTATGCAGATTCAGAATCCTTGCTTGCCTTTCCACCCAAATTTTCCAGGGATAAAACTCTCCGGGTTTTAGTTTAAAAATTACCAGATTGTAAGGCAGTTGTACACTGAGCAAGATCACCTCCTCAGCATTTACACTGAGTATTCTCTCAAAAACAACAGTGCTCATGCAAAATCAAAACAAGCCAAAAAAGAATTTTTTTTGCTGTTTATCTTTTTCTCTATTAAAAATAAATTCTCCTTCTGAAAAAATCTGGGCCCATAACCCTATGATGGCCATTAGTGGACTGCTAGGACCACTGAATGGAGCAGAGCTTAATGCAGCGAGGCAACAAGCACACAGAAAGGAATATCATCAACAATAGCATTAATGAGCATGCTAAAGAGACATAGGTTATTGATCTTAAGACACTTAGCCCACCCAAGCATAAAGAATCACATGCTTAGACAAAGTAGGTTCAAAAGGAAGTAAAAAGAGTTGTTATGTTTATTTGGTCCAATTACATTCTTGTTCTTCTTTCTCCCCAAATTGTATGTAGACCCCTGGCCCTCTTTGCTGCCAGGGGCTGCGTGCAGAAAGGGGAAAGACTCCTAGGTCGAGGCCTAGGCATGGCCTTTTGATAGGGAGCCACAGCCGTGTGCTCCTGCTTCGAGGGAAGATGGAGTCAGAGAGAGGGAGAGAAAGAGGAAGTGGGAGGAGCAACAAACAGCTTCCTCTGGAAGCATATAGAGCAGGGCTTTCCAAAGTTTTTCCCGCGGCGACACACCAACCGGCATTGGTGTGTCGCCGTGGGAAAACCTGGAAGTGCGGCAGCGCGCAAAAAACCGGAAGCGCTGCTGCCGCTTCCGGGTTTTTCGCGCTGTAATTGGTGTGTCGCCCCGGGAAAACCCGGGAAAACCCGGAAGCGCTGATGATGATCAGCGCTTCCGGGTTGTGTGGCGACACACCAGACTGTGTGTGGTGACACACTTTTGTGTCGCGACACACAGTTTTGAAATCTCTGATATAGAGAGTTATCCTAGAGTGCTCATCTACACACTAATGAGGCATGCTAATTTGCTGGGACCTCCAACAAAATATAAGCACCCAGTGAATAGCATCTGTGTTTACTTAAGCATGACTCAACCTGGTGATCTCTGGGTGTTAGACTTCAACTTCCAAAATCCCAGCCAACACAATCAAGGAATTACAGGAGTTGAAGATTAATGCATTTGAAGAACAGGTTGGGGAAGACTGGTTTAGCTGCTGAATCCTTTTATATTCTAATGAATTTGTGAGATTCATTTTATCTTTAATTAAATCTATATTATAGAAATATATATTATCTAGATATTGCTTGAGGAAATATAAATATTTTATACATAATAAAATGCAGTATAGTTTTGCATTTCTGTTTAGCAAAACACAACCTTTCAAGAAAAGGCTATAAAGTTCTTAATCTCTCCTTATTGCATGGCAGCTTAAAAACAAATCAGTTACTCAACAAAAATAATAATTTCTATAAAGAAATGGCAGTTTGGCAGGCAGCCACTTTTTATTCGAGGCAATGTTTAAAACATTACTCTCACAGGAACACTTGGCTGATATTATATGTGTCCTCCTAAAAATAAATAAAAGTTTTAACAATTAACTTACAAATGGTCCTTGATAATCTAATAACTGTCATGGCTTAACAGTTTTACTGGCCTTTGCTCAAAAATGATTTTGTAAGGTACATACAAATCAAGGGTTGTTTTCATGTCCAAAAATCATAGGAGAGATCGTTGGTGTACTCACAGCAAATGACCAGGGCTTCAGCCACCACAAGGAAGACCACATAGGGAACGATGAGACCAACTTTCTCCAACCTAGTGCCCTCCAGTTGTGTTAGACCAGTGTTTTTCAACCTTGGCAATGCTGGCTGGGGAATTCTGGGAGTTGAAGTCTACATGTCTTAACGTTGCCAAGCTTGAGAACCACTGTGTTAGACTCTCAGAATCCTCAAAGGCCACCAGCTTGGAGAGGACCTTTTTATATCATAGGCCTCCTCACAACAACTAAGACTCTTCCAAATTTGGATTCCTAATGTTCGGCACGTTGTATAATTATTCTCAGAGGAGTATTGTATCAGGGGAGGCTGTTCTTTGCCTTGCTTCTATGAAAAATGAAACCCCCAGGGACTGAAACCAAGATTTCAAATGGCCAAGCACCATTGAGTAGCACCTAAAACTACCTCACCCTATGCCTATATTAGGTTATCATACTAAGCTATAATATGTTGGATTTTGCTTTAGTGGAGTGTGTGAACCTAGCCTCTGTGGTTTGTAAACCATGGTTTATGGCTTAGCATGATGTGTGAACAAGATTACTATGGCTTTTTCAACAAATCATAGTTAAATAAAATCCATGGCATAAATTCATCCACATAACTGTACTGTATACTTAATAGCTCCTATTACGTCCAAAGGTATGGCCTCAACTGATTCTACTCAAAATCATTCATAGAGATACTGGTGTTGCATATTTTATGATCTAGTAATTCACACATATTCATGATAGTATGTTCCAATTTTGGCTGACAGCTATAATCCCTCTTCCACAAAGACAATTTGGCCATTGTTATCTATCCTCTGATAACACCTCCTTTCAGATGTCCATGGGGAATTCCTTTAAAGACAGCCCAGGGACTCCAGTTTCACTACAGCATTCATGATCTAGGTTACTAACTTGTATGAAACCCATTTGGCTAGACATAAAACAAATTAATCTAACTCCAGTTCTAATTTTAGAGGAGCAAAGGGCTGGATACATAGGGAGGCCTATTGAAATACACACACACACACACACACACACACACGTACACATATGTACATATACATATGCATGTTGGATATGACTTCCTCAAGGCAAAAAATATAACTGATTAACATGTTTCAACAGAACATATTATTTGGATGTTGCACATAGCTAATGTCCTGGTTCAGTCTTTAATTGCCTGTTTTGCTTTGCATCAAACCTTAATGATCTTTGCCTCCCAATGAAACTGGCCAGATGCTATGAGACTTGTCTTCAGAGGGCATTTTTCAGCCCTAAGTGATAGCCATCACAGTTGTGAGTCTCTAAAACAGCAGTCCTATGCACATGTACCTGGTAGTAAGTCCCATTAAACCTTACGGTAGTTAGATCTCCTAGACAACTTAACTAATCTCAGAAAAAGCAAAACATGGTTAGGCCAAGTTAATATTTGGAAGGGAGATGATCACAAAATCCCAAGGCTATCAGCTACACTTGGAAGCTGAAAAAAAATATTCTGGAAGAAAACAATTGCAAATCACTTCTATACTGTTGCATAAAAAAAAAAATCCCATCTCACCCCTATGGGTGGTATGTGTCTTCCTCAACTTGGGTCCTCTACCAGAGGCCTGGGAGTTTGAGGGTTCTGTGCAGTATCTTAACTGTTCCTAGCACTGCACTCTTCTGGACAGAGAGCTCTGATGTTGCTCCTGGGATCTGTTGGAGCTCCTCTCCCAGCTTAGGAGTCACAGCCCCGAGTGCTCCCACCACCACTGGGACCTCTTTGGCCCTCACTTTCCACATCCTCTCTGGTTCCTCTCTCTCTCTATATATATATAGACATGTTTATCAGGAGTTAACTGATCACTTGAACGAGGTCTTTTTTTGTTTTTGGTATGTACAGATGTTTTAGAAGCTGAGTTTTATATAGCAATTTGGCTCATCCGTCTTTCTGCTGTTAGTTTGTCTTCTTTTCTTTAGAGATAAATAAGTAAGCAATCAATGTAGATTTGCAAAACAAATCCAGTTTAAGCTTATTTGTAGCATTGTAGTCACTTCCTCTTCAACCAAGAGATGCTTGTTTTGATCCAATATAAATAGCTGTTACAGCAGATGCATTACATGTTGAATTTTTTATTGTTACCTAACTAATATGTATTATTATTACACAATGATAATAATAATGTCTGGTTAGATGGTATCATTTAGCCAAAGCTAAGCAGGATTAGACATGGTTAGTAAATAATAATAATAATATGTCGATGAAGGTTCTCAGTCATCCAGGTGGAACAGTCTGTAGCTTGAATCATGTCAACTGGATTTCTATTAATAGATAGATAGAAAATAGATAGAAATCCAGTTGACATGATTCAAGCTACAGAATAATAATAATAATAATAATAATATCCTTCTAATATATATATATATATATATATATATATATATATATATTTAGCTCAAGGTGGCAAATATACCTAATATCTCCTCCTAATGCCTCCTATTTTCCCCACAACAATAACCATGCAAGGTAGGTTGGGCTGAGAGAGAGTGACTGGCCCAAGGTCACCCAGCCGGCTTTCATGCCTAAGGCGGGACTAGAACTCTCAGTCTCCTGGTTTGCCATTGGCTCCTTCCTAGGGCTGAGAGACAGGGACTGGCCCAAGGTCACCCAGCCGGCTTTCATGCCTAAGGCAGGACTAGAACTCACAGTCTCCTGGTTTGCCATTGGCTCCTTCCTAGGGCTGAGAGAGGGACTGGCCCAAAATCACCCATCCTGCTTTCATGCCTAATGGAGGCCTAGAACTCACAGTCTCCTGGTTTCTAGGCCAGCACCTTCACCACTACACCAAACTGGCTCTATATAATACCCACTGCCTTCTTCTAGGAAGTCACAAAACATCCTGATAGAAGGCAAAGAGAAACCACTTACATATTGTTGCCAATAAAACTACACAGATGTATCTATAAAGTCACCAGGACTCTTAATTTAACTTTCCCCCAAAGCATGGTCATTCTTTTAAAAAAATCCACACTTGGTATTTTTAAAAAAAATTTCTCTGATGAAAATGGATACTAAAAAGCCTATTATTTTATAATGGAATCTGATTTAGGATGTTTGCTAGCAATTATTCTGCAACTCGTCGAAATATCCATTCCTACTTTACCTCTCTAACGTAATGCCCTTCAAAAGTGTTGGACTTCAGAATTTGCCGCCAGCATGTATAGGATGCCTGGAAATGCTGGGATTCCAGTACCTCTGGAGGATATCAGGTTGGGGATGATTGTTCTCCTGCTTATTAAGCTCTTGTTAATGTTGTTAATGATTCTTGCACATTAATGCTGCTGGCTAATTTCAAGCCATTAAAACAATAATCATGCTGTCAGGAATCAGAGTTGTGTTCAATATATTTGGAGAAGGCTAGGTTGAGAAGCTATGGTGGACAATCTTATTCTGGGTGCAGAATTGAACTAAATGTTTTCCTCTTCTGTATTAAAGCTGAGTTTATAGAATAGAACCATGGCATGGTAACCACTGAAAAACAGGTTCCTCATGGTCAGACTCCAGCAGTGCAGAAATAACACATATACATGCAGATCACATCCATCTATTTTTGATACCACCAATATCAACTCCAGAGGATGTGCAGGAAGCAGCCACATGACCAAGGCAATCCCTTTGATCTATGCTTGTATGCATTAAGAACACAACAAGGGAGTCTAGCACAAAAAGAATATTTAAATGGCTTCCCTGCTACAGAGGGAACACATAAGTTGGATCTAAAACTTTCTGATTTTCTTGCAATATTACATTATGTCAGACAAATGATCACGATGAAAAGTGCATGGGGATAGGCTTAGGACAAAGGCATCAACAGGCAGTCAACTATTTACAGAAGTATGGAAGTGAGAAAGGCACATGATCAGATACAGCAAAACAGGAAAAAAAAAAGAGGCAAGATCAGAAATCCTTGTCCACTCAATGATGCCTCTTTGCAAAGCCAACTGGCACATGGCAAGGATGAGGTCAGTTCACACATACTAGGACAAAACCATGCAAAGACCAATAACAGTTCACTCTGAAAAACTCTAATCACAAATGATTACTGGAAATATGAATGGGGCATGAAACACATTATAGTATGAATCAGGAGTTTAATTCTCTCTTTCTTTCGATACGACTGATACATAAACTGGTTTGTATGTAAAACCAAAATAGGATGTATCAAAGCGAAGCATCCTATTCCATCATTGTATTATAGGTCAATACACAGCAGCATCAAACAGGAAGATTTTCCTACGTGGATCATCTGTGCATAACTTCATATACGAAAAACACTGAGATATTTAGTTTGCTTTGTATGTTTGTTAAGGAGCTGCTATTGGAAATGGACAAGGTGTTAACACACATTCACATAAAATCCAGACACAATCACAACTTTCTTACATATGGGGCAACCAAATATATTTCACTCTAACCCCTGTAGGAAAAATGGTCACACTGAAGTTACCTACCGCTTTGACATATGTTTGTGGGTAACTAAATATTGCAAATCTGTAAAAGGCAACTGAGAAGAAGTTCTTTCAAGGCACATAAGCATATTGGCAATTACTAATAACTTGAACTAAGCTACTTTGGGATTTTATACAAATGAAGTAAGTTAAATAAAATAATTGGAAAGTTTGAGCTGCCTTTGGATTCTCATGCACTTAGTTTAAATAATTCAGTCAATTTAACATTCAGGGCTATTGGAAAATGTAGAAATAATAAAAAATGTGGGCTGGTATTTTAATTTATGTAACATTTGCAAACTGTTGATAACAACAGGGCTTGTATTCATTATTTTAAACATATGCTTCAATGTGGTAACAGTGTAGAATGCATCTTATTTCTGTTGAAAAAAAAATCACTTGTTGGTCACTTGAATAGCTCCCATGAAGTTAAAAAGGAACATGATTCATATTAGAATGAAACAACTTTTGAAAGCTGATTTCCCTTTGCAACCAGAGATATTTTTATTAAATTTTACTAAGCCATATATTTCTTCAAAGCATACTGAACTAGTTATGTTAACTGTGGCAAGTATATCACATATTTCTTATTGGAAATTATGTTTGATTCCTTCCTTGGAAAAATGGCTAATCAAGTTATGGGGCTATGTTTTGATGTCCAAAATAATGTCATACTTAAAAAGTAAACCTGATGTAGAATTCAGTTCTAACTAGAAACCATTCTTAGACTATGGCTTAGTACATTGATTTGTGCCACACCCCAAATTTGGCTTGTTATACATTTAGTCTATATTTTAACCTTACAAGCAATTAGATGATGTAATTCTATAATTCTAGCTAGTGTTTATACTGTGTTAACCAGGTACTCTTAGTTTAAAGCTCTTAGTTTAAACTAGTCTCAGCTTTTCCTTTACAAACTGATATAACACATTTGATAACTCTATAGGTAGCTAGTTATATTGAAAAAACATTAATCTGCATGACATTTTAGATCCATGTTTACTTACTTGTACTTTCCTAATTGTATTTTACTATTTTATTATTTTGATAATTCTTATCTTTCATGGTTTGTATTCTTTTAAAAATGTTTAATAAATAAAATGAAGTTAAAAAGGTAAAGCCTTACTTTCAGTTGTGTTCTGTTTTAAATATAAGTTTCCATTTATTCCACCCATACAAGATAATAGTAATACTAATACTAATACTAATAATAATGAGGTAATGATTCAGTAACAAGGGGAAGAATCAAAATTTAGAGGCACAGCCCACATTTTAATGCAGAAAGTCTCAAAGAAATGTATCACAGGACTTTAGAGTTAATATTCAGGTTCTGGCAAAGGCACCGAGGCTTGATACATAGTGCAATTCAGACCCTTAATTAAAATAGTTGATTATCAGGGCTAATTTGAGACTAAAGATCCCTGGCCACAGTGTCTCCTACCTGTTTAGTATCACTGCATCCTATGACAACCTATTTTTCCCTCCCATTGGCTTTTCATCCATTCAAATGAAAGATGCAATTAATGTCAGTGTGTAGACAAAAATCCTCGAGATTATATTTTAACTCTAGATCTATCTATTAACTCCAAATACTAAAGCATTCTTAAATGGGATCCCCATTTTCTCCACCCAAGTCTTGTTAGCTATCCCCATCTTACTGAATTACTATTTAATAGTCCGGTTTATAATATTCATAGCTTTAGAATTAAACCTGAATGTTAAAAGTGTGCTTACATTTAACCACAGTTTATTAAAACAAGCCTATTTCATAATGATCAGTGAGAAGTCAACTTGTTTTAATAAATTGTACTTAAGGCTAAACGAAAAGCAATGCCAATGTGCAGAGAGTTAAAAAGAGAAGTAATACTTTTTAATGTCCCTCTTGCACCAGGGATTGGAAAGTTAAGGATTTTGATCAGCACGAGATTCATTCCTGTTGACCTTAGCTTGAAGTCATGAGATTGAAGTCTCATATATTGATTACAGTGAAAACCATAGCAGACTATTTCAACAAAATAGATTGGTCATTAGATTGTTTTGTTTGATTGCTGGCTTTTGAAGAAAGGCCTCTTTCAGTTGTTCCATGCTTCCACCTAAAGTATTTAATCTGCAAATGTATAACTTAGCATTTCTAAAGTTGAAAGCTGCAAACTGCAAATCTGAAGGCAGTTGGGTGCAACTTGGATAAGAACTGGCATGAGACAAAGCAAGCAGAACATTCTACAGGAAAATGGACTCCACATTCAGCATTGTGGACATGTGTGAAGGAGTTGGGGAAAGGGTGGGGTCAGTAAGCACGACTATTTTAAAGCACTAAATATATTGTGAAATATGGTACAAAGCTCAACCAACCAAGTATATTTTATCTTTTTGTTATTAATGTGCATCCTGGAGTGCCCTTTTTATGAACTTAAGGAGATTTGGTTATTGGATTTTGTTATATTCATTATATTTTAAACTTTTACTGTGTATTTTAATCTATTTATTATTGTATGTTAATGATTTTAATTTTGTTGTAAACCGCCCAGAGTCCCCCTTGGGGGAGTTGGGCGGTGATAAATTTGATAAATAAATAAATAAAAATTTATATATACTGCATTATGCAGCTATGGACAGCATGGATCGCAGCTGGTAGTTTTGAGCAGTTTTAGATACTTTTACATACACAATCTTGTTATGTATGTCATTTTACTTAAAACACTTGCCTTAAAAAAATCCAACACTAATGCAGAATATGTGAGATGATTAAACAGAAGTAATGTTTTTCTCTGCTTTATAATACATATTATGCCTTTTATACTTGTTTGGATAATTTTGTAACAATACATTGCATATAATATTATAATACTGTAAGCCGGATCCTGAGAGCAATGCCCACAAAGAAATCATATAAATACACTTATAAATAAATACTGGATATAGTTTAATTTTTTTTTAAAAAGGATACAGTTGAAAATACTTTGTTAAACACATCAGCAAGGGGTATTGTCAAAGTTTAACATTTTTTCCCAATTATTTTTTTGCCAATATGCCTCCAGTGTAACTTGGGATGAAGATTTAAATAGCTCTCTCCCAGTCAGGCGATACAGTTAGAACCAAAGAGAGGGAGGGAGGGAGAGAAAGAGGGAAAGAGAAAGAAAAGAAATTTTACGGAATATTGTGTTCAATGGAAGACTTCTAGAAAATGATAGGGCTACTGTATCTGAGCCGAAGAGATCTTGAGACCACTAGATGGCAGCAAAGATAGACTGAAAATACTCTGTACTGCCACCTAGTGGCTGAGTTTTTGCAACTGAAATATGGTAGCTCTAGTAATGGTTGATCTCCATTTGTATTGACATACGGCAGTTTCTTCCTTCAAATCCGGACCATTCTGCCCACCTGTGATTTCATAGTAAGGAGGGGTTTTTCCTCCGGAGACTCCTCCCTCGGTATCTCCTTCATCACCATGGCAACAGCCTTATCTGCCGCCCTAGAGCCTTTCCCCTATAACAGTGAAATCAACAATGACTTGTGTCAGGAGGAAACTTAGGACATTCCTGTTACAGATGTAGAAATAGCTTTAGTATGACATTATCATCATCAATTTCAATTCCCTTCCTCCTTTCCTCCCCCCATCCAAAAAAAACAAACAAACAAAAACAAAACAGCAAGAAGTTAAACTAACATGTAAAATAGTGGAAGCAAAACGTTGGTGCTGGAAACAAGAATGTAATTTTTAAAGCAATTAAGCAATCATACTGGCAAAGCTGTTAATAGTAAGAAGCAATATATACTTATAGATATATGATGCCCAATCCAACACTCTTTATTACTTTCCAAGCATTCTTTTTTTTTTGTCCCCCTTTCAGGTTTCCATGTATGACCCGTGAATTATTTAAAGCAATCTCCATGGTGCCCAGCCTGAAGTCTTGGAACTGCCTTTGGTGGGAAAAGTCCTTGGTGTGGCCTCCAGAATTTGCTGCTAAATTGTCATTTTACTGTGTCAGTAGGGGGATATTTTTAAATCCATTGGAATAATTGAGTTAAGTTCAAGTTGAAATTATATTATATTTAGGATTTTTCCTGGCCAAGTCCTTTAAAAAGCACAGCTCACAGCACACCAAAGACCACAGGAGGTTCTCAACCCACAAAAGACGGCCAAGTCCTCCTGTATACTGTTTCCTGGTGGGCTGCAATTTTATAACTCCATTTGTACAATATTCAGAATTAATATCTGGATCATTTACTGCAGTGGGTTAAATTGTAATTCAACCTCCAATCTGAATCTCATCTGAACTCCCTAGGGAGTTTTAGGCATGGCATGGCACTTCTCCGTAACAAGATAATTTTGACCTATCTAAGGTTGTTGTGGAGGACAATACTGGCCTATCTCTCCAGGTTGTGGTGAGACACACAAAATAATGTATATGAATACTTCAAAATATTGTACTTAATAAGGGAGTCTTGCTGGGTTAATAAGATGCCACATCAAAGCTAAATTTGTAGGATTGGACACCATGTTTGGTATTAACTGAAAAAGAATTTAAATCAGTATGAACATTTTTTCCATTCTCATTCGCAAATACCATCATGCTGAACACGTTCATTCTTGTTAGTCTTGGAATGACTTCAGAGAATCTGCAGCAATGCATCATTAACATATTCATATAAATATACTGGGTTACTGCTTTCTCCCATTGTCTCCTTTGTCCTCTTTTCTTAGGAGACCAAAGATCAGAATTACAGTTTATCTCTCATCAGCCCCCATGTAATGAAAGCTTCAGTTGGCCAATTATCTTGAGATAATTTTAAGCATCAATTGCATGGCATGGTTAGCTAAAATGTATCTTAATTTCCTACTGGGGCAGAAGCTACCCATTGGAATATGGTGGCACTTTCCTCTGGAACTGAATTGTTAAAAAAGAAGCATAATGATTCTTTTTTAACATCAAGAGTGGCATGCTAATATTTGCAAGAGAGAGAGAGAGAGAGAGAGAGAGAGAGAGAGAGAGAGAGAGATTAATTTAATTCTCTCTAGAGAATGTAATGAGTCCCCTCTTAAAACACAGTAACAAAACACAGAAACAATATGTGTTGCCTTGGGAGAAAAAGCAATTCTAAAATAAATACATTTTAAAAAGTAAAGATGTCGGGAACCAAATAAGTTCTCTGGGAAAAAACAAATCCTTGAGAATAAAAACTTTCTTCAAACCAATACTGGCTTTAATATCTAATCCCAATGGCAACCCACAAGATTCAGATTCACAGCATGACTACGATGAAAACATTTATTTTAAACAATTATCTTACAGTTTTAAGCTAATCCCCCCCCAATAAACCATTTAAGTTCAATATGGCAGAATTTAAATTCTGTCCTTCTTGCTACAACAGAAAAGTATTTTTCAGAGAAGCACCCGAGTAGTTAATCACGTATAAATAGAACACTATTACAACTTTTAAATAACTTCTGATGCAATTGTAAAAATGTATAGGTCTCTTAGATTTATCTTTGAATGTATAATTGTACTGTGCATATGTGATCAAGTCCTCTCCAGTGATCTGACAATGGAACTAGATGTTCTCCTGATTTATGATAAATGTGATGATCACCCTAGTGTCAGGTCAAATCTGACTGGTCCTCAGGAGGAACAGATTAATAGCTTAACTATGCTAAGCATTGACTACTATTCTTGAGTTATCCGTTGCATGGAGACAGCAATATCCAGCTCAAGGTAACCTGAATTATAACCCCAAGATCTTCCTGATGGGGCAATAATGGGTTCTTTACCTCTGATGTCAACTATGTGTTGAAAATTGCCATATGTGTATATGTGTGTGTGTATATACACATACAAATATATATAGACACATACACCCATGAAAGTCCAATTCTAGAACTACTTCAGCAGTGTAAAAATAGCTACTTATCTGTATCATGGATGCCGGCCAGTAGGACTGATGGTACAAGGCTTCTACATACTGTACTGGAACTTCACGGAACCATTTTCCGTTGAGTGAGTTTTTAGGGCAGTAGAGGCATCTTCAAATAATTTCTGCTACATTTAAACTATTACATATGTAGTAATCTTCAGGAATTTAGGCATGGAAACCTTCCTGATCATCAAGAATGGTGACAAAGGGTACGCTGAAGGAGCAACTGTATATTCTGCATTGGCTCTTGGAGTGGAATGCTGAATGATGGATCAGACATGGACTTCAGCATGGCTGAACAGCAGTATTTTTTTTCAACAGCTCAGTTGCTGAAAAGGAAGGTAAATATCCACAAAGGACCTCATGGGATTATGAGTTTGGGAATGTTGCCAGTGACTGGCCCTCTCATTGTGTAAGAAACTTGGCTGGAAAAATGTGAGATGGGGACAGGCAGTAGCAGAACTAAAATGACAAAATTATCAAACAAACAAACAAAACAAAATTGGATGGAGAGAACATGTAAAAACAACTCTCTTCCATAGAGGCTTATTCACTTAATGTGAATTATAGTGTACTGTACAAGAAGTGAAAGTATTATGACAAAGATTATAGTTTTATAGACATTTCAGGTTCTGATTTCTCCCATTATTTCATCTGCTTATTTTTCTAAGTAGACCACCTGCTTGGAATTATGATGAACAACTTAACCAGAAATAAAACTGCTTTAAAAAAAAGATGGAAAGCCATAAATATGGCACCTTTATTGACATCTTCATATCAGGTTTTTAGGCAATGTTGTTTCACCCCATCAAAATCAAGCTGGGTCTGTTTGATACTATACAGGTAGTCCTCACTTAATGACCATGCATTTAGTGATGGTTCAGACTTACAACGGTGCTGAAAAAAACTGACTTACAACCAGTGCTTGCACTTACAACCATCGCAGCGTCCCCGTGGTCACGTGATCACGATTTGGGTGCTTGGCAACCGGTTCGCATATACTGTATGACCATTGCAGCATCCCGTGGTCACATGATCGCCATTTTCGACCTTCTTGGCCAGCTTCTGGCAAGCAAAATCAATGGGGAACCACGTGATTCGCTTAATGACCATGTGGTTCGCTTAATGACCACTACAAAAAAGGTCATAAAATCGGGTTGGATTCGCTTAATGACTGCTTTGCTTAGCAACCAAAATTCCAGTCTCAATTATGGTCGTTAAGCGAGGACTACCTGTAAAATAACACATTTTATTTGCTGTTTATAAAGTGCAGTCAAGGAACCATGGTTTCTGAATAACACTGGCATCCATTTTGAACTAAGATACAAGAAACTGCAATCATGTCCAATGCATGCTCATATAAAATAGATCAAATCTAAGCATGCTTGTCCTTTTACACATTTGTTATACCCAAACTGCAAAATGCACAGTAACAAACAGTGAATTATAATCAGGATATGGTATTTTAATCTGATGAGAAGCACATTCTACTTGCTAAGCGTAACAAAAATTTTCTGGCCAAATGTGCAGAGTTTTATGGATGATTCACTCTGTGGCAGCATCCTCTGATGCGATATGTGGGGCTATCGTTGCACTAGCAGTAAATAACATGCGGCTTTGGCAAGAGGTTACTCCTTTCGTGCTGAAGGTTGGAATAAAGCAAGTTTTGTCAGTTAGAAAAGATGCATTAAAAAACATGCGATGCTTTTTAAATGTCTGGCACAGGAGGAGAAAAACCCACCAAGGCAAAGATCAGCTTGCATTTTTGAAGCCACAGCCAGTTTTTCTTCAAGGTCTCACCTACTGCCTGAAAACAGTCATGATACTCATATTAGTGCTTGATAATAATCAATCAATCAATCAATCATCATCATTAATCCATTGGATGGCTGTAATCATAATACATTATTCCATTTTTTTCCCACAAGGATAATCCATAATCCATAATCCCTGTTATTTCTGCTGTAGAAGACCCCAAAAACCCCCACAGAAGGTTTATTGGATGGGGAAAGGGCTGGAAAAATAGGGGGCTACAACACAGAGCCATAGACAGCTTCAAACTTCATCCCTTATCTGCATGGAACAGAAACAGCCTCTCTAAGATTTGAGAATGGCAGTTGAGATTTTGGAGTGATTAATGCCTCCAATTAATGGCACCAGGTACAAGATCTAGAAAATAGTTCTCTGCATAACACATAATTAAGGGAATTTGCTACAATGGGTCATAAGAAAATCTATTATAGATAAATTCACAGAGGTTCTTTGGCAAGACTGTTGTGCTAGATCTGTCTTTAGGAGGCCGTTGTGGTTTTTATTAGGACTGGCAGAAAAAGGTAATTTAACCAGAAATTCATGAAACAGACTCATAACTCCAAGAAAAACTGGTTTTGTGAAAAGGGGTTTTCTATCATTTTATTTCTACAAAATGCTTTAGCGATTCTTCAGCAGAGGTACCTGGGAGTCAGTCACAAGAAAATCAAACAGACTTACTTTTGGTTGTTGTGAGTTTTCCGGGCTGTGTGGCCGTGTTCTGGCAGTTTTGGTTCCTAACGTTTCGCCAGTCGCTGTGGCTGGCATCTTCAGAGGACCTTGGGCACAGACAGAATCTTCTAGCTGTGCTCCTGTCTAATCTCTTGTAAATGACCCACAGAAGACACACACCCTCTCAGCAGCTATAAACACCAGCAGGAACACACACCCTCCACTTGGGCACAGACAGAATCTTCTAGCTGGGCTCCTGTCCTCTGAAGATGCCAGCCACAGCGACTGGCGAAACGTTAGGAACCAAAACTGCCAGAACACGGCCACACAGCCCGGAAAACTCACAACCACCATCAGATTCCGGCCGTGAAAGCCTTCGACTATACATTAGACTTACTTTTGATTAGAATCTAGTGTTAATCTGAAATCTCCCTGACACCTCTGTCCCCCAATGAATGGATATTTGACTACAGCATCTTTAAGTTTTACATGAAATACATAATAGAAAAGCAATCCAATGGAAATATGTTTTCCCTTGTACCCAAATCTGAAAATGGGATTGCTGAAATATGAAGCTGTGACTTTTTAGCAAATCCACTTAAAACCTTGTCCTTCCTTTTCAGTGTTTTTCATCTGCATTGAGATTCTGGAGCCAGTTTGAAAAAGTGTGTGTGCTCTAAAAATATTCAAATATTGCCCATTTTAACAGCAGTTTCCAGCAAAGGGCCAGGGGAGAGGTGGCCAACTTTCACAACCAACAGATAAATGTTATTATAATTATGGATCAGAACAAAAGCCATCATATACCTTTTCTACAATCTTAATTCACTTTGCTTAAAATAACTAACTTAATTTACTGTGCTATAATTATTATTTGTCAGACCCTGGAACAAAATGATGACAGGCATTTGGAATTTCCCCAATTTTAAAAGCACTCAAAAAAGACTTTGTGGTAGAAACAAACTGACATCCCTCCAACTCTTTTCCTGCCAAATTAATGTCTAGGGACGTGCAAAGCTTTACTTCAATAATGATTTAAGTAAAGCACCCCTTTGAAGCTCCTTGGTTACGGAATGTGTTCCCTCACTAACAAAATAAAGCTACTGCATTACTTTGATTTGGAGGTCTCCTCTACCAATTCTAATTCCTGGAAGAGGTTTCTGCATATGTCCAGTACATGATCGAAACCTGTTGTAGCTACTGGACATACAGGCAGGGGCTTCAGAAGCAGCAGAAAGCATCTCACCTAGGCAACCGTGGCATCAACATGTCTCAACAAGGCAAACAGGATCATCACTGTAGTGCAAAGCACCTTCTTAGACAGTGTAATGGTCTGTGGGAATGACCTTGGGAGACAGGAGGAAGATCCGCAGCCTAGACAACCATCATGCAAAAGGTATCTCAGCCCAAGAAGGAAAAGAGACGTGGGAGGCATATCAGAAAGGACCCTCCTTAGTTTCCTGGAAAAGTAAAGAAGGGGAGAAGTGCTTTCAGTCTTGCAAGATTCTGTTACTGTAACCGTACAATAAAGGTAGCATTAGTACTCATGGTTTGTGCTTCTTGTCTGGACTACCTCAAAGGGCTGACATCAATCTTGCAAGTCTGAAAGCACTTCTCCCCTCCTTTACTTTTACTTTCCCAGAAAAATAGGGAGGGTCCCTTCTGAGATGCTTACAGATAAACCCTCTGTTATGCAAAGGAGCTCTGCTTAACTAAAGAAGCCACATCAAAAGCATGAACCTCTGTTTTGCCTTAATAACATAAGGACCTCCCTTTGACCTATTTTATTTTTTGATACCCTTTCAGGTTTTGCAGGTAAGTTGATACACAGTGCTGAAGAAGGCAGCTAGTAGCTAATCACCACAAGTTGATGACACAAATGGAGAAGTTGGGAAAAGAGGACAAGGTCATTCCACATGTGAAAAGAAGGGTAAAGAGTCAGAGAATGAGCTGAGGTGATGCTCCATCCTAAGTTTTAAAACAAGGGTGGTATTATAGATGGAAAGATGACCTTGGACTTTCCCTCCAGAGGAACACTGGCCAATTGGTTCTTGCTTGTCCAGCACCCTTTCACCTCACCCTGTTTCCCAAACATCAGTGAAGTGCTGAACGACTCTATAAAAGATGGTGAGATAAGCTGGAATGTACCAGGAAGATCTTAAGAGACATTCCCCACCACCACCACCTTACTTCCTACTCCCTTTCCCTTTCTTCCCCCCCCCCACTCCTATATTTAGGATGCTGAACCTTATAACCTCACTTCCTAAAATGCTCAGTTTTGTAACCATCTGGCTGACTTTCAAACAGAAGACCCGATATCTAGAGGACAGGCAATAGATAGTTGCCAGCAGAGAGTATAAACCATAGGTTCCCACGGAGGTGTCTACTATTTTGTTTCCCACTCCTTGTCTGGCAGAGCAATCCTCATAGTGGGGTGGCCAGACCTGGCCCTCTTTTTTGCCTGCCTCCTCCTCCTCTTCCTTGGGCAGCCCCAGATTCCTGGTCCATCTTCCATGGCTAGGCCTCACCTTCCCATTGGTCAAACCCAGATAGCATGGTGTTTCTCAAGAAGCAACATTTGCTATGGAGTGTGAGAGCAGGAACGGATTCTCTGCGAGTGGTGCTGCCCAGTGAGACGAGCCTCAGTATAGTGATTGTGTGGCCTGTCTGACCAGGCCCTACTGATGCTGGGAGGCCTATCAGGTTGGATAGAGGTGAGCCGCTGTCCCACTTCTCTGCCTGGAGCTCTTCCCAGCCTGCATGTCTATAGAGCTCTCAGTGCCCTGGGCTCACAAGTCAACCACTGCCTAAAATAAATGTTGTGGTCTGTGGAGAACTGCACCCAGCCCAAAGACAGGCTCCAAATCTGAGACTTGTAGTTTAGCGGTTATCAGCTATCAGGCCAGCCTTTTTATTATAAGCACCAAAAATAATGGATCTGTCTTCCCATGTCCTAAAATGTAATACTATCAATGATCTGCAGCATTTTCACAAGGCCATTAAAACAATATTAACTGTATCCAAATTAGGGAGAACAGAGTTGTTGTGTTTACTTCTTGCTCCAAATGCCTCCAGTGTAAAATGTGTTTTTAAAGTTTGGCTTTCTGTACCTATTAGTTGTGACAGCAACCTAGCCTTCAAGAAGCATGTACAGTATTCTGTTCTGGGATGAAGGGAAATTAATACTATTCTTTTTTTTTTTCCATAAAGGAAGCACCTCAGAGAACTTGGCAGATGAATTTGTAATATGGAAATTTTAAAATCAACATGCAGAACACACAGACTGAAGTCTGCCAAGGCTATAGTACCCCAAAGAGGCACTAATGTAAATGATGCTTTAAATATCAGTGCTTCATTATACCAGCCCCAATACAGGATACTGGGAATATGAGATTGTTCTCATGTAATGTTCCAACTAAATGCTAGACAAATGGGTTGAATTTTCTCTGTTCCCTGCAGTAACAAACCTCCAGCTACAATGTTTGCAAATGCTAATTATTCTCCTGTGTAACACAGCCTTTCTGGAGTGGTTTATTTACAAGACAAAAATAAACCTTTATAATATGACCTCATTCACCAGGTTTTGCCAGCTGGGTGCCCTTCAGTTCTATAAAGTCACAATTTTTGGAATTTCCAGCAAGTATGAGTATTAAGTAATTTTATTGAGTCTGTCTTGGCTTTTGTCCAGGAGCTCAAAAGTCCTCAAAGTTTATCCCCACAACAGCCAGCTTATGAAATAATTTGGGCTGAGAGTTAGTCACCCAGTGAGTTTCCAGGGTTGAAAGAATCTGAATCTGGGTCTCCAATTCTCCAATGCCCTAACAAGTAATGGTTTCAATGGATCTATCCTAAAATATGAGTAAATCAGGATTTTGTTGTTGTTTATTCGTTCAGTCGCTTCCGACTCTTCATGACTTCATGGACCAGCCCACGCCAGACCTTCCCATTATTTTTTGCCATAAAATCATAAGAAGAGGGACATTTTGAGGATATAATCAGCTCATGGAAGCACATGACAAAACATGCATTGTGCTATTGTAATGGACACTCTACCCTTCTTGCACTTGCGTATTTGTCACACACAAGTATGAAAGGGACAGAGCTTGTGTTGCGATATCAAAACACATTTCAAAATTTGGGTGAAGTCTCGGCTTGCTGCAGATGCCCCTGAATCAGCTTGACCTCTAATCTAATTTTAACATAGAGTGAAGACCTATTGTTAAACCAGGAGGCAAAACCGCTAATTGCCTAAATTATGTAGTTTGGATATTGCATCTATTTTTAAAAATGCACTTTCACACCGCATGTTATTACAAAGTACAACCTCTAGGAAACATTATGTGCAATATTCTACGTCACGTTTATCTGTCTATGCTGTGGGGGAGTTTTACACTGAGTGGAACAAGTTCCAAAGTGAAATTATCAAAAGTAATAAAGAACTGACTTAGAAACTCAAATCTAGAACATTACTTTATATTTTAAGAGGAAAAAAGAGATAATTCTCAATTTAACATGTGTTCACCATTAAAGAAACCTTATAGGATGCCATGGCACTGACTCACAGAATTCAGTTTTCTATACTCTAGGAGAGAGCTTTCCAAACTGTGTGTAGCAACACAAAAGTGTGTCGCCACACACAGCGTGGTGTGTCGCCACACCACCTGGAAGCGGCGGTGCGTGTGTGCACGGCGGCAGCACCGGCGGCGCGGGATCAGTGCTTCCGCATTTTAGCGGAGGCTGCTGCCGCCGCCGTGCACGCGCGTGCCGCCGCCCGCCCCCCCGCGCTGCCGCCCGCCCCTGTGCCGCTGCCGTGCACGGGCGCGCTGCCGCACATCCCCCTGCGCTGCTGCCCTGCGCGTGCGCGCTGCCGCACACACCCCCGCGCCGCCGCCATGCGCGCGCGCCGCCACCGTACTGCCGCCGCCGCCGCTGGTGTGTCGCCAGCGGCGGCACTTTGGAAAGCCCTGCTCTAGGATACTGTCATTTCATATCTTTTTTACACTAGTGCAAAAAAAAACCCTGACACATAACATTTGTACACTATTCTCTGTGAGAAACATTGAAGCCATTACCATGTAACTGTTTGGATACTACAATTGTTTTTCCCATTATGATAAATCTCTAATTTTTGGCAGGCACAGTAGGGCCCCTTAAGGCACCTTGTAAGTTGACTCCAAAGAGTCCTGATGAGATGAAGTTAATCTTTTGTTCTCCCAAAAAAGCCTCCTCCATATAATCCTTTCAATACAAAGGTATAGCTAGTGCACACTCTATGGAATGGAAACATGGACTTTGAAGAAGCAGAATAAAAAGAGTATTGATGCTTTTGAACTTTGGTGTCAGAAAAGACATCCAGAGAATACCATGGACAGCCAAGAAAACAAACCAATGGATCATCAAATAACTCAACCCAGAGTTCTCACTCGAGGCACAAATGACCAGGTTCAAATTATCCTACATTGGACACATTATACAAAGACCTGGCTCTCTGGAGAAACCTCTGATGCTGGGAAAGGTGGAAGGAAAGAGGATAAACAGCAGCAAGTTGGATGGACTCAATTACAGTGGTGATGGATGCACCATTGAAAATCCTGAAGGATCAGGTTGGAGACAGATTGTTCTGGAGAAAATCCTTCTATGTGGTCGCTAAAAGTCAACACTGATTTGATGGCACATAATCATAACTAGTGAAAGCTAGACAATGTCTTTATTGTTCAACCAAAGATTATAGGAAGACCCACCAGACAATTTTCTGCTATGCTGACTAGAGCCAGGACATCTGAGATGAATATGATAATATGAATGAATAAACAACAACAAAATCCTGATTTACTCATATTTTAGGATAGATCCATTGAAACCATTACTTGTTAGGGCATTGGAGAATTGGAGACCCAGATTCAGATTCTTTCAACCCTGGAAACTCACTGGGTGACTAACTCTCAGCCCAAATTATTTCATAAGCTGGCTGTTGTGGGGATAAACTTTGAGGACTTTTGAGCTCCTGGACAAAAGCCAAGACAGACTCAATAAAATTACTTAATACTCATACTTGCTGGAAATTCCAAAAATTGTGACTTTATAGAACTGAAGGGCACCCAGCTGGCAAAACCTGGTGAATGAGGTCATATTATCTGAGGAGCCGGTTCCCTTCCCCTCTCCCTATCGCGCGGTAAAAAAAATTGTATGCTGTATAATTGGAATGTAATTGAATGTAATTGAATTGTAAGCCGCCTAGAGTCCTCCAGTAGGGAGGGGATAGGCGGGGTATAAATGAGACAAATAAATAAATAAATAAATAAAATGAAGCATTTTGCTTGATTAGACAAAACAACAGTCCCCAAAGAAGCTAGCTTTCAGTTATCCTCCACATTCTCCAAGAACATGACTGTACAGTTACCCTTTATGTTTCTAGACTGGCAGAAAATTTGTTAGCTTCCGTACTGCTGTCATTGGACAGGAAGATCCAAAGTATCTTCTTTTCTTTGTTTTCTAAGGTTGGGCTGGAGGGAGAAGTCCTTGGAGAAAGATCTCTCCAACTAGATGTGCACAGCTAGACTGAGTAGTGTGTGTCAGGAGGTTCTAGTGGCAACCTGGCTAGTGACAGCTATTATATTTATCTTCTATGGGGAAGCCCTTGGAAGAAGGAATCTGCCAGCAAGATTTCAAATTATCTTCCATCCCAGTCCTTAATACCCACTCATGGAAAAAAATGTCATCCGTGAAGTGATCCTGAGTTTCACGTGACAAGTTAGACCAAACCATTAAGTCTGAAGCATTTAGCACTGCTTTCTTAAGGATACTGGTAGAAGACTACACAACCCAAAAAAAAATGTTTTACTGAGATTGGATGTGAATGCCAACGCAGCCTTACTTTATATGATTCATTTAATTTTATTTTTCCTAACATTTTCATGGTGTACTGGTGTATTTTAACCTTTTAAAGAAAGATGTTACATGTGAAAGCAAAGAAATTAGGTGCTCCCAAGAATGCACTCTTGATTTTAAAAAATGACAACAAAAAACCCTGCCCTTTACTACCTTGATTTATTTAAGCCAGCTTCCTTCCAAGGTATTTCTGGAACCAGCAAAGGCGCAGTCATTCGTCAGAATTTGGCCACTGGCCAACTGCTGAACTCATTACACACCATTAGATCCCCCCTTGATCCATTATTGGTAGTAACATGCCACCTTTCTGTGTTTCAATGAAGATGCAGTTCTTATAAGAAATATGGTGCTATTTAATGAGGACTTAATTAAGCTACAGCTATAGAATATTAATTTGAAAGTTCTAAGACAATTAGATAGGGCTTGTCATTTAACAAAAGTACTTAATCACGCAAAGATGTCAGAAAGCAGAATAATTTAACTATCTCACATTGAAGCACCTGGATTTTTTTTAAATCTGAATGTAGCAATGTAGCAATGGATCAATAAATAAACAGAATGTAAGCTGCCAAGGAGTTGATAACTCACTCCAGCTGATTCTCAAACCCATAAAAGGTAAAGGATACCCCCGCACATTTGTGCAGTCGTGTCCGACTCTAGGGGCCGGTGCTCATCTCCGTTTGTTAGCCGAAGAGCCAGCATTGTCCGAAGACGCTTCCGTGGTCATGTGGCCGGCATGACGCACGCGGAACGCTGTTACCTACCCACCGAAGTGGTACCTATTCATCTACTTGCATTTGCATGCTTTCGAATTGCTAGGTTGGCAAGAGCTGGGGCGAGTGCGGGAGCTCACTCCGTCACGCGGGGCTAGGGATTCGAACCTCTGAACTTGCGATCTTCTGATCGACAAGCCTGGCGTCTTACCCGCTGAGCCACCACGCCCCTCAAACCCATGGCAAGCAGCAAAGGTTGACTACAGATTTGGCTGTCTTCCATAGATGGGCTTCATTTGGCTTGTTGGGTCATAGGCAGTGGGATGCTAGGACCAGCTTGTACTGGCTTCTGAGAGACAATTGTTAAATTTCTGGAATTTCGCAAACCAGTTGAGAGCAGAGCTGAGCTATGATGCCTAGCATACTGATCAGCTGTTTGGTGGCTCACGTCACAGCATGGCGGCAGCAGTGGAGCTGGCAAAGCTGGTTGTTATACATTTATCAGCACACCAGTGGTCATAAGCAATGCTAGCCTGGTTTAAAAGATTGTTGGGTCATGAAGTTTGGCCTTCAAATCTTCAACGCAGAGCTGGAAAACAAAACCTGAGTTCTGCAGCATTGTGCTCTAAATGGAGAAATGCAGGTATGAGTAGACTTTGCATTGCAAACAAAGGCATAGGCATTAATTTATTTTGCATAGTTCTAGCCCCTAATGAGATCTACTGAACAAAATGTATTTGTTTATTTATTCATTCTTTAAACAATTTATATATTCATTCCTCTTGCTAGCATGACTTTAACAATGAATTAAAATCAGAGAACAAAGTTAACAAAGATGCCTTCAAGCTACGATACCCTGATCTCTGAACAATTGAAGCCCCATTCCTGCTTCCGAGACTTATATCAGATACTGGATTAATCACCAAAAGAGCCAGGGGAAAAGTTGTTATTAATAAAAGCAGGTGCCCAATTGTGATAAAGCCTCTGTAGACATTAGTGCAGAGCTTTCCAAACTTTTCATGTTGGTGACACACTTTTTAGACATGCATCATTTCGCGACACACTCTTACAGCAGGGCATCATTTCGCGACACACTCTTACAGCAGGGCACAAGGCAGGCACTAGGACCTGCGCAGAATCCTGGCAGGGCAGGTTTGGAGGCAGCAAGGCACAAGGCAGGCACTAGGACCTGCGTGGAATCCTGGCAGGGCTCAGAGGCAGCAGCAGTCACGACACACCCAGACACTGCAGCCGACACACTAACGTGTCCTGACACACATGTCTATGAAGGTTCTCAGTCATCCAGGTGGAATTGTCTGTAGCTTGAATCATGTCAAATGGATTTCTATTTTCTCAGTGGAAACGTTTCGCTCCTTATCCAAGGAGCTTCTTCAGTCTGAGCAAAGTTGGTAAGGGAATAGAAATCCAGTTGACATGATTCAAGCTACAGACAGTCCCGACACACAGTTTGGAAAGCTCTGCATTAGTGTTTGCAAGTAAAAAATTTTTTAGTCCAAAAAGTATTGTAGGTGCTGTAAAGAACTCCTTGACCCTCAGGGGCAAATTCTAAATGATGCTGGGAGATTTATGCATTTAGACCAGGTCACTACTTCATCTCTGTAAAGCAAAAGTACTTTCTGTGCATCCTCATTTCATCTTTCCAAATCCACTTTTTAAAAATATTATGAGAGGTAATGGCTGCATTCAAATAATATGCTTAACCTGGTTATTGAATGGATCCATTTTCTGAGTTTGCACAATTCATTGAACCATAAAGTAAACAAAACACTAAGTCACACAGACACAAAACTAATGAAGGTTAATAGCAACTAAATATGTTGCATGAATGCAGTCACTAGAACTCTAATTGCCCTGGATAAGTGTATTGTGTGAATACAGCTAATGTGCATATGATTGTTCTCACCTACAGGTAGTCCTTATTTAGTGACTGCCTTGTTTAGTGACCATTCACGGTTACAACGGTGATGAAAAAGTAACTTTACAACCAATCCTTGCATTTATGCCCTTTGCAGGTTTGTAAAACAAAGGAAAGCTGAAGTAAGATCATAAGCACAGTTGCAGTTTCACTTAGTGACTGCTTCGCTTAATGACTGAGTTGCTGGTCCCAATTGTGGTCACTAAATGAGGACTACCTGTATTTTATATTTGAAGCTCTTTTTTCTGCTTTGCAAGGAGATAGCATGGCATGATTTGGACTGGAAAATAGTGTAATGGGGGAAGGATATATGGAGGACCTTTTCAGCACAGAAGCTATGATAAATCTGCTGGAAACTTAACTTTTAGTGTTTCATTTACGTTATTAAACTTTGCATTCTCTAATTTGTGTTTTATTTTTTATTAGCTGGCCTGAAGACACAGACTGAGAAGAAATGTGGAATATAATGTGGAATGCTACACAGTCTGACAGAGGCTTGGAATGGGAGGGCAGCTGTGGCCTTGGATTGGATTGTACCCGTGTGACCTCTCTCTTCCTGTGGATCCAGTTGCTCTCTGTGGTTTATGGAGGAGCTGAGGGAAATGAAACGGGAGATGTCAAGAGTGATGCTGGAGGTCAGCAAAGGATGAACTCGACTGAACACGGGTAAGAGCCGCTATTAAAGCCTATCTTGCGGCGGTAAGGGTGGCAAAGTGACAGTACTTCTCCACCCTTATTGCGTCTGCGGATTGCCATCCAGCAGCCTTGTTTTGGGTGACCCGAGCCCTTCTGGGCAAGGGGAACCTGGAGATTCATCTGCAAGGCCAGGTGGAAGGATTTTTGGAGCCAGTTAAAATTGCTCAGATTTGTTCCCAGTTAGACACCAGCCTTGGTACAGGTCTGTTGGAGATGCCTGGGGCACAGCCTTCCCCTGTTATCTGGGAATGGCTTGAACCTGTTGGGCCTGAGGAAGTGGACAGGGTTCTTAGGACTGTTTGCTCAGCCACCATGCAGGAACCGTGCCCCTCCTGGCTGGCTACAGTAAGTCTGCCTGGGAGGGGACATGTGGCTGGGTGTTGGTGATGGTTAATTCATCCTTGGGAGAGGGGGTGGTTCCTCCGTCTCTTAAGGACGCATTGGTTCGCCCCCTCCTCAAGAAGCCATTGCTGGATCCCACCATACTGGACAGGTTGTGAAGAAAGTGGTCACGCAGCAACTTCAGTGGACCCTGGATGAAGTGGATTATCTGGAACCCTTTTAGTCAGGATTCATGAACATGGGTTGGAAACGGCATTGGTCACATTTTCGGATGATCTCTGGTGGGAGTGGGATGAAGGTACTGGATGGGGTGGCACTGCCCCAGACCTGGTGTGCAATCCGGGGTTCCTCCTAGACTCACGACTCCTGCTTGAAGAGCAGGTGGGAGTCGTGGCCAAAAGGGCCTTTGCGCAACTTTGTGTTATGTGCCACTTGTGCCCATTCCTGGATCGTGAAGCTCTGCTCACAGTTACTCATGCCTAGGCTGACCATATTTCTTTGAGAGAAAATGGGACCACGGCTTGCCAGACAGTGGGTATGCAGGCGTGCGGGCAGGCGCACGTGTGTGCTTCGCCGCGGGAACTTTAAAAAACGGGACAAAATGGATGTTTTTCTTAAAATGGCGGGACGGTCGGGAATTGTTTAAATAACGGGACTGTCCTGTTCAAAACGGGACGTACGGTCAGCCTACTCATGCCTTAGTCACCTCCCGTATGGACTATTATAAGGTGCTCTACATGGGGCTGCCCTTGAAGAGTATCTGGAAGCTTCAACTGGTGCAAAATGTAGTAGCACTGGCTGTTATATATGCCCCTACGAAAACACATGTTATACCTCTGCTTTGTGAGCTGCATTGGTTACCAGTTTGCTTCTGGGACCAATTTGAGGGGCTGGTTTTGACCTTTAAAGCCCTACATGGCATGGGGCCAGGTTATCTGAGGGACCACCTCTTCCCTATTACATCTACCCGTCCCATCAGGTCCGGCAGGAGAGGCATGCTGCAGGTCCCGTCTCCTAAAGAGTTCCATCTGACAGGACCTAGAAGGCAAGCCTTTTCGGCCGTGGCACCTGTCCTCTGGAACATCATTCCATCCAAGGTGAGGTCAGCCCCATCCCTCACGGCCTTCTGGAAAGCCCTTGAAACTTTTTTTTCCCAGCAAGCCTGGGGATCCCCTGGTAGTCCGCGTGTTGGCTGTATTGTGTGTCATATTCTCCCGCTTGTGGTTTTGTTTTTATCTTTGTTTACTGTTTTTAGTTGGTTTTGTAGTGTGTTTTTGATGGTGGCTTTTATTGTATGCCACCCAGAGTCATTCTGTGTGAGATGGGCGGCCATATAAATGTGACAAATAAACAAATAAAGGGCAAAACTTGCTTAGGGTTAGCATGTTGTGCTTGTGAACCCGCCTGTCTGGTTAGTTTCTGTTTCAATGTATTTTATGGGCCAAGAAAAAGGGTCAACTCTGTAAACAGGATAAGGGTGCTTGTGAATATTGTCAATAAAGAGCACAGGATGTCCCAGAGTCCCCATTTTCTAACCGCCCAGAGTCCCCCTTTTCTGGGGGAGATGGGCGGTGGCAAAATTTTAAAGAAACAAACAAACAAACAAACAAACAAATAAATAAACGTCTGTTTTCTCTTCTCTGGTGGAATTCCTACTGTACACCAGCCATTGAAATGGTTAATCCATCTATGAAGAATCTGTTTGCAATGATTATTTATTAAAGCTCAGGTCAACCAATGCAACCAGAAATAAGCACCATTGAGTTTATTAAAGCTTATTCTTAGGAAATTGTGTAGAAGTTTGCATTCCCACCAATCCTAATACTGTAAATAGGGTGCTGCAATTCATTTTTATAAGTTTCTGCAGTGCAACATTTATCTTTGCGCTGGATGACAGTTAGTTGTTTTTACATTCCATCATAATCTTTGCTACAACTGTCAAGATTCTTGAAATTTTAACAGTTGCAGAGAGGAGATAATTTCTCCATGGAAATGATATGGTAATGTAATCTCCAATTGAACTCTCGAAAAGCACAATTATTTTCTCAAGCCTGGCACTTTATCTGACCAACCCAGGCCAAATAATTCCAGACTCTAAAAATTTCCACCTTCAAAACTTTGATTCAGAGACTCAGAGGGCATTAGCGAGAGTCCAAAGGCAGCCTTTAGCCCTCACTGGCCTACACCAAATCATATTTTAAATGGAGAGAGGTATAAAAGGTAGTCAGATTTGAAAAAATAATAATCACAGAGATCCAAGAGGCCCCCGAGTACAAAAACTGCACAAAATAGTTACAGAGTAGAAGTCATGGGGGTGTTGAGGAGAAGACAGAACAACACATAACAAAAACAACAGTACTTATGTTCTTCTATCAGGAAATCTTTCCCACAGATTTAGGCTGACCTAAATATTTCAGGATGGCAAAACGGGATGGGGTCTTATGTAATATTCTGTATTCATGAAAAAGACAGGGGTCCCCGCCCCTGGTCTGCGCGATTGTCTCCCGCCTGCAAAACCCACCCCCGATCCGTGCGATTGGCTCCCACCTGCAAACCTCACCCCCAGTCCGCGCAATTGGCTCCCGCCTGCAAACCCCGCCCCTCGGTCCGCGCTCCGGCTCAGATCCTCCTTCCGCGCCATTCCCGCCGGGTTTGAAAAATGGGACAAAATTGAGATTTTTATGAAAACGACGGGACGGTTGAAAAATGCTAAAAAAATGGGACTATCCTGTTCAAACTGGGACGTATGGTCAGCCTAAACAGATTTCAAATGCCTAGGAATTCCTGAATATCTTTCACAAAATCCCAAGATACATTTCTTCACTGAACATGCAGGATGATACCCCTGGCAATGTGTTCCCCTACCCAAATCTTTAGAAATTATCTCAAGTTTGAACAGAGCCACATGTAAAGAACTGTACTTTCACAGGTATCTTTACATACAACCATGGTTGAATCATGCAGCAAGGATTTAGTATGCTCAGCTTCACTCCATCACTCAGACCTTCCTTCCTTCCTTCCTCATCAAAATTTGCAGACGTTGCTCCAGGAATTTTTACACGAACTTTACCTTGTGTCCTAATTACATATGCACAAACTTGATCAGACACTCACATCTGATAGTAGGTTTTCCTTTTCAAACAACTAATCAAATCCACGAGGAGACTAGTAAATCTATGAACCAATGCACAGTTTAATGAAACAATCAGATGTAAATGAAAATGTCAAGTTCCTCCAACCCTGGAGTGTGATCAGTTTAATGAGCAGTTTAAAATTAGTTTTCTTCGCTTTTGAATGAAACAAGTTATCATTTATAAGGAAAATTGTAAACCAGTAAGGGGAAGTAAAAAAGGGAAAAGGAAAGCAGCCTTCTGTGGCAATCAACTTGTAGTTGCTAAAATATGCAGCTGGTGATACTATATACGTGTGGAGCTTTGCTTACATTGGTCTGGCCCTTGTGTCCATTATACACTGTTTGAGGAATGTGCTGGTCTGCTTATAGCCCAGGGAGGTTAGTTATGGCGTTATGGCATGGAACCTGCTCTATTGTTTTCCCATTTATATGCCATCAGCGTGTCTCTGGTCTTCTGGCAGCAGCGGTGGTCCTGGTTTTATGATACTTTATTTCCAGATCTTCCTCACAGTGTAGAAAGTTTTTCTGTTGATTTAATGTAATATTAAAGGTCCGTAATACTTTATATGAATTGCTCAATTCTTGTCAGCCCTGCAAGGTAGACCAGACTAGGCAACCAATCCATGTAGGTCAGTACTGCTTTTACTGTAAAGCTCTAGCAGTGTTTCTCAACCTCAGCAACTTTAAGCTGTGTGGACTTCAGATCCCTGAATTCTGGGGAATTCTGGCCGGTCTTAGTGTCCCTTTGAGGCTACAGCGTAGCTTGGAAATGGTGACGTCCCAGCCTCCCAGCTGCTCTTACCAGTCGAGCGCGAAACGCTGTTTATGATCTTCTGGTTGCAGAGGACAGATGGGATAATTCCAGGTATTCTCCTTGATCCGGAGAACGTTTCTGGGCTTCAGGAAAACCTGCCTGAGCCCGAAAAAAGTTACTGCATTGTCAGCTCCGCCCGCTGAACCAGCGGGCACAGCCGTTCAGTCCACCATTCCCACCGGAAGCCTACAAAATGACTTCCGACTTTCTACAACAAAAATATACATAAATCAATACCAATCTCTTACTCCAATTCATATTACAGTAAACATTATTTCTATAAAGCATTTAAATTCTCATTATTACATTTCCTTCTAAAACAAAATTACCCTCCCAATTAAAGAAAAACATATAAAACCCTTTAAACATAATTTGGAACCTAATATAGTAACAAACACTACCCTTCTTCACTATAATTTGCTCCTATCTGCCAACTAAACTAACATTAACCAAAAATATAAAAATTATCCAAACAGCATAAACATTTATCTAAACCCTTAAAAAACCATCCTGATAACCATATTTAAACAATAACCTAGGCATTTACCAAAAATGTAAGAATTTTCAAAACAGCATAACCATTTATCCAAACCTTTAAGAAACCATCCTGATAAACACATTTAGACAATTATTTATTTATTTATTTATTATTTGGATTTATCCCCGCCCATCTCTACCATGGTAGACTCTGGGCGGTTTATCCCACTTCACAGTAAACCAAGGCATTTACATATCTCAGTATTATGTACAAAGCTTTCTTCTTGTCAATTTCAAATTCTACAACCTGCTTTACAAAGCCCAAATATTCGTCCAAAATCTTCCAGCCTCTAGAATTTAATTCTCTTTCTTGCTCATGGTGTGGTGGCAACACAGTCTTCCTATCTTCAACTTTCGACAACTCAATTTTCCTTTGACTATTTAAACGTAAGTCACCAATTCTCATCTTTTTCTTTGGAGAAACCACTTTACTCTTAAGGTAGTTTTCAGCCTTATCAGTTTCTCTCAATTCTTGTGACAATTTGGACTCCACAAATTCTGAGAAATGCTCCAAGACTTGAATAACAGCATTATAGTGATCTTTAAATATCAAATTAATTTCCTCCATATTTCTTAACAGTAAGATAGATTATGGCGCCCTCTAGTGCCTCAGGAAGGTAAAGTCATTAATGCTGTAACTGAACCCTCTCTACAGCCTTTTTATCAAGTAATAACAAACAGCATTCCCATGGAAAAGTGAAAGCAAATAGATCAGAACTCCAATCCGCAGAGTCAACGAAGAAGAGAAAGTTTTATATTCCTCAAAAATCACTTTAATTAAAAAAGCAATAAAAAAAACAAAATTCTTTAAATCTCAATTTAACAAATTATATATAAAAAGCCAAATTACCAAGTTAATAATTTTCAAAAATAATGAGAGTCACCAAGAGATTCCACATTTCTTTGTTGTAGAAAGCCTCTCTTTGGTAAAATTCAAACAAAAAAAAAAACTTAGTGCTCTAGAAATGGGGTGGGCAGCTTTAAGGTCCGTTATGGCTTCAGAGTGGCTTGGAAAGAAGATGATGGCCCCACCTCCCAGCTGATCACTTACCAGTCGATCGCGAAACACTGTTTTGCGGTCTTCTGGGTGTGACCAGCCGTCTGGAGAACACATGGGGTGATTCCTGGGGTTCTCCTTAATCCAGAGAATGCTTCTGGGCTCCAAGGAAACCTGCCTGAGCCCAAGAAAAAACGCCACTCTAACAGGTCAGTCCCCAGACAGCGGAAAAAACCAGCCCAGGCCGCCATTGTCCCCACTGGAAGTCCCCAGAATATAAAAGTTCTGAAAGTTCTGCTAATTTTGCAAAATATATTCAGCAGATGTCCCTTGAATAGACATAAACTATGAAGGATCCCATGAATTCATTTATCTCCTCATCCTTTTTATTGGCCTTATTTACACACATATTTGAACCTTTCATGACCAGAGAAGAGGGGAGACAGATATGACCAGAAACTATTTCCACTTTTTCCAAATGCCTAAGGTTTAGATACAGATGTGTAACAGTAATCATTGATGTTTTATTGGGAGGAAATGGGCTTCACTGAAGAGATGGATGTGTACCCATTAAAGATTCCTAGTAATAGGAATTCTCTTAACTGGATTTTTTTTTAAGTTTCACATTTAAAAGCATCAGCCTCTTGAATCTTTCATTTATATTGTATGGCCTATCTAATCCTTGGGGATTATTTAAATGTTGTGTATAAATGAAAGGGCAACAACAATGCAGAAAAAAAAAGTGCCCATGAAGACTGCAGAATTGTAAAATGAGAGCTATACTCAGCTTCCCCATTCTTCCAGTTTTTAATATAACCATCACAAATACATTATACGGATCCTATTAACATTTAAAAAGAAACCTGGTTTGCACTCCTTTAAGCCTATTCAATAATGTATTGTGTTATTTTAACTGTTAAGATATATGCAATACCACAGTATGCTATTCTAGCTGACATTCCTATCATTTCCTGGAAGAAATAAGTAATAGAAGACAGATTGTTTTTAGATATGAGACCCCGGTGGACAACAAATCAGTATCTGTCATTAAAAAAGTAAGATCTGTATCAAATTCTCTTTCTTTGATCTCAGAATGCCTTTAATCTCTAGGGCTATTTATTATATCACATTTTTTTTCTGAATGGGAAATTTAATACCCTTTTTTAAGGAAAAAAAACACTTATTTTTGGTTTTTGTTAGGATGTTCAGACACACTTTCCACTCACTTTAATGGATTTCCTGGCATTGAAAGCTGTTTCTTGATACATTGAGAAATTGCTGAAAATATTGATGCACAGAGAACACAGAAATACCTTCAAATATTTCTCCTTTCCTCCAGTTGGGTTGTTAAAGCATTTGGTGCATAGCCTACAATTCTGGGCCACAATCCAGGACATACACACAATTTGTATGGATGTCAGCAACGTCTGAAGGGCATTCCCACAACCAGCGAGATTAGAGAGCGCTTAGTGGTCACGTTTAACATTTTCAGGGAAGAACAAGGCCAGTGCGATCATGTAAAGTAGGTGGGGCATGGTCTAACACAGAGCTTTCCAAACTGTGTGTCGCGACACAAAAGTGTGTCGCCACACACAGTCTGGTGTGTCGCCACACAACCCGGAAGCGCTGATGATGATCAGCGCTTCCGGGTTTTCCCGTGGCAACACACCAACGGCGGCGTGCAAAAACCCGAAAGCGGCAGGAGCACTTCCGGGTTTTTGTGCACTGCCGCAACGGCGGCACTTCCGGGTTTTCCCGCGGCGGTTGGTGTGTCGCCGCGGGAAAACTTTGGAAAGCCCTGGTCTAACATATAGTCAGAGCTGAGTCCTCTGCAGTGTTTTGGAACCAATTTTAAACTTATTTTAGAACTCATCATAATTGTTATATTTTCCATCTAAAAATTATGGGCATCGTTAGCAACTGTGGTTGAAAGGTGCTCTGGGAACTACAGGGAGCACTGGGATGTCAGGTTTCCCATCCCTAACGGATGGAAATTAGAGTTGGATTGTACAATGTTTTATTTTGAAATAGTTGGGAATTTACTGTTTTGGACTGAATATCCTGAACCCAATTCATAAACGCTTGAATCAGAGCCAGCGGCTCCTTCCCAATTTAAACTGAGTGAGATCCTACTGTGAAGCAGCTTGAAGGCATCTACTTTTGTGGCTTTTTAAATAAAATGTGTCATGTTAACCCTTGCATAGGCTTAAGATGCCACTTTTGAAACTTAAATAAAAAAGCCAATAGTTCTGACACATATACCTACCTTTTTGCTATGTTCCAGGGACATTGGGGTTTGCAAAAAAGGGGTATGCTCTGAATGATCAAATTGGCAGAGTGGTAATTTTTACTTAGCATGTTTTGTGACAAAAGCTTGATTTGTAAAATTTTGGAGACCCTTTAAGCATTTTATCAATGAACACATCCCAGTTTCAATACTGCTGGCATTTCAACTATCTTCAGTATCTAAATTCCTGCTTCCACTCCATCTTTCAAACTGTGAATAAGTTGGACTAGTCCGGGAGACTGGTTTGTTTGATAGGTTGCATCAAAAATCCCCAAGAATTTGCCCCCAATAGATTTGTGGTGGTTTTCTCTGTTTGTTAACATCTGTTGATGTCTGGGGGGACCCAAAGTGAGTCTTTCATGCCAGGACTCAGACTGAAAAAAGCTTCATCCATGTGCACTATGGGAAAATCCTTCCTTGAAACCCTACTGTTGCACTCAGGGTGGATTTGCACAGAACCAGTCATTCTAATTTTGTCTCCCTTTAAAATAGAAGTGATGGGATGTACAGTATGTTTTCTGCTTCAGGAATGTAGCTCTAATGTCTCCCTTTCCAAATTCCCAAGATGTTTGATGTATTGGACAGGGCCAAATGCTGAAATCTTCCTTGGGGTTTACCCCCCCCTCTTGTTTAATAGTTTTTCTCTTCATCTTCCCTCCTTCCTTCCTTCCTTCCTTCCTTCCTTCCTTCCTTCCTTCCTTCCTTCCTTCCTTCCTTCCTTCCTTCCTTCCTTCCTTCCTTCCTTCCTTCCTTCCTTCCTTCCTCTCTCTCTCTCTCTCTCTCTCTCTCTCTCTCTCTCTCACACACACACACACACACACACTTTCTTTTAACCGATTTTTTAAATCCATTCTATTGTCCCCAAATTAACTGACATTTAGATGAGTTTTATAGAGCCTGTTAAGGTTTTGGTTCAGTGCAATACATGATTCTGGGCACTGAGGCTTATTTAACAAACAATGACAGTTCTTCTCAGAATACACCCCCACATCATCATTTGAACAAGTCCTGTTTTTTGCATTTGCTGCAACGCATTCATCATCATCATTCATCATTGGCGATCACTCGTAGCCGAGTAAGATTGTCTTCCAAAGGTAAAACGCATTAATTGATTGTTTGATTGATTGATTTGCACAACACATTAGACCAGAGTAAAATGGGGTCAGGTCATTTGCAATTCAGCCGGTTGTGGGAACCCAGCATGTTTGTATGAACCATGATATCATTTTAGCCATAGCATGGTTTGTAAATGGAATATAATGGGCTATTTGAACACTGTAATGGTGCTTCATTAACCCAAATTTAGCTCTTTGTGTATTGGGAAGTTTTTTGCTCTTGCACATACCTTTTATCCTGACTTTATGGTGATGCCAATCGAAGAGAATTTATGGTGATGGGCTAGTTTGGACAGTATCTCAGAGATGTCATCCAGCTGACATTCTTCCCCCATCCTTGGTGACATGGAGGAAAACAACTTAAGGGTTTGGTGTTGGTTTATGTTGCATTGCCTTCATTTAGACTTTTCCTGGGTATGCTGCTTTGATATAGAGCAGATGGGACTCCATACCATCCCATCATCTAGTTTTATTCATAGAATCATAGATCATATGTGTTGGAAAACAGGTCATCCAGTCCAAGATCTGTTCATTGAAGGAATCCACTAACCCAGTGTTCCTCAACCTTGACAGCTTTAGGACAGAAGGACTTCAACTCCCAGAATTCCCCAGCCAGCCATGCTGGCTGGGGAATTCTGGGAGTTGAAGTCCACCTGTCTTAAAGTTGCCAAGGTTGAGAAATATTGCACTAAACCATCCCTGACGGGTAGCCATTAATGTTTTTCCCTCTAGTTTAAATACACGAATAAATACATAATTGGCTACAGTTGTCTATTAAGTAGAAAAATTGTGTGTTTCATGACTGGCCCCATTATTAGAAAGAATGAAATGGCGTATATTGGTAGATTTATGGGTAGAGTTTTTAATGTTAAAGATCTTAACGGTATATTAAATTATGTTCCAAAATTCTGGAATCTGACTGTTTTTGAGGAATTACGTCTACATTGGGCATGGGATATTTTTAAGGGAATAATTTTGAAAAATGAAAGAGGCAATATTATTCCCAAAATTTAGGATGGGGTGCAGGAGACAGGCAATCTGTTTTTGAAAAGGCAATTTTATCTGTTAATCAAAAAATGATGCAATACGTATCTCTTTGGGACAAATTTGATCTTATTTTACAACAATATTATCATTTATTCTATTAAAATTAGAAATGTTTATATACTGTTTATTACTTGATATATACAGTATGTGATATACTGGTGTGGTTTTTCTTTCTCCTTATTTAGTTATTGTTTATTGATGAATTTTTGTAGTTTTTTCCTCTACTGTGTACTTCTTTGTAAACTTCTTATGATATTATATATATATTTGTATAGGTTTGTGTGTGTGTGTGTGTGTAAAGTGGCTCCTTCAGGCAGCTCATTTCCCCATGAAAGGGCAGCAAGTTGTTAGATAGTTTGTTAGATATCTTCTTGCAGGGATTTTTTGCCACCTCTGCCAAAGTTACTTACTTACTTACGTACTTACTTACTTACTTACTTATTTTCTATCCCACCTTTATTATTTTTATAAATAGCTCAAGGTGGCGAACATACCTAATACTCCTTCCTCCTCCTATTTTCCCCACAACAGCAACCCTGTGAGGTGAGTTGGGCTGAGAGAGAGTGACTGGCCCAAGGCCACCCAGCCGGCTTTCGTGCCTAAGGTGGGACTAGAACTCTCAGTCTCCTGGTTTCCCATTGGCTCCTTCCTAGGACTGAGAGGGAGTGACTGGCCCAAGGTCACCCAGCCGGCTTTCATGCCTAAGGCGGGACTAGAACTCTCAGTCTCCTGATTTGCCATTGGCTCCTTCCTAGGGCTGAGACACAGGGACTGGCCCAAGGTCACCCAGCCGGCTTTCATGCCTAAGGCGGGACTAGAACTCTCAAGCTCCTGGTTTGCCATTGGCTCCTTCCTAGGGCTGAGAGACAGGGACTGGCCCAAGGTCACCCAGCCGGCGTTCATGCCTAAGGCGGGACTAGAACTCTCAGTCTCCTGGTTTGCCATTGGCTCCTTCCTAGGGCTGAGAGAGAGTGACTGGCCCAAGGTCACCCAGCCGGCTTTCATGCCTAAGGCGGGACAAGAACTCTCAGGCTCCTGGTTTCTAGCCTGGTGCCTTAACCACTAGACCAAACTGGCTCTCAATTCAATGATATCTATCTAATTAGCTAATTAATATGAGGGCTAAAAGTGTAGTGAGCTGATCTTCATGCATCAAGCTGTAAGATGTGACTCTTAATATTCAGCTGAAATATTATTTAGCCCATTAAATCTAGTCCTGACTCTGGGATAGAGAATATGTTTTTTTTACTCTTGGTATGCACAACACAGTACAAAGCCCTCCACTGTTTTAAAAGCCAAAAATGTTTGTTCTCTAGATGAAAGCTATACTAGGGGGAAACCCCCCCCACTAAGAAGCATTTATTAAGGCATCACCTAAGGTAGTGATTCATCAAGGGAAGCTCCCCAGTCCCCCAAAAGAGAACACCGGAGTACTGATGAAGACCAAGTCGTTTATGTTGAGTTTATTTATTTATTTTTCTACCCCACCTTTATTATTTTTATATATAACTCAAGGCGGCGAACATACCTAATACTCCTTCCTCCTCCTATTTTCCCCACAACAGCGACCCTGCGAGGTGAATTGGGCTGAGAGAGAGTGACTGGCCCAAGGTCCCCCAGCTGGCTTTTGTGCCTAAGGCGGGACTAGAACTCTCAGGCTCCTGGTTTCTAGCCCAGCACCTTAACCACTAGACCAAACTGGCTTGACCAATCTTTGGTCGTATGTTCTTTGACTTTGAATTGACAGCAGCAGAGCCACGTGGTATCCTGTCTAAGCTAAGAAAATGTCTTAGGCTACATAAAATAATAAGAATTAGATTTTAAGAGACTGGTAGTCAGAGCAAAGATGTTCTTCCATTACCACTAATTGACACTTCTCTTCTGCAGTTCTTTTTTTTTTAATATTGCTAAATGGAAGGGAAGGTTTTGAGACTGTTTCTGTTATACTACATCTTTTAAAAAATTAAAATTGAGTTTTATCACACAAATATTGAGGCCTTTCATTAATCCAGAATGATAGGTAAATCATTTCATCATTTAATAATTAATTTGGCTTATATTGCATAAGTAGATAAGTTGAGTTATTTATAAAAATAATAAATAATAAATAAGTTGAGTTATTTATAAAAATAATAAATAATAAATAAGTTGAGTTATTTATAAAAATAATAAAGGTGGGATAGAAAATAAATAAATAAAAAAAAGTAGAAGAGAGAAATTACTGTAATGCTAGAACTATATCATACTTTATAGATACACACAAGAATGCTTTTTCCCCCCACGTCAGTGAAAAGCTGACAGTTTTCAATGCCTTTTCTCAGAAAGCAGGTTTACAAAATGAATCTGGCTTCTAGCACACATTCATTATATTGAATGACTCACTAGCTATTTTTGCACAATAGACTTAACCAGGTGAGTTAAAAGACCTAGCAGCTGCACAGCTGCGTTTGCAGAACAGGCTAATTTCGGTCAGGGTTAACCTTGGTTTAGCTCCATGTGTGGGGGTGGTACACAAATAGAGTTTATTTGGTTAGCGTATGTGGTTCAGTGGATTATCTGAAATGGGTTAATTCAATAACCTAGTTAGTATACTGTGAATTTTGTTTATCTTTTTGTTGTTGTTGTTGTTGTTGTTGTTGTTCAGTCGTTTAGTCGTGTCTGACTCTTCGTGACCCCATGGACCATAGCACGCCAGGCCTTCCTGTGCTCCACTGTCTCCCGGAGTTTACTCAAATTCATGTTCATCACATCGGTGATGCTATCTAACCATCTCATCCTCTGCCGTCCCCTTCTCCTTTTGCCTTCAGTCTTTCCCAGCATCAGGGTCTTTTCCAGTGAGTCCTCTCTTTGCATTAGGTGGCCAAAGTATTTGAGCTTCAGCTTCAGTATCTGTCCTTCCAATGAGCAGTCGGGGTTGATTTCCTTTAGGATTGACTGATTTCCTCCTCCAGTGGACCACGTTTTGTCAGAACTCTCCATCATGACCTGTCCGTCTTGACCTGACTTCATTGAGTTACACAAGCCCCTTCGCCACGACAAGGCAGTGATCCATGAAGGGGTTTGTTTATCTAGGCAGCTACATTTACTGAATCTGCTTTATAACAAACATTATATAATTGGTAAAGAGACCTTCCATAATCTGACACTTTCAGATGTAAGAGAACAATTTCTCCCAGAATTCCCAATAACATCATTTTGGAAGACTGATGCAAAAGCTAAGATTCTCTGGTTCCCTCAGGGAATCCCTTTGATTGTAATGAGCTGGTTCTTCCAGCTCCCATTTATATGGAAGATAAATTGCAAAAATGGCCCTTTTTAAATGGGGGATTTTAGAACACAAGTACACAATGGGAGGCCCTAGGGGGGCATGAATTCCCTGAAAACCAGAGCTCCCCCAAAGGTTATTAGAAAATAGCACTTTTTAATCTAACTGAGTGAGGAAACATTTACATACATGATTGGGAGTAACTGAGTTTAATTCAATTCACTTTGAAAATAATGGAAAATACATTCAATGAAATCAAATTTTCTTTTTGTCTTCGCTTTTTCAGTTCTGTCCTGCAGCAACATCACTCATAAGCCAAGTTTGGCCCAGAGGCATTTGCAGGAGAGATAAAAAAAGTCAAGATCACAAACACAACTGAGCAATTGAAGGCCAGTCTCTTTTTAATGTGTGTTGAACTTGCTAAGCAGGGGGCCACCATCTTGACTTTTTGATTCCCTCCATGGATGCCCCTGTATGGCCCTAAACACTCATTGGAAAGGCAAGGGGAAATGCCAAATCAATTCAATGTTGATTTGCTTCCATTTCCACAATTTTTTCAAGGGCTACCATCAGTTATCACACACTCTGCAACTGACCCCTGAGCTACTGAACTTTGGCTGTGTACTCACAAGATTCTCTTTGATTGGTACTCACAAGATGCTTAACTTGGTTGCCAGGTTAGCTATTTTCTAGGCTCATACAATACACTGAATCATAAATTAGCCAAGCTAAGTTCATCATGTGGATCTTTAACTGACTTGGATAAGTGTGTTATGTGAACGGACACTGCACCTTGCCTTCTGCTACTCTTCGATCTTCTGCCCCCAATGACTACATTATCACTTGAGCTAGTTTCTTAGCTCCTATTCCCACAAATAATCTCAGAGTACAAAACACACTGTAGTGCAAGCTCTTTGAAGGAGGGTTATGGAACCACTGAGATTCGAAGGGCAAAATGTGATTCAGAGTGTGCAAGGACATGCATGCAGCATCTATCAGAAACACCTTCCATCGAATACATACAGTATTTTCCCAGGATCATGCTGCAGGCCACCCAAGCCAAGAAAGACTCAAATGCTTTAACATGCCAACCAAATCTCATTTTGCCTTTCGGATCCAGATGATTGCACAACCTTAATTTGGACCACAATCGCCATTTTAATTTTCTATTAATGGTTGTAAGGCCTCTGTGGAGCCCAGAAGCATTGTTGGAAATTAAGATAGGGTGAGTGAGTCTATGCATGTAAAAGTAGCATTAGATGACAAGTCATTTGGCTGTGAACAATTCTGTAAAAGACAAGTACCCAATTTCCAAAGCCTATGTTTCTCCCCCTCCAATACCTCATCTGTGCATCTTCACCATATGACTTCAGCTCACCAGATAAAAACCCAGGATATTGAAATATCTTGTGATTGTATCACTGTAATTAAATGAGGATTACAAAAACACAGTGCTGAGAAACAACAAACAATAAACCAGCCCAATGAGCTGGGAATTAGGACCAGGACCCATGTTTTCGTTCAAGGAAAATGTGTATTCAGTCAGTTCTAAAGGGATGGTATCTAGCAATACAAAATGAGAAAGAAGAGGAAAAAACCCTGCAGTGAAGAGCTACAGTTTATAGACCAGGATAAAAGCACAACTCAGATTCGTGCAGGGTGACCTTCTTCCTAATATTGTCTATTTTTAATGTATATTTGCACATTCTTTTTATATTTCCATGTATGTGCATTAGAATGCAACCCCACAAAAGGGCATTTTGGGGCTGACAAATCTAAATCTCTCCTTCTAGGTTCTGAATTAGTACAGTTTTTAGAGATCCGGTCAAAAATACAGCGTGAGGCTCCAGATTTCAGTCCAAAGCTCCAGATGTGGGTGCTAGAAACCTCAGAAAGTTCCCACACTGTAATTCAAATGCGATAGAAAGGGACATAATTTTGTATCATTGGAAGCCTATTAACTATATTTAATTTAACCTAACATGAAGTCAGTACAACTTTGATCCAGCCCCTCCTTCCCCATTCTTTTGCAACGTGTGGCTCCTGGCACACTATTCAAAGGCCACAGGGGGCTCTTCGCCTGGAAAAAGTTGTGCAGTCTCATCCTAAAAGCCTGCATCTTTCTAAAAAATGGAATTTGTCTAACCCAGTGTTTCTCAAACTTGGCAACTTTAAGAAGTGAGAACTTCAACTCCCAGAATTCATTTCATAGGATGCTGGGAGCCACTGTAGCCACATGGGAATGAATGACTTCCCGTGCATCGTGACACAGTTGCGCTAATGATGCAAATTATGTAATTTGCATCACTCACACGATGACATCAAACACACCTCATGTCATGCCTATGTCCCCCCATCTTTCGCTTTTATCTCCAGCTCTCCTCCAGCCATCCTCCCCTAAAAGCTAAGCGCAGTAGTTCCCATCTAAATTTAGACACAGGCCATTTTTGCATGCCATGTGAGGTAGGCTGACCATACGTCCCATTTTGAATGGGACAGTCCTGTTTTTTAAGCATTTTTCAACCGTCCCGTCGTTTTGATAAAAATCTCAATTTTGTCCTGTTTTTAAAACCCGGCAGGAATGGCGCGGAAGGAGGATCCAAGCCAGAGCTGCCGATTGGAGGCAGCCCAGAAGAGGAAGCCCTCCCACCTATCAGCGCGTGGCAAAGGAGGGTAGAGAAGCAGACAGGAGGGCGATTGGCCAGGCGGGAGCCAATCGCGTGGACTGGGGGGTGGGGTTTGCAGGCGGGAGCCAATCGTGCATACTGGGGGCGGGGTTTGCAGGCGGGAGCCAATCGTGCGGACCGGGGGGCGGGGACCCCTGTCTTTTTCATGAATACGGAATATTACATAAGACCCCATCCCGTTTTGCCATCCTAATGTCCCGTTTTTGTCTCAAGGAAATATGGTCAGCCTAATGTGAGGGAGAGTTTTAGGTAACAAGAGTGCATATCTTGACATTTTTCTTCCCACCTACTCACCCCATGCTGAGTTTTACCAAGGTTTCAGACAGACTAGGTCATTCAAGATATCTTAGATCTATTTAATCCAGATGCTATATCTTAGGGTTGTTGTTTTACTCATCTTCTGCATGTTGTTTGAGCTATAAGTCCCACTACTTTAAATGATGCTCATGCCTTCACAGCCTCTAACCCTAACCTCTGAATGAATGAAGCATAGGCTAAAAATCCTTGTGGGCCAGTATGGTTAAAGTGTTGGAGCAGGAATGGGAAGACTCAGGTTGAAGTCTAGTTCAGTCATGGGAAGTCTACTTTCTTTCAGTGTGATGAAAGATAATTTCTTTTTAAAGCACCACTTAAGCCAGAAGAAAATGTTAATGAAATTTAAATGGGAAGAATGTTGGAGGTTCCAGCAAATCAGCATGCCTCATTAGCATATGGGTGATTGCTCTAGGAGGCAAACTCACTGTATGCTTCCAGAGGAAGCTGTTTGTTGCTCTTCCCACTTCCTCTTTCTTTCTCTCTCTCTTTCCTTTTGCCACCAGAGGAGAAGGACCATGTGGCTCCTGGTCCTTCCATCTAGAGGCCATGAGGCCTAAACTCCAGAAGCTTTCCCCTTTTTCTGCACGCAGCCCCTGGCAGCAAAGAGGGCCAGGGGGTCTACAAACAGTTTAGGGAAACACAAAAGATCAAGGATCATTCCTAACAGAATGGATGTAACTGTAACTGGACCAAATAAACGTAAGAACTCTCTTGTACTTACTTTTGTAACCTACTTTGTCTAAGCATGTGATTCTTTATGCTTGGGTGGGCTAAGTGTGTAAGATCAATAACCTATATCTCTCTAGCATGCTGATTAATGCTATTGTTGATAATATTCCTTTCTGTGCACTTATTGCCTCACTGCATTAAGCTCTGCTCCATTCAGTGGTCCTAGCAGTCCACTAATGGTAATCAGAATGGCTGTTCTTACCAGTGTTTAGTTCTGAGTTGGCCAACGATAGTGGGTGACTCTCCTATCATTGCATAGCCATGTCTTCCAGGTTTCTTCTGTAGCCTCTCTAGCTTCTGGCCACACCAATTCAGTCTCAACGTGAGACATCAGACAGGAATTCCTCGCAGAGGGAGGAAATCTGCCCCACATTTTTTTCTTGCAAACAAGGCGTATAATTTTATGTTGTATTTTCAAGAGTTTGAGAACTTATTTTTTTTTCTTGATGTAATTTTTGGACTTACTTGATTATTGAAGGGGATGAAGTAGGCTGAAGTAGACCTTGGGTGATTTTGGGCCATACCCTCACTCTCATTCCAACCTACCACACAGGTTTGCAGTGGGTGGGGATAAAATAAGGGTGGAAGTGTTATGGGGCTGCCTTTTGCTCCTGGAGGAAAGGCTGGGCATAAACCTAACACTGATTAATTAATAAATGTGGTGCAAATATAGGTTTTCAATATACGTACATAACATCAGAGGTGACTTTCAGAGTTTTATTTTTTGACCAGGCTTATGTTCCTGTTATATCAGGAATTAAACTTGCTCTGAAGCTCCTTTAGAGCTTTGCTTTTCTTGGAAAGCTACGTAATGCTGCTTGTATTTCCAAATTGGATTATAGGACATGGGAAATCCTTTTGTTGAACTGTAGTTCTAATCAGGCGCATCAGTGGCAAGATGATAAATCAGCAGTTAGAAATAAACGCCCAATACGTCTTCATAGTTTAATCATATATAGTGTGGGAGGTTGAACTGAATGAAGGCAGGTTGGCTTGGCTTCAAAAACTTGTATCCCATTATATTCATTACTGTATCATGGGCTGCAGCGTCTTGCACATTCTTCCTGTGAGTCTTTCTGCAAGTGCCAGCTCATTCAGAAGAATGTTCTCATCCATCAAAATCAATTTCAGCCAAGGGAGGGCAGGTAGCTGTAGCAGAACTGCTTAGAGTGGGAAATCATAATTTGCTTCCTGGTTAAGAAAGAAAGTTTTCTACCTAATAAGTTGGAGGAAGGGCTGAATTAAAGAAAGCCTTGAAGCTACAGAGGCAAGTCCCTGATATATTACGCCTGGCCGCATACATTCTAAGTCACCTTTCCCCTTGAATTTGTATTAACCTGCTGGAGCCAGAATAGCAGCACAATAAAGCTGTATTTCATACTCTGCTGAAATCTGCCCCACATTTCTTTTTCTTGCAAACAAGGCTTATAATTTTATGTTGTATTTTGAAGAGCTTGATAATTTAATTTTTTTCCCTTGATGTAATTTTTGGATTTACTTGATTATTGAAGGGGATGAAGGTGGCTTCCTACTGTTGGCCGGGTGGCGTTCTAGTGCATTTCTTTTCATGGCTCTGAGTCTCCCTGGCTACCCATACTTCCTTGTCCCAAAAATGCCCTCTGGGAGGAATTCCTGTCTGATGTCTCACGTTGAGACTGAATTGGTGTGGCCAGAAGCTAGAGAGGCTGCAGAAGAAACCTGGAAGACATGGCTATGCAATGACAGGAGAGTCACCCACTATCGTTGGCCGACTCAGAACTAAACACTGGTAAGAACAGCCATTCTTCTCATTTAGATTCCATTAACATTTTCTTCTGGCTTAAATGGTACTTTAAAAAAATATCTTTCATCACACTGAAAGAAAATGCGATAGATAGATAGATAGATAGATAGATAGATAGATAGGCAGATAGATAGATAGATAGTTTTTGCAAAATGCTAGTTCTGTTACCAATTAGTAGTGTGAGAAGAAAACAATACTTTCTAGTGATTCAGGGCAAATTGCTTGGCAATTAAAAAGTGTATTGTACCACTACTTTTCTAATGTTTAATTACTGAAGGATAAGTGCAGAGTGGTCAGAGGTAAATGAGAACTACTATGCAGGCTAGAGAAAGCCCAATCTTTCCCTTCAGCCTTTTCGTTTAGAAAAATTTGTACACATTTAATTTGTACACATCCTCAGCTAATGGAGTTCCTAAAAAAAAATTCTCAGACCTTGTTAGGAGGGTGGATTATTCTAAACTTAAAGGCTGGGGAGATCCAGATGTAGCTTAGCCTTGAATAATGTGCAGATAGATATTTTCCATCAAGAACACACCAACACAGGGCATGCCATTAGGGAAATAAACACATTTGCTCTTCCAATACATTATTTAGTGATTGTTCTAGTCACAGATGGCATCTAAGGAACTTATAAAAATCCCATGTATAGTAAATTCTGCAGTCAGGAAACCCACATTTTTCACCAGGATTATTTTATCTGCATTACATATTGCTTCCAAAATTAAAAGTTTTCAAGGACATTTGAGATGTATTTTGATGAAGGATAAATGGGGATCGAGGTGAGTGGACTATGGTGAAAAGAGCCATAAATTAGCCCTGGGAAAGGGAAGGATAGCTATGTTGCAAGATGCTATATTTTTGCCACCTTGGCACAAAAATACCTGCTTAATGCCCACTGGCAGATGAACTTTCATCAGGCTTTGGCTTGGGGATAAACCTAGAAAAAGAGTTGGCCAAAGAGGCCAAAGCTTGCTGTGTCTCTTCATTAAAAACTGAAAGCTATTCTAGGTAATAGTTGGTCTCACAGATGGCATCCTTAGGCTTCCCCTTCTACCCCTCCATGATCTACTTTCAGTGATGGAGCATCTTCTACTTTTCTACCTAGAGACACCTCTATCCCTCTATCTCTATCTCTACCTCCATAATCTCTTCCTCCTCTACTTTTTCTTCAGCCCCAAAGTCCTTGACACACATCTGGTGGCCATAAACTCACCACTACATTTCTACAAGAGAAGATCATTAGAAATGGTAATGCTATGTTTTAGGAAAACTCATCCATCCTTATTGATCTTGCCAAGGAACCTTGACAGCCGTCAAAGGGCATTCAGAGTTCTTTGGAATATAATTCTAAAAGCATGTGCTATATTAAATCTTTCCTGGCAAAGCCACTTTAAAGATCCACCTATAAAAAGTAAGGTATGTTCGATTATTCATTTCCTGAGTCAAACTAGATGCTGGAGTTAATATCTTGCATGACCAGAATAAATCTATTTCAGTGCTTGTTCTAATTTCCTTTGGCCCTCACAGTTTTTTCCCCCCAAGGCTTCCTCTTTGCCAGCCTGAAAGCACAGAGAACAATGCTGTGTCTTTAAAGTTCTTGTTCGGCCAAGAATGGGAGAGCAACTCTATATGTGCCTATGGAGAGCGCTGCTGATTTTCAATGGATCACTGGGTTTGCTTTTCCCTTCCATTGCTTCAGCCATGGCTGAGATTCTTGGCCAAGCACTAATTGCATTTTCTTGGCAGAGGGCATGCAAATGGATTGCAAATTTATGAAGTCTACTGAAATGCTGAGAATAACGAGTATTCTGCATGACGACTGCCAAGCTTCACATAAGCAAAAAAGCAAGGCATGGTGGTGGGAGGAATACACTGTTTTTAACATTAAAAACATTAAAAAACATTAAAAAAACCAAAGTGCTTTACCAGCAAGTTCGAACCAATCCCTCCGCAGCGCCATCAATCCAGCTTAAAGGTGTGTCACTAGAAAATGTCGACCACTTTTCTTATCTCGGCAGCCATCTATCTACAAAAGCCGACATCGACGCTGAAATTCAGCATCGCCTGAGCTCTGCGAGTGTAGCTTTCCCCCGAATGAAGCGTAGAGTGTTTGAGGATCGGGACATTCGCAGGGAGACCAAAATGCTTGTTTACAAAGCCATTGTACTACCAACCCTTCTGTACGCCTGTGAAACATGGACCCTCTACAAACGCCACCTCCAACTTCTTGAAAGATTCCATTAACGCTGCCTCCAAAAAATTCAGCAAATTACTTGGGAAGATAGGCGGACTAATGTTAGCGTATTAGAAGAAGCCAAGAGCATTGAAACAATGATCATCCAACATCAACTTCGCTGGACCGGTCATGTTGTTTGAATGCCTGACCATCGTCTTCCAAAGCAGCTACTTTACTCCCAACTTAAGAATGGAAAACGGAATATTGGTGGACAGCAAAAGAGATTCAAAGATACTCTCAAAGCTAATTTAAAAAAAATGTAATATCAGCATTGAGAACTGGGAAGCCCTAACTCATGAGCGTTTCAAATGGAGGTCAGCCTTTATTAATGGCGCTATGGACTTTGAAGAAGCACGAGTACAGGGCGAAAGGGAGAAAAGAGCTAAAAGGAAGGCACGTCAGGCAAACCCTCATCATGACCGTCTCCCACCCGGAAACTTATGCCCTCATTGTGGGAGGTTGTGCGGATCCAGAATTGGCCTTTATAGCCACTTACGGATCCACTGTTAAAATTTTACCTTTGGAAGACAATCTTACTCGGCTACGAGTGATCGCCAATGACAATGTGATTTTTAAAAATTCTGTACTGAGGCAAACGAAGTTCAGCCTGGAAAAGAAAATATGTCCCCTATCTGTACTAATCATACAAATTAAACGGATTTCCATGTTTTCAATTATTTTCTTTCTTCTCTCTTTGGCAAGCTGTTGGCTTTGACTCCCTTAGCCAGAATCAACAGCCAGGAAGAGTTTTGTTGAAATACAAGGGGAGAAAGCAATATGATTGAGACAAGAACAAGGATAAAGTCAGTTCTTGCTTGTGTTCAGTTTCCTTGTATTGCAATGCTTATATATACTATTTCAAGAGGAACTACATTTGGTGAGGACCAGGAAATGGGGTGTGGTGGCTATTGGTGTCTGCAAGAGGGAGCAAGTTGTGAAACATGCATGGCACTACATTTTTTTTTAATCCATTCAATTGTGTCCAATTCTCAGAGACTGCCTGGACAAATCCCTGCAGTTTTCTTGGGAAGGTTTTTTGGAAGTGGTTTGCCATTGCCTCCTTCGTAGGGCTGAGGGAAAGTGACCAGCCCAAGGTCACTCAGCTGGCTTTGTGCCTAAGGCGGGACTAGAACTCATGATCTCCTGGTTTCTAGCCCAGTGCCTTAACCGCTACACCAAACTGGCTCTCAATGGCAATACATAGTTCTGCCCTTTACATACTTTTCCAACGCAAGTACCAAACGGTAGCACTGCTATTGTGACACTATGAGTCACGTTTTGTCATTTTGCCATCATCATGGCTAACTGTGGACACCTATACTAGTGGCAGCAACTGGGATGAGGCCCAGGATTTAGGGTGGGTTTCCAAATCCACCTAATTTATGGGTGGCCAAAGGGGAAGGGTAGTAATGGTGGGGGGGGGGGTGTCAGGCTTCACATAGCGTATCACTCAAAGGTGATCAGGCAGAGATTCTAGGACACAGCTTTCTGATCAGCTATATTATATATATTAGAAAAGTTGCAATAATAGCAATCCAGGCCTCAAGCGCTATATACAGCAATTGCTGGGTTCAAATCTTTTTCTTCCCTGTGCACTGCAATGGACTGAGAGACGTGGCTGACATCTGTGCATTCTTACTGTGATGGCTCTGTCTGATCTCTTTGCATCTTATCTTGGGCCTTGTAGACCTCTGGGTGGGTGGGTTTGTAACACCTTTACTCCTTAGGTTGTTTCACTCAATATTATACCCCTTGATTAAAGGCTTCGTGCTTATAAACTTGCATGTGGTGGGGATAGATCTACCTCCCCCCCCACACAAAAAAAGAAAAGAGGCAAAAAACGATCCTGGGCAATACATAGGGATGCACAATAAATAGGAAGAGACTTTAGGCTGCACAAGATTCAAAGGATACATCTACACTTTATGACTTAATTGCAGAATGATGGCCATTTGTTATGGTTTTCCCCAAGGAATTCTGGGGGTTGTAGTTTTAACAGATGGGCTGGGCCCTGATGGTTAAAGATCCTTATCCTCCCTCACCAACGTTCAGTTCCTGAGTCTCCTTGGATGAAAGCAAATGACCACAAAATGTGCTTAAGGGTAGCACTGCATGCATAAAAAGCAGAAAGCTACCATTAAAAAAGCCCATTTCTATGTTATACTTCCTCCCTTCTTCCCATAGGTTGTACCAGTAAAGGAAATATTAGCAAACATTAATACTTCATGGTTTCCTGGTGCAGACCTTACTTTTCATTTATTTGCAAAGCCTGAATTAATCTCTCTCTCTTGTTCTAAATGTAAATTTAATGTCCAGATCATAAACATTAGCAATCTACACCTCTCAGGTTGCTTGAGGCCATCAGAACCCATTCTGCATGTTGCAGAGTATGCTCAGATTATGCCATGAAATTCATTTCCAAAAGTGACTGACATCTGGAGATGTGTTTTTTTAGGTACAAAGTGGATGCATTAAACCTTTCAAGTGCATCCTTCCCCCCAACCAAAAAGGTCTGAATTTATTAGTCCAGCCCATTATAGGGACTCCCTTCTGCACCTCTTGGAGGATCCAAAAATGGGGAGGGGGGGAATGAGTGCACAAAAAGGTTGCTGCATTCTTGCCTTAAAGTCTAGAACATGAGGGGGCACCTCCCTGCACGTGGATCCCAGTCACGGGATCCCTGTAAGAAATATAACATTGAAACGTGGCAGCAAATTGTTGATTTGGGGTGTGTGATTTGTCACTTAAAAACAACAACAACCTCCAAAAGCCATAATACAGCCATTCACATCACACTATATCCTGCTTCCAAAGGCTGAAATAGGAGGATACCCCTTCGGATACCACAGCATCAATTAATTTTGGCGTCTTGATCCAAAAATTCAGGTTTGTTTTGGTATTCGATAACCTCCCATCCAACTACCAGCCATACTTGTTTTTCCTTCCTTGTATCAGCATTAGTGTGGGAAGACCATTTGAGGCATTAGATCTACCTGAGGAACCAGCTGACCTCAACTTAGAGCTTAAGGCGAGTTTCCTACCACAGTGGCCCCCTGTAATAGGCTAAAAAATAGTAGATCTGGTTAAATGACTTATGCCTGGTAAAGGCCCAACAATGATCTCATTACAGGTAGTCCTCACTTAACAACCATTTGTTTAGTGATGGTTCAGACTTACAATGGTGCTGGAAAAACTGACTTACAACCGGTCCTCACACTTACAACCATTGCAGCATCCCTGCAGTCACGTGATCACGATTTGGGCACTTGGCAACTGGTTCGCATTTATGACCGTCACAGCATCCTGTGCTCACATGATCACCATTTTTGACCTTCCTGGCCGGCTTCTGGCAAGCAAAATCAATGGGAAACCACGTGATTTGCTTAACGACCATGTGGTTCGCTTAACATGCACAGTGATTCACTTAACGACTGCTGCAAAAAAGGTCGCAAAACTGGGTCGGATTCACTTAATGACCACTTCACTTAGGAACTGAAATTCCAGTCCCAATTGTGGTTGTTAAGTGAGGACTACTTGTACTGCTCAAGTTAGTTGGAGCAATTTGGATTGGTAGACCAATTTTGGCCTCCCTGTTTGCATTTGTAGATGGTAAGCAGCTGATTGCAAAGGAGACAGGTTGGTTTCATAGATGGTTCTGATCTGTGAAAAGGGAACTGGGATTTGTATGCTAATTACTGGTCCATTAGCTCCCTTAGCATAATAAGCAACAAATTGTATTCTAGGCATTTACATAATAAACTCTTAAAGTGGTTGAATCGTGAAACATTCTGGCTGGGTGCTCAATTATAGATCACACTCTTATTTTTCAGCAACAAGTAAAAATGTAATTTTAACCCAGCATTTATACTACAGTATATGCAACTTTTATTGATTTTAGAAGATTCACACTTGGTCTTATTTCTAGACATAAATTATAAATTATAAAGTACCAGCAGAGGAATTGGGCAGGGGTGTGCCTTGGCACCACTACTGCTTAATCTGTATATCAATTCTAGACATAAATTATGTCTAGAGCTCTACCATAATAAGAGCCTGCTCCTGCATACATATAAACTCAATGAGAATGTTATTTTAAAGGTTAGATGCAATATGCAATATGCAGGGCCTACCCAAGGAAATTCGTACCAGCAGAGGAATTGGGCAGGGGTGTGCCTTGGCACCACTACTGCTTAATCTGTATATCAATTCTCTTCTGGCCAACATGAATAATCAAGCTCATCATCCTTCAAAATTGAAGGTCAGACACACTGCAATTCTATATATGGATGATGCTGGGCTACTACAGTACCTCAGACACCAATTGGCCTAAAATGAGTTTTATCCCTTTAGCCATGTATTGCAGTTAAGAACTGCTTGAAATGAGTTATATAAAAACTAAGGTTTTATTTTTTGTTAGGCACCCTAAAATTCATGGCAACTGAATAGTCTCCTGACTGAACAAAATCTTCAAGTATTTAGGAGTGTTTCATGTTATTGATGGGGGGCGTGGTGGCTCAGCAGGTAAGACTTGTCGATCAAGTCAACAGCAGCCAGGCTTGTCGATCGGAAGATCGCAAGTTCGGAGGTTCGAATCCCTAGTCCCGCGTGACGAAGTGAGCTCCTGCAGTAGCTCCAGCTCTTGCCAACCTAGCAATTCGAAAGCATGCAAATGCAAGTAGATTAATAGGTACCACTTAGGTGGGTAGGTAACAGCGTTCCGTGCACGTCATGCCGGCCACATGACCATGGAAGCGTCTTCGGACAATGCTGGCTCTTCAGCTAACAAATGGAGATGAGCACCAGCCCCTAGAGTTGGACACGACTGCACAAATGTGCGGGGGGAGCCTTTACCTTTTACATGTTATTGATAAACACAGGGTGCATATGGAGTATGTTGCTCAACATGCACAGATCTCAGCTAAAATCATGGCAGTCTTTCTGTTCTTTAGAGGTGCCCTTATTCATATTTGCTGCACTAAAAGTATTTTCAGCTACAGTCTGGGCACAACTTCTGTTCTGAGCCCAGCTGGAACCATATAACTCCTTTGCTCCCTGGAGAGGGTGCAATCTAAATTCTTAAGGAACATACTGTATTTCAAGTCCCACAATGTGTTCCTAATGTGGTTTTGCACTAGGAGGCCGGTGGGATCAAAATTGTGACTCATTTGGACATGCATCCCCAAGCCAATGGATGAACCTTTTCCAACAGTCTCATTTAAATATTATACATGAGGGATGGGAGTTTCAAACCCATAAATCAGGGGCTTTGGACTTCTCACCCTCCCATCAACACCAACTGGGACCAGCCTAGAGAAAGAAGAGCCACAATAACACTGTACCTTCCACCCTCACTCCCTGCAGTTGGTCCAGAAGGATACCATAATCAAAAGTATTAAAAGCTGTTGAGAGATCCAGGAAAGCCAGGATGATTGCACAATTTCCATCCCAGCTCCACCATAGGTCTGACAAACAGTCTGCGACAATTAAACTTATGGAAAGCTTTGAACGTGAAGTTTGTACAGCTAGTCGTCATTTAGCGGCTGCCTCATTTAGAACCATCCGCTCAGAAAAGAGTAGAATAACTGGAAAACAGTGCCTCCAATTTCCAATCCTTGCAAATGGTCCATAGTCGATGATATTGAATGCTGCTGAGAAGTCTAACAAGACCAGAAAGGATGTGCTTCCCCAATCTATGTCACGATAAAGGTAATTCATCAGAGTGACTGATGCCATTTCCATTACATTCAGACCTGAATGCAGACCAAAGGGGTCTAGATAATCAATTTTCTCTAGGGTGCTCTGCATCTGACACCCCCCCTCCTCCTCAAAAACCTTCCCCCAAAGGAGAAGACTGGAGACTGGGTGATAGTTCTCCAAAACTGATGGGTCGAGGGAAGGCTTCACACACCACTGTTTCCTTCAAGATTGCTGGCATCACCCCCTTCCCCTAAGAAGGGTTGATTTATCTACCATAACCAGTTTATCACCTCCCAGGCTTAGCACTCTGTGTGAGCCACTTCAAGATTGTCTGAACAGGAAGTGGTATAGAAATATATTAAATAAAACAATAAATTAATGATTACCCTCAGCCAAATATAGCTAAATAAGCTATGGTTTACCAGAAATATTGAGAGCCAGTTTGGTGTAGTTGTTAAGCCATCAGGCTAGAAACCGGGAGACTGTGAGTTCTAGTCCCGCCTTAGGCACAATGCCAGTTGGGTGACCTTGGGCCAGTCACTCCCTCTCAGCCCTAGGAAGGTGGCAATGACAAACCACTTCTGAAATCTTGCCAAGAAAACTGCAGAGACTTGTCCAGGCAGTCTCCAAGAATCGAACACGATTGAATGGATTAAAAAAAAACCCCACAGATTTTATTGCTTTATCTGAAATAATAGCTAAATTTGAAATCCCTATGTACAGAGACATAATGCCAGTTGCTGGGGAAAAAATAACCAATGACCATCACTTTCATGTCTTACTTGTGAGTTTCCAGAGATATCTGGCTGCCCAGCAGTTACAGAAATGCAAGGTTAGATCCACCAAGAAGAATGCCCTACATTTTACAAGGAACTTAAAATTTCAAAGCAGTAGAGAGTGGAACAAACCCATTTCAACTCAATGACAACTGTATGACCTCTAGTAAGTGGAGAGTGAGTTTAAATAAACTGCATGACCCACTCTGCTGCCCTTTGTCCTCTTTGAAACAGAAGTGAATTTTATGCTACAGCTGGTGAGACATCATTTCTTCCAGATGTTGCTGCTGTACATTACATTACTGCATGGAGAGATTTTTCACTCTTCTGCATATTCTATCTCATTATCCAAAGTTATCATCATTCTAACAATTGAATGTTCTGCCCTGAATAATATATTGGGTTAACAGTTCGATCCACCTACACCTTTTTATACTGTATGTATAAAAAGGGATAAAACAAGTAGAGAACCCCCCTACACACTTAACATGCATTTTTAATCATTTCTCTGTATTATATTACCTACTGACAGAATTCAGACTTTTTTCCCTAATCAGCACAGATCATTTTGCTTCTTCTAATTATTTTCTGGTGGCTTTAGCTCTCTGAAAATGCACAAAAAAAGATCCCTAGGAAGGTGGAGCAATGTTCTTATTACAGGTACCCCTCGACTTGCGACAGCAATTGGGACCGGAATTTCCGTCAGTAAGCAATATGGTCGCCCATGGTTGCTGGGCAAGGCAACTTCCTGCCAGCTTCCCACAGCCAAAGTCAGTGGGGAAGCCGGCAGGAAGTTGCAAGTCCCAGACCGGCAGGCAGGTAAGTGGCTGCTGCCCAGTGGGGGAGAGAGTGAGGGTGTGTGTGAGAGGCAGGTCGGGGAGGGTGTGTGAGGGTGCAAGGGTGTGTGCAAGAGGTGACACACAGGTTGGGAGGGTGCGTGGGGGTGCAGCGCAGGTCAGGGAAGATGTGTGGGGGGGTGTGAGTAGCCAGTGTGGTGTGAGCATAGAGGAGCTGGGGGAGGGTGCACGGGTGGGGCAGATTTACCCCAGGGACTTGCGACATTCCCTACTGGCTTCCCCACTGACTTTCAGGGGAAGCTGGCAGGGAAGGTTGCAAATGGCAGCCATGTGATCGTGGTCTGCTTGGCAACTAGTTATAAGTGTGAACGGGTTGCCAAGCATTCAGATCGTGATCACGTGACTGTGGGGGTGCTGGGATAGCTGGAACTCCAAGGACGGGTCGTAAGCATCATTTGCTCTGCTCACAATTATGCATGCCCTAATCACCTCCCGTATGGACTAGTGTAATGCACTCTACAAGGGGCTGCCCTTGAAGAGTATCTGGAAGCTTCAACTGGTGCAAAATGTGGCAGCATGGGTAGTTATGTGTGCCCCTACGAGGACATATGTTATACCTCTGCTTCGTGAGCTGCATTGGTTACAAGTCTGCTTCCGGGTCCAATTCAAGGTGCTGGTTTTGACCTTTAAAGCCCTACATGGCATGGGGCCAGATTATCTGAGGGACCGCCTCATCCCCATTACATCATCCTGTCCCACCCGATCTTGCAGAGAGGGCATGCTGCAGACCCCATCTATGAAAGAATTCCATCTGACAGGACCTAGAAGGCAAGCCTTTTCGGCCATGGCACCTGTCCTCTGGAACATCATACCTTCCGAGGTGAGGTTAGCCCCATCCCGCATGGCCTTCCGGAAAGCCCTTACAACTTTTTTTCCCCAGCCTGGGGGAAAGCCTGGGGATCCCCTGTTAATAGGGAGCCCGCATATTGGCTGTATTATGTGTAATATTCTCCCACTTGTGGTTTTGTTTTTATCTTTGTTTACTGTTTTAATTGGTTTTGTAGTATGTTTTTGATTGTGGGTTTTATTGTATACCACCCAGAGTCACTTTATGTGAGATGGGCGGCCATATAAATGTGACAAAACAAACAAACAAATAAAAATAAATTGTAATTTCAACTGCTCTGGCAAACAATAACATTTCTTCAACTCTGAACAAGCCATGAAACATGATCTCCAGCTTTCCTCCCTAAGCTACATCTCTATAGGTGTACCCCCTAAAAATGGTAATCTTTGAAATGATCATGAAAGACCTTTTGTTAGGCCACTTTTCCCAAACTTGGCGTGGTTGAGATGCAGTGATTCTTCAACACCCAATATTCCCATGCTAGCTGGAAACACTGGAAATTGCTGGTCCAAGCCTCATGTTAGAGCAGGCTGATTAGTCTAAAACCCATATATATTTCTTATAAAGACCTCAGTAGATATAGTACATACCGTTTTTTAATGGAACTTATCAGCACTTTTGATCAGTGACGTCATCAAAGTAAACAAACCCACGTGGTGCTGACGTCACCAGGTCATGACCCCAAGGGGAAGTGACGTACCCAGCCCCCACCCTCCGGATATGACGTGCATAGCCCTCCTCCCCGGATGTGATGTGCATAATCCTCCACCCCACGTGGTGAAGGGGTCACAAGGTCGTAACCCTAGCCGGATATGACGTGAGGACCTAATCCCATCAAGAAAAGCATGAGTAACCCTAATCAGATAAGGCGTGTCGAACCTGGCACCCATCAAGAAAGTGATTAGATTAACCCCTAGCCTAATTCTATGGGACATCCAAAATAAAAAATAAATACATTTAAAACACCTAAGTAATGTGAATCATTAACAGAGGCCTAGGCTGAGCTTTATTTTTGGGAAACATATCCTACTTTGTGAAATAAAAAATAATAGCCTGATGATGCTTTTAATTTTTTGTGATGTTTTAAAAATCAGCGCCTCGAATGCTGGGAAAAGGAGCCCCTAAAAGGCAGCCACAGCCTGCATTTGACCTAGGCTGAGCTTTATTTTTGGGAAACATATCCTACTTTGTGAAATAAAAAATAATAGCCTGATGATGCTTTTAATTTTTTGTGATGTTTTAAAAATCAGCGCCTCGAATGCTGGGAAAAGGAGCCCCTAAAAGGCAGCCACAGCCTGCATTTGACCTAGGCTGAGCTTTATTTTTGGGAAACATATCCTACTTTGTGAAATAAAAAATAATAGCCTGATGATGCTTTTAATTTTTTGTGATGTTTTAAAAATCAGCGCCTCGAATGCTGGAAAAAGGAGCCCCTAAAAGGCAGCCACAGCCTGCATTTGACCTAGCCCCCAGCTTTTACCTTTGTAAAAATCTAAAGACACATATTTTGCCAGAGGTACCCTCAAAGCCACACGTACGCGTAAGCGTTTCAAGAAAGGCCTTAATAAAATTTATTCCACCCCTACAGCAAAAGACAAGGAATATTAACAGGAATTTAAGTACTCGCAAGTGGCAAGCGGGCAGGCGGCAAGTATCCGGTCGTGGCATGCCCGGGCATGTCAAGCCCCGGCGATTAGGGGCGTGCATGTTTGTGTCTGCTAGTAAAAAGGGGGTTAGGCCTTGTTCAGAACATGCCCGGGCATGTCAAGGCCCAGCGATTCAGGGCACGCGCAAGGCTCGATGACGTGTCTTCGCAGGGGGCAGGCGAGCTTGTGCACACAGACCTGAACAGCTACCAGATTAAATCCAGCAGTCTTTTGAAAAATAAAAGACCCGTATTTTGAAGATGGCAAATATTGATACAGATTTGTTTGATGTAAATTTGACCCCCAAAGCTCCCAAGCGTGGACGTAGAATAAGAAAAAAACCTGAGTTACATGAGCTCATTGAGAAGAATGAACTTATAAAACCTTGTTATTGCAGATTCTGCAAAACATCAAATGGTAAGTAAATATAAAAATTAAGAAAACAGTATTTTGAGTAGTTGAAACAGCTAGGCTAATTCTACCTTATTTCCTGTTTTAGAAACGGTGGAGTCTCAAAATGTTAGCATGCCTCAGATTCTGAAAGCGTGTATCATTAAAATATTACATCATTGTTTAATGGGATGTCTACAATCAGACGAAGACCATGTGGATGGCACCAGTGAAACAGAGCTTATTAACAGCTTATGCTTTAGACTTTCTATTCCTCATGTTCTCTGGATTGTCATCAGTATTTCTGACAAAGTGAATAAATTATATTTCACCCGGGACACCCTTGGTGAGCTCAATACATTCATACAACATATCGAGAAGAGCAGTAAACCACTTTCATTAATGTCAAATATTGAAGATGAATTGCCATTGTCTCTGAAGCAGTTAATATGTCAGAATGTAACAGAAATTAATTACAAGAAACTGTTAGCAGTCACCCTATGAATTTTATAATAAAATGTGTTTTTCAAATCACGTGAAAGATGTATTATGTTTTTTTCTTTTTTGGACCTTGTCACCTGGTAAACACAGAATTTAATCAAAGCTCGTGTGATATTATTCAATCAGAGTTTCCTGATGCAGGGTGGGGACTGTCTGGTTTTGCAAAAAGATGTTAAGAATACAACCTGGCATGGATGGTATTATTCAAATGTAGCTTCCTGGCAAGGTGGGGATAGCCAGTTTTACAAAAGGCGTGAAGAACTCACCAACTCTGATGTGATTAGATTGTAACATCATCAACTATTCAAATGGGGATGCCTGGTCAGGCGGGGATGGCCAGTTTTGCAAAAGGTGTGAAGAATTCACAGCCTCTGACGTGATTAGTTTGTGACATCAGCAGTGTGTATAAAAGTAGGCCCCCATAATGGGGCAGTTACGTTTGATGGTTGCTGGCATAACTGCACCTCTGGAGCCATTTGAGCCACTAAGAAGACACTTTTTCAAGGCTGGCTAAGAAGACCCTTTTCAGAATGGCAGCTAGTATTGTAAGTAGTTTTATTACTAATTTTTGAGACACAGGGCCTTAGATTCAAAATGGGTTTATAACACTCTTGTTTACTTGTTTGATTTCTTTCACTAGAATGAATTGACAGACTCAGAATGCTTGATGGCAGCTACTATTGTAAGTAGTTTTATTACTAATTTTGAAACACTGCCCCTCTTAGATACAAAACGGTTTTATAACATTCTTGTCTTTTGCAAACTGCAAAGCTTGCTTGCTTGTTTGTTTTCTTTCTCTAGAATGATTTGACAGACTCAGAATGCTTGAGGGCCTATGAAGGTATTTTTCTTTCATAATTTCATACATTTAGATTCTTATAAGCATTTCTGCAGCAATTCTGACCCTCTGGGTTTTTCCTTTTCCTTCAGAATGGGAGGACGATCAGCCATTTGTGGATCTCACAATTCCCACAGAGCATCAAGGGGTCCTACATGACATGAGCCCTCAGCCTTCCACAAGCCACGCAGCACAAATGCTGTTAGAAGGTGAAATATGCTGCATTTTATCCAACTGTAAACCACTTTTTAGAAACTAAAGGGGTTGGTATTACATTATTAGGAAACTTTGCTGATACCCTTTTTTGTTTGTTTGCTTAACCAGCACCACCTGAAAAGAAAGCAAAAAAAATGTCTGGAAACGGGCTTCCCACATCCCCAGCAGACAGCGATATCTGTACAGATGAGGATATGGCAGAATCTCAACCAGAAGAGGAGATATGGCATTCTATGTCACATCTACGGTCCCCTAACTCTGCAAACTCTCAGAATATGAATGATGTTTATCTGGATATTGTGCAGGCATGGGAGAGGCCTATCCGAAATTTCAGAGCTGTGGAATACTATCACCAGTATAGATTTGTTAATCTTGACCGAATACGGTCTTTTGTCGATGCTATAGATGCTATTCACAATGCGATACAGACTCTTTTGAATAATATTGCTATGGACATAGGGCCAAACGATTTTGTTCAACTCCGGTTGAGCGCAGAAGGGTTAAATCAACCTCTCTTTTCTCTTAGGAGGCATATGAACGATTTAAATGCTGATGATTTTCTGACCAGTGTTGAAAATCTGCTTCAAAGTAAGGCAGAGATATTGTGGGGGGGTAATTTACAATTAGTGGTTACCATCGTGAAGAACAAGGAGGGGGGTGGGCTTAGGAAGTTAAGCACTGTGCTATTCACCAGAGTCCTAGAGAAAAAAAGACAGCACCTAGTGGATTTCAATGCGGTAGAAGAATTTCTGTGTTTTGCTAGCTGTTTGCTCTATCTGATTGGCGGGGATGATAGAAATCAAGAAATTATTACCAGGGCCAGGGAGCTTCACATCAGACTGGGTATTTCCCCAGAAAAAAGGATTGACTTTTCTCAGATACACCTATTTGAAGAGCATTTAGGGGTCACTATAAAGATTTTGTTTTATATGCAGGGCGGGTGGAGGTTCTTTGTCACAGGCAGCCCACAGCAAGAAAAAATTGTGTTTATATTGTTACACAACAAGCATTACTACGGCATCAAAAATATCAAAGGCTTCCTGGGTGAACGCTATTTCTGCAATTTCTGCCACACACCCTACCACCACAAATTTAGCCACGGCTGCCTATACATCTGCAGAGCATGCCTAAAGCAAGAGTGTCAGGAGGTGGCGGTGGAGAAGACACGCTGCTGTAGGTGCAAAGTGTTTTGCCGGTCTAAGGCTTGTCTTGAAAGACACACACACCTGGCTATGGAAGGAAAAGTTGACTGTAAGGATAAAGTATATTGTGAAAAGTGTGAGATTTATGTCTTTACTCCCCACAAAAAGTGCAAGGAAACCATGTGTGGACAGTGTTCTGAGAAGACTGAAAGCTTGGAAGGTCATTTATGTTTTCTGAAATCGTTGGTCCGACCACAAATTGGTGAAAGATACATAATTTATGATTTTGAATGCTGTCAAGAGACAGGGGTACATATACCAAATTATGTCTATGCCATGGATATGCTGAAGGATGGCAATGATAAAGATGTTGTGAGGTGGGATTGTTATGGTGTTAGATGCCTGGATCAGTTTGTAAAGAAATTTATAAATCATAAGTTTAAAAAATGTACTTTTATCGCTCACAATGCCAAAGGTTATGATGGGTACCTAGTGCTGAGGCAGCTGATCCGTGAAAAGGTCAAGGTTGAACTTATAAATCAGGGGGGGAAGCTGCTGTGTATTATCCTTCCGGATTATAAGATTCGGTTTATTGATAGCCTCTCATTTTTGCCCCTTAAATTAAGCAAATTACCCAAAGCTATGGGGTTTCAAGGCTGCAAGGGGTATTTTCCCCACTTGTTCAATACAATGGCCAATCAAGACTACGTGGGACCGCTCCCCGAAGCCAAGTATTACAGCCCTGAAACCATGATGCCCGGTGAGAGAGAAGAATTCCTGAAATGGCACGCTGCTAATACAGGTACTGTGTTTAAACTAAAGAAGGCTCTGGCCTACTACTGCAGACAAGATGTAGAGATATTAAGAGAGGCCTGTATTCGATTTAGGCAACAGGTTATGAAAATGACAGAGCGTGAGTGTCTCAGTGGGGTCGGGGGGGATATTGTTGAGGAGATAGAGATTCGGTGCATTGACCCCTTCCAATATATCACATTGGCCTCTGTCTGCATGGCCCAGTACCTGTTCATGTATTTGAAGAGCAATACCATTGCATTAGCTCCTTTGGACAATTATCACAAGACACAGAAAAGGTATTCGGTTCCGGCAATTCAATGGTTGCTGCATATAGAACACACTGAGAATATCAATATTCAGCATGCTCTGAAGGGGGGTGAAAAGCAAGTAGGCAAGTATTTTTTGGATGGCTTTGCTGTCATAAAGGGGACCCCCACGGCTTTTGAATTTTACGGCTGTTTTTTTCATGGGTGCCCTGTCTGCTACTCTGAAAAAGACTTCAACAAATTAGTCGATTCAACATATGGTAGCTTGCACTACCGTACTAGGATTAAAGAAGAGTACCTCAGGGCCCAGGGTTATGCAGTGCGCTGCATCTGGGAACATGAATGGAGGGCCATGGTGGAGGATGACACCTCTTTGAAGCAGTTTCTAGTTGTGAATAAGCTCCCAACTCCTTTGAATCCTCGAGATGCTTTTTTTGGTGGGAGAACCAATGCAACATGCCTGTATTACCGTCCAAAAACTGATGAACAGATTTTATACTTTGATTTCACCAGCTTGTACCCCTTTGTGAACAAGACCAAGGAGTACCCTATTGGACATCCTCAAATCATCTATCAAAACTTTGGGGACATAAAGCAATATTTTGGGATAGCCAAAGTCAAAGTGTACCCACCAAGGAACCTCTATTTCCCAGTCCTGCCCCACAAATCAGGGGGCAAATTAATGTTTAGTTTGTGCACAACCTGCACAGAAAAGCAGCAAACCACCCCCTGTAAATATTTCAAACCCACCAACACACTGAGACAGAGGCTTGTACACCCCAAAGATCAAACTCCAAAACACAAGGAAAGCAATGTAGTGTATGCAATCCAGTGCAGTGAGGAGTGCTCTGAACTCTACATTGGAGAAACCAAACAACCGTTGTACAGGAGGATGGCCCAACACAGGAGAAGTAACACCACAGGACCAGAGTCAGCAGTTTATCTTCATCTAAAGGAAAAAGGACACTCATTTGAGGACATTAATGTTCACATTTTAGACAGAGAAGATAGGTGGTTTGAGAGAGGGGTCAAGGAATCCATTCATGCCAACTTGGAAAATCCTTCCTTGAATAGAGGTGGGGGCCTCAGGCATAACCTTTCCCCTATCTTCCTTCCTGCTTTGTCTTCTGTGCCTAGGAAGATTAAGACCATTTCGCAAGCTCAACAGCAGCAGGGTAATCTTAACGATCCTCCTTTAGATGATAAAGGGACTTAGAAACAAACATCTCAAAAATAACCATGACCTAGCCCCAGGTGCAAGGTCACACAGCCAGCCTAGAAACATATTTAAGGATTCCCTTACTAACTTTACTCAGACTGAAGAAGCTCCTTGGATAAGGAGTGAAACGTTTCCACTAAGAAAATAGAAATCCAGTTGACATGATTCAAGCTACAGACAATTCCACCTGGATGACTGAGAACCTTCATAGACATATTGCCATACATTTTGGGGATGAAACCCTGAAGTTGGTAAGGAAATTCGAGAAGACAGCTAGAAAGGTGGCAGACTATAGAAACCACCTACGTTTTAACCTCAGATGCAGACAACAGAGACTCATCCCGACAAGCCTACGCCTGCAATCTACAGTTAAGGGTCACAGAGCAGATCAGATCCTGCAGCAGGCACAAAGACATCTTCTAAATGAAAGAATAAGGCAAGTCCACTTCACCATTGATGCCCTGCAATACAATTTTGAAAACCTTCACCAGGAACTCACAGCCACCCTTCCTGACCCAATCCTGGATAGAGTTATTCAGCTTGGCAATAAAGTACAGCTGGCCCAGCATCACAAGACAAAGGAGAGGCAAACTAAGAAATTTGACATTCTTCTTTCTCGCAGCAAGCAGAAACAAGGAACTGGAGAAACCGCTGGGAGGAACAACAACAACAGGACCACAGAGGACAAAAAGAACATGTGGGTGAAAAATCTCTCAGACAGAGAACTTACCCAACCAGAGAGAGATGTCCTAGCCAAAGGTCTTAATTTTGCCATCACTCCCAAGCAAGTTCCGGTTGTGGAGCTCATTACAGCCACAGAATCTGCCATCCACAACAACCACCTACCTTTTGAAGAAGCAGAACAACTCCGGCTTAAAATATCTGCAGCTCTGTCCAGTGCTCAACCTCCCCCCCCCCCAACCTTACCGTCCAAGAGAGGAGAGCCCTGACAGCCCTCAGCAAAGATGAAACCATCACTATTTTACCTGCTGACAAAGGAAGATGTACTGTGGTTCTAAACACTGCAGACTACCACAATAAAATTACCTCACTTTTGGAGGATCACCATACATATGAAAAACTGAAAAGAGACCCCACCAACAATTACAAGAAAAAGGCAATAGACAGTTTGAAACAATTGGAACATGATGGCTCCATCGATAGGATTACCTACCACCGTCTGTATCCTGGAGAAGCCATCCCCTGCATCTACGGACTTCCTAAGATCCACAAGGAAGGAACACCCCTCCGACCCATAGTCAGCAGCATCAATTCGGTAACATACAACATTGCCAAACACCTCTCTACCATACTAGCACCTCTAGTTGGACACTCTGAATACCACATCCATAATTCGGAAGAATTTGTTTCCAAAGCAAAGATCCTGAAACTGGATACAGATGAAACTATGGTCTCCTTTGATGTGTCCTCCCTTTTCACCAGCATCCCCACCACTCATGCTCTATCCGCTGTCAGGAAGAGACTAGAAGAGGACAGCACCCTGGAAAGGAGAAGCCATCTCAACCCAAACCAGATCTGCCATCTTCTGGACCTGTGTCTTAACACCACTTATTTCACATACAGAGGTGACTTTTACAGACAAAAACACGGCTGTGCCATGGGTTCTCCTGTGTCACCCATTGTGGCCAATTTATACATGGAAGAAGTGGAGAAGAGAGCACTCAACACATTCCAGGGAACGGTGCCCACCCACTGGTTTAGGTATGTGGATGACACCTGGGTCAAAATCAAGGCCCAGGAAGTACAGGCCTTCACGGACCATATAAACACTATAGATGCCAACATTAGCTTCACCAGAGAAGACACCAAGGACAACAGACTGGCATTCCTAGACTGTGAAGTCCTCATTGGGACCGGTGGCAAGCTAGAAATAGGGATCTACAGGAAACCCACACACACAGATCAATACCTGATGTTTGACTCCCACCATCCACTGCAGCACAAACTAGGAGTCATCAGGACATTGTCACACAGAGCAGAAACCATCCCCACCTCCATGGATTCCAAAAAGAATGAACAGCAGCATCTGAGAACAGCTCTGCAGGCCTGTGGATATCCAAATTGGGCCTTCACTAAATCTAAGTCTACCAGACCTAAAACAGCGACAGATAGGGCTGAGACTCAGAGTAAACGGAAGAACCTGGTCATTCCTTACATGGCTGGCGTGTCTGAAAAGATAAAACGGATATTTGGCAAACACCACATACCTGTATATTTCAAACCCACCAACACACTGAGACAGAGGCTTGTACACCCCAAAGATCAAACTCCAAAACACAAGGAAAGCAATGTAGTGTATGCAATCCAGTGCAGTGAGGAGTGCTCTGAACTCTACATTGGAGAAACCAAACAACCGTTGTACAGGAGGATGGCCCAACACAGGAGAAGTAACACCACAGGACCAGAGTCAGCAGTTTATCTTCATCTAAAGGAAAAAGGACACTCATTTGAGGACATTAATGTTCACATTTTAGACAGAGAAGATAGGTGGTTTGAGAGAGGGGTCAAGGAATCCATTCATGCCAACTTGGAAAATCCTTCCTTGAATAGAGGTGGGGGCCTCAGGCATAACCTTTCCCCTATCTTCCTTCCTGCTTTGTCTTCTGTGCCTAGGAAGATTAAGACCATTTCGCAAGCTCAACAGCAGCAGGGTAATCTTAACGATCCTCCTTTAGATGATAAAGGGACTTAGAAACAAACATCTCAAAAATAACCATGACCTAGCCCCAGGTGCAAGGTCACACAGCCAGCCTAGAAACATATTTAAGGATTCCCTTACTAACTTTACTCAGACTGAAGAAGCTCCTTGGATAAGGAGTGAAACGTTTCCACTAAGAAAATAGAAATCCAGTTGACATGATTCAAGCTACAGACAATTCCACCTGGATGACTGAGAACCTTCATAGACACCCCCTGTAAACACAGTGATGAGGAAAGAGCTCTGACTGGGACATGGTACACTGTTGAATTGAACGTAGCTTTAGAAAAAGGTTACAGAATTGTTGAAATCTATGAGATCTGGCATTTTGAAAGAACATCAAATGAGCTATTTTCAGGTTATATGAACACGCATCTCAGACAAAAGCAGGAAGCCAGTGGTTACCCTGACTGGTGCAAAACAGAACAGGATAAAGAACAATATATTCGAGATTATGAAAAGATGGAAGGTGTCCGCTTACGACGTGAGCATATTGAAGTAAATCCTGCTAAAAGGCAGATTGCCAAACTCTTTTTAAACTCGCTGTGGGGAAAGTTTGGCCAGAGCACCAATCACCTGACCACATCCGTGGTGACAAATCCTGAGGACTTATTCAAATATCTCTTTGTGCCCTATTACGATGTTTCCTCGTGTGAGTTTGTAGATACAGAGACAGCCGTTGTGACGTGGAAAACAGCCAAGAACCACCCCACCAAATCCACATGCACTAATGTATTCATTGCCAGTTTTACAACGGCTTATGCACGGCTAGAATTATACAAGCTACTGGATGGGCTGGGCGATAGGTGCCTGTACCATGACACCGATTCGGTCATTTTTGTAAGTAGAGAAGGGGCGTGGACACCTCCTTTGGGTGATTATTTAGGACAGCTGACAAGTGAGATTCCACCAAACACCACGATAACAGAGTTTGTTGCGGCCGGTCCCAAAACGTATGCTTATGCCTTGTCCAACGGTGAAGCAGTGCTAAAGGTGAAGGGAATCACGCTAAACTGTGCTAATTGCGATAAGGTTAATTTTGACAGCTTGAAAGATTTGGTAGATGATTATTGCCTGTCTGGTGCAGAGAGAAAAAAAGAGATCAGGGTAGAACAGTTGGGGATTGTTAGGGTTAAGAAACAGTGGACCCTGGAAACGCGGGTCCTCCGAAAAACTCTAAAAGTAGTGTATAATAAAAGGTTATTAAAGAGTGAGGATTACTGTACGCTGCCTTACGGGTATTAAGGATGATGGAAAATATTGTACAGTTTGTACACCCTTTCTCCTGTATTATAAGTGGACCGTCCAATTCTGGCAAATCTTTTTTTATCAAACAAATGTTAGAACATGGCGACACTTTCGCTTCCGGGTGCTGGACTGAGTGGAGCGAAGAGCTGATAGCTCCGCGGTTTTCTGTCTGCGGCGAGAAAATCGCTGAAAAATCACCCTCGAAGAGAGGGTGGGCAGAAGATTTATCACAAGGGTCGTCGAACCTGCTGCTCTATCCTGACCCCTGTATACCCACTACAGGGGAAGAGAGATTTGAGTGGTAACAGACGACTGGAACTAACATGAAAGCTCTGCAGAAACCGTGAAACTAAATAAGTTAAGTAGCTCCTCATCCAGCCTTTTAGTTGCACTTTTTTTTTTTAATATTACTGGATTTATTAAGCACTAGGATTTATTTCTGGACTGTGATTTATAGATGCTGGTGTTTTATTTTTCTTTCTTGTCAGAGGAGTGTTTGAACGGTGGGTTTGGAAAGATAATTGACTCTGCCTGGAGTGAGCTGAGTGACTTTCTCTTTTGATTCTAAATATTTCTACTCTTGGTTTGCTTTCATCCTTATTGCAATTATAAGTATTTTTTTTTCCTTTGGGGACTAATTTGTCTGGATTTAAAGTTTTTATGGATAAATGAATTACTGATTTGATATTCTTTCTTCTACCTGTTTGGGATTTTTATTATGAAAGAACTCTTTTTGCTTTTCTCCATAAGTGTTTGAATATTTTTTGAATTATATAAGTCACTTTATAGAATTTTTATGAATGCCTTGGACTCCTTCTGTATATAAATTAGACGACTTATTCATGGTTGGACTGTGTGGATATAAGCTGCCGTGAGAAACCTTGGGATTGTTTATCTTTTTTGTTATTATTTTGACTACAATAAAACCTCTCTGTTCTTTTTTTATCTTTTATTTACTTGCTCTTACGCTTGGACATACAATTTTAATGGACTAGATTTTTTGCTATTCTGATAATTACATTTAAAGGACTATTTTTATTTTTAAAAGTTTTTTTATCCTCCTATTATTAAAGGGGGAGAAGAAGAGAGGTTCTTTGTCTTTGTCTTCCCCCTCTCCTCTCCTTTTTTTTTTTTTTCCTTTTTTTTTCCTTCTTGCCTTTTCTCTCTTACAGGGAAATTATCTACATTATGACAATCATGGCATTAACACCTGGAGCGTCGGTGGAGCCTCTTCAGTCAGAGATGAGAAAACTTCTGGAAGTGATGACATCATTTAATAAAGAAATGAGAGAGAAGGAGTGCATTTTGAGACGGAGACAAGTTCCAGAACAGTTGAATGAAGATGTAGGAGAAAGGACTGTTTCTATATTAGATAAACCCTTGGAGATAAAAAAACAAGACCTAGATTTGGAAATAGATAAAATTTTTAGAGAACAGAAAGTGTTTAAAGAACAAAAGTTAAGGATAATTTTTACTTTAAAAGTTAAAACATTTTTAGAGAAATATAAGACAGACATGAGGGAGGCACCAGGAGAACGTAAGAAGCATTTCATAGAATAGAATAGAAGTAAAGGATAGAGATAAATGGCTGACCTATAAGGACTTTTTATTGTTAAAATTGATGGATTGGCAGAAAAGGATAAATTGACACGTTTATTAAAAGAAAATTCAATTATTACTCTTTTAAAGATTAGAAACTATTAATAGACTATTTGGAAAATGTTGGAGGGGCAGAGCTTATAAGAGGATTTGAAGATTAAATTATATATAAATTGATATATTAGATAAGAAATGTTTTTTAATGTGATTTACAGATTTAGTATGTAAGATGCATTTTATAGAATAGAATAGAAGTAAGGAATAGAGATAAATGGTTGATATATAAGGACTTTTTATTATTAGAATTGATGGATTGACAGAAAATGAGAGATTGATATGTTTATTAAAAGAAAATTTAAACTATTATTTTTTTAAGAGTAGAAACTAATAATGGACTATTTGGAAAATACTGGAGGGGCAAAGTCTATATGAGGATTTGAAGATTAAATCATATATAAACTGATATATTAGACAAGAAATGTTTTTTTAATGTCATGTATAGACCTAGCATGTATGACAAATTTTGTAAAGTATTGTGACCAGAGATTAATCGGAAGCTGACTACTTTCTATGTTTCATCTTTTTTCTTTTTTTTCTTTGCTTTACTACACCTTTTTTTCTTCTTTCTTTGATTTGTATTTCTGTTTTTCTTTCCGTTTCCAACTTTTAACTATGTATATTCAAAACCCAATAAAATATTTTTTAAAAAAAAAACAAATGTTAGAACATGGCAATGTTGTGTTGTCTCAAATGCCTCAAAATATTGTATGGTTTTATAGCTGCTGGCAACCTCTGTACAAAGAACTGCTTAATAAATTCCCTTATATTAAGTTTATGGAGGGCCTCCCGTCTTCCTTTGAAGATGATGATTTGTTTCCGCCAAACCAAACCAATTTAGCTGTGGTAGACGACCTCATGGCTTCAGCCGGTGACAGCGATCAAATAGAGAAGGCTTTTACACAGTACGTTCACCACAGAAACCTCAGCATTATTCTCATACTTCAAAACCTGTTTTTTCAAGGTAAGAAAATGAGAACAATAGCTCTGAATTCCAAATATTTGGTTTTATTCCGCAGCCCCCGTGATCAGATGCAAATTGTCACACTGGCCAGGCAGATGTACCCCACTAACACACAGTATTTTTTAGAAGTATTCCAAGACGCCACTCGCAAACCACACGGGTACCTTTTGGTAGATTTGGCAGCCTCCACTCCAGAATCCTACAGGTTGAGAACAGGCCTCTTCCCGCCTGATTGGCCTGCTGTTTATACAATGAAAAAGAAGTGTAAAAAGCAGTAGCCCTGTTACCTTAGCCCTAGTTCATTCAAGATGTCAGAGAGGTTACGCAGAAATTGGGGTCTTTTAAAAATCTTAGTGAAGGCCAGACCAAGACAGAGAAAAGCCATCTTATGTAGCGCTAATAATGACCTGGTGGGGGCAATAGCCGAAATAGCTCTAAACACACTAAAAGGAAACCTTCCTCTGAAACCTTCACAATTCCGGACTCTAAAGAGAAAGAAAGGCGTCATTAAAAAGTTGAGTGATAGAAAGGTCTCCCTCAAAAAGAAGAAGCAGATCATACTTCAGTCGGGTGGTTTTATCGGACCCTTACTAGGGGTAGCTATTCCACTGTTGACTAGCCTGTTAGCAGGATAAACCATGGACCATGCCGAGAAAATGTATCTGGTGTCGCGTCATCAAATGGAGCAATTGCAGGGCAGGCCGCCTACTATGGGGACTACAGCCACTAACCGGTTGGATGATGAGATGCGTACCATTCTTCAGAGAGCTGATTTGTGTGAGGATGACAAGATTAAGCTCTACAATTCCGCACTGCAGAGGTTTCTAAGGTTGACCAGGCAAAATGAGTCTGAAAAGGACAGACTGAATCTCATTTACCCTTCGGAAGAGCCTCGGACACTTCCAGCATTGCCGGAACAGTCGTCACAGCCATCTCTGCAGGACACAGCAATGGATGAGATCCTAAGGGGCGTGAGCTCCCGTTACAGGAAAAATGCTGAACTTTTGCTGAACAAAATGAAACAGCATCAGGATGTCTCAACCTGGGATGCTCGCGGTACCTTTTTATACAAAGGTGTCCCTGTTCCTGGTACTAATATTTTAGACTTGGTGAAAGGTGCCTCGCAATACCAGGCACTTACTGAGAAGCGGAAACCTAAAGGCTGGGATGAATTTATGAATGCTATGGCTGAGGTGAATGTCCCTACCTCCGTGATGGGGTCTACAGCCGTTAAGGACCAGCTAGAAAAGCTGAAAGAGTCTGTGGCTCTTAAGGATGAAATTGCTACCAGTCCTGACTCTGTTATGGCCGTCCCTTTTGGGGCTGAGAAGCCTCTGTTTACCGGCACCTCCTCTAGCCCTTGGACATTAAATCCTAGAAGTAGGCTCGGGCTCGGTGACTGGCTCAATTTGTAAAATGAATAAAAACACAGTGAAACAAAGTAAAAACGTTTTAAGTCTTTTTCTTTATTTTACAGTAAGGTAGACATGTCTGCATGCACTGGTGACGGTTACAGGTTCCAAGCCCCCTCCCCACCTTTATAGTTTTTACAAACAGCTTTACCATTTGATCATTTTTAACATTGTCATCAGAGTACATCTTTAAAATATTTTCATAGCCCACGCCTTTAGTCCTGTTCAGTAGAAAAAACACACAGTGTTGCCCACAGGTCACAGCACTGGGGTGTTGCAATTGACGTTGGTGAAATGTGTACTTCTCAGCTTGCCGCTCTAAAAACTTCACTATGGATCCAGGAAAGTCAGGGCTATCTGGCGGTCTTCCATAAGAATCAAAAAATTCGCCATATCCGGGAGATGGGAAGTAGAGAGCCAGCCAGTGTTCACCAGGCAGAGTTTGAGGGTGGGTGTTTACAATTAATCCAAAAGGTCTTTTGGTGATTTGTCTCCGGGGTAGCAGATCACAAGGGTAGACCCCTAGAAAACCAGTATTTCCAGAGAACAAACGAAGGAGCTGTAGCGTGTCCATGCTCACATATAATCATAAAGCACGTTCCTTGTATGACTTATTTCAATAAGGTTTTCAAAGATTGCATAGAGAATCATGTTGACGGTGTTGGGGAGGGGTTGAGCAAATCTAATTTCGGCTCTGAGGTTACCGTTCCTGATCAAAGAATAGTGCTCAGAGCACCCCTGATCAGGACTCAAGTCAAAACAATACAAAGTATACCCTTGTTTAAACTCTTCCCGGCAGATTAACAGAGGCCTGTCTTTCATGCCTTTCCCTGTTGCTTGTACCATCTGCATGTACTCTCTCACAAAAAGATCATGCTCATAATCAGGCTGTAGAGGCTTTGCGGGGATCTGCTCGCCATCACAATGCAGGGCGCAAAAATTGACATTGCAGTGCTGAAAATTGAACGGGTTTCTTTCATAATCCCCGCTAAAAGATGCATTGTCCACAAACCCTATCACTAATTGTTTAGGTAGCTGTCCCAGAAATAGGTTTTCCTGATTACACACAAGGCTGCCTGCAGGAATGCTGTAAACCTTCATCCCCACACGATCAATGGGGTATTTCGCATTGGAGGTTAGCAAGGCTTCTGCATGACCCAGGAGCACTGCTGCTGATACTTTTACACGTTTTACAAAGAGAGATGCCGACAGGAGCTGTACTTTGTAATTCTCATTGCCGTCCTTCATCAGACAAAATTCATTTCTGCTTCTTGTGAGTTTGACTTTCACATCGACCCCGTTAATTAGCAGCTTGTCTTGAAAAAACAGATCGCTATGCAGAGGCCCAAGCAGGTCCCATTTACGACTACCGGCCGTGTGTCTTGCTCTTGTTCTGAAACCGGAGTTGCCTGCAGCTGTCAGCAGGGTACTCTCCATGAGCTCCGAATCATCTTTGTAAAACCCGCCAGCTGTAAATTGGGTTCCCAACGCATCACCACCAAAGTTCAGAATCAGTTCAATCATGGCACGATAAGAATAGCAATGATGGCTCTGTGTAATGAGCCGATCTCCCAAGGTAACATCCAGCTGGTTAAACAACGATGCTATGGGGTAGTTGGTCAGGGCCACCCTTGCGCCATCATCGATATCCGTGCCGTCGGATTTCACAATCTTGCAACTCACATACAACAGGGTGTTGTTTAAATCCATGTAATGCTCACCGTGCCCCGTGATAAAAAATTCCAAGGGCGCATTGGGTGATAGAGCGGATAAAGGAGGGATCTCAACATATGTGCTGTTTTCAATACTGGTCTGTGTAGGAGCCAGTTGAAAAAGATCCAGTTCTGATTTAACACATTCCTCTGAAGCAGAATGAATAAATGACATATTGTATTAGAATATGTCTTGCTTGTCACAGGGCTTCCTCTTCTGTGCACGTCTCCTCTTGGTATGACGGGGCTTTTTCACAAGTCTTCTCTTTTTAAACGGTATAGGCGGTCCCAATGCGTGATTCTTCCTGGCTACGAACATCCCCGATCCCTCCTGCCCCCTCTCAACAATACGGGATACAAGATGCCCCGCAACATCTCTGGCAATATTTTTGGCAGCAGATTTCACATGCGGCTTAATGATTTCTAATCCTCGCCTCAAAAAAGGCATTGCTTTTCGAAAAAGCCCACGGAACAGCCCCCCTAGCCCTGTCCCGTACATAATGGGAGCTCCTTGGAAGCCTGCAAGGCCACCACCGGCTTGGGCCCTGTAGTAAGCCACGTAGTCATGAGGGCTCCCGTGCTCCTTGATTACAACCATCCTTCACTTTTCTGAGGCCTAAAATGAAGCTTGACAATCACATTCCCGTGATAAAAACGCACATTTTCGTCCTGGTCTGTTTTGATTTCTATGGTAATGGTATCGATGTGATGCTTGCTGACCGGTATATAATGTGGGCGGTCATAGGTCCTGGTGATGAAATCATTGTCTTGCCCCCGCGCCGGCACACAGCGCAATAAAGGCACATAGAAGTCACCCACTATCTGGGGCTCTACAATGTCTGTGTAAACATATAAGGTGCTGAATACCGGGAACATGCCTAACAGTTGTCCAAGTTCTCCGTTAACTAGAATGGTATGTGGTTCATCTCCTCTAAGATTAATTTTTCGAGCCACCGAATCATACTGCAGGGTTGTCTTAGGTCCATCCTTGGCATTTGATATAAGCCTATTCATATTATCTAACAGTTGTCGGATGCCGGTATAGTACCCACTTCTCAAAGAAAATTGCCATCTCTTTCTCTCGTTAGCAATTTCAAAATTTCCAGGAGAAGTTAATGTGTGCCAACTATGTGGGTACTGTATCTCTGCTAGCCCTACTTCCCATGACCCTGGAAGATCCAACGATCTCGCTAATTGAATAGTAAAATTAGAATTTCTGTTTTGCGGGAAAATTGCTGCTGATGCATTGCTGGGGAGGGTGATGTAAAATCCTGCCATATCAAAGATGTTGTACTTCAGTCTCCTTAACCCAACTGTTGAACTTCTCTGGCCACCCTGTCCATTTGACTAGAAACTCTCTGTGTCTCCCCCGCCCTCTTTTTCGGATAACTTTCTCTATTCTGTATACACGCTGTTGGTCAGCAGGAACCTTTTGGACCTCCTCAGAGTAAAAAGACCCCTTTACAGGGTCACCCATGTAATCATTTAATCTATACACCACTCTTTCCCCCCTTGTCCCCAGTTCTTTGATGATGAATATTTCATCCGTATAGGTTTGCTGATAGCCCTTTTCAAACTTACCCTTCAGTCTGGATACCCTAACATGATCTCCCACCTTAAGACATTTTTCCTTTCTTTTACTTTTTAAAGCTTCCCCATACAGCCTCATCCACACCTCCCTTTCGTTAGACAAATTTACGGTGTTAGGAGCAGTCCCGATGCTACGGTGATAAGTGCTATTGTACCCCTGAAGAATATCTTGCAAAATGTCTACATACCGATGGGTATTTCTGGCTGTGAAATATCTCCAGAGTTTGTTTTTTAGGGTTCTATTAAACCTCTCTATAACGGCTGCTTTAGTTTCACTATGAGTGACAAAATGATGAATGCCATAACGTGCTAAAAGTTTCTTCAGTGGAATATTCAAGAACTCTTTACCGGCATCTGTCTGTATTTTTCGGGGTGCGCGCCCTGCTTCAAAGATATTCTGGAAGGCGGTTGTGACTTCCCTCCCCGATTTATCAGATAAAGGGGAGGCCCAGGCATATTTAGATAACACATCGATAACTGTTAAGATGTACTTTTTTCCATGGTTCTCCTTAGAAAATTTGGAGACATCGATGAGGTCGGCCTGCCATTGATGATCTAAGCCGGACACCACTGTTTTATTTCTAGGAAAATTAATTCTTGCAGGCTTATGAAGCGTATAAGCATCTTGCTCTGACAGCCATGTCTTGACTTGCTTCATGGACAGGTTTTTATCATGTTTTCTACCCTCCTGAAATAGGGTATTCACACCTCCATAACTCCCTACACAGCCAGGTGTATAATAAATGCGCCTTAGAAGCTTTTCATGCGTCATTATACTGAAATACCGTTGACAAATGTTCGCGTGTTGCCTTTAACACATGCTTTTATTGGTAATACAGAGTTCAGAGGAGCATGGCTCCGCCATCAGAAAAATACCCCCTCATCATCACTTTCAGCATCAGAAGATAAAGTGTCATAACACGCTATTTTACAATATGATGCCCTTTCTGACCCGTCTATACCCCACAAATCATGTCCCCAGTCGCAAGCAAGCCAGTCTTTACATATATTGCAGCTCTTTAACTCACAGGACAGATAGCTTGGTCTCTGGGATAGATTGGAATCCTGGTTATATTCTAGATCAGAAAAATCTTCAGAAGCTTTGTGACCGCGGCAATTAACACTGGAATATAAAATTGGGGTATCTTGAAGTGCTTGCTGGCTAGGTGGTGTTAATTCGGAGACTGCAAAATATAAAACATATCCTGTTAGTATGCTACCGGCTCCAGCAGCATTTACATAATGATAAATAAAAATAGTTACTTACCCTCTCCGTGTCCTTTGAGAGGGTCTAAAGATGATCTGTTCACCGTTTCACAAACCGCTTCGTAAGTATTACAGGATGTGTCCACTGTTTTCCCCTGTTCCTCATTGCTAAATTTACAGCACTGCTTACTACACCCGTACAACACCGGTCTGAAGAATTCATTTTCTTTATCAAATCCCCGACAGCAGCTTCTGCTGCATTGTGCCAGCAACGGTCTTGAGTTGCTCCTTGTGTTGGTAGGGGTGTCCAACGAGGTAAATAGGCTTGCGGAACCTTCATTAAACACTTCTTTGGAATCTGAGGCAGCCATATTATTTTCAACCCCGGCTAGGTTTAAACCGATAGCTGTTCAGGTCTGTGTGCACAAGCTCGCCTGCCCCCTGCGAAGACACGTCATCGAGCCTTGCGCGTGCCCTGAATCGCTGGGCCTTGACATGCCCGGGCATGTTCTGAACAAGGCCTAACCCCCTTTTTACTAGCAGACACAAACATGCACGCCCCTAATCGCCGGGCCTTGACATGCCCGGGCATGCCACGACCGGATACTTGCCGCCTGCCCGCTTGCCGCTTGCGAGTACTTAAATTCCTGTTAATATTCCTTGTCTTTTGCTGTAGGGGTGGAATAAATTTTATTAAGGCCTTTCTTGAAACGCTTACGTGTACGTGTGGCTTTGAGGGTACCTCTGGCAAAATATGTGTCTTCAGATTTTTACAAAGGTAAAAGCTGGGGGCTAGGTCAAATGCAGGCTGTGGCTGCCTTTTAGGGGCTCCTTTTTCCAGCATTCGAGGCGCTGATTTTTAAAACATCACAAAAAATTAAAAGCATCATCAGGCTATTATTTTTTATTTCACAAAGTAGGATATGTTTCCCAAAAATAAAGCTCAGCCTAGGTCAAATGCAGGCTGTGGCTGCCTTTTAGGGGCTCCTTTTCCCAGCATTCGAGGCGCTGATTTTTAAAACATCACAAAAAAATTAAAAGCATCATCAGGCTATTATTTTTTATTTCACAAAGTAGGATATGTTTCCCAAAAATAAAGCTCAGCCTAGGTCAAATGCAGGCTGTGGCTGCCTTTTAGGGGCTCCTTTTTCCAGCATTCGAGGCGCTGATTTTTAAAACATCACAAAAAATTAAAAGCATCATCAGGCTATTATTTTTTATTTCACAAAGTAGGATATGTTTCCCAAAAATAAAGCTCAGCCTAGGCCTCTGTTAATGATTCACATTACTTAGGTGTTTTAAATGTATTTATTTTTTATTTTGGATGTCCCATAGAATTAGGCTAGGGGTTAATCTAATCACTTTCTTGATGGGTGCCAGGTTCGACACGCCTTATCTGATTAGGGTTACTCATGCTTTTCTTGATGGGATTAGGCCCTCACGTCATATCCGGCTAGGGTTACGACCTTGTGACCCCTTCACCATGTGGGGGGGGAGGATTATGCACATCACATCCGGGGAGGAGGGCTATGCACGTCATATCCGGAGGGTGGGGGCTGGGTACGTCACTTCCCCTTGGGGTCATGACCTGGTGACGTCAGCACCACGTGGGTTTGTTTACTTTGATGACGTCACTGATCAAAAGTGCTGATAAGTTCCATTAAAAAACGGTATGTACTATATCTACTGACCTCAAATGAAAGGCTCAGACTCTGCACCATTTACTGGAACCCAGAAATACTGACTGGCATACCTAGAACAGCTGGAAATTATTTTTAACAATCACTGCATGTAATGATTAGTAACAGAAGAAAAGAAGGGGAGTGCTTGTCTCAGAAGGGAAGTTCTTTTAAAAACTGTAATAAGAAGTAAGGATTACTTACTTAAAAACTGTAACTACGTCTTAAAGTGCATTGATTTTTAATCTTGCGTCATCCTAGATTATGTAAACAGCTGAGTGAATAGTAGTTATTGCAAAGCTTGCCAGTGAACCAATAAACAAATGTCCATTGTCAACTGAATTTTTTATCCTGATGCAAACCAGTGATCCATCTAATCCATATCTTTCTTTCTAAATAATTGAAGTGAAGCATACCTATTCCATCTGCCTGTGTTCTGAGGCTGAACTATACACTTCAGTTGGATGGGGAACATCTTTTGCGGTTCATCATCTCTACACCAAGTCACACCTGAAATTCTGAGAGTCTCAACACACTTGCAGGACACAACATTGGAAAAGACACCTGCATTATTTGGTATTAACCTTGTCAAGTTCAAAAGGGTTAAAGTATGTCATGGGGAAAAACAGAGGATTTTTTTTTAAGCTCTTGCTTTTAGGGTTGTTTTCTGGATTTGTTTTTGTTTTTGGTAGGATTATCTTTGGTTGTTCCTGCTCTTCAACTGCTTTGGAAACTAATTGGGTCTCTTGGCACCCAGCTCAGTGCAGCTTTCCTGTCTTCTAGCTCATTATCAATTCTGCAGGTGCTTTTTAAAGACCATTCAAGCGTTCAAGGTCGAAGCCACCTGGGAAGACCCATTGTCCATGGGGGAGGCGGAATGCCTTATCCCCCCCTGACACTCCGGGGAACATTTCGAACTTGCTAGGAAGGCAAATCGTTCAATATTTTTTGGTAATGGAACCCCCTCCTAAGTTCCTCTGCCTACGTAACATTGGACATCAGACCTGGGTACGTACAGCAAGTTCAGTCTGTTTACTGAGTTAACCCATTTTCTGTGTTCACACAGTATATTGAGCCATAAACTAACCTATTGGTTAGCGTTGCACCACACACTAAACTAACAAACCAAACGTAGCAGGAAAGGTGAATGTCTGTAAGAAACACTAGCACCAGTCTGCTAGACTTTCCCTGGGCTCTCTAACATCCTGCCTCCTGCACCTCAATCCAGGGGGTAACTGGGTACAGCCAATCCCCTAGTTAAGTCATTACAGTGGTACCACCTGGGGAGATGCTCTCACTCACCTTGAATCTGGATGGGGCAGACAAGATAACCCAATCTCCAGGAATGTATATATTTATTTCCCTTTGAACTAGAGTTACAAGGCCCAAATAATCCTGATGGATGTAATGCTGGTACCAAGCCAAACATGGGTAATTAAAAAATAAATACCTTTTATTTTAATAGACAACAAAGTAAGGGTTTGAGAAAGTTAGCTACACCACCTTACAGGAGGCTGAAATCTACACAGCAGAGCTAGCAATTCTTAACAGACTGGGAATAAATAAAGGAAGGGATGTGGGGGGTGGGTGGGAGGTGTCAGGCTGCGCAGCTAACCAAAGCAGCATTGAAAATAAATATAATATCCCTGACACATCCCCCTAAACTTTCCCTGCCAACTTTAACCTACTGGTTCCAGTTCTCCCAGAACATTGGGGGCAGAGGGTCTGAGTTCTAGGCCCAGTGAGGCAAAATCTGATTCTTAACATCCTTGTTCTTAAGGATCTCCAGCCAAGGCTGCCTAGGAATAAACAAACTATTTTCCTCCCCCCCCCCCCCCAACTCAGTTCCATGTGGCCCCTGCCTGCAATGGAAGACAACACAGGCTTTGATACTGAAAAGTTACCAGCTACTCTGCAAAGCTCTAAATCTACTACCCCAAGCTTAATACCACCCAAACTCAGCATGTTCTGTAACTGCAGCCCCCAGATCTTTAACTGACCTGGTTAGGCATGCTGTGTGACCTCAGCCAAGAGGTCTCTTTAGATGAGATAAAGCTTACTTCTGTCAAAATGCTTCTGCCACTTATCTCTGGGAAGTCCACCGAACACAAGTTCACAATCCTGTACCTTCCTTGACATTTTGTGGCATATGTCCTCTGAAATTTTACTGGTTTTTTATGTAACTTTTTTTTTCTAATTATGTTCATTTCACAAGTATGTTCTCATGCACTTGTGATGTACTACTGCTTTCTTTATCATTCTTTGGTGCCTACAGAATGCTTTGTGTAAGCATTGTATAAATACATGCAGAAGCATATTCTTTGATAGACCATTCTTCATTCTTTATCCAAGGAAAAATACCAACTGCACATCAGACACATTTTTATATTCTAACCTACTAATTTCCTGGAATTTTTATTTTACATTGGAGGAAGATATCTAATTGTCCAAGTGGAAATCCTTTTGAGAGGGAATTAAACACTTCTAAACTTTTCCCCGGAATCATGCTTGTTCTCCCCATAATGCACACATGAATAAAATTCATTTTTTAATGTAAACTTTTATTCTAATGACGGTGTCCTAAGGAGAGTATAACAGCAGCTTTAATTCCACAGTTTTGCCTGTGGACTCCTGCAGGCCCATTAGCCAGAGTGATGCCAAACAGGTGACGAACACTGTTGAGAGAATGGAGCTATATCAACCTCCAAAGATAACCTGTCTGTAATGGTAGATTCTATGCACTGCCATGTTAAAATAAAAAACAAATTTTGCGTGTTAAATGGAAACGAGGGCCACCACCGTCCTTGTGTATAGAAAAAAAGGCAGATAATAGTCCTAGTTCCCAACTTGCATGTGATTTTCCACCAAATGAAACAATTTTATATCCCTGCTCCATTTTCAGTGAACATTCATGAAGACATAGTTGGATGCTGGAGAAGGAGGTATTACATTCCCATTCACCAGAAGGAAGCCAAGAAAAAGACCAACAGAATCTTCTTGTTATACACACTGTCATGGACATTAAATAAATAGTTACATTTGAAAAGCATTACTCCTGTCTTGCTTATAACTGGACTTTCAATATAGTCTGTGGAATTCAGTTCAATAAAAATCTATAGAAACTCCCTGTTATCTTTCAAAATATGCTGACAAAATGTATTTAGGAAGGTGGTGAGTGACCCTAGACTTTTCCTCAATGAAAGTTAGATTGCCTCTGGAGATTGTTCTCATTACATATTTAGAGGGAGAGCCACTAGTATTCTTTTCCTAAAATATTTAGGATGTTGAACAGAACTTGCACTATGAGCCTAGTTAAGATCTTGAGAGTCTCCACTGCCATCTATATCAGATACTGGCGAGGGATAATGGGAGTTCAATGCATCTGAAGCCATCATCTTGGAGGCTAGATTAAGCCATAAATGTCCTAAACCAGAGCTTTCCAAACTCTGTGTCGGGACACGTTAGTGTGTCGGCTGCAGTGTCTGGGTGTGTCGCGGCTGCTGCTGCCTCCGAGCCCTGCCAGGATTCTGTGCAGGTCCTAGTGCCTGCCTTGTGCCTTGCTGCCTCCAAACCTGCTGTGATTCCGCGCAGGTCCTAGTGCCTGCCTTGTGCCCTGCTGTAAGAATGTGTCGAGAAATGATGCATGTCTAAAAAGTGTGTCACCAACATGAAAAGTTTGGAAAGCTCTGTCCTAAATGGATAATGGCAGCTGTCCATGGTACTGAAATCATTCTCTCAATATGTGCACTGTTCTTATTCAGGGTTCCTGCCTGCTAAGCCAAAACCTCTTACAGATCACTCTATTCTACCTGGCCTTTCATTTGCGCTTCCAAGAGAGATTTACAAAGCCATGTATTCTCGTTTTTTTATTAGGTTGTTTTTTTCATGTCTTCTTATATGTTTTGTTTTTGAAGAATTTTTGAATTAGAAGGATGAATACTCTCCCTTGGAAGACAGGCAATGCTGTTTTGGTTGAATACAGCTAACACTGCTAAAAGGTTTTTTGCAATCTGGAAAGCTAACTTTCTCCTCTGCAAATGAAACTGGTTTGATATCAAATTTTCCTCACAACAATGTACTTTATACTCTTATCATAGTAACAGCTCTGTCCAACCTATTTTCAGACAAATAGAGCCCCTTGTTCTATGTTGAAGTGGTGTTTTCCTCAATGGAGTCCTTAATTACAACTAGCTGCTCCTTCTGTCTAACCTTCTGTTCTGTAAGCCATCTGTCACTTTGATTAATGTTCAAAGGAGTATTCTCTAAATTCAGTTCTAATGATCTAAGTTCAACCTCTCTTTTATAGATAGATCACAATACAGTGTGGGTATCTTTGACAAGCACCATGATTGATGGTATTAAGGGCCTGTATCTGTAGAGCAATGGTGGGCATATCTATGGTGGCTGAGGATCACTCTTAACATTTGGAAGGTATCTGAGGTCAAAGTGGTGATGCCAGGGGATAAAGGTTTGGTTTTCCAAAATTTTGGAAGGAGTTTTGATTAAAAAAAAAACTATGTTCAGGTAATGTAATGGTATGTGAGAAAGACCTTGAGAAATGGGGTGAAGAGATGCTGCCTAGGGAATGGTCAGATAAGAGCGGACATAGTCCACAGCTGCATAGTGTGTAGAGAAAGAGGCTCAGAAGGGACCCTCCCTAACTTCTCAGGGTGTAAAGGAGATGGCAGGAGAATTGTACTTTCAGACTTGCAAAATTCTGTTAATGTAGCCTTACAATAAAGTAGAATTAGCTCATCTGGTCGTGTTTCCTGTCTGGTCTACCTGGGAAGGCTCACAGGTAATGCTAGGTTTCATGTGCTTTCCTGCCTCCCAGTAGCAAAACCACATAGGCAGTTTTGGGCAATTATTAATCAAGGAGGGTTCCAAATGCTGCGCAGATGGGATCAAGGAACTATGGATTGCCCAGCCATGCCCTAGAGAAAAGAGATTACTTTTGTCCAGAGTTGAAGATAATTATAATATAAGCTTAAGAACTTGAAGAATTTGAAATAAACAGCAAAAAGCTAAATAAGATTTTGATCTAAGAAAGTTATAAATTATTATTATTTTATTATTATTTATTAAATTTCTATGACCGCCCATCTCCCCCTCAAGGAGGGACTCTGGGCGGTTTACAACCAAACTACATCATTAAAATACAAGAAATATAACAATAACAATATAAATACAATAAAAATATAAATACAATAAAATCCAAGTGGCAGATGGTTCTTACAGTGATGCTGAAAATATTTAAAATATTTAAGGCGGCTCTAAGAAATCAGCCATCCCCAAGCATGACCATTTTCATCCTTGCCCCAGGCGAGATCACAGAGCCAAGTTTTTAATTTTTTCCTGAAGTCCAGGAGTGAAGGGGCCTGTCTTATCTCTGTGGGGAAGTCTGTAGCTTGAATCATGTCAAATGGATTTCTATTTTCTTAGTGGAAACGTTTCACTCCTTATCCAAGGAGCTTCTTCAGTCTGAGTAAAGTTAGTAAGGGAATCCTTAAATATGTTTCTAGGCTGGCTGTGTGACCTTGCACCTGGGGCTAGGTCATGGTTATTTTTGAGATGTTTGTTTCTAAATCCCTTTATCATCTAAAGGAGGATCGTTAAGATTACCCTGCTGCTGTTGAGCTTGCGAAATGGTCTTAATCTTCCTAGGCACAGAAGACAAAGCAGGAAGGAAGATAGGGGAAAGGTTATGCCTGAGGCCTATTATCTCAAAAATACCATGACCTAGCCCCAGGTGCAAGGTCACACAGCCAGCCTAGAAACATATTTAAGGATTCCCTTACTAACTTTACTCAGACTGAAGAAGCTCCTTGGATAAGGAGTGAAACGTTTCCACTAAGAAAATAGAAATCCAGTTGACATGATTCAAGCTACAGACAATTCCACCTGGATGACTGAGAACCTTCATAGACACTCTGTGGGGAAGGTGTTCCATAGGGCAGGTGCTGCTGCAGAGAAGGCCCGCCTCCGAGACCCCGCTAGATGAAATTCTTTCGTAGAGGGGGTCCGCAGCATGCCCTCTCTGCAAGATCGGATGGGGTGGGATGATGTAATGGGGATGAGGCGGTCCCAAATGGATTAAGGGTCCAGATAAATTTGGAATATTGACTTTTACTATAAGATTTTGGAATTAGCTATAAAAAATAAAGAGCTTCTTGTGGGAAACATACTTATTTTGGCTATCCTGGCTATTGTAAGTTGTAAAAAAAGATAAGTGATGATTTTAGAAACTGGATACTAGAGGGGACTAAAGATTCTAAGCAGAAGAAAAAAAAATACAAGCCTGTTCTTGATATCAGTTAATACCGGGACCTACAAAATGGCTCAAAACGTTATAAAAACAGAAATATTAAAGGAGATCTTTGAAGAATGGAGCCAGAAATTAGTAACTACATTGTCAACACTGTCAGTAATGATATCTGCTTATATGGGTAGACTATGTCTAAAAGATGTTAATGAAGGAATGACAGATGTGGAACAAATTTTATCTGACAAGACAGAAAGTACGGAAAGCGGAACTACAAATGACAGGCCAAGAGAATTATTTGGAAAAGGACGCTTTACTGGATATACTGTAGCAAACACCACCACCACCATCAACCTGGCTGAAGTTTTAAAAATTAAAATGGGAATACAAATGATAAACCAAGAGAATGACCTTGAAAACGTTATCTGTTTGTAACTTTATAAGGGGTAAAGAGTTATTAAATTTGTTCATACTTGTGATGAAGGTTGGAAGTCACTTCTTTATATATTAATTTTCTTTTTCTTTTTCCCTGCACTTTTTATTCTTTCTTTCCATTCTCTTCTCTTTCTCTAAGTTTAGTTTGTGTTAGTTCTTACTATTGTTATTAAAATTCTTAATTAAATTTATATTAAAAAAGAGAAAATATTTTCTCTTTTTATATTATATATATATTAAAAAAGAGAAGATATTACAATAATAATTAATTTTTAAAAAGCAGCAAATCTTTGACTTGCCCTATATATAAAACCTGTATATGATGCTTATATATTTAATCCAAACAGATTGCTCTTTTTATGCCGTTTTCTCAAAAACAAAATCTGAGTAGACAAGAGCCGAAGCAGAATACCTTGCTGTTAGTATTTCATTTAAGAGATTTTGCACTGGCTAAAGTAAGCGTGAGCTGTCTTGTGGAAGCAAAGGTTTTCTTAAATACTTCAAACTTATCATTCCTTTGTTATCTGAGAAACTGATTAAACAGAAAACAATTATTCATTCTCTTTCTACTCTTCATCTCCTTTGCAGCTGTCTTATGCTGAGAAACACAAGTAAAAACCTGATTTACATCAGTTCTCAGCAACAGATGACTAGGAAAAAGACAATGCATATAGCTCACACCTCTCTGTTTCCCACCCAATGCTATGTTACAATTTGCCTTCTCTCATTTCTTCGACTCTTCCCTATCCCTTGACTTTAACAGTTACCTAAGGAGACAATAAATGGACTGCTTACTTACTTATTTATAGTTGCATGCATCACAGATCAAGTGAAAACTCCCATTTTGAAGAGTTTACACATCACAGTAATTGTCTCCATGAGAATATGGAATCATCCGCCCTCCCTCCCACAGTAAATTAATCTTGTGGCAGGTTGAAGGCTAACAGGTTTACCATGGCGTAGGCTTTCAGAAATTATTGTTAACTTCATTATATGCAATAAGAGAGATCTAAAGCAACTGTGAATAATAATCAGGTATCTACTGTAGTAAGGGGCGTGGCCGCTCAGCGGGTAAGACGCCAGGCTTGTCGATCGGAAGATCGCAAGTTCGAATCCCTAGCCCTGAGTGCGGAGTGAGCTCCCGCACTCGCCCCAGCTCTTGCCAACCTAGCAATTCCAAAGCATGCAAATGCAAGTAGATGAAGAGGTACCACTTTGGTGGGTAGGTAACAGCGTTCCACGCGCGCCATGCGGCCACATGACCATGGAAGCGTCTTTGGACAACGCTGGCTCTTCGGCTAACAAACAGAGATGAGCACCGGCCCCTAGAGTCGGACACGACTGCACAACTGTGTGGGGGGAACCTTTACCTATCTACTGTAGTAAATTAGGTTATCAAATTTGGGCTGCAAAAATCTAGATCACCACTAGAAGGCACAAAGAATTAGTTTTCTGTTTCTCTTTGCTGCCATCTAGTGGTTCACCTGTTTTTTGTTTTGTATTTTTAAAATCCCAGATCTGGAACTCCAGAAGTAGGATTTAGATCATAAACCCTGCAATCTATTGCTATTGGTGCCACACATTTCTTTACAGCTTTAACACAACCATCTTTTTTACAGTCACCATTTGGAAGAAGTCGGGGTGCAAAGTGGATTTGAGGAACAGCAGATTTCAACATTTTAACTCACAATCTCTCCATCCCCACAATCTACTCTTCTCCTGAGCTGAGGACATAATTTATGTGCCAAAGAATAAAGACACATTAGTACAATAGATTTCTCATAGCCTACTATTTTGCTTCTCATTTGTATAATTCTATTTAAAACAAGTTCTTAACAACATGGTAGCAGTCACTTAGAACTGTCACGAGTTGTACCAGGGATAGTCCTAGCTGACTACCTAGGTAGTACAAGTCGAATCAGAGGAGGAAATACTTGGAAAAGGAGACTAAATTAGCAGGAGATCCAAGATCCAATGTTTCAAAGCATAATAACCAACACAGAAATAGGCTGAACACTACTAAACAGTAGTATGGGGTGCGATGGCTCAGCGGGTAAGACGCCAGGCTTGTCGATCGGAAGATGGCAAGTTTGGAAGTTCGAATCCCTAGCCCCGCGTGACGGAGTGAGCTCCCGCACGCGTCCCAGCTCTTGCCAGCCTAGCAATTCGAAAGCATGCAAATGCAAGTAGATAAATAGGTACCACTTTGGTGGGTAGGTAACAGCATTCCATGCTTGTCATGCTGGCCACATAACCATGGAAGCGTCTTCAGACAACTCTGGCTCTTCGGCTAACAAACGGAGATGAGCACCGGCACCTAGAGTCAGACACGACTGTGCAGGGGAAACCTTTACCTTTACTACTAAATAGACATTGTTTTGGCAAATATTCTCCTGAATCAGAGGTTCCATTAGATGTTCTACTCATAAGCAGGGTCTTAATCACAACTAGGCAGCCAAGAATTAAAAATAAAGCTGAATCTAAAAATATAAGTGTGAAATAAACATGACTAGAGAAGCACACAACATACTTAACAAGGTTAGATAAAGACCTGGTGCTTGCATTTATACAATATGATAAGCTTAGTGGATTTTTTTTTGGGTTGTTCTGTGTGTATTATGAACCCACATAAAGGGTTAACCTCATTAAGTGTGCTGAACATTCCTTCCAACTTCGGAATTACAGCGGAGGCATTAACTTCCATAATTAGCTTGCCGAAAGCTTTCCCCATGTATGTAAGTATGTGCCTGACTACAGAAGGAGTTTGAGAGTTTTGCATTCCTATGTTAACTCAGGTGTTATACCAAGATGCAGGCAGGCTATATACTTCAACAAGTAAGATCTAGTTGGCTATTGTATCTGCTCTTTCTTTCTCTCTCCCATGCCCTTGCTTGAAAATGCTGTTCCTTCTTGTCAATAATGAGGAAAAGTGAGGTAAACTGGAAAATTGGGAGGAACTCTTTGGACGTAGGAGGGCTAGTTTGTGTAGTGGAGTCCTTGGTGCTCTCTGAGCCTTGTTGTCTCGCAGATGTTTCATTGTCAGACTAGGCAACATCTTCAGTGCGAAAAGGGAGTGAGACTTGCTCTCTGTTTATATACCATGGCTTGTCCTGCTTGTGTTGGTGGGGGTGTTGTTCTCTCCTTGGTAGTTCCTTGATTGGGCTGTTGTTTGCTGCTTGGTTGATTGACTGAGTTAATAGTTCCTTGATTAGGGTATATTGTGCTGTTTGATTGTTCCTCTGGTGATAATCCTGGTGTTAATCTTTGCATATCTGGGTATTGATTGCTGGCAAGGAGGTGTTCTGGTCTTTTAGCTTTTCTATTGTCTCTTACGAATGGTATGTAAATGTTGTTTATCTCCATGTGTCTGTTTATGGCTGCTTTGTCTGAGTGCCAAGCTTCCAGTTTGTGTAGTGATTAAAGGCACTGGACTAGCAGTCAGGAGACTGGGTTCTAGACCTGCCATAGTCATGAAGCCAGCTGGATGACTTTGGGCCCATCACACTCTCTCAGCCTTAGGAAGAAGGCAATGACAAACCACTTCTGAAAATGCTGCCAAGAAAATTGCATGGGCTTGTTCATCTGATTACCAGGAATCAAGATAAACTCAAAGGCAACAAACAAACAAACAAACAAACAAGACAGGCAGGCAGGCAGGCAGTAAAGGCGTAAGACAAAATCTGCTGCCTGTGTGGTAGGTACGTTTACTTCTGTTTTTAATTTTTTTTTTGCCTTAGGGAAGCTGAGTTTGTGAATTATAATGTACAAGTAAACCCTTGATTTAATAGACTAATGGAAGAATAGGATTTTACCCCTGTTTTTTAAGTATTTTATACATGCATAAAATGGCAAACATTTACATTCACTCAAGGATGGAATGTATGGACAAACTGTATTCACTGCATTCCAAATCTGCTAAACTGAGGTCCATTAAATCAATGGTTTACCGTAACAATAATGCAGCAATGTGCACTGTATTTTATGCTGGTTTTTTTTCAGCCAGGTTCCCAACTGCAGAAGTGTATTTTTGGAGTTCGCTGACAGCTGCTTTCTCTACAGATAGTTTGATTAGCTGTATATCTGAATTAAGAACAAATCACAGCCAATAGTTAGACAAGTCAAGTCTTGCTCTTGGTACATCGCTCATGGACTGTGCTGCAGTGAATCCACTGATGTCGTTTCTTTGCTAGATTCAGTTCTGTTGCTGTTGATACAGGCACAAATGTGTGCTTCATAGTTGCTTCCATTTTTTTACTAGGGAAATTTTTTAAATGTCCAACCTCCCTCACCTTCTTTTCTGTCTCAAATATGGGGGAGTAAGGGGTTTATTTAAATCCTAATTATTCCTATAATGGAACACTTAAAACATGTTCGGCTTTGTTTCATCAAATCAGAGAACATCAAAATATTCTGACAGAACATTCCAAGTGAGGTTGTTTTATTCTGAGCTCATAACTAAATGTCTTTTTTGTTTCTTGGTTTTTCACATCCCTAATGTAGACTGCTCACTTGAGGGAATGATATTAAAGGCAAAACTGAAGTACTTTGGCCACATAATGAGAAGACAGGATACCCTGGAGAAGAAGCTGATGCTGGGGAAAGTGGAAGGCAAAGGGAAGAGGGGCCGACCAAGGGCAAGATGGATGGATGATATTCTGGAGGTGACGGACTCAACCGCGGGGGAGCTGGGGATGGCGATGGCTGACAGGAAGCTCTGGCGTGGGCTGGTCCATGAAGTCACGAAGAGTCGGAAGCGACTGAATGAATAAACAACAACAATGTAGACTCATTGGAAGGACTTTCTACTCTAGGGGAATATTCACATTAACAGCTTAAAACCCAGCTTTTAATCTCAAGCAGATTTTAAGATGAGGTTGATTAGGAACAATCCAGCTCAAATAAATTCAAGAACCATACAAAGCAGAGACTGCAACTCTAAGTTCCCTTTTTGTGGCTTTTGGAACACCATCAACTTATGATTACTAAAACTGTTGGCATTGTTTTAGTATGAAGAAAGGCATATCATAAGTAAAAAATAAAGACCTCCAATATTCCTCCTCAAAGGTTTAGGTGTCTCTTTCTCTCTCTCTCTCTCTCTCTCTCTCTCTCTCTCTCTCTCTCGCTCTCTCTCTCTCTCTCTCTCTCTCAATGAAGGAAGGAAGGAAGGAAGGAAGGAAGGAAGGAAGGAAGGAAGGAAGGAATGAAGTGGCCCCACACACTTTGTTGCTTTCAGCCTAGCTATAACACTTGGTTAGCAAACTGTTGATTGTTCCAGGGTGGGGGCGTGGGAAGGGTGTCAGGGTGACATAAACAACATTGCAACATCACAACACAAACCCTACCCTTTTTTATGTGCTTCCCAACATTGCATGCATGGCCCAAGGAGGCAGGGTTTGTGGCACACTGCAGATGCCACTGGCTACACCTGCCATAGAGTGATGGTTCCTGTCACTTTGAGCTGTCAAAAGCTTTTATGACAGTCTTATTCCAGCTACTGTTCAGAAAATGTCATGCTTGGTAAAACTGGCAAGTGAAAAAGCAAGTGGACTTTAACGCACCCCTTACTACTTTCCTTCCACAATGAGAACATTATTTTTTATTGTGTAGCTCAGAACTGGGACTCTTCTTCTGTCTGGGAATACTCCCTAGATTCCCAACTGGATTGGTACTGGATTGATAGTGGATTGGAATACTGGTGATGTAGCAAATGCCTTACTAGATTTACTTGGAAAGGGCCTCAAATGAGTGTGAATATACTTCAGACTCCATTGACTGCAAAGCATCGTTTATCTGTGCTTCAAGTTATTGAGTGGCATACCCCAAGCAGTTGGAAATTAATGTTGGAAATGATGAGTAGAGAGCCAGTTTGGTGTAGTGGTTAAGGCACCAGGCTAGAAACTGGGAGACCATGATTTCTAGTCCTGCCTTAGGCACAAAGCCAGCTGGGTGACCTTGGGCCAGTCACTCTCTCTCAGCCCTAGGAAGGAGGCAATGGCAAACCACTCCTGAAAAAACCTTGCCAAGAAAACTGCAGGGAATTGTCCAGGCAGTCTCCGAGAATTGGACACAATTGAATGGATAAAAAAAAAATTACAAGTAGCAGAATAGCTGTAATAAGCCATTATTGGAAATAATTGATGCTCTATACAAACAGCAACTCTATAAATATTGTATCTCATTGACACAGAAAGGGATTTTGTTTAAAAGAAGTGCAATCAAGATTAAGCAAGAATCAGGTAAGAGCTAAGATAATTTGCAACCTCTCAAAAAGAGTAATGCATTGATTTTTATCCTTGTGTAGCTTTAATAGATAAATAGTCAAGTAAGGAATAGTTATTAGAAAGCATGCTAGTGAACCCATTTTCATTTGCTTGCAAAACTCCTTACCCTGATGCAGACAAGTGATTCATCAAATTAGTACTTTCGTCATTAAATAAGACAACTGGCCCAAGGTGTTTATTGCCCGAGGCAAAGAACAAGATTCCCCCCTCTCCCATGCCATGCACAAATGCTAACTGGCCAGGCAGTTGGTTCTTTCTTTAATTCTGGAGATGGCATTGCATCCTGAACTGCACCTGCAGGCAGTGGCTTAGTTTAAGGAAGACAAAGCAGGCCAAATGACACACAGTTCTTCCTCCAAAACGCTTTTGCCATTTCTCAGCATTTGCTACCTCAGGTGATCATCTCATTCTGTATAACGTTAGGGCCGGCCCAGTTAAACAGCCTAGGGCAGTGTTTCTCAACCTTGGCAGCTTTAAGAGGTGTGGACCTCAACTCCCAGAATTCCCCAGCCAGCCATGCTGGTTGGGGAATTCTGGAAGTTGAAGTCCACACATCTTAAAGTTGCCAAGGTTGAGAAACACTGATCGAGGGAAATTATGCTTAGCCTGGTAAGATTCCCTCAACTTATAGGTTGGGCTGATACAACATCCTTAACTGACTGGTTAAATAGCTCATTTTCTAGTTTTATATATTATGCTGAATCATACACTAGCCAAAAGAACTGGGCTCACATAATAAATTAAACCACAAACCCAACCAACCAAGCTTAATATTAACCAGACTTAGGATGTTATTTAAATGTATCCACTGGGTCTTTAGCTGCCCTGGTTAAGTATACTGTGTGAGCTGAGCCTTAGGCTTTACTGCAAACTGTAAATCTGACTGGCCAGGTCCTGGTCCTAAAAAACCCCTATTTATCCTCTATTTATCTGCTACTATCTTTTGTCCCGTCATGAATTGAGTAGATAAATGGACACATGCGGATAGCTTTGGACAAGACTGCCCCTCTTTAAGGCTTCATTCATCTTGGACTCTTAAGTTTCTTTCCTGTTTTTATAGTAAATAGGTTAACCTAAGTCAGACCTTCCTCCCAGGAGGAGGAAGAGGAGGAAGATGGAGAAGGAGAAGGAGAAGACGACGAAAAAGCAGCAGCGGCAACACGGGAATAGAGTTTGTGCCTTTTAGTCTGAAAAAGTGCTACCAGATTTCTTCTGATTTTGGGGTAACATTGCTCTGCTCCTACAATTTACTAGAAGGAACTGATATTTTCTATGCATTATTCAGCCTTATCTTCTTTACAAAAGAGTATTTTAAGAGCAGAAAAGTGATGCCACTGTGATTCTTTTCTTCATTGTTTTAGAGCTGTAATGCTAGAATTTCCAGACACGTATCATTCATTAAACCACTCTTCAAACCCAATAAGGCAGCTCTGGATAAGTCATTGTTCCTTTAATGTGTTATCACAAGTAAATGATTTATGGATGGGATGGGTAGGAGACCAAATTTCTTTCATTTTTAGTTATCTTTACTGTAGGAAAACCATGTTCCCTCTCCAGCTTTCAGAAAACAATCTACATATATAGTTCATTTTTGTTGAAAGCTACAGTTTACAATGCTAAATGTAGTCTCACCTTAAAGATAGCAATTGCTTAATGGAAACCACCAGCTCAGAGCACCAGATCCCCAGAATTGGCTGGGGAAATCTGAGAGTTGAAGTCCACGCATCTTAAAGTTGCCGAGGTTGAGAAAGACTGATTTAGAGAAAGACCTCAAAAGCAAACATTAAATGTGAGCCAAGTTCTTTGGAAGGAGATATTGATTAATTGATTGATTGAGAATATTTATACAGCTGCCCAACTCACATAATAGTGACTCCATGTAGCATACATCAAATAAAAACCAAAGAGAAAACATTGATTACAAGTTAAAACTACATTCATATCCAGCATATCAGACAATACACAAACACCAAACAGATCAGCCAAACAGTCACTCCATCTCTCAAAAGATGGGCTTATCATCCTGGCCCAACACCTGGGGGAAAAACCAGGTTTTAAAGCTTTCCTTTCTTCAGGATGGAAAGCAGTTGTTTTTTGTACCTTGGTTTAGTTACTGGCAATACAGGTCTACCTAGAAAATAGAATCAAAGTTGGCATCTATGTGAACGCATGGATTTAGGCCAATACATGAATTTAGGCCAATATTCCCCAGTCTGCTCTCTCCACATATAAAAAAGTTTTATACCTATCATCCTCAGCCACCAAAGGCACACTATTTGAGGAGGATGGGAATAGCAGTCCTACACGTTGAATGATACCAGTTTAGGGGCAGCTTAGTTTTCCCATTGGAAAGAAAGAAAAGAAGAGGACGACAAACAGCAGGGTGGATGGACTCAGTTACAGTAGTGATGGGTGCACCATTGGAAATCTGAAGGCCCAGGCTGGGGACAGATTGTCACAGAGAAAATCTATCTATGTGGTCGCTAAGGGTTGACACTGAATTTGATGGTACATTATCTATCAATATGTCTATGAAGGTTCTCAGTCATCCAGGTGGAATTGTCTGTAGCTTGAATCATGTCAACTGGATTTCTATTTTCTCAGTGGAAACGTTTCGCTCCTTATCCAAGGAGCTTCTTCAGTCTGAGCAAAGTTTGTAAGGGAATCCTTAAATATGTTTCTAGGGTGGCTGTGTGACCTTGCACCTGGGGCTAGGTCATGGTTATTTGAGATGTTTATTTCTAAGTCCCTTTATCATCCAAAGGAGGATCGTTAAGATTACCTTGCTGTTGTTGAGATTGCGAAATGGTCTTAATCTTCCTAGGCCATTCTTCCTATCCCATTCTTCCAAAAAGAATGAAAATCAGCACCTGAGAACAGCTCTGAAGGCCTGTGGATATCCAAATTGGGCCTTCACTAAATCTAAGTCTACCAGACCTAAAACAGCGACAGACAGGGCTGAGACTCAGAGTAAACGGAAGAACCTGGTCATTCCTTACATGGCTGGCGTGTCTGAAAAGATAAAAAGTATATTTGGCAAACACCACATACCTGTATATTTCAAACCCACCAACACACTGAGACAGAGGCTTGTACACCCCAAAGATCAAACTCCAAAACAAAAGAAAAGCAATGTAGTGTATGCAATTCAGTGCAGTGAGGAGTTCTCTGAGCTCTACATTGGAGAAACCAAACAACCTTTGTACAGGAGGATGGCCCAACACAGGAGGAGCAACACCACAGGACCAGAGTCAGCAGTTTACCTTCATCTAAAGGAAAAAGGACACTCATTTGAGGACATTAATGTTCACATTTTAGACAGGGAAGATAAGTGGTTTGAAAGAGGGGTCAAGGAATCCATTTATGCCAACTTGGAAAATCCTTCTTTGGATAGAGGTGGGGGCCTCAGGCACAATCTTTCCCCTATTTTCCTTCCTGCTTTGTCTTCTGTGCCTAGGAAGATTAAGACCATTTCGCAATCTCAACAACAGCAAGGTAATCTTAACGATCCTCCTTTGGATGATAAAGGGACTTAGAAATAAACATCTCAAATAACCATGACCTAGCCCCAGGTGCAAGGTCACACAGCCACCCTAGAAACATATTTAAGGATTCCCTTACAAACTTTGCTCAGACTGAAGAAGCTTCTTGGATAAGGAGCGAAACGTTTCCACTGAGAAAATAGAAATCCAGTTGACATGATTCAAGCTACAGATTATCTATCAATCAGTTTCCCCATAAATGCTTTTTATCTTACGTAGTTTTACCTTTATACTAAAGCTAAATTTACTGTGCATTGTAAACATTACTATCTTTAAGGTGAGACAGCATTTAGCAGGTGAATTTAGCATTCACCGTTGGTAGAAGATTCAGCTGAAACATACTTCTACAGACCTTGGAGGCCTGAGCCCACAGCACAGATAATGGTTCAGATTCAATGGAGTGGAGGAACTCAAAATAGAGTTTCTATCCAATCTGTGCCAGGTTAATGAACCATGTTCAGTCAACATAGCCTGCCAGACCAACTGCTTCAGTTTTTGCCCGTGCAAAGACATTCCAGCTCACAGATCAAAGTCATACAAATATAGAATTCAGGTAGTAATGAACTATACCGAAAGATGTGGCATACAGACACACAGACAAGGTGACAGTGGTGGTTGCATAATGGATTTCCACAGCCATTGGAGATTGAATCATCTCTTTGCACCCAGTGAATCTATTTGACCACTACTGCAAATAGCTAAGGATAGATGAGAGGAAGGGTCTTCACATGCTGTTCTGTGTTTGCCTCTCACTCGGCCTGCTAACTTTTGTTGTTGTTGTTCAGTCATTAAGTCGTGTCCGACTCTTCGTGACCCCATGGACCATAGCACTCTCTCCATTGTGCTTCCCTCTCTCTGAGATGTAGTTTAGATAGAGCTGAGGTTTTTCTATCCTTCTAATAAATCTTTCTTTTACTTCAAATACAATGAATGTCATTGATAGTTAGGCCAAGCCCATACAGGGAGTCCTCACTTAATGACCATTCATTTAGTGACAGTTCAGACTTATGACGGTGCGGAAAAAACCCGATTTACAACCAGTGCTCACACTTACGACCATCGCAGCATCCCCATGGTCACATGATCACGATTTGGGTGCTTGGCAACTGGTTTGCATTGATGACCGTTGCAGTGTCCCGTGGTCACATGATCACAATTTTTTACCTTCCTGGCCAGCTTCTGGCAAGCAAAATCAATGGGGAACTGCGTGATTCGCTTAATGACCATGTGGTTCACTTAATGACCATGGTTATTCACTTAATAACCGGCGCAAAAAAGGTTGTAAAATCGGGTCAATTCGCTTAATGATTGCTTTGCTTAGCAACCAAAATTCCGGTCCCAATTGTGGTTGTTAAGTGAGGACTACCTGTACTCTATATCCAAGAGAACATTCTACCACCTTAATTTCTCAGTATTCTTTCAGAACTCTGGTTATCTTCTAACAAGGGCTCTAGATGAATTCAGATCTCCAACAACAACACTTTTGCTTAAAAGTTTTATGTTATGTGGTAACCACCATAAGCAACAATGTGAATTTCTTAATGGCATGAATAGAAGAAGCATGATCAAATTCTACTCAACGGATGAGCCAAATATTTTTCCTTTCTTTTCTCTAAAGCTGGCAAGACCACCATTTGTTTCCTTCTCACACTAAATGAACAGTGAAATATTTTTCAGCAAGTTCTTCCTATTTAACTGTGCACTGCCTCATTCCCCATATGATACAGGGCATGCTCAACATTTGTTCCTCTGATTGTATTCTGTCTCAGTGCCTCCATATGGATTGTCCTTCTGTTTGTCCTTATGTGGACAGAGTAGCACTATAATTAATTGTTATATAAAAAATATTGCATGCTACTTAGTGGATTTTCAGCCTATCTTTTAACCAAAGAATGATGCTCCAAATAGTTAACAAAAAATAAGATACACAGAAATAAAGTACAGAACAGCTTGCAACCAGGACAAGGACATTTAAAGAAAAAACAGGAAGTAGGCTGACCATATTTCAGGATGGCAAAACAGGACGGGGTCTTATGTAATATTCTGTACTCATGAAAAAGACAGGGGTCCCCGCCCCCCAGTTCATGCGATTGGCTCCCGCCTGTGAACCCTGCCCCCGGTCCACGCGATTGGCTCCCACCTGCAAACCCTGCCCCCCAGTCTGCATGATTGGCTCCCGCCTGCAAACCCCGCCCCTGGTCTGCGCTCCGGCTCGGATCCTCCTTCTGCGCCATTCCCGCCGGGTTTGAAAAATGGGACAAAATTGAGATTTTTATGAAAATGACGGGACGGTTGAAAAATGCTTAAAAAACAGGACTGTCCCGTTCAAAATGGGACGTATGGTCAGCCTACCAGGAAGCCACTGGCCTATGGTCCCAAATCCTACCCACTAGGCTGACCCATCTGGGCTGAAGGGCCTCAAGGGACATTCTTCCTCTTAGCAAAAGAGGAATTTTGGCTCCCAGTTCACAAAACACTGCAGAAGTTACACACTTCAGCCTGTGCACACACACACGTTCCTCTAAAGTTGCTATTCTTTTTCTTTATCATGGCTCTTTATCATGTTTCGTCCTTGCACCGATGTGCAGAAAATTCTTAACTTCCTTCCTTCCTTCCTTTTTTGTTTTGCCACAGTGCTCAACACACTGAAAGTAAAATTAAGTGCATGTCTCTGATGAAAAATGTAATTTGTCATGAAACAGGTGAGGCTGTTGAAGGGTTGCAGTAGCTAGTTGTCCCCTTTCCCGAAAATGAGATGGAAGAAAACAAAGCAAGATAAATCCACTTCTCCATCTCATCTGGAGGCATCTGGAACAGACTACCATCACCTTTCCAGTAGGCACTTCAAAAGATTCTGTTGCTTACCCACATTCAGGACAAAACTCACAACTCCATCTAGGAGATCATCAAGATCAGTTTAAAGACAGGGCATGGCATTAGGGAAAATTCCTAATATTCCTGGTATTCTTGGACTAGATTAATATCAGAAGATGCCAAAATAAAGGGGGAGGGGGAGAATAATCCCTTACTCACCAGGTGGCTGTTTTGTTATCAAAAGTTAAGTAGGTCTACAATAAGTAAGTCTGCTACCTGAAAAAGCAGAGTGAGGAAGATAATTTGGGGCAATGTTTTCAGAGGAGGCCTTGAAGGCACTCTGGAGAAAGAGTCCATTGCATATTCTTCACACTTCTGAAGTTCCAAGTTCAATAACTAACCCTCCAGCTAAAAGATCTTTAAAATTAATGCTCATAAAAATAGGTGCATGGCACTAGACAGATCAATGATCTATTTGACTCAGTAAGTTCACACAACACTCTTACCCATGATTTACTAAATTACCTAACTGGCTGGGTTATAATGTAGTCTGAGTGCTGTAAAAAAAGAATCATAGGGACCTATATTGGCATATATAGTAATGTCTTTATAGAACCAATCTCTCCCACCAGCAACTCATACAGTCTCTGCCTTTATGATTCAAATAGGAACATACAGGGAGAGTTCCAGCATTTGTTAGCTCAGAACTGCTGCTTCTTCACATAATAACATCAGCCTTGCACAAAGGCACTAAATGTAAACCAACCCACCAGCGTTTTAAGGTAGAAAGGGAGAGGCTCACATGTTCTTAGTTCAGAATACATGGATAGGTAGGATACATTTTCCTTGATGGGGAGAGACTTCTACAAAAGGTTCAAGAATAGTCATTGCCAAATTCCCAACTCTAAGATTTTTTCAGACTTCTTGGCTTTAGCTTTTTGGCTGTATTCATAAAACCTTCTTAACTAGGTCAGATAAAGCTCTAATAGGTACATTTACATAACATGTTAAACATGGTTAGTGTTAACCTTGACTACGTTCCTCTGGTTTACTGTGTTGGCTAAATCCAAACTGCTTGATTATTTTATGATTCAATGTATGGTGCTAACCTAGAAAATTGATTAATTCAGGACTCAGTGTGAGTGTTGAGTGAGTAGAACCTGCTATATCTTTAAATAATCTAATTTAATGTAATAATGTAACTCATACAAATGCAACCTATTGTTTTGCCTTGGACAGAAGAAAGTCCCTTGGGATTACCAAAAGCTGATATTTCCAACTCATTTTAACTTCTGATGAACTCTTTGAAATTGCATTTGGGCCAGGAGTTGGCATTCCAGACAATAGGCCTTGGGAGTTTTTGACCTGTAACATTTCTTCTGCCCAACTGTTTAAATTATTCCAACATGTTCCTCCTGCTGTCTGAATGTACTCTATTCAGAGACCTAACATTGATTTCCATTGCTCTGTAAAGTTATATTGTACTGTAATAATCTGCAATGCAGCCAAACTTTAGAGGATGCACATGGAAGCAGTAGCAGGATATACAACTACTGTATATACAAGTCCTATCTGGCTATTGTTATCTAATGATTAATATCTTTCCAGTAGGTAGGAAATCTTGCGAAAGGAAGTAACACAGAAAGCCGGCAATTTTAATTAGGAGTGTTTTGAAATAAATAGCCATAAATGCAGCAGAATCCCTGATGGTATGGTAAAAAATAAAGGCTCCATCGTGATTCACTTTCTCTGTGTCTCATTTGCTCTCATTAAGCTGACCTTCTTGATCCCAGGTGTCAAATAAGACAAATGGTCTCAGCTAGAGAGCTTCTGCAGCTGTTTTTGCAGACCACAACACACTGAGTAACAGCAATGAAGCTACCGTTAATAAACTGCTTCAGTTGTTCCAGTGCTTTCAGGGAGCAAACCCATGCAGTTTACTTCAAAGAACTTGTGTTCCAGAATAAAACGAATGCAAGAAACTGGGAAGAGGCTGGAATGCAGTGCTACAACTCATATTTCATATACAGAAGATCACAGACTCAGTCCCTGTTGGAACCAAGATCTCTTTGGAAATGCAGAGCTGCACCATGAGCAGATCATGGTGGTCAACAAGCAGCTTTGAAAACTCCCACATGCCCGAGCAATGCCCTGATGAAGTTCTGGTTCCAGTTTGCTCAATCTCAATTTATGAATGAATTCACATTCCAGCTCTACCATGTCCATTTTGCTGTGTGATGACCAGAACTGAACATAGTATTCCGTGTAGTTGCATCACTAAGTGAAACACTGTAGGATTGGCTTATTTTTAATCCGCTCTTATTGGAAATACATGCTGTCTTAAAATCTTACAGAATATCAAGCTATCAATATAATGTTATCAAGGGATTTAAGCTAAAGCAAGCCGCTGTTAGAGAGATGCACGTGTGGTTATGGGGGAATTTCCACTTCTAACAACTAAAGATGGCTCTTGGAAGTACTTCATTTTCAAAGGAGTGTTATCTTTTTTTCTAAGTCATAATGAGGCTAGAAGTGTAAAAGCAGTCACAGATTGGGCTTAGAATTTATGGACTGAACAAATGTGCAATTTGATACTAGAAGCTAACACACCAACCAACGAAGTTATTTTTGTTTGTAAAAAATCACTTCAAATTCTGTGAAAAAATTCTTTAACCCTTTTCTCTAACACCCCCCCCCCAATCTTTAGATCTTTTTACTCTGAAGGGCAAAGTAATCTTTTTATTCTGGTGTTGTGGCAGGCTGTCATACAGGAGGAAGGTGTGGGGAATGGTAGAAAACTTATAGTGGCCATAATCTAACTGCTCCATGTAACTTATAAGTTTTATTGAGCCTTAAGATAAGCATCATGTCTATCCAAAAGAGGAATGAACGTCTTATCCAAGTGCAGAGCTACTTGGATACGAAGTCCAAATGGTAGCTACAGTCCATAAAGCAGGGTTTCTCAACCTTGGCAACTTTAAGATGTGTGGACTTCAACTCCCAGAATTCCCCATTCAGCCATGCCTGGTCGGGGAATTCTGGGAGTTGAAGTCCACGTGTCTTAAAGTTGCCAAGGTTGAGAAACATTGCCATAAAGTGTTGCACATTAGGATGCCAAACTTAGCTCACCTGGTAAAATTAAAGAGGATTAGGTCTGGTTAGCACTTCAATGAGAGACCACTATAGAATAGTGGGGCTGTAGTGAAAAAGTTGAAAAAGTGTGCTGGAAGATGGCAATGACTTTTGCATTGTTGCCAAGAAAACAACATGGCTGCATCCATCCAGTTACTAGCAGTTGATCCTGACTTGAAGGAGACTTTACCTTCTACCCCACCCTGGTGTTTAGCAAGGTATCTTATGTATACTTCTCAAGCTTCACACTACAACTCGGGATCTGGAGATTTATCTCAATTTAGTCCATATCAGTGTTGTTGGACATTATGTACTGTTCCTGAAGAAGGATTTAGAGAAATCCCAACAGGTTCAGGGAAAGGCAATGAAGATGGACAGAGTACTGGAAACAAAGTTATGTGAAAAAAGATTGAAGGAACTGGGCATAACTAGCTTTGAGAAAAGGTGAGTGATGGGGAAAAGCACTTTTCAAAAACCTAGCACAGGGTTTCTCAATCAGGGTTCCCTGGAACTCTAGGGTTCCGTGAAAGGTCACTAGGGGTTCCCTGAGAGATCACGATTTATTTTAAAAATTATTTCAAATTTGGCCAACTTCCCATTAAAGAGGTAAGTTTCATTCTTTATTTTTAGTTTAAGAACAATGTTAATGAGAGCCAGTTTGGTCTAGTGGTTAAGGTGCTGGGCTAGAAACCAGGAGTCTGTGAGTTCTAGTCCTGCCTTAGGCATGAAAGCCGGCTGGGTGACCATGGGCCAGTCCCTTTCTCTCAGCCCTAGGAAGGAGCTAATGGCAAACCAGGAGTCTGTGAGTTCTAGTCCTCCTCAGGCATTAAATCCGGCTGGGTGACCTTGGGCCAGTCACTCTCTCTCAGCCCAACTTACCTCACAGGGTTGTTGTTGTGGGGAAAATAGGAGGAGGAAAGAGTATTAGGTATGTTCGCCGCCTTGAGTTATTTATAAAAATAATAAAGGCGGGATTAAATAAATAAATAAATAAATAAATAAATAAATAAATAAATAAAATAAAGCATATATACAGGCCTACACATGAAGCAAATATAATAATTTTGTAACCTCTGGCCTATATTTGAGCCTGGATGTGCAGGGATTCCCGAGGCCTGAAAAATATTTCAAGGGTTCCTCCAGGGTCAAAAGGTTGAGAAAGGCTGACCTAGAAGGAGGTCACACAGAAGAAGGTCAAATAACTGTTCTCTCTTGTTCCAGAGTACAGCACATAGATTTAAATGACAGAAAATGCCTAACAATAATAGCAGTTTAACAGTGGAACCACAACCATGGAGATGGGCTCCCTTTCACTGAAAGTGTTTCAACTGAGGCTAGACAGCCCTCTTTTCAGGAATGTTTTAATTTGTATTCCTGCAATGAACTTTTCCAATTCTATTATTCTACTGTTTTTTTAAAGCATTTTAAACATATTTTATTTAAAGTGCTAGGAATATCCCTTCATTGCCAAATGCAATTTTCACTAATCCATTAATCTGCACTGATCTTGTGATTTCAGTACAGAAATAGTACTGTAATCTTCACTGATCTTATGACTTTAGTGTAGAAATTGCCCTTAGAAAAGTTAGCATGTCACTTTCTCTAACGGATGCTTTTTAAAATGAAGCTACCCTTAACACATTCCTTTTCTACATAATTTTTTCAAATTTATCTATTCTTTAAAAATATATCTTCACATTTATATTTTGTGGAGAATGTGAGACCCTATCAGACTCTGTTAATGGTTGCCTGCTAGTGCTCTGGCAATATCCACACCAAATTGGATTTTTTCTTCACAGTTATTGCTGGTTCTGCTAGTCCTAGTCAAACACACCACCTGTCACAAATGACCCCCTACCTGGGTGCCATTCTGACATAGAGCCAGCCGGAGAACATCCAGTAGGTAACCCATAAAAAAGCAATAAGCGGTGGACGTGCAGAAAAGAGACAGCCAATGTGGATTCAGCACCACGTACGCCGGACAGAGTACTTAGAACGAAAGAGGCGCTGGACGGCAGGAGGCAGCGGCTTGGAGGAACTTGTTGGAAAAGGGGGGGGGAATACATGTATTTAGATTGCCACTTGTAGAGCTGCAAGTTACTTGAAGCTTTAACATGCTTTGGACCACGAGCTGAAATAAAGATTCCTTTCGATTCCAACATGTCTCATGTAAGGAGTGCTGATTTCTAGCTGAGGATCATCACACCACCACTATACCTCACTGGCCCGTAGTATTCTGCACTGCTTCACAAATACCACGTCCAATTATGGGCACCATATTTTAGAAAGGATTCAGATAAAGTGGAACAGATTCAAAGAAGGACAATAAGGATCTTCCATAAGATGCCATGGTTAAGGTGTTGGACTAGGATGACGGAGAACCAGGCCTTCTTCACCCATAGAAACTTCCCGGATGATTTTGAGCCATTGACTCTACCTGAACCCAACCCACTTTACAGGGTAGTTATTGCAGGGATAAAATGAACATGTAAGTAACTTTGAGCTTCTGGCTTAATTTGGATTCCTGCATGGAGCAAGGGTTAAACATGATGGCCTCAACATGTTTTTCCAGTCCTATGATTCCTTAGTTTAAGATTGCTCTGAAGATATCTCAAGATTTCTTTAGAAAAGTTTTCAGAGTACTGTATCTAGGGCATGTACTATTATTAATTCAGCGTATCTCCAAATTTATTGAAGAACAGGAATTCCTTTTATTTTGGCATTTAAAGATTTTGCCCCTAGGAACCATATTCTTCTACTAAACCAAAGTTCCCTCGGAGCAAATGCATTGCATTCTAATTGATTCAGATTGTTTGCATGGGAAACAAATAATGAGGTTAGACACTTTGATTCCCTTGTTCTCATCTAATCAGTTTCTTTATAACTTAAGTCGCAAGTTCCAAAGAAATGTCAAAATTCATCAACGTCTCTGACATGGTTTCTAGCTTCTTGCTAACTTACATAATAATGAAAAGTGTCTGTCAAGCAAAGAAATTGCCATGACACTAGAGAAATTCAAGGGACTGAACATATACAGGTTAAAAAGAATCCAATTAAAATAACAACCTCACCTATTGCCAATATATAGTAATTGTTTGTGGAATTTTTAGATGAATCAAACAAATAAACATAAAGAAGAAAATGAATGAACATCCACTGATGGTATTACAAGCCAAACTGAGGGTGCTAATTTGGTTCTCTGCTGACGGCTTAGTCTTGACTACAATCAACATCTCAGACTGCAGAGATGAATAGTACATAAAAAATGTATGGAGGAAATGAACTATGGAACTAAATTATGGACACTTCAAGATGGAGGTGTGGTAATTTTGTGGAAAATGAGTGCAATGCAGACATTGACCAAAAAGATGCTTGTCCTCTCTTTAGACAGTGTGATGATGTCCTCTTGCAGCAGATTCTAAAAGAAGGACATGCTGGCAAAATGTAGGGAGACTGGTTGGTGTGTGCTATATAATTTAACCTGCTGACCTTAGGGGCAGATGGAGGGATGTTATCCTATCACTATCACTGAAGTAGAAGTTAATTGGTCAGTTTTTTTACATGGGATGGGAGAAGTGCTACGACGTTGTCCTTCGCCTCAGGCAGCAGGGTACCGTGTGCAAACCCTCTGCAAAAGAGCCTACTGGACCGAGAGGTTCTGATCACAGTCGTTCATGTCTTAGTCACCTCCAGAGGGAATTACTGCGGTACACTCTACATGGGCCTGCCCTTGCAGAGCATCCAAAAGCTCCAGCTGGTTCAAAACACGGCAACAGAGGTAGTTATGAGCACCTCTTGGTCTACATGTTACATTTCTGCTCCATGAACTGCACTGGTTACCAGTGTGCTACTAGGTGCAAGGTCAAAGTGCTGACAGTCAACTATAAGGCCCTTCATGGCACTGTTATTAGCAGGACTGCTTCTCCCTGATAATTTCTACCCGTCCCATCAGATCTGGCACAGGAGGCATGCTATGCAGCCCGTCAATTAAGAAGTCCATCATGCGGGACCCAGAAGGTGAGTCTTTTCTGTGGTGCCTCCTGCCCTTTGGAACATCATTCCCCCAGAGATTAGATTAGCCCTGAAGCTGTGGCTGTGTACCCGGACATGGGGGTCAGACTGTCAGTTGGAGCCCGTGAGATGGTTTAATTGTTGCCTGATTGCTTTTCACCTTGGCTGCTGGTTATGTGTTTTATTTTGTTGTTGCTTTGTTTTTAACTGTTGTTAGCTGCCCAGAGTCACTACAGGTGGCCAGATAAATTGCATAAATAAATAAATCATTCTCAAAGCATAACAAAGGGGTAAATATCTTTTCAATTCAGCTGGACGGAGTCCGATCAGCACTTCTAAAGGGCAATTCTTTCTGAACATTGTTCCCCTTTGCATTGTAAAAGCCTTTGTTGGTACAACCTGTAGGCCTCTGCAGTTTAATCTCATCCTCATTTGGAGAGCAAAGACAACCTGCTACTCCCTTTGCAGAATGAGGAGGCAAGGAATAGAACAATAAACCAATAATAATTGTAACAATTAAGCATTATTGTTGGGTTGATCCAGATTGACAGAAGTCAATCCCGTTGGATTTGGAATTGCAAGAATCATTTAGTTCCTATTTAAATCAATCTGAGAAGTTGATCGAATGTGAGACGTTATTATTTTGATATCCTGCATTTCCTCCAGCAGCTCAAAGCAGCTTACGTGAGGATTCCCACATAACAGCAACCCTGTGAGACAGGCTAGGCTAAGAGTCACTTGTCCAAAGTCATTCAGTAAATTGGCTGACAGTGGATGCACCTGGGTCACCTGGATCCTTAACCACTACTTCACAGATCTATTACTTCAGTCTGTCTGCCTCAGCCAGGATGGAATGGGGCAGAGTTTTTTCTCCAGGGTTGTTGTTCACCCACTGGCTACAACAGGAGGAAGACCTTATGCCAGTTCCCTCAAGAGAATGCTTGTCCCAGGCTCTGCCCCAACCCTACACTCCATTTTGGATCTTTCCAACACCTGCTATAGGCCATATGGTTAAGCCTTTCCATAGCTGTAGTACTCCTGCCTAATTACAACCCCCTCTAGGACACTAGACTGGGTGGATTCCATTAAGTTAATGGGAATAAAGTGCAAGTTAACATAGTTTGGGTGTAGCCTATTTCGTGATCATCATCTTGATCATCAAGCATGGTCAGAGTGCATGTACTTTACCCAGCTTAAAACCCCCAAACTTGATACAGGGAAGAAAAGTAAAATAGGATAAAGGAAAAGTCTATGTTTTAATTTTCACTTAACTCACAAATGATTTAAAAATGTCTCTTCTAGCCCTTTCCAACGTACATGCCATTTTTTAAAATTAAATTTGTTAGAGGTGAATGAATCTAAAGGTGCTGATTCTTCCGTATCTCATGACCTACTGACAGTAAAGGGGAAGTCTGGTGTACAGAGAGAGTTAAGGATTGTGCTGCCTCTTTTTCTATTACTGTGCCAGCTTTTTGTCTAAGACAGTGTTTTTCTGGCAACTTTGAGATGTATGGACTTCAATTCCCAGAATTCCCTGCATTGGTCTAAGAGATCTCTTCCTTCCACCATCTTTTCCAGGCACACATGCATGGAGCACTTGCATTTTGACTCTTCCTGGTAGGATGTAGTTACCTAGGTGCTAGGCTTTGCCTATCTATCCCTATAATAAATTCCATGAAGACAAATCTCCCTCCTATTATAGTCACAAAATGCGGTTCGCCAATAACTGATCATATTCCTGCTCTCAGGAATGCTCAGATGTACACACAAAATGCTTCAACCTTGAACAAGATATGTCTCGAATTCAAAATACAAGGCAGCATTTTGCACTTAAGAAAGCATATAACTGTGGTTCTTTCGCAAATATGGAACTGCAGCCTTGGCTTTCCCTCAGGATCAAAGAAAGAGCTTTGGTGTCGGCATGGATGTCTCTTCTGGTCCTTCTCCTCTTGAAGCCCACAGCCTGGCCTAAAGGAAGTGTTGTAATCATATCTACTGGGTGGAAAAAAAAATTCTCACAATTTTCTGCAAGGCCCAAAGACCAGAATTGCAATTCCCCATTTCAGGGGAATTCCAGGGATTCCAGGGATATATTGGTCCCTGGAATATAATGATTGGCACTTAAAATCTGTGTGTCTGTAGAAAATGCATTCCAGTACCAGAAAATGTGCTGAGTTTGACTGCAGGATTAATAGAGCTGATGCAACATTTCAGGCAACGCTAGTTTTTGAAGGTCTGCTGCTCAAATTACGCTTTGCGACTCACCACACCAGCAATATACAACCATCTCATGTGAATTGTTAACCCAGCAATAGGCCTTACAGCTGCAGCTGAACACTGAAATAATCCACCATCAAGGTGGCCAGTTCACAAGCTTTATAGATATAGTAGCTGGGCCCATAAATCAAATACCTTTCCAGGCACTGAAGTTCAAGAAGGGAAGCATCCCATGATTGTCAAATAATAAAATAAAATAAAATAAAGACAAAGATGGCAGATTAACCGAAGTAGAGGAAACCAGCTGTCAGAAGCAATCATTGTATGTCACAGCTCTCTAAACAGGGCTACAGAGATTTCTATTTAACCTGAGCAATTATTATCTCTGGTAGGAATAGATAATATGGCTTCTTGTCCATCATATTGTAATTTTTAATATTTTAATTAAAAAAACCCTTGAAGATAGCATGCTACAAATTAAAGCTCCAGCATCTAGCAATATTTTTATTTTCCAGGGCCCTGCATAGAAGTGGTGGGAGGCCAAAGCCTAGGGCTTTGTTGAGAAAGCTTGTTGAGCTCCTTACTCCTGATCGCTTTCCCAAACTAATATAATTTATGCATTTTTCTATACACCTTTTTGCTAAGACATGAATTCCTGTAAATGTTTAATTTGAGGACTGCATCACAAAATCTGGACAAGGGCAAGAGCCAAACAATTTATATGTCTCAATTTGCATAGTTGACTGGAAAGGGCGATTAACTTAAAAATATATTCCAAAGAGGTCTCCAGCTGGACTGCAGCTCGACAAGTCAGAATTTTTCAGAGTGTTGAAGACCTGGCTAGCTTTTCCCTGTTTGCGGGGGTCTACAGAAATTGTAAGACCACTGAAGTTTCTCCTTGAAGAGGGGAGAACCAGAAGATTACTCACTGGGTCGTTGGAATTGCCTCCTCCTGTTTTTTTTGTAGTTTCTACCATGGAGAGAACAGGGGGGTGAAAGCAGTGAAACGACTGGAGGAATTTCAAGCTCTACAGGGAAAGTAAGTCTCTTGAGAGATATCAGAGCGAGCAGCCGGCTTTTAGATCACTTTTATTTTATTTTTTTTAGATTAGAATGTTTTATCATCTAAGGTCTTTCTTTGGACTTTGCTCAAAATGTTGGCTAATTTTATGTTTTCTTTGCTATAATTAATTCTGGTGGAAATACGATGGACTTTATATTTGAAGTATAGTGAAAAGTTTGCATTTTTTTCCTACCTTTCTTTTGTATTAGAGAAGACTGTCTCAGATGGGAATATAAGATTTATTTCTCTCACTTTCTTATATTGGATGAAACTTTTCTCCTTAGCACAGTGAAACGTTTGCATTTTTTCTTTTTTATCTTTCTACTTTTTTCAGAGTGGATTTGTCTCACTTGGAAGTCTTTATTCAATATTTTTTGAAAATATTTTGCTGGACTAACTATTGATAAATTTGTTTATTTTCCCTGCTTTTTTATAATGGTGGAAATTTATCTTTCCTTTTTCCTTTTATAGACTGTCTGAAATATTGCTTTTTCCTTTACTCTGGATTATTGGAATTTTTCTTCTTTTATTTTAAAAACTTTTTACTCGAGACATAGCTGGTAATTTTCCACCCGAACAGATCAGCTGACCATCAATTCCCTGAGAAACTGTTTGTTTTGACTAGCTCTTGCAGGTTGAAGAACAAAGGGGGGTGGGGAAGAATGGCATTTTTAACAGCAATTCGAGAATTTAAAAAAGAAATTAGTGAAACTCTTTTAGAAATTAAGAAATCATTGGAATCTTTAATGATAGTTTACCAAAGTCAGGAACAAAAGGAACAAAAGATAAACACATTGGTCCAGAAAAACATTCTGATATTCTACATGAGACAGATAACACAACAGGCTACACACTATAATTTTGGTATAAACACATTATGGCAGTTGAGACAGGGAAAAGATGGATAGGTTAAGAAAAACATTCTGACATTCTACATGAGATACAGAATAAAACAGGTTGTATATTGTGATTTTGGCATAACCTGAATAAGAGATTTAGTGTGATGTGGGTCATAAGGTTAATGGAACCATGGATTTTGATTGGATATTGAGTGTGTAAATGTATCAAGTTTCAACTAGTAATATAATTGTTGGGAATATTAAATGTTAAAAATTGATATGAGAAACTGTATGGATGTATAAAATGTGATATTTTAATTGTAAGATATAAGGTTATCAAATCAGAGAGATAAATATAAGTTGATGTTATAGACTATATGAAAATTAGAAATATCTTTTTATGGAGATATATGAATGAGAAGATACATTATTAGGATGGGATGCTGAGATGGAACTAGAATTAATGTTACTATAGGATGACTTATTTTTATAATTATTAGTATGAATATTATTGAGAATTGTTGTTAGGTCATGTGTTAGTAGAATAGGTAGCTATAAAAATGTTAATTAGGTAAATATGTAGGAAGATGTAGAATATGGTATAATTGTAGTCTAAACATAGATTACGTTTAAACTAGTGTTATTTCTATGGACATATATGAATAGAATATATTTTATTTTATTAGAATTAAAATAAGGCCTTTCCTTGTTATATATATGATTTAAAATTAATTGGACTTTACCAAGGATATAAATACAGATGTAAAAATGGAAAGAGTGAATAAAAAATATTAAACTGATGCAGCCAAGAATATTTAAACCGACATTATTTCAAGGAGTGGAAACTACAGATGGATTATTAGAGAATTGCAAGAAAGGTGAAATCTACATGAAGATCGGAAGATTGGATTATAGAAATTGAAGTGTATATGACAAAGAAAAGTTTCTGTGTATTGTATGAAAGACTAACATTTAAAGCAAATTATTGTATCTAAAGACCAAAGACAGATTGGAGGCCATCTATTTCTTATATTTCTTTATTATTTTTCTTGACTTCACTTTTCTTTTACTTCTTTCTTACTTTATATTTCTAACTTTATTTCTTGTTCTAACTTTTAATATGTATTTTAAAATTCAATAAAATTTATAAAAAAATATATATTCCAAAGACAAATTCTCCAACATCTGGACATCTGATGCACTGATGATGTTACCTAGTCAGGTAATGAAATGCCTGCAAGCAAAGACCCAAGCTCAGAGAGCACCAAGGACTTGATATCTGGACATCTGGTTGTTTGGATGCTAGTATTTTCCTTCCCCTTCCCCTTCCCCTTCCCCTTCCCCTTCCCCTTCCCCTTCCCCTTCCCCTTCCCCTTCCCCTTCCCCTTCTTCTTTCTTTCTTTCTTTCTTTCTTTCTTTCTTTCTTTCTTTCTTTCTTTCTTTCTTTCTTTCTTTCTTTCTCTTTCCGATGCCATGGCTATTTGAAACACATTCAATTCAGTAAAAAGGGAGAAAAGGGTTCCTTAGAATGAGGATTTAATGAAATATAAAAGTACATGCACACTGTAGTTTTCCCCCCTTGATAACTATCTCAGCTTTCTGTTTTGTTTGAAATAAATCTCTTTTATTTCAAAAGTTTAAATAAAAATGGAAGGAAAAAAAACCCTTAAAATATTCAGCTGTAAGGATAAAATAGAAGCGCAAAATCACGCAAACTTTAAGACACATTTAATTACTCTAAAGGTCAAGTTGAGCTTGACTCCTGGTGATTTTATTGACAAGATCATTTAGCTTTCTTGGCAGTAGTGCAGAAGTGGCTTGCCATTGCTTTCTTCCAGGTTATATTTTCAATTTCCTAATCTAGACTACAGCTCTGGGATTTCCTGCAGGTCTCCCATCCAATTACTAAGCAGATCTCCCTATTCTTAGGTTTTTGAGTCAGCCAAGGTTGGCTAGATTCTGCGACCTAGCCAGATGCAATACTCTAAAGGAAAAATAAAGTGAGCAGACATCCAATGGGTAAGGGGCCAACATTTTGGTGAATCATCTTTGGTTACAAGGGCAAAGTGCAAGATAAGGATCCAGGGTCAAATGTGTATTGCAAAAGATTACAAAGAAAGGAACCAACCTGGAAATTGCACTCTCTCTCTCTTCCTGAAACAATCTTACACTTTGTCAAAATGTTACCACTTTTGCAGAAAACTGCTCACATTTAAGAGGAAACTATTTGTGATGGGAAATTGTGATGTATATATTTTTCCTTTGGAAACTTTCCGAGATAATCAAGCCATTCCAGGTTAGCAGGCTGTCCCTCTCCCCATGAACTATCAAATTCCTGTCTGTTTAGGCAAAATGAAGAAAGGTGGTTTCCTAGAAGGGAAGTCACGTGCTTTGCGTGATAATTTACTGGAGATAGCCAGTTCCTGTGTCCTTCTATGGTTTTTCTCTTTTTGATGGTTAAGAGATTCAACAGCAAGATTCAACCCATTTCCTCACTTTGCAGAATACACTAAACAATAAGTGAAGTGGGCTGCCTTCACACAACATTAAGCGATGCCCCGGTCTGGATGGTGAATAACAGGTATCAACTGAACCCTGGCAAGACTGAGTGGCTTTGGGTTTTGGGGCCTGCTAGTTCTAGGGCTATGCCACCTTTGGTGCTGGATGGGGTGGCACTTCCCTAGACAGACCCGGTGTGCAATCTGGGCATCCTCCTAGACTCAGGACTCCTGCTCGAAGAACAGGTGGCAGTCATGGCTGGGAGGGCCTTTGCACAGCTTTGGGTTGTGCACCAGTTGTGCCCCTCCCTGGATTGGGAGGCTCGGCTCACAGTCACTCATGCCCTAGTCACCTCCAGATCGGACTACTGTAACTCTCTCTAGGTGGAGCTGCCCTTGAAGAGTATCCAGAAGCTTCAGCTGGTGCAGAATGCAGCAGCGCGGGCAGTTATGTGTGCTCCTAGAACAGCACATGTTATACAGTACCTCTGCTCCGTGAGCTGCACTGATTGCCAGTTTGCTTCAGGGTCCAATTCAAGGTGCTGGTTTTAACCTTTAAAGCCCTTCATGGCATGGGGCCAGGTTATCTGAGGGACCGCCTCTCCCCGATTATATCAGCCCGGCCCATTAGATCCGGCAGAGGGGGCATGCTGCGAATACCATCTGCCAGGGACGTACATGTGGTGGATCCCAGGTGTTGGGCCTTCTCTGCTGTGGCACCCACCTTGTTGAACATCCCCCCCCCCCCCGATATTAGATTAGCTACACCCCTTTTGACCTTCCGGAAGTCCCTCAAGACCTGGTTATGTCACCAGGCCTGGGGCTCCCAGGGAACCAGAGACATGCTTAGATGGATCCATTGCTGAGTTAGCTATCCTTATTCTCTCTTGCCTAGGGTTTGTATATTTGTTTTTTTTATCATATTTATCTTTTAATATTGGTTTTTATACTGTTCATGTATGTGTTGTTTTTATTGGATTGTTGTAAGCCACCCAGAGTTGCTTTTCTGTGAGATGGGCAGCTATACAAATTTGATTAATAAACAAACAAACAAACAAACATGCCGAGGCATTAGCCAAGCCTAGTGTATGGTGCAAATACATCTGCTGGGTCTTTAGCTGATCTAATTAAGTGTGTTATTCAAGTGTGATGTGAAGTACTGTCACTCAGCCATAACACAATGCAGAGCAGGCAACAAGAGCTCCAGTCCATGCAGTCTCCAATTAAAGGACTTAAAGGCTGGGGGCATCTTGTGAACCCGGATGATGCTGTCAAACAAGCCAATAAACTGGGCTAGTTAATGAGCTAATAATTTAACTCCTGCACACAGGAACATCAGAAGCTGCCTGATACTGAGTGGCATGTGGGTTGACTCGGAATGTGCTGGGTGCAAACGAACCCTTAGTAATTTCCCAACAGTTCTTTGGGATGGTCTAACTAAAGTGTTACATCTGAACTGAGCCAGTGCTTAACCATGGTTTAACCAGGTTAAGTTCTCCCTACCTTGTATACCTGCAATAGAAAATTCACTCTGATGGGTCTTGCAATCTTAAGGATTTTTGGAGTGGGCAGCTGTAATAAATCTCATAACAACAACATGAACTACTGCCATTCAATCAAGAAGTTAAAGCCAGCTTCAAACTATGTCCTTAGAGTCTTAATCAGCAAGGAAACTAAGCAAGCAATATGTACAGACACATGATTCTCAGAAGTAGCTGTTCAGCAAAAAAAGGACAAAAACAAAAACAAAAAATAATTCAAATCTTTTCCAGGCAGCTCCAAAGTGGCTAAGATGTATCTAGATGCTTTATGGCTCCCTTACGGGTTTTTTTTGGCAAAGTAACTCTGCTAAGCATGGTGGGAATATAAAACGCTGCTTAAGTCGGGCAATGTACAGATCACTAAAAATCCAATTTATTGTTGTCTATTAGATTATATTAATTTGTCAGATTTATATTCAACTCCTTGTCCAGGAGCTCTTTCTCCTCCCATCTTCTCCCACAACATAAACAAAGTGAATTAGGGTGGTCTGAGAGTGAGTGACCAGCCCAAAGTCATTCTGTGAACATCCGTGGATAATGAGGGACTAGCGCCTGCAACTTTCTAGCTCCAGTCCATCTTCCTAACCACTACTCCACACTATCCCTTGGGCTGAGAGGGAGGGACTGACCCCAAGGTGCCCATGGAGTTTCCATGGTTGGAGATAGAGTAGAACCTGGGTCCATCCACTCCTAATCCAACATTTTAGTTAGCTACTACAACACATCACACTAGGGCAGTGTTTCTCAACCTCAGTAACTTTAAGATGTTACTGAGTTTGTTCCCATGCCTGGCTGGGGAATTCTGGGAGTTGAAGTCCACACATCTTAAAGTTGCTGAGGTTAAGAAACACTGCACTAGGGTAATGTTTCAATTGGCCAGATTTTTTGGGACAGATTCTTTAAAATGCTAAATTAATTATGGAATTCACAATATTTCATAAGGTACAAGAGTATTTTAACTCCCATTTACAAAACCAATTATATCTTTTGTGGTGCCTGGAACAGCATCCTCCTGGAGATCTGGTTGGCCCTTGACCCCACTGGCTCTTTGTAAGGCATTAAGACCTGGCTATTCCCCCAGGCTTCTGGGACAGGAGATTATTTATTTTATTTTATTTATTTTCTATCCCGCCTTTATTATTTTGATAAATAACTCAAGGCAGCTAACATACCTAATACTCCTTCCTCCTCTATTTTCCCCACAGCAACAACCCTGTGAGGTGAGTTGGGCTGAGAGAGTGTGACTGGCCCAAGGTCACCCAGCCGGCTTTCATGCCTAAGGCGGGACTAGAACTCTCAGTCTCCTGGTTTGCCATTGGCTCCTTCCTAGGGCTGAGAGAGAGTGACTGGACCAAGGTCACCCAGTTCGCTTTCATGCCTAAGGCGGGACTAGAACTCTCAGTCTCTGGTTTGCCATTGGCTCCTTTCTAGGGCTGAGAGACAGGGACTGGCCCAAGGTCACCCAGCTGGCTTTCATGCCTAAGGCGGAACTAGAACTCTCAGTCTCCTGGTTTGCCATTGGCTCCTTCCTAGGGCTGAGAGACAGGGACTGGCCCAAGGTCACCCAGCCAGCTTTCATGCCTGAGGCAGGACTAGAACTCTCAGTCTCCTGAGAGAGCCCTGTTGGCTGATCTGTTTGATTCCAGTCTAGGACTGTCTCTGGCTGTTATTTATATTGTGTTTTGATCTTACACTTCTCCTAGAGTCACTGTATGGTGAAATGGGTGGCTAGGCAGCTATATAAATTGTTCAAAGGTTCTTTTTTTTTTAATGCAAATCTGCTTTCCTTCTTTGACACATAAATTCCCCTGATTTTTAAAATGCAAATTTCCCTGATGTGATGTCTCTTTTTAAACTTCACTACTGCTGTTTGCCTGTAATAAACTTCTCTTCTTTTCCCAGATACTTTTTTTGATCATAGAAAAATAAATGCTAATAGGTTTTGCTTGAAATCTGGATGGAGCAGAATCCATCAGAATTCATGGCAGGGCACTTTTATATCTCTGTGCAGGGTACCGGATGCACCCCATCAGTCGCTTTGAAGTAACCCTCCCATCATACCAACATGGCATCAACATAGCCCATTGTCAAATTTATTTTCAGGGCTGTAGTAGCTGGAATGATTTTTAAAATCAGCAGATTGATTTCTCCACCCAGTACAAATACTTGTTTTACAAGATTAGAGGATTATACATTCTCTGCGATCTTTACTTTTGCCCTATTAGCACCACCTTGAATTATTTATCCATTTTTAATCTTTCCATTCTGTATTGCATCCTCCATAAGGTATACTTTTTATACATCTCTATTGTTATGTAGCAAAAGCAGCCATGGGGAACCCCTGAATAATTGTTAATTCACAGGGTTTTTTTTGTTGTCGTTTAATCATGTCCAACTCTTTGTGACCTCATGGACCATAGCACGCCAGGCCTTCCTGTCCTCCGCTGTCTCCCGGAGTTTGCTCAAATTCATGTTCGTTACATCGGTGATGCTATCTAACCATCTCATCCTCTGCCGTCCCCTTCTCCTTTTGCCTTCAGTCTTTCCCAGCATCAGGGTCTTTTCCAGTGAGTCCTCTCTTCGCATTAGGTGGCCAAAGTAGTTGAGCTTCAGCTTCAGTATCTGTCCTTCCAATGAACAGTCAGGGTTGATTTCCTTTAGGATTGACTGATTTGACCTCCTTGCAGTCCAAGGGACTCTCAAGAGTCTTCTCCAGCACCACAGCTCGAAAGCATCAATTCTTCGGCACTCAGCCTTCCTTATGGTCCAACTCTCACAGCCATACATTACTACTGGGAAAACCATAGCTTTAACTATACGGACCTTTCACACCTTTAGGTACCAGTTTATGTTTAAAAAGCAATACAGCCTCTACAATTAGTATATCATTGACAGAGGATAAAAAAATAAATAAAAGTAAAAATAATATTAACAGGAAAGTCCCTGTAATAAAAAATAGCTCCTGAAGAATCCTCAGCATTTAAAACAGGCTGCTAAAATCTGGAATTAGAAAATCTGAGGCATCTATCCTTTGTTTGTGGTTATGATTTATTTAGAACAAGGAGGGGTGAAACTAAATGACACAATCAAGATCATACAGAGAACAACAGGACTCTCCGCAAAACCAACATGGTTTTTCCTTAAGAATTCTTCCAGTTGCTGCCATGCTATATCATCAATAGGTAGGGCTGGCCAACTAAAGTTGGGCTGTTGTTGGCAACTTAATGTAGGATTGAGAACAACAACTGCAGGGGAGGGTTAATTCGGCAATATGAGTGGCCCAGGCGGCTACTCATTTGGGTTTTGTCCTGGATTATTTTCAGTCTACAGCAGTGGAGGAGCCATCCTTTGATTAGTCCCTGCTAATCAAATTCTAATCAAATCAAATGCTAATTTAGATGAAACAGGATGCCAAATGCCCCTGCAGCTTCTCTATCTTGGCAGGTTTGAAGATACACCTGTTTAGAAAAGTGAGCTAGTCCAGATTTTGATACTAATCAGGCAGGGGAAGGCTGGAGCCAGCAGTAAGAAAAAAATATATTACGAGCTCCATCTCTTGCGGTATTAATAAAATTGGTTGCAGTAGCTCTCTGGCTTTATGTCAGCCCTTTGAGGTAGTCCAGACAGGAAACCAAAACCATGAGTAATAATACTACGGTTGTTGTTGTGGGTTTTCCGGGCTGTGTGGCTGTGTTCTGGCAGATTTGGTTCCTAACGTTTCGCCAGTAGCTGTGGCTGGCAACTTCAGAGGACAGGAGCACAGCTAGAAGATTCTCTCTGTACCCAAGTGGAGGGTGTGTGTTCCTGTTGGTGTTTATAGCTGCTGAGAGGGAGTGTCCCAGCCACAGCTACTGGCGAAACGTTAGGAACCAAATCTGCCAGAACACGGCCACACAGCCCGGAAAACCCACAACAACCATCGGATTCCGGCCGTGAAAGCCTTCGACTATACATAATAATACTACCTTTATTAAAAGGCTACAGTAACAGAATCTTGCAAGTCTGAAAGCATTCCCCCCCTCCCTTGCCTTTACTTTCCAGAGAACCCGGAAGGGTTCCTTCTGAGATGCTTTCTTCACCCCCATTACTTCTGTGGGCTGAGATATCTCTTGTCTGCAGCTCTTCCTCCTGTCTCCCAAGGTTATTCTCACAGCCCATTATACTTTAGCACTTTTCTTGGATAATCTTCAAGCAACCCAACACTGCTGACAAATGCATTCAGTCTACGAACACCATCTCGAGACTGATTAACAGACCGCACAGCTGAAACATTTGACCTAATTTCCAGAGCGTATAGAATTTTTTCAGCAACTTCCCCATCCTTTGATTTTCATGGCATCCTGCCTGAGGAAAAGTTCTGGAGAAATCAAATGCTTGCAACTTTTGGTTGATCCTAATAAAAGTATGGTAGAAATAAAAAAACCAATATATTATTTTAGGTAAAGTGTCACTGAGTAGCTAAAGTCTTTTTTTCCTGGTGGTTGTGGGGAAACAGCCATAGAAGATAGAATTCCCTGAACCAATGGCAGATTTTTTGGCATGTGAAGGAAAAGAATGCTTTCTTCACAGACACAATTGCAAAAATGGGCCTGGGTCCTTTCCTAGCTAGAGTTGTTTCTCCAGATGTCAGGTGCTATGCGAGATAAAATGACCGGCAGGCAGTTCTGTTGAGGAAGAGAAATGGGTTCTCTACCTACAGAAATGGGGCAGTGTAATTACGCAATCCTGTCTGCAAGTAGACAACAAGTAGGTCAAGTAGGACTTAAGAACGAGAAGAGAAAGAAAAAGGGGTTTGAAATAGAGGGTAAAGATGTATTTTAATATTAAAAGAAGTTTGAAGGTTATGTATTGTCTAATGTTGTTTACGTATGTGGATGTTTTTTGTTTTTCTTTATGTACATGTATATGTATGTTATTGGTATAAAAATAAAGAGTTTACGAAGCAAAAAAAAAAGAAAGAAATGGGGCAGTGTAATTACACAATCCTGTCTGCAAGCAGACAACAAACAAAAGCTCATCTCAACAATTAAGCAAGAAACCTAATTTATTTTTCCCAAAGAGGATCCAGCTGGGAACCAATACTCCAAAATCAGAATCAAGGTGAGCATGTTGGCCTTTGCGGCAGCTGCTTGCTTGGCTGTGAGTCAGCAAAACATTTCAAGATTGCAAACAGTTTGTAAAATGTCAGATGTATGAAGTTTCAATGTTTGTGGCACCCCCCCCCCAACCTAAGTCTTATGGATTAAAAAAAAAGGTTTCATGTGAGTGAAAGCACCAAAGGAAAAAACTCTCCTCTCTTTGATATCCTCTGTATCTCTTTTGTAGTTGTATCAAAAAATGCCCGTTGTGAAGAAGTCTCATTTGCAATATGTCTATGAAGGTTCTCAGTCATCCAGGTGGAACAGTCTGTAGCTTGAACCATGTCAACTGGATTTCTATTTTCTCAGTGGAAACGTTTCACTCCTTATCCAATGAGCTTCTTCAGTCTGAGCAAAGTTAGTAAGGGAATCCTTAAATATGTTTCTAGGTGGCTGTGTGACCTTGCACCTGGGGCTAGGTCATGGTTATTTTGAGATGTTATTTCTAAGTCCCTTTATCATCTAAAGGAGGATCGTTAAGATTACCATGCTGCTGTTGAGCTTGCGAAATGGTCTTAATCTTCCTAGGCACAGAAGACAAAGCAGGAAGGAAAATAGGGGAAAGATTGTGCCTGAGGCCCCCACCTCTATTCAAGGAAGGATTTTCCAAGTTGACATAAATGGACTCCGTGACCCCTCTCTCAAACCACCTATCTTCTCTGTCTAAAATGTGAACATTGATGTCCTCAAATGAGTGTCCTTTTTCCTTTAGATGAAGATAAACTGCTGACTCTGGTCCTGTGGTGTTACTTCTCCTGTGTTGGGCCATCCTCCTGTACAAAGGTTGTTTGGTTTCTCCAATGTAGAGTTCAGAGCACTCCTCACTGCACTGGATTGCATATACTACATTGCTTTTCTTGTGTTTTGGAGTTCGATCTTTGGGGTGTACAAGCCTCTGTCTCAGTGTGTTACCCCAGGCTGCTGGTATTTTTTCTCTGATTTTTGTAGGTCAGTGGCTAGCCCCAGGTGCAAGGTCACACAGCCACCCTAGAAACATATTTAAGGATTCCCTTACTAACTTTGCTCAGACTGAAGAAGCTTCTTGGATAAGGAGCGAAACGTTTCCACTGAGAAAATAGAAATCCAGTTGACATGATTCAAGCTACAGTCTCATTTGCAATGTTCTTTGTGATCAGATCCTGAATACCAGCAGCTCTCAAATTTCTGGTGCCTTTTTTCCTCAGTTCAAATTTGGCAGCAGTTTGAAGCTTACACCAGAAAAGATTTCCTTTTACAATCTGTAAGGGCCCATACAAAAGTGAGGTTAAATCCACTGTTGTGTAAGTGAACACGTGTGATCAATGCTTTGAACTACATCTATCATAGTCTTTGTTGCTGGTCATGCTGACTGAGGCTGATGGGAACTGAAGTCCAAAACAACAGGAGAACCTCAAAATCTGCCTGAGATGCAATCTGATAGAAAGGTTTTCTCACCCATCTAAGTAACATTCCAGTGATCTTATGAAGTGATTTTGGAACAATTTGGAATTATGCCCAAATGAATGTAATCTGGTAGTGTCCAAATTAATTCAATTTACAACTAAATTCCTTCTGAGCTGGCTCTTCATATTTCCAATGATGAAATTGGCATACTAAATTCTAGAGACTTTGCCAAGCCATTAGAATGAGTTAGGTCCAACTTTAAATGGATTCATAGGTAAAAGCAGACCTGCAAATTCAGGGTCAAAATGTACAATCTCAGACTTCACACTCATTACCAGTCATTTTAATTACAATGCTGCTTATGCAAGCTTAATTTGTTTAACAGAGAAAACCATATCACAGGACAGATTTCATTCAGAGCTGTAGCAATGTTTTATTCATTAAAAAGAAGCTTCTCTGCTACTTTCTACTTTAGAGAAATTAATGAACTTTCTGCTTTTAAAGGGCAGTTTGAATTCTTTCTGTGGATTTAATTAATGAAGTGGCAGCTGGGAAAACTAAGGTTAATTATATGGAAGTTAATAAGTCAATAAAATTGCAATGTAATTACAGTTCAATTTGATTAACTAGAGGGTGGAGATTTTAAAGTTATTTTTCAATATCATAAATCATGTGCAGAATAACATGATAATATATAATAACTTGTCTCTAGAAGCACTCTTTGCTGAATAAAAGTATGTACAGTATTTATGTTTCCATTTATACACAATATTGGGTTTTGAATAACAGATCAGGCAGAACCATGCTTCCTGCCTCATCACTTTTTGAATATGTGAGTAGATTCATTCAGAAGTTTAATATCTAAATATTGTATCTAAGATGATGTCAGAGATAGCAGATGACGACGATTGGTGCATCTGGTGCCATACCAAAAAACCAGATAAAGCACTTGAACACAACAGGAATGCATAGAATCTCAACTCATCAACTGCAAAAAGTTGCATTACTTGGAACAGCGCATACATTATGACAACATCTTTACCTTAAATCCTTGGGAAGGATCTGATAGTTAAAAGTACCAAATCCATTCAGAACTATCTGGTAGACTATGGGTAAATAGCAGCAACAACAACAGCAGCAGCAACAACAATAATAGTTATCTTGTTCATGACTATTATTATAGGCTGCACAAATCTGATTTACTACTAGATGGCAACAAAGAGTTTTATCTCTGCTATCATCTAGTAGTTGTCCAGGTTTGTGCAGCCCAGATGCGGCAGGCCTACACACCATCCTCCAGTTCTTCCCGTCTTCCTCTGAGTCTTAACTAGACATCACTGACATCACAGAGCCCAGCCATGGTTTCTGTCAGAGGCAAGAGCACTGATTCAATCCAGTGCAGGCAACACCTATTTGTACTTGGCCCTATTTATTCTTACTTTACGACACACACTTCTTAAGTACACCATTCCCACTGCATTCAAGTTACTTAGGAATGTCCAGGGAAATATAAAAGTAAGTTGAACTCCCATTTCCATATAACAGAGTGGGCAGAAATATATTTCTATAAAAGGTAAAGGTAAAGTCGTGTCCGACTCTAGGGGCCGGTGCTCATCTCCGTTTGTTAGCCGAAGAGCCAGCGTTGTCCGAAGACGCTTCCGCGGTCATGTGGCTGGCATGACGCGTGCGGAACACTGTTACCTTCCCACCGAAGTGGTACCTATTAATCTACTTGCATTTGCATGCTTTCGAATTGCTAGGTTGGCAAGAGCTGGGGCAAGTGTGGGAGCTCACTCTGTCACACGGAGCTAGGGTCTCGAACCTCCGAACTTGCGACCTTCTGATCAACAAGCCTGGCATCTTAACCGCTGAGCCACCGTGCCCCCCCATTTCTATATTTCTATACCCAGCCAAAAAACCAGAATAGACCCCAACCACCACCCTTCTATCAGCCCATCTTAACATTTCTCCATGCATTTCTCCATCTTTAGTATACATTCACAGTTTTTCGTAGGATAGAGAAGGTGTAAATTATATTACTAGCCTTTGTCATACCGATGCCACATGCAACATTTCCTACTAATGCTAAGAATACTATCAATCAGTTTTGGCCATTATATCCAAAATATATAGAAAAGAATATATGTAGCTCAGGGTTGAACTGTGGAGTCCTTGGTGCTCTCTGAGCTTGGTTGTTTGCTTGCAGGCGTTTCATTACCCAACTAGGTAACATCATCAGTGCTAGTGAGTGTGGGGTTTGCTCCCTGTTCATATACTGTAGCTTGCCTTGCCAGTTTTGGTGGGGATGTGGTTTTCTCCTTGGTGGTTCCTCGGCTGGGGTATTGCTTTCTGCTTGATTGTTTGTCTGGTTTTAATCCCTGATTATCTGGGTGCTGGCTACTGGAGAGGATGTGTTCTGGTCTTTTTTGTTTCCTTCTTAGCTTTTTGTTGTGTCTTTTAAATGGTTTGTAAATATGGTTTATTTCTATGTGTCTATTGATGGCTGATTTGTTTGAATGCCAAGCTTCCAGGAATTCCCTAGCGTTTTTGGATTTAGCTTGGTCTAGGTTGCTCACAGTTTCCCAGTTGAAACTGTGGTTGAGTCTGTCCATGTGTTCTGAGATTAAGTAGTTTTCATCGTGTCTTCTGACTGCTAGTTGGTGTTCATGGATGCCCTCTGCTAGTCTTCTGCCTGTCTGTCCTTTATAGTGGCTGTTACAGTGTGGGAGTGTGGGAGCTCACTCTGTCACACGGGTGACACAGTATGTTGTAGATGACTCCTGCTTTTTCTTCTTGGGCTACTGGGACTTTTGATTTACTTAAGATATTTTGGAGGGCTTTAGTTGGTTTGTGTGCTATGGTGATGCCGTGTGGTTGTAATAGTCTATTATAATAACAATGAGATAGTAGGAGAAAAGAGAATTTATATTGGGGAATATATGGTTAAAAAGCCAGAATTAAATGTATTTATTATTATTATTAAATGTATGAAACAGGGACATTGGCAAGTTTTCAAAAAGGTTTCTTACTGCATACATTATGGAATGTTGTGTATAAAACCTCCATATGTTAGAGAAAGTTGCAAATGGAAATGAGTGTGGATTGTGTATGGATCTTTAAAAGAAGCATTAAAAAAACACCCACAACAGACTGGAATACTGCCTTATTAACACAGAGAATACAACAGACCAGATTGGTACTGAGCCAACAGCCTAGTCTTCTTGGGGGTTGCACTAAGTGATAGTACTGCTCTATGCTGCACTGGCTAAATCACACCTGGAATACTGTGTCCAGTTCTGGTTGCCACAATACAAAAAGGTTGTTGAGGAACTGGAAAGAATGCAGAGAAGAGCAACCAAGATGGGGCTTGGAGGCCAAATCCTATGAAGAGTGGTTAAAGGAACTCAGTATCCCTGGGCTAGTCACTTCCTCTTAGGCTGATCTATCCCACAGCATAGCTGTTTAATAAGGCTAAAATAGACATATTTTCCATTTCCAAATGATTAGACATGATGGAAAACACTGTTCGAAAACAGGGGATCAAGAATATAACATTTTCTCGGTTTATCTGCTAAGTCCATCCATCTTTAGATCTATATCCTGCCTTTACACCAATTTTCTCCCCGCTACAGCAAACCTGAAGCACTGGGAATTAGTTTCCCAGTGAGCTGTTATGGGTGAGGTGGACTTGAACTTGGTCTCCATAGTTCTAGTTCAGCAGCATTACCATCACAACATACTGCCATCTTCTATAGGTAAGGTAAAGGTAAAGTTCCCCCCGCACATTTGTGCAGTCGTGTCCGACTCTAGGGGCCGGTGCTCATCTCCGTTTGTTAGCCAAAGAGCCAACGTTGTCCAAAGACGTTTCCATGGTCATGTGGCCACGTGACGTGCGCGGAACGCTGTTACCTTCTCACCGAAGTGGTACCTATTCATCTACTTGCATTTGCATGCTTTCGAATTGCTAGGTTGGCAAGAGCTGGGGCTAGTGCGGGAGCTCACTTCGCATGCAGGGCTAGGGATTTGAACCTCCAAATTTGCGATCTTCCAATCTACAAGGCTGGCGTCTTACCCGCTGAGCCACCACGCCCCCTGCCATCTTCTATACAACTGCAATTTTTAGAATAAGTGCTCTAGGATTGTGCAACACACTGGATTTGATTCCAGCATGATCCTTCAGAGTGGATGGGGGCTCAGCCAATAGAAACATCTCCACATCTTAAAGCTGCTGTAGCTTTTTATGGGACGGAGTTGTCATGGGCTGCTTTAAGATGCTGCTTACTGGTGTTACAGTTGTACCTCTGCCTGCTGTAAAGCACCTTTTGGGAATCATATCTAAAGCACTAACACAGCCCTAGAGGAGTATACCTAATCTTATGCATAGTATGAAGTTGTCCTTGGTAATAGAAAAAAAAGAATCTCCCTGAAATTAAAAGATGCTTAACAAATGTCAAAATTTAAAGCCTATTATTTTCAGGCCCTTGGGGCTTACAAAAAACTGAATGTATTTGCATTTACTTTCTTTTTGTACTGTAATTAATATCAGATAATAGTCCTACGACAACTACTTTTGTTCTGCTTTGCCTGACTGCATTTTAATTACTCCCCATTTCTAATTTGCATCTCCTTGCTTTAGAAATGCTCCTGGAAAGGATTAGCATATATAAGCTGTGCGCTCATTTCACATGCTAGCAAGGTTATGCTCAAAATCCTACAAGCTAGGCTCCAGCAGTATGTGAACTAAGAACTACCAGAAGTGCAAGCTGGGTTTCGAAGAGGCAGAGGAACCAGAGATCAGATTGCCAACATTCGCTGGATCATGGAAAAAGCAAGAGAGTTCCAGAAAAATATCTACTTCTGCTTCATTGACTACGCTAAAGCCTTTGATTGTGTGGATCACAACAAACTGTGGCAAATTCTTAAGTACCAGACCACCTTACCTGTCTCCTGAGAAACCTGTATGCGGGTCAAGAAGCAACAGTTAGAACCGGACATGGAACAACCGATTGGTTCAAAATTGGGAAAGGAGTACCACCCTAATGGCAGAAAGTGAAGAGGAACTAAAGAGCCTCTTGATGAGGGTGAAAGAGGAGAGTGCAAAAGCTGGCTTGAAACTCAACATTAAAAAAACTCAGATCACGGCATCTGGTCCCATCACTTCCTGGCAAATAGAAGGGGAAGAAATGGAAGCAGTGACAGATTTTATTTTCTTGGGCTCCAAGATCACCGCAGACGGTGACTGCAGCCATGAAATTAAAAGACGCTTGCTCCTTGGGAGGAAAGCTATGGCAAACCTAGACAGCATATTAAAAAGCAGAGACATCACCTTGCCGACAAAGGTCCGTATAATTAAAGCTATGGTTTTTCCAATAGTAATGTATGGCTGTGAGAGTTGGACCATAAGGAAGGCTGAGCGCCAAAGAATTGATGCTTTCGAACTGTGGTGCTGGAGAAGACTCTTGAGAGTCCCTTGGACTGCAAGGAGGTCAAATCAGTCAATCCTAAAGGAAATCAACCCTGACTGCTCATTGGAAGGAAAGATACTGAAGCTGAAGCTCAACTACTTTGGCCACCTAATGCGAAGAGAGGACTCACTGGAAAAGACCCTGATGCTGGGAAAGACTGAAGGCAAAAGGAGAAGGGGACGGCAGAGGATGAGATGGTTAGATAGCATCACCGATGTAATGAACATGAATTTGAGTAAACTCCGGGAGACAGTGGAGGACAGGAAGGCCTGGCGTGCTATGGTCCATGAGGTCATGAAGAGTCGGACACGACTAAACGACTGAACAACAAAAAAAATATGGAGATATATTTCATACATGTTGTCTGTACCATTGGCTGGAACCTCCCATTCCAACAGAGAATAATCAATAGGTCATCTTGGGGAAGATTCATCACCTGATATTGCCTGCTGGAAAAATTCACTGCCTGGAAGTGTTGCAGTATGCAGTAATTCAGAATCTAAGAATACATTTATATCAGCTTTTCTCAACCTGGCACCCTGCAGTTGTGTTAGGGCTGCAACTCCCAAAATTCCCAAGCACTGTGGCAATTTTGGAAATTGTAGCCCAATTGGGCACCAATGAGGAAGGCTAAAATAGCAGTATATGCAGTATAAATAAGTGGGGCAAGTTTTAGAGTGGTGAAGCAACATGGGCACACACCTCTAAGGAATGAAGCAAAGCTGGCATGTAGCTTGGCATCATGTTATTCCAATGGTCTCCCCAGCTCTTCCACTGCTTCCACTAAAGAATAAGAGTTAGTCCTTATTAGTTAGTTAGAAACACCCCTCCAAATTTTACACTAAGTATTCAGATCTTCCATCCATCCATCCGCTTAAGGTCCTTGTGTTTCTTTTTTAAAGAGTGGCTAAGTTCAGCTGCAAGATAGCATTGCAGAAATTCCAAGGCAAAATAACAATTTTGAAGTGGTATGATTTTGTTCCCACTCCATAAGAGTAGGAAAAAAGAACCGAACCAACCATTCATCCCTTTGCATGGCCCATTTTCAACAGACACAGCTTGGAGTGGTCCCTGTATGTACCATCACGTGGTTGATGTCTTCCACATGTATGGACAAATGTGCAAGTTTTGTTTCCTCTTACATTTACTTAAAAATATCCACTTCATCTCTCCGCTTGCACATATACTTGCCTAATGTTTGCATTAGGAAATTATATATAGAATTGTAACTGTTTACTGTTGTAACAACGTATTATACTTTATATATATATATATTTCTGTTGTATTTTTTCGACTTATTTTTTAAGCACTTGTTTATTTATTTATTTATCTATCTATCTATTTTTCAATTTCTATCACCGCACCATCTCCCCCAAAGGGGACTCTGGGCGGTTTACAAATATACCACTTAAAATTTATAGATATAACTAAATATAAAAACATATACATCTATAATCATTAAAATTACTAATAAATTAAATATAAAATCCAATAGGCGATAATGATATTTTAAAAGGGCTCTATGGCACCAGCCATCCCCACGAAGAACTATTCCCTGTTATGTGGTTTTATTTGACAACGTATGTATTTTGGTGTTTTGTTCCCTTTTTTTCTTTTTCTGTTATTATTTTAAAAGCAATAAATAAAGTAAATAAAATAAAAACTTCTTTCTGTCCGCTTGAAGGAAATTTCTGATTTTGATTTTAAAAAAAAACATACAAATGAAATTCCCACCCAAAGTGTAACTGATTCAACTGTGGCTTGACTGCTTTAATTAGGAGGCCATTAAACACACTTTGTTGTTTGGAAGCCCTGCACTCTGTTCTGCTAATTCACTAAACATTCTGTAGTGCTCAACACTCCATGGGCTCCCCAGGTGAGAAATTCCAATTCCTACGGCCAGAGGACAGAGTAAGCTTTCAAGCTGGAGATGCCTGACCATCGTCTTCCAAAGCAGCTACTTTACTCCCAACTTAAGAATGGAAAACGGAATATTGGTGGACAGCAAAAGAGATTCAAAGACACTCTCAAAGCTAATTTAAAAAAATGTAATATCAGCATTGAGAACTGGGAAGCCCTAACTCATGAGCGTTTCAATTGGAGGTCATCCTTTATTAATGGCGCTATGGACTTTGAAGAAGCACGAGTACAGGGCGAAAAGGAGAAGAGAGCTAAAAGGAAGGCACGTCAGGCAAACCCTCATCATGACCGTCTCCCACCCGGAAACCTATGCCCTCACTGTGGGAGGTTGTGCGGATCCAGAATTGGCCTTTATAGCCACTTACGGATCCACCGTTAAAATTTTACCTTTGGAAGACAATCTTACTCAGCTACGAGTGATCGCCAATGATGAATGATGATGCTACCCTTAAAACCTACAGAAAACAGCAGGACAAGGGAAGTGTTGGGAAGATGGAGATTTTTGTTCTACCAAAACACTCACTTTATATTCTCTGTAATCTTCCCAATAGACAAAAAGGGGATCACAGGGGACACAGTCCCTTTAAAGATATTCCAGGTATCCATCGTTGTCATTTTCCAGCATTTCATTTGATTAAATGCAGAATAAAGCAACATATAGATTTACTGCCAAAATATTCTTCTGCCCCCCCAACGTAGTAGTTCCAAAGGGGAATAATACAATAAACATTCTATGGAGAAGAAAATAGGGGTGGTTTTCTTGCACCAGTGGGGCAGTAGCAATGCTGCTTTTTTATTAACAGTTCTTCAATACTGGGCAATCCCACAACCTCATAACGTCACAGCCAGTTGAAGAATACGAAGAGGCCCTTCTTTAGTCAGAAGGACACACTTCATAAATCCCAAACAGGTCACTAGTCTTTTCTTGGCAAAATAAATGTATCCAAAAAGCAAATTCTCCTCTCACCAATTCTCCTCTCTTCAAACTCAAGGAGTTTCTAAAATCAAGGGGGGGGGGGAGAGAAATCTGCTTCGAATTCTACTGCCTTTCTGGAATTATGGCCTGATGTCATCCAACTAAAATGAAAGATAAAAATAAATTATAACCTAGGGTGAGTTGTGATGGTTCAAAATAAAGGCCCACTCAGCCTAGTATCTGTGTTTCCATATGGTATTAGCTACCTTGCCAAACTGCAGCACGGTAAGAGACCACTCTGAAAAGCATGTTGGAAATGTGATGATAGCCCATATAGCAGAAAAACCCATGCCAAATTTCAAGTAGGTCAGTTGGTATCTTTGGAACAAAGGGAAAGGGCCCTCATAAAGTAGAAAATGTACTGGAACTGATTGTTCTGTGTGGCAGAATTATAGAAGAAAAACTCTCAGTTGGAAGTCCAATATTGGAACAGAGCTGCTGGTCTGTTCCACTTCAGGGAAAAGAAAACACCAAAAATTTCAACCAAATGCAGTCCACTTCTTCCTCTATCCTGGAAACACCCAATTAGGTGGTCCTCTCCATTTGTTGGATGAAATTCCCATCATATTCACTGGCCATATTGACAAGGGTGCTGGGAATTGTCCAACACATCTGGAGACCAGCCTATTGAGGCATCCTGCTGTCCATTTTTCATATCAGCTTAAAAACTTACTCTTTCTGGCATTTTATGGCTTTTGTTAACTAGCTTTAACATTTAAAAATTATTTGACTTCCCATCGCATTGCATTGGGCTTTTAATGTTGATTCAAATTGTTTTTCCATAAGGCATAATCCAACCAAAGCTACATTATATTCTCATTGAAATCCATGGAAATTAGTTTTAAGCATCCACTGAAGCTCAATAAAAGCTAGGTTAGTTCTTGGGCTGGATCATGTGCTTGTTTTATAATTGCTGCATGTGTCATTTTTTTCAGTACTTGTTATAGGTTGGAAAATGAGAGTCAGAAGCTCCATGAAATAAACACATCTTCTAGCAGTAGAACTAAACAGGATCCCCAGGTGAATGCTATTGTTTGTTTTCCAGCTCTAGAACAGCTGGCTCCCTCTTCCAATATCCACACAAATAATTCTGCCCCACAAGTACTTCCAGGGAGGAGTTATTTTTATTCTGAAAAGCCCAAGAGGGCCCCCAGAGAGCCTTTGGTGTAATCCTGAACTCTCGACTGCACCTGTTTTCATTTAATAATACTGAGATTTCAGATGGCACATTTCCTACATTCAGTGTGCTTCAGACACATACATTCTCCCAATGAGAATCTCAGAGGAGTGTATGCATTATTTTGCCATATCTACACCATGCGGCACTGAATAAGTCCCACCTACATTTTCCTGCCCTCAGTAGGTCAGCCTTAACTTCTGCTTACCAGGGAAGTGCTTTTCTTCTAGCATTGATCAGTTGATAAGGAGGGAGTTATCTCAAAAGAAAGAAAGAAAGAAAGAAAGAAAGAAAGAAAGAAAGAAAGAAAGAAAGAAAGAAAGAACGAACAGGTATGTGGGACTGAGCCATATGCTGTCTTTATCAGCCTCTTTTCCATCTCTTCCTGCCATCCTCCTCTCCCCTCCTCACAGCAAGTTATTCAAGATGGGACAGGATGATCTTGTCTGAGGCTTAAATGGAAATATCTCAGAAGGCTATCCTCTTCCTTCACCTCCTTCATTTCAGACCCCCCCCCCTTCTTCTCAGCTTCTGTGCTTTCCCTGCTTGAACAGAATTAGGCTGAAATTACTTTTTATATATTTATGATAAAATAAACTCAAAGAAGGATGCAAAAAAAGCACAGCAGTCTAAAACACGATACTTAAAACAAGTTCAAATATTTAAATCTCTGCCATACATTAAAAACAAGAGCAAGATAAATCCATTCAGTGAAAATGAACTTCAGTCCACACTAAACTCTAATCCACACTGAAAATTCCTTGTCGCAGTTGGCTTGAAGTTTAATAAGGGGATGGTGGGTGGGAGTGTGAAGGGAACCATCACATTTCTCTAGGGAGGGTGTGCCAAAGCCTGGATTCTCCACAGAAAAATGTAAGTGTATAAATGGGTTTAACCCAGAACCTTCAATTCATGTTTGCTACCGCAGATACAAAGCAAATGTTACTTTATCATGGCGATAGAGGAAATCACAATATCTTGTTTACCGAATTGCTCTCTTCAACTGATGAAAATGATCTCAATTTTGAATTAAATCCATGAAACAAATGGATGCCTGTTTGCACTCTCACACACATATGCATGGAAAGTTAATGGCAGTAAACATTTCCCTAACTTTTGAGCATCCAAAGCAGCTGTATTCTTTCCTTCTTTTTCATTAGTGCAACTTCTAAATATGATTAGAACCTAATTTCTTGCTATCCGTCCTCCACTGCTTCCCACTCACCACACAGACTTAGTTTTAATATTTTCTTCACAGAAGATGTTGCTGAAATTTATCAAACAGAACGCCTGGCTGCAGGAGGTGCAATAGTTTAATAAAAAAAGGGGGAAAGTATGGAAATGATATTTATAAGCAAGTGAAATTGCTAGATAAAGGATGTATGTTATCAAGAGTGCAATTTCCAATAGACTGTATGGGGCTGGTTTAAAAATGGCGTCTGGAGGAAAAAGCTCAGTCCAGATAATAATTTTCTTTTTGGGGTGGGTAGGGTGAGGGTTGGAGAGTTAAATGACCATGGTTGCATTAGAAAGCAAAGGATCTAGCTAGCAACTGAAGTGGGACCAGCACCACACAAACAATGTACAAGACATGCACCCAACTACAGCATTTTCTTCTTGTTCCTTTTGTGGAAAAAGCAGCAATTTATTCTGTGGAAGAGACAAGCTGTCATTCATTTCTACAACATGGCTTGCCTCTTTCCAGAATTCTAGCTAACTGTGACTCAGCATGTTATTTGTGCCAACAAGATTATGTCTCATCTTTTAACCCTGAAGTTATACTTCACTGCCATGCGCCACTAAGTAGAACCTAGTTACTTGCTTTTGAACACCAGCATGATTCAGCTAAGCAGTGGTGATCCTCAAACGGCTCTGCTATAAAATATGGATTAGGCCTCAGAAATAGGCCAGACATAGTTGATTAAGAAATCTGAGCTAGACAGGACTTCTTTACGGTCAGCCCAGATCGATCAGGCTTCTTCAAGGAGCTGCATCATTTCTCTACAGATATAAACTTTCTATGTTGGTCTTTAAACCCCTCTAATCCAGAGAGAAGATTTTGCCTGCAGAACAGCATCAACCTCTCTTCTTAAACTATGACTCTGCCACTCCACATGAAGCAGGAACTTCAACTCGAGAAACTCTATTTCAATCCCTCTTCACATCTTGCATCTTCTGTGATAAAACTTAAAGTGCATCTCAAGAATCTATAAGACTCGGCCCTCTCATTTATTCCCCAGCCTTCCTGATTATTATCTTCCAAAATACTGTTTCTAGCTGCTTGACTATTGAGGCCCTTCCTTACCTTGTAATATTTAGGAAGCATGCTAGTTCCTCCCATCATATGTGGAATTTGGCAACGCGATCCGGGAGTGATCATCCAGAAAAACCGATAAAACCCCAATTAAAAGAGAAAAGCGTAAGACTCTCATTCTTCTGCTCCTGCAAGAGTCCAGGGCAGTCAATTACTTCACAGACTCTCTGCTCTGCTGTTCTATGTATATCTCTAAAAGACTGAGTAAGGATGCTACGAATGGCCAAATGTACAAGTGCGGTGCATATGGGTGGAGAATTGCACTGAAAGCAGGAAGCTTTTGAGATAACCTGATTCCTGTCAGTGCTACTAATTCAATCTTTATATAATAATAAATTCACATGAAAAATTAAGTGAACTCTAGCCAGCAGCTGTACTCTGTTCTTTCCTGACCTCACTGCATTGTTTTTTTCTTACCACCTTTGGGTTCCTGATGGCTTTAAGTAAATTCCATATTTCTGTACTCAGTGTAACCGAATCCTGACTTTATTGCAAAATATCTTAACATGCACTCTACTTTGATATCATCTCCTCCAGCATCTGAGGCTGCACTCTTTCTACAATAAACTGAGGCAACCCCAATATACTAAGCAGAATTGCTTTTAGGTTGAGAAACTTGTCATCCATTTATCTTGTAACTGCAGGTAATTTGTCATATCCTCCTTCCATCCCAATCCTCTTGGTTCTAAGACATTTTAAGGGGGCTCAGAGGAGGCAGGGCCAGATCAAAGGAAGGAATAGGGAGGGATTTTTAGAACAATATTTCCCTACCTCGGCAATTTCTGTGGCTATTGCTGAGAAATCTGGGAGTTGAAGTCTACACATCTGGGAGTTGACCTGATTGGGAAACACCAATTACAGTCCAAGCAACTGCTTAGCAGGGATTCAATTCTCTGGCGAGCAGAACAGCCTTCAGCACAAAAATCACTTATATGATGAAACTCTTCCATCTACAATTTGGTTATGCCTTTTTCCAACAGTCCTTTTTCCCCGCTGCTGGGCCTTTTTCCCCAAACAGAACTACAAAATGAGAGAAGACTCTGTATCTTTCCCATGTCATCTGCATGTGGTAGGAGACCCAAGACAGGGGAGACAGCTGGAGGTCAGCCAAAAATAATGCCTGGCTCTAATGACTTAGTTTTTCCCATTTTGGAAAATAAGTTTTGAAATATCCACTCTTGTTACTGCATTTGCTGTGCAAGGACCAATTAGTTATCCCAGGTTGGTTGGTTGGAAAACAGATATTTATTTATAGATAATCAAGTTAAGCATTAATACCTAATGTTCTCATTTCAATTTCAATGCCATTTTCCAAGTAGTATCACTTCTCTTATTAAAGTTACAGTTTATATTAAGTTCTTCAAGTAGCTAAAAGCCTGAAGAAATCCCATACTATGACTAGGGGTGCATCCAAACAGACGTCTTTGAATGTTGCCAGTCAAAAGGCAATAGGCAGCTATTCCATCTTTCTGTCCTTAATATTTGTTTCTGGAACCCCAAAATTCCATGGATGAAGCAGAACAAGAGCCTCATCTAAAAGCATCTCACGTCATATATGAGTCAATGGAAACTTGGGATCTCCACATTATAATTATCATCAGTAACAAGTATAGTAGTATTTCCAACTCTCTCTTTGGAAAACAGAGCAAATTTACCAAATTCCAGTAAAGGGTTGAACATACAGTATATAAGATCTAACTTATGGGAGTGCTACTTGTGCATGATGGGTACCAACAAGAACAAAACCAGTCATATAGTGCCTCTAGTGGCCAGCAATAAATAAGAACTACTGTAACACAGTTATACACACCCTCCTCGGGGGAAGGTCTTGACGTTATTGTATGAGGCCTAGACACCTCATACTATACCTAACACCTATAGCTCTCTAGTCTGAGAGTGGAAACAAATAAGAAAGGAAAGTCTACATTCATAGCAACTGCAGAGCAGGTTAAACTAAGGTTTATCCCATTCTCACTAGACACTACTCAAGTTCACAGCTCAGTAAATTCCTAGTTACCTGATCGGAAAAAACAGGGAGACTGAAATTACAAGAACATGGTTCATAGAAGGAGAACAAGTATCCTAAATAACGTTTTGTTGGAAAGAGTAGATTCTGGACTGCCTATTTTGGCATCCACATCACAGACATATGAATAAATGAACTTGGCTATTTGCCACAGCTCATTTCCCAGCATAACTCATTAACTAAATTTGGAAATATGCACCCGTGGTTTCTTTAGAACCTTTTCCCACTTACACTAACCACAGCACCAACATCCCCTGCAACCTCCTTATTTGCTGTTTTATCATGATTTCACCTTCTTCTGATCCTCAGCCCATATTTGAGGCAGCCTTAAGTCATTGTTAGCTCTTCTGGTGTTCAAGTAGTGTTTTCCTCCTTATTGTGGCCCAGTTTTTTGCCATGAGTATTACCTTATGCATCAATCTATGGGTGATTCAGTCAGGTGACTCCAGAGAATGGGCTCTTATTGGTAACTTTAAGCTGGGGTGGGCATATCTTCAATTGTTCCTTGATTAACTACTAAGGAGAAAACCACACACTCACCAACACTGGAAAGGCAAGATACTGTATATAAACAGGGAGCAAACCCTCACACTCACTTGCGGTGATGATGTCACCTAGTTGGGTAATGAAACGTCTGCAAGCAAACAACCAAGCTCAGAGAGCACCAAGGACTCTGCAGTTCAACCCTGAGCTACATATATTCTCTTTTATTGATATCTCCAATTCTCGGTTCCTTCTCACAGTTCCTGTCAGCTAGGTTACTTTTAAACATGGGTTTAGCAATCTTTCAGAAGAGCACTAAACCTGCATCCAAAGTAGCCCAATTAGCAGAGAGCACAAGGGAAAAAATTGCACAGCAGAACCTCTCAGTATTACCTATTAATGCAGTGCATTAGTTGAGCTACTTTGTGATACACCTGTGCAAATCATTCATGCAAAACCTGAAGAGTTTGGCAGGTGGCTAAATCCACCAGTCTAATCATCCTCCCTAGCCCATGTTAGAGAGACTGACTGATGGATGTTTTACTGCCAGATGGTGAGATTTGAGGAGAGGGAGGGAACCAAAGCTGGGAGAATCCACCAATCCCTGTCTTTAATATGCAGTGCACAAAGCAAATAAGGACACAATATTTGGCAGCACAGTGTCTGTAGCAGGATAGGCATCAGCAATGGGAGATGCATATTTTATGTTGGTGTAACTTTCTGCCAACTCAAAGATCGGATGGACATTTTAACTCACCCATTAGCTCTATGTTATATATTAGATAGGAATAAACCATGGTTTATGACACTTGAGTGGTTCATTCCCTCAAAACAACATGTGTAGAGCTTTCCAAGTTTGGTTACTTATTCCAGCTGGCAAGAGAAGCCAAATAAGCAAAATTCATTAGCATGTACTAGTATATACCTTCCTAAAGAATTCTTACTTAGCATGAAGTCTGAAAATGGTTGTAAATTCCCACTTGAAAATGAAAGATGCAGTCCAGCAACAGATCCAAAAAGCAAATCAGTGCAGGTCCAATGGCAATGCCAAGAGTGCTAGCAGTCAACACCCAGATAAGCAAAGATTAACACCAGGATTAACACCAGATGAACAATCAAGCAGTAAACAATAACCTAATCAAAGAACTACCAACTCAGACAAACAATCAAACATCAATAAATTACATATAAAATCCAAATAAAGGTAAAGGTTCCCCCCGGACATTTGTGCAGTCGTGTCCGACTCTAGGGGCCGGTGCTCATCTCTGTTTGTTAGCCGAAGAGCCAGCGCTGTCCGAAGACTCTTCCGCGGTCATGTGGCCGGCATGATGCGCGCGGAATGCTGTTACCATCCCACCGAAGTGGTACCTATTCATCTACTTGCATTTGCCTGCTTTCGAATTGCTAGGTTGGCAAGAGCTGGGGCAAGAGCGGGAGCTCACTCCGCACGCAGGGCTAGGGATTCGAACCTCCAAACTTGTGACCTTCCGATCAACAAGCCTGGCGTCTTACCCGCTGAGCCACCATGCCCCTCTAAAATCCAAATAGAAAGATGTTAATAATATGTTATAGATATGTCTATAAATATTCTTCTCTCTCACTAACAGAGCTACGTGGTTTCTGAGACGAAGCCCTGAGTATCAGTTCTAGTCTCCAGTGCTACCTGCCATCAGCAGCTGTCACAGAGCTTTCAGATTCTTGGGGGTGTAAATTTTGAACCACCCACTGCATTGACTTGTTCTGATTGTCAGAATCTAACTATATTCTTTGACTGTTCCTTACAAAAAAAAGGGAAGAGGGGTTCAACAGAAGGTTATACGTTTAAAATAAAAGAAGATAACCAAAGAATGAACAAAGAGCATTCACAGTACAAGATCAGTGTACCTAAAAAATTGCGGAGTCAAATAATGATGTACACATCTCAATAACTTAGCATCGAATTTGGCCCTGCAGGTAGAACATTTATATTTTTTTTTCCATAAGTTTTATTAAATTTTAAAATACATATTAAGAGCTAATACAAAAGAAAAGAAATAGAAATACAAAGTAAGAAAAAGGAAAAGAAAAAGTGAAGTCAAAAAATAAGAAACAAAGAAAATATAGAAAATAGATGTCCTCCAATTTATCCTTGAACTTTAAGTACAACAATTAACTTTAAATGTTAGTCCTTCATACAATACACAGAAACTTTTCTTTGTCATATACCCTATGATTTCTATAATCCAATCTTCTGTTCTTCATATAGGTTTCGCCTTTCTTGATATCTTCCAACAATCCATCTCTGGTTTCTACTCCTTAGAATAGTAATCAAATGTTCATTGTTGCATCAATTAAATGTTTTCCATTTGCTCTTTCCATTTTTACATCTATATTATATCTTCAATAAAGTCCAATTAGTATAACAAATAAAGGCCTTATCTACGTCTAATAAAATACAGTATATTCTGTTCATGTTATGACTATATATTCCATTAATACATAATCTAACATATTACATAACATAATACATAATATAGCAAAAATACAAAACCTAACATAACATATAACCTAATACATACAACATATTCTTGTAATAACCTACATTCTAATTCCATCTCATCATCTCATTGTCTTCTCATAAATGTGTCTCCAGAAAGAGTAATATATAATATTCTGTGGCTTGAATCATGTCAACTGGATTTCTATTTTCTTAGTGGAAACGTTTCACTCCTTATCCAAGGAGCTTCTTCAGTCTGAGTAAAGTTAGTAAGGGAATCCTTAAATATGTTTCTAGGCTGGCTGTGTGACCTTGCACCTGGGGCTAGGTCATGGTTATTTTTGAGATGTTTGTTTCTAAGTCCCTTTATCATCTAAAGGAGGATCGTTAAGATTACCCTGCTGCTGTTGAGCTTGTGAAATGGTCTTAATCTTCCTAGGCACAGAAGACAAAGCAGGAAGGAAGATAGGGGAAAGGTTATGCCTGAGACCCCCACCTCTATTCAAGGAAGGATTTTCCAAGTTGGCATGAATGGATTCCTTGACCCCTCTCTCAAACCACCTATCTTCTCTGTCTAAAATGTGAACATTAATGTCCTCAAATGAGTGTCCTTTTTCCTTTAGATGAAGATAAACTGCTGACTCTGGTCCTGTGGTGTTACTTCTCCTGTGTTGGGCCATCCTCCTGTACAAAGGTTGTTTGGTTTCTCCAATGTAGAGTTCAGAGCACTCCTCACTGCACTGGATTGCATACACTACATTGCTTTCCTTGTGTTTTGGAGTTTGATCTTTGGGGTGTACAAGCCTCTGTCTCAGTGTGTTGGTGGGTTTGAAATATACAGGTATGTGGTGTTTGCCAAATATCCGTTTGATCTTTTCAGACACGCCAGCCATGTAAGGAATGACCAGGTTCTTCCGTTTACTCTGAGTCTCAGCCCTATCTGTCGCTGTTTTAGGTCTGGTAGACTTAGATTTGGTGAAGGCCCAATTTGGATATCCACAGGCCTGCAGAGCTGTTCTCAGATGCTGCTTTTCATTCTTTTTGGAATCCATGGAGGTGGGGATGGTTTCTGCTCTGTGTGACAATGTCCTGATGACTCCTAGTTTGTGCTGCAGTGGATGGTGGGAGTCAAACATCAGGTATTGATCTGTGTGTGTGGGTTTCCTGTAGATCCCTATTTCTAGCTTGCCACCGGTCCCAATGAGGACTTCACAGTCTAGGAATGCCAGTCTGTTGTCCTTGGTGTCTTCTCTGGTGAAGCTAATGTTGGCATCTATAGTGTTTATATGGTCCGTGAAGGCCTGTACTTCCTGGGCCTTGATTTTGACCCAGGTGTCATCCACATACCTAAACCAGTGGGTGGGCACCGTTCCCTGGAATGTGTTGAGTGCTTTCTTCTCCACTTCTTCCATGTATAAATTGGCCACAATGGGTGACACAGGAGAACCCATGGCACAGCCGTGCTTTTGTCTGTAAAAGTCACCTCTGTATGTGAAATAAGTGGTGTTAAGACACAGGTCCAGAAGATGGCAGATCTGGTTTGGGTTGAGATGGCTTCTCCTTTCCAGGGTGCTGTCCTCTTCTAGTCTCTTCCTGACAGCGGATAGAGCATGAGTGGTGGGGATGCTGGTGAAAAGCACGGCTGTGCCATGGGTTCTCCTGTGTCACCCATTGTGGCCAATTTATACATGGAAGAAGTGGAGAAGAAAGCACTCAACACATTCCAGGGAACGGTGCCCACCCACTGGTTTAGGTATGTGGATGACACCTGGGTCAAAATCAAGGCCCAGGAAGTACAGGCCTTCACGGACCATATAAACACTATAGATGCCAACATTAGCTTCACCAGAGAAGACACCAAGGACAACAGACTGGCATTCCTAGACTGTGAAGTCCTCATTGGGACCGGTGGCAAGCTAGAAATAGGGATCTACAGGAAACCCACACACACAGATCAATACCTGATGTTTGACTCCCACCATCCACTGCAGCACAAACTAGGAGTCATCAGGACATTGTCACACAGAGCAGAAACCATCCCCACCTCCATGGATTCCAAAAAGAATGAAAAGCAGCATCTGAGAACAGCTCTGCAGGCCTGTGGATATCCAAATTGGGCCTTCACCAAATCTAAGTCTACCAGACCTAAAACAGCGACAGATAGGGCTGAGACTCAGAGTAAACGGAAGAACCTGGTCATTCCTTACATGGCTGGCGTGTCTGAAAAGATCAAACGGATATTTGGCAAACACCACATACCTGTATATTTCAAACCCACCAACACACTGAGACAGAGGCTTGTACACCCCAAAGATCAAACTCCAAAACACAAGGAAAGCAATGTAGTGTATGCAATCCAGTGCAGTGAGGAGTGCTCTGAACTCTACATTGGAGAAACCAAACAACCTTTGTACAGGAGGATGGCCCAACACAGGAGAAGTAACACCACAGGACCAGAGTCAGCAGTTTATCTTCATCTAAAGGAAAAAGGACACTCATTTGAGGACATTAATGTTCACATTTTAGACAGAGAAGATAGGTGGTTTGAGAGAGGGGTCAAGGAATCCATTCATGCCAACTTGGAAAATCCTTCCTTGAATAGAGGTGGGGGTCTCAGGCATAACCTTTCCCCTATCTTCCTTCCTGCTTTGTCTTCTGTGCCTAGGAAGATTAAGACCATTTCACAAGCTCAACAGCAGCAGGGTAATCTTAACGATCCTCCTTTAGATGATAAAGGGACTTAGAAACAAACATCTCAAAAATAACCATGACCTAGCCCCAGGTGCAAGGTCACACAGCCAGCCTAGAAACATATTTAAGGATTCCCTTACTAACTTTACTCAGACTGAAGAAGCTCCTTGGATAAGGAGTGAAACGTTTCCACTAAGAAAATAGAAATCCAGTTGACATGATTCAAGCCACAGACTGTTCCACCTGGATGACTGAGAACCTTCATAGACATAATATATAATATCAACATATTTATTTATAATCTTGTATCTTACACTTAAAATATGTTTTTATGCATCTGTACAGTTTCTCATATCTGTGCTTACTCTGTGTACAATACCAAATCCGCATTTTCATTAACCTTGCATTCCAAATCAATATCAATAAATCTCCTGTTTAGGTTATGCCAATATCACAATATGCAACTTGTTTATTTCTGTAACTCATGTGGGATGTCAAAATGTTTATTTTGCCATATCTATCAATTTGCATATTAAAATCTTCCTGTCTCAGCTGCCACAATGTATTTATGCCCAAACATTTAATAGACCACTTCCTGTAAAATATCATAATCTTCTTCTGTACCAATACATTCAAAGTCCTCTTTCCCTTTCTCTACTGATTCGAAAGGTCTTTCCTCTGTTTCTAAATCTGTGCCTTGTATCTTCTGTTCCTGAGCCACCAAAACTATTAATATACGTTCTATGGATTTCTTAATTTGCAAAAATTTTTTGCTGGTTTCTTCCTTAAAATCCTGAAGTACTGTGAGAAATGCCATTATTTGTTGTTCAAACCGTAATCAGCTGCCGTAGTCAAAACAAAAATTTTTCTCAGGGAGCAGGGAACAGCTGTTCTATTATTTATCAATAATGTCTATTTCTTTAAGTGAGAAAAGCTTTTAAAGTAAAAGATGAAAAAATTCCACAGAGCAGTATTTCAAACAGTTTGTAAAAGGAAAGATGAAAATATATTCCAAATGAAAGATAGTCCTTTCTAAAAAAAAGTAGAAAAAAAAAAAAGGTAAAGAGGCACACATTCTCTATACTTTATTCTTTATTCTTCTTTATTCTTCAGGCTGCAAGCTGCTTAACCCAAACAAACAATTTCTCAAAAGTCAGTTAGTTTGTCGAGTGAGAAATACCAACAAAGTCTCTTAAGTCCCAATTTCTCTGATACAAAAGAAAGGCAGAAAAATACAAACTTGTTCACTATGTTGCCAAAATAAAATCTATCAAACTTCCACCAAAATTAATTATAGCAAAGAAAACACAAAATTAGCCAACATTTTGAACGAAGTCCAAAGATAAATTTTAGATAATAAAAATGTACTAATCTAAAAAAGAAAACTAATATAAAGTGGTCTAAAAGCTGGCTGTCACTCTTGTGTCTCCCAAGAGACTTACGTTCTCTGCAGAGCTAGGATCCTCCTTTGGCCATTTCACTGCTTTCACCCCCGTTCTTCTCCGTGGTGGAAACAACAAAGAAAAACAGGAGTGGGCAATTACAATGGCTCTGTGAGCAATCTTCTGGTTCCCCCTTCTCCAGGGGGAAACTTCAGTGGTCTGTAGACCCCTGCAAACAAGATAGAAAGTTAGCCAGGTCTCAGAGCTCAGAGCTCTGAGAAACTCTGACTTGTCGAGCTGCCAGCCAGGCTTGGAGTGCAGGTAGAACATTTATAGACTGATTCTAACATTAATTCAAACAAGGTTGCATAGAGGGCAGGATCACTAGGAAGACCAGGGTTTTAAAATCATTTATATTAACTTTGTAACAGCTAAGTCCCAAATGGAGATATACTAAACCAATGGGAGTTGGTATCTTTTTATCCCAAATGCCTTTCTGTTAAGCACATGCTGCCATCTAATGGTAGACCAGAGTTATGCACCTCTGGTCTGTTAGCCTTACTTTGGATCCTACTGAAAACACAGCATTTGTTGTATCAGAGCTCTTTAGAAAAAAATGCTGGATCAGGTAGAATCACTGCCTGATGCCTGATAAGCTTTCTGGGGGACCCTGGAGGGGAGAATTTGGAGGAGATCCACCAAATTCGCCTATATAGGTCTATACATCCTTTTGCCATAGTTTGTAGTAGAGCCATTTGATAAGCCAGCCTTGAGGTGAGGAAAATCCAGGAGCATTTCTATGAGTGGAAATTTAGGGAAGCAGATTTCCCCCCATCATTCTGAAAGACTGTCTCATTGGTCAGGGTGCGAAGTAATTCCATATTGCACTACTTAGGGCTGCTATTTGATAAATTGTAAGGTGGTCTCAGGCCAACTTTATACACCAGAATCATGTCAACTGGATTTCTATTTTCTCAGTGGAAACGTTTCGCTCCTTATCCAAGGAGCTTCTTCAGTCTGAGCAAAGTTAGTAAGGGAATCCTAAATATGTTTCTAGGTCATTTCATCATTGGCGATCACTCGTAGCCGAGTAAGATTGTCTTCCAAAGGTAAAATTTTAACAGTGGATCCGTAAGTGGCTATAAAGGCCAATTCTGGATCCGCACAACCTCCCACAATGAGGGCATAGGTTTCCGGGTGGGAGACGGTCATGATGAGGGTTTGCCTGACGTGCCTTCCTTTTAGCTGTTTTCTCCTTTTCGCCCTGTACTCGCGCTTCTTCAAAGTCCATAGCACCATTAATAAAGGCTGACCTCCAATTGAAACGCTCATGAGTTAGGGCTTCCCAGTTCTCAATGCTGATATTACATTTTTTTAAATTAGCTTTGAGAGTATCTTTGAATCTCTTTTGCTGTCCACCAATATTCCGTTTTCCATTCTTAAGTTGGGAGTAAAGTAGCTGCTTTGGAAGACGATGGTCAGGCATTCGAACAACAGGACTGGTCCAGCGAAGTTGATGTTGGATGATCGTTGTTTCAATGCTGGTGGTTTTCGCTTCTTCTAATACGCTAACATTAGTCCGCCTATCTTCCCAAGTAATTTTCACAATTTTTCGGAGGCAGCGTTGATGGAATCTTTCAAGAAGTTGGAGGTGGCGTTTGTAGAGGGTCCATGTTTCACAGGCGTACAGAAGGGTTGGTAGTACAATGGCTTTGTAAACAAGCATTTTGGTCTCCCTGCGAATGTCCCAATCCTCAAACACTCTACACTTCATTCGGGAGAAAGCTACACTCGCAGAGCTCAGGCGATGCTGAATTTCAGCATCGATGTTGGCTTTTGTAGATAGATGGCTGCCGAGATAAGAAAAGTGGTCGACATTTTCTAGTGACACACCTTTAAGCTGGATTGATGGTGCTGCGGAGGGATTGGTTCGAACTTGCTGGTAAAGCACTTTGTTTTTTTTAATGTTAATCAAGAGGCCGAGCTTTTCATATGTTTCTGCAAAGATGTTTAGGATAGTTTGAAGATCTTCTTCGGAGTGTGCACAGACTACGTTATCATCAGCATATTGAAGTTCTATAACAGAAGTTGTAGTTACCTTATTTTTTGCTTTCAGCCTACTAAGATTAAAAAGCTTTCCATCTGTTCGATATATAATTTCTACACCAGTAGGAAGTTTCTCTTCAACAAGGTGTATAATCATAGTGATGAAGATAGCGAATAAGGTTGGAGCAATAACACATCCCTGTTTAACGCCGGATTCCACTTTAAATGAATCGCTTTGAGAGCCATTGTTATTCAGGATTGTTGCCATCATGTCGTCATGGAGTAGCCGCAAGATGTTCACAAATTTATCAGGGCATCCGATTTTCAGAAGGATGGTCCAGAGAGCAGTACGATTTACAGTATCAAAAGCTTTAGTCAGATCAATAAACGCCATGTACAGAGGGCAGTTTTGCTCCTTGCATTTTCCTTGAAGCTGTCGTGCAGTGAAGATCATATCCACTGTTCCCCTGGAAGGGCGGAAGCCATTTTGCGTTTCAGGGAGGATGTCTTCTGATACAGATAGGAGACGGTTTGCGATGATCTTTGCCAGGATTTTGCCTGCTGTGGCTAGAATGGAGATGCCTCGATAGTTTCCACAGTCTGTTCTATCACCCTTTTTAAAGAGAGTGATAATTATGGCATCCCTAAAGTCTGCTGGAATCTCCTCCCTCATCCAGATTTTTTCGATGAGCTTATGAAGTTGTTGTGTAAATTCAGGCCCGCCTTCTTTAAAGACTTCAGCAGGAATCCCATCAGGTCCACTAGCTTTGTTATTTTTCATTTGTTTAGTGGCTTTACTGACTTCCTCCAAACTAGGGGGTACTGCAAGCTCATCTCTTATTTGTTTTTGCGGGATTTGCAAGAAGACTTCATCAGCCACAGTAGAGTGACGATTAAGGAGATTGTAGTAATGCTCTTTCCAGCGCAGTGCAATAGATTCTTTGTCCTTTAGAAGTTTAGCACCATCTACTGAGCGTAAGGGATTTGTACCATGGTTTGTTGGTCCATAGATGGCCTTTATGGCATTAAAAAAGCCCCGTGCATCATGAGCATCTGCAAAATGTTGGGTTTCTTGGGCTTTTTTTATCCACCATATGTTCTTAAGTTCTTAAGTTCTCTAGTTCTTCTTTGGACTTCTGCCTTTGCACTGGCGTAGATTTTTTTCTTAACGGCACAGTTAATATCTTTTTGCCATATCCGGAAGGCTTTCCTTTTCTTGTCAATAATATGTTCAATCTCACTATCGTTCTCATCAAACCAGTCCTGATGTCTCTTAGTTTGGTATCCGATAGTTTGTTCACAGGCTGAAATAATAGAAGTCTTCAATTTAACCCAGTGTTCCTCGACATTTTCAGGAAGTTCCATAGGCAGATGTTCCTTGAGAGTTGATTGAAAGCAAGCACATTTAATAGAATCTTGAAGGGCCAGTGTATTCATTTTACGCCTTGGTTTTCTTCCTTGGAGCCTACGATGAGGGACAATCTTTATGGCCATTGTGGATCGAATTAATCGATGGTCTGTCCAGCAGTCATCGGCGCTCGTCATGGCTCTGGTGAGAAGTACATCACGGCGATCTCTAGCACGGACAATTACATAATCTAAAAGATGCCAGTGCTTCGACCGTGGGTGCTTCCAAGATGTTTTAAATTTATTTTTCTGGCGAAAGAGTGTGTTAGTAATGACAAGGTTATGCTCTGCACATTTAGTCAGAAGTAAGATTCCATTTATGTTGCTGTTGTCAACTCCTTCTTTCCCAATGATCCCTGGCCACAAATCAAAGTCACGCCCAACTCTTGCATTGAAATCGCCCAGGAGGATAATTTTATCCTCCTTTGGTATCTCTGATAAGATGGTGTCCAGCTGGGTATAAAATTTTTCCTTGATATCCTCATCTGCATCTAGTGTTGGTGCGAGAGTTGAGAGTCGTTCGTTAATCCCAGTGGGAACTTCTGACAAGAGCTTCACAAGGTCGTTTTTGATAGCAAAGCCTACCCCATGTATTCATCGTTCTTGTTCAGGCAGTCCTTTCCAAAAGAAGGTATAACCTTTTTCTTCCTTCAACTGTCCTTCTCCTGCTCTTCGAGTTTCTTGGAGTGCTGCTATATCAATATTAAAACGTCTCAGCTCCCTTGCAATAATGGCAGTCCTACGTTCAGGTCATTCACTATCCATATTGTCTTGCAGTGTCCGTATATTCCATGTTCCAAAATTCATGTGTTTTTTACGACCGCTAGATGGTGACCCCACTGGTCGCGGTAATCCAGTCAGGGAGAAGTTTCTAGGTAGCTGTCACACAGCTACCTAGAAACATATTTAGGATTCCCTTACTAACTTTGCTCAGACTGAAGAAGCTCCTTGGATAAGGAGCGAAACGTTTCCACTGAGAAAATAGAAATCCAGTTGACATGATTCAAGCTACAGACAATTCCACCTGGATGACTGAGAACCTTCATAGACATATTTATACACCAGACTTCCCCAACCTGGAGTCTATCACATAGACTGGACATCAATTACCAACATGCCCAGCTGGTATGAAGTCCAATGTCCTTGGAACTGATCAGTGGGGGAAGCAGGCTGTATGTATCTTACTGTCCTGGTTGAAATATCAGGTCTAGCAGCAAACGGTTGGCAAGGCCACCTGACATCTGTTTGGGCAGCAGGAGGACAGGGCGAACTGAATTCCATGTTCTGCCTTTTTCCCAAGCTGATTTTTGACAATAAAACTGATAATTTGGCTCCCTGACTCAGCTGCATCACAAGTTTCCTCCTTCATCTAGGAGTCGAGTTACAGAAACCTGATTCATATATGTGTCATAAACAAGATGAACAAAAGCTTCTGCTTATTATGAGAAATAAAGGCTCCCCTCCCTTTCGTCCCTTATTGTAATAACATGCCAGAATCAAAACAGGTTTTAAAACTACTAAGAAATAAATTTCCCTAATTCCAATTAAAATGGCCCTTACCAATGAATCAACTAAAGCAGGGTTACAAAATCCGCAGGTCACATATTAGCCCACTTCCTTTTTTGTGAACTATGAATAACCCATTTTCTGTAGCTTGAATCATGTCAACTGGATTTCTATTTTCTTAATGGAAACGTTTCGCTCCTTATCCAAGGGGCTTCTTCAGCCCCTTGAAGAAGCCTTCTTCTTCTTGGATAAGGAGCGAAACGTTTCCATTAAGAAAATAGAAATCCAGTTGACATGATTCAAGCTACAGAAAATTCCACCTGGATGACTGAGAACCTTCATAGACATATGAATAACCCAAGAATGCCATCCTGAAATTCAGTGCCAATTACTGCGTTCCAGCAATGTGTGTGTTTTAAACAAGACAACAAACAGGATGGTGTGTGGTGTGTGTGTGCATATTGCCTTTGTAGTCTCTGTATAGAGAGCCAGTTTGGTGTAGTGGTTAAGGTATCAGGCTAGAAACTGGTAGACCATGAGTTCTAGTCCGGCCTTAGGCACAAAGCCAGCTGGGGGACATTGGGCCAGTCACTGTCTCTCAGCCCTAGGAAGGAGGCAAGGGAAAACCACTGCTGAAAAACCTTGCCAAGAAAACTGCAGTCTAGGAAGTCTCTGAGAATTGGACATGACTGAACAGATTTTTTTTAAAAGTCTCTGTATTGCTATTTAACTGAATAAACAAACCTCATACCATCCCCAAAATAAAGAAAAATTAAAAATCCCGGTGACATCACTTTTACATCACTTTTACTTACTGGTACATCCCTGGCCACCTTCAGAGGCTCCAAATTTTAGAAAAAGTTCAGTTCCCAATGCAGAAATGATCCCCAGATCTGATCAAATGCTTTAGATGTTTTGGGTGAACATGGTCTTAATCCATTGATTATATATTCATCTATGCATTCCTAATCAAACTATTACTGATTTTACACACAACTAGCACCTATTTGTTTCTTGGAAGGACAGGATCACAACCTATTTTCAGATCACATGTTAGATGAAAAATTGTTGATGGAAACCATATTTTGATCTCCTTCTATACTCCCTATGCTCTAAATAAAGTTGGCTCACCATAGCAGCAGGAAATGTCTTTTCACTGTTCTACACTGAACTGATTGGGCCAGCAGTGTCAGATCCCAAGCAGGGTACACAAAGTGAGGGGTTCAGGGGAATACCTTGACCACAGCCCACAGCTTCCCCAGGCAGAATCTTGACCTGAACTCCAAGTGGCCAGTCTGGAGCAAGGCAAGCAAAATCAATAAACTAGTCCAGAGTGTACAATATGAGTCACATACTCTCACAAACTTACATAAAGACAGTTTTAAGGTACCCCTTTAAAAAGAAAAAAAATTACAACAATATAGAGAATGGTTCAGTCTTGGACAAGGCAGCAGGTGTCTGTTATGTTTCTCCTATGAAGGCACTGAATTGTTTGCACATTAATGCGAGAGAGAGAGAGAGAGAGAGAGAGAGAGAGAGAGAGAGAGAGAGAGAGGGAGAGGGAGGGAGAGGGAGAGAGGGAGGGAGGGAGAATGACTTCCAGCCATGGAAATGTGACCTTCAGCTCTTTTGCAAAATCAATGCTGTCAAGTGTTCCTCCACAATCGTTTGCCTCATCAGTCACTAACTTCCTGCTAATGACCTTCCTCTCACCATTATCTACACCCTGAGCACCTCTAATTGCTGCAAGGAATTATAAAGCAAATTTCTCAATGGACATATTAAGCTTAGATTTTGTAATGATTGATGATGTCCAGCAATAATGTAATCCACGTAGAGTCCGGCTGTATTTAAAAAACGCAAACAGGAAAGAAATGGTTAAGAAATCCTATGCCATGTTGCCGGAGGTTAATGGGAGTTGTAGTCTGGCACATCTGATAAGCTCTGTGCTGTATATTTCTACATGGGCTAGATTTACACAAACTAGCCATGATTTGCTGAATAAGCTACACCTGGTTGGGTTTATGCTAAGCCAGAATGGCTGGTTCACATGACCCACTAAGTCAAAAATCAAGCAAACCATTTAACAACTTAGGTGATGCATGAATTTATCCTTAAAGTAATTTCAGAGTGAAATATTCAGTCTGCAGGGATGGGAAACCTTCCGATGTTGCTGAATCGTAATTCCCAGAATAGCTCCCTGGAAGGGATTGATGGAAGTTGTAGTTAAGCAACTTCTGGAGTGCCCCTAAAAGCAAGTTCCACTGAACATGGCTATAAGAGATTGTGCCAAGGCAGGGAAAGAAAGTGGAGTATCTCTAAACACGGATGGGAGATCTTGTTACAGGCTTATCAAATACATAGACTTGGTCCCTTATGCAAATATTCTGGGAAAAGGTGATTCAAAAGATTCAAAGAGACTTAAAAGAGCCTGGAGGGTTCCTATCTCCACTCTAAAGGTTCTGTACTCTAACTTCAAATTCTCATTAAAGAAAGCCTGTGCGAATCTTGTTTCCTTGATCATGCTCTGCAGTTGAAGGGTTTGACATTGGAAAGGCAATCCTACAGATGAAGCAGAAAATTTGTTTTCTGTTGCTTGAGACCGTATGATACAAAGTAATGTGTTCAAATTAATTTTAAAAAATCAAACTAAACGTTAGGAAGGAATCATGTTATGAACCAGTTGACAGCAGAGCTCAGGAAAAGGTGGCCCTTGTTATAAGTAAGAAACTGGAATCGGTTGGCTCATGAACATCTGGCATCTTCGAAATCCATCTTGGAAACAATATAACGGCCAAAGGAGCCTTGATCTGTTCCAGCAAAACAATCTTTATGTTCCTAATGAGAAAAATCAGCATGATTTGACTAATGCAAGATCCCAGCATGGTGACTATTTCAGTCTATCAGTGGCTGTCCACAGCTGTCCCTAGTTTCCCTTAATAACTAATTATTATTGCTAATACTTCCAGGTAGGAATGCCTTATAGAGAGCCAGTTTGGTGTAGTGGATAAGGCATCAGGCTAGAAGCCGGGAGACCGTGAGTTCTAGTCCTGCCTTAGGCACAAAGCCAGCTGGGAAACCTTGGGCCAGTCACTTGCTCTCAGCCCTAGGAATGAGGCAATGGCAAGCCACTTCTGAAATCTTGCCAAGGACTTGTCCAGGCAGTTTCCAGGAGTTAACACTGACTCAGAGGCAAACCCCCCCCCCCCCCGCCAAGGAATGCCTTAGCAGCAAATGTTTTGTAACAGATTAGATTGGATGATGATTTGAGATGTCTTCTAGTACTGTAATTCCATGATTTCACCCATCTTCAGTCTGAAATTTATTTATTTATTTATTTGTAATTCGATTTGTATTTACCGCTCCATCTCCCTGCAAGGGAACTCTGGGCGGTTTACAAAAATCGACAGTTAAAATTCAACAATTAAAACAGCATATATAAATACTCTCCAATACAATAAAATTTAAATACAAAATCCAAGATTTGATGGGTCGATGTTTAAAAGGGCTCTATGGCACCAGCCATCCCCAAGAGGAGCTGTTCCCCCCCCCTCCCACGCAAGGCGGCAGAACCAGGTCTTTAAGTTCTTTCTGAAGGCCGGGAGCGATGGGGCCTGCCTCACCTCCGGGGGCAGCATATTCCAAAGGGTGGGCGCTACTATCGAGAAGGCCCGCTTTCTAGACCCCGTCAGGCGAAACTCCCTTACGGACGGGATCCGCAGCATGCCCTCTCTAAATGACCGAGTGGGACGGTTCGACGTTATGGGGATGAGACGGTCCCTCAGGTAACCTGGTCCCATGCCATGTAGGGCTTTAAAGGTGATAACCAACACCTTGAATTGGACCCGCAAGCACACAGGTACCCAGTGCAGCTGTCGCAGCAGAGGTGTCACATGTGCTGATCTTGGCGCACCAATAACTGCGCGAGCAGCCGCATTCTGGACCAGTTGAAGCTTCCGGATACTCTTCAAGGGTAGCCCCATGTAGAGCGCATTGCAATAGTCTATATGGGAGATGACCAGGGCATGAGTGACTGTACGGAGGGCATCCTGATCCAGGAAAGGGCGTAACTGGCGCACAACACGAAGCTGTGCAAAAGCCCTTCTGGCCACGGCTGCCACCTGCTCTTCGAGCAGGAGTCGTGAGTCCAGAAGAACCCCCAGATTCCACACTTGGTCTGAATGGGGTAGTGCAACCCCATCCAGAACTAAGGATGATAATTTCCTGGATCCACAGGAGCCATCAATCTACAGCCACTCCGTCTTACCAGGGTTCAGTCGAAGCCTGTTGTTCCCCATCCAGACCCCCACAGCCTCCAGGCACTGAGAAAGGGTAGCCAAATGATCCTTAACCAATCCCCATAATGCCTTGCAGAAATAAAATGGGACCCATTTGATCTGAAATGCTTTAAAAAAAGTAAAGACACCAGGAATCCCTTCCAAATGTCCATAGTTACATTAATATGCTGATGGCGAACAGAAACGTGCAATTATTCACATATTAAGGAAACTGGGGAATATCTTATATCCACAATACAAATATGCCTTTGCATCTTATTTGCACAATATTTTTAAAGATAGATATTGGGATTAGTGCAATTGCAGAGAGGGGAAATATTTGCAATCCTGAGAAATCCCTGTTCCATACCTAGTGTTTGCGCTGGCAGCAGTACCCAACACAGAGACATATATAGTGCTAATTTTCCATTCGAGTGAGCTTTGGATCTCCCTGTTGATGACTTCCAGGAGACATTTTAAGGTAGTAAAAACATCCTTTTTCTTCCCTGCTGATATTGACAAATAAGATTGCAGCTTTTTTAGAACTGATGATCTTGCAAGGCAGCCAAGAAATTTAAGATAGCTTGTCTAGAATGATAGATGCAAACTACTGTGCAGGGACTTTCAGAGCTTTGACCAAGGGTGTCTTAAAGGAATTGGATTTTTGCAGTGGATTGGCTTCCCTAAACAAGTTATGATCAGAGCAAACAGCATTTTCTTTTTATACAGTATGTATTTTCAGGGAGCCGTAATTATTGCACTGAAATCTTCAGGTTATTTTATGGTAGTTGTGCTTACAGTTGGAGTAAAGAAGGAAGAAGCATTTGTACTATGTCTATAGTCCCCAAATTCCTACAAGCATCACTTTTGATTCAAATGGGAGGGCCACTAAGATGACTCGTTGATGAGTGTTCTATACACAAACTTCTTGACAATTCCATAATTTTTAATTTCTTGTTTCTAAGTATCTAAGCTCCAGATAGATTGAAAAATGGTTGACCAGTGGAAAAGGAATGGGGTTGCACTGCCCCACTTGGGACTGGGGCACAATTTTGCTTTGTTCAGAACTCTTTGAGTCTAGCCCATTCAGTGTATGCCATGCATAAATACCATTAGGGAGGAAAAGGACCCACGTTATTTCAAATGCACATCTGAAAACATCACTCACAACTTTCTTTTTTGGGCTCAATTTTTTATTCTACAACTAAACTAATTACAAGCTAAAAAGCCATAACTTCATGCATTCCAATAATCCAAACGGGATTATAAAACCATTTTGCTTGGGGTGGGAAGGGGGGGAGCCAATCCTGGGGGTGGTTAGTGCTCTAAAGAGGCTCCATGAATTTATGAATTTACAGATTTAAATTAAGAATTTTTAATTTAATTTTAATACTGCCATCTTGAATTTTATATTTATTTTATATTTTATATTATTTTATATTATTTTATATTATTTTATATTATTTTATATTTATTTATTTATTTATTTATTTATTTATTTATATTTCTAACTTATATCACCGCCCATCTCCCCCCATTTCCGGAGGGGACTCTGGGCGGTTTACACATAGCCAGCAATTAAAACATATAAAAATTTATAAAATACAGTACATAATATATCTCTATATAAATTAATTAAATATATAAGACCCAAGAGGCTCTGATGTTAGGTTTAAAAGAACTCTATGGAGCAAGCCAACCCCAAGAGGAGCTATTGCTCCCCCCATCCCAAGCGAGGTTGGGATTTTATATTTTATATTATTTTATATTTTATATTCATATCTATATTTGTATTTAAGAGGTATGGTTTTTTAGTGTATTTTAATCTGTATTTGTTTTTAGTTTTGTTGTTAACCTCCCAGAGTCACTTTGTACGAGATGGGTGGTGACGAAAGGTAGTCACTGGTTTAGAAGCCTGTGAAAAAGAATTAAGCTATCAGCTTAAGTAACAGCCTTGCCCAACGTGGCACCCTCTGGACGTGTTCCACCTGCAATTCCCAGAATTACCAGCTAGCATTGGCAACATGGCACTTATAGTTAACCTGGCATGGTAATGCCATGGTTACCTGAGGGACCGTCTCATCCCCATTACATCAACCCGTCCCACCTGATCATGCAGAGAGGGCATGTTATGGACCCCGTCTGTAAGAGAATTCTGTTTGGCGGGGTCCAGGAAGCAGGCCTTCTCTGCAGCAGCTCCCGCCTTGTGGAACGTTCTTCCCCCAGAGGTGAGGCAAGCCCCATCGCTCCTGGCCTTCCGGAAGACCCTGAAGACCTGGTTCTGCCACTGTGCTTGGGGCAGGGAGGGGAGTAGTTATTCCTGGGGATGGCTGGTGCCTTAGAGTGCTCCCCACATCTATATGATATTTTATTGCCATCTGGATTGTTATCTTATATTTATATGTTGTATTTGTATGTATATTTTATATATTATTATGACTATTGTTTTTAATCTGTTTTAACTTGTTAGCTGTGTTGTAAACTGCCCAGAGTCCCTCTACTGGGGGGAGATGGGCGATGGCAAAATTTGGAGAATGAATGAATGAATGAATGAATGAATGAATGAATGAATGAATGACCAACCAACCAACCAACCAACCAACCAACCCACCCACCCACCCTGGTGGGTAAAAAATATCTCCCTGAGCAGAATCACTTTTGCTCTGAACACCAGAAGTTCAGAGCATAACGATTAGAATACAAGAGTCCTCTTGGACTGAGGCAGCAGGTAAACAAACAAACAAACAAATATTAGGTGCCAAAAACAATGGAATTGGCTTTCTCAGAAGCATCTTACCAGTGAGCATTTCCATTCTGGAATCAGGACAACGCACAATCAGGCCTTGATCTTACCCAGCAAGGCAATCCTGATATCTTAAAATAAAAATTCAGAAAGACTTGACTAATGTAGAATCTTAGGAAGTTGAATATTTCTTGCTGTCAGTGCTGGCCACAACTATACCTTGTTTCATTAAACATTATTATTATTAATACTTCCAAAAGTTACTATTGAACAAAAGAATGAGAAGAAAACTTCTGAGAATGAGAAGTTCCAGCTGCCTAGTCTACACCCTGGATAAAATCAGTACTTTAATAGATCAGAAAACCTATGCCAGAAGCATGGGAAAAAAGTCATTTGGCAATAATCTCATGCATTGGAAACTCTCGTTGGCATAATTCCTGGATGTCTGCAATACAACAAGCAACAACAACACATAAAATGAATGTTGTTTCTCAGCAATGATCAAAATCAAGTTATCCTGCTTCTTATGGGGATGCAAAGTGAGTTGGACACATAACAACAAACAAGAATAAACGTATTTTATTTTATTCATATAGTGTCTTATGGGATTATGGTGGGGTAGATCTGTAAAAACAAACAAAAAAATCTTAATGATTCTGCATTTTGATTATGCCTTTAGTTTCCAGCAGAAAAGAGAGTTTTTGTTCTTTTTTCTCTTTTTAAAAGAAATCCTGTTATAATAACAGCCAAAGATACTATTTTTTCTTTGTCATGGGGAAAAAACTCCCCTGCACGATTGCAAGCCTGTCCTTTTTCAGCTCTTTCACCTTGTCAAGAAAAGAATGCACTTCATTTACCATTAGCATCCCTTTACCACTGCCTTTGCCTAAAAACTTTCCAGAAAAATCTACTCTGAGGCTGACATGCACAAAGCCATAGAATAAATTTCAAAGAAGCATTCAAATCTGCAAGCTTCCATCAGATCCGCTTGCAGACAAGTGCCTTTGAAGGACTAATATCCTCCTTTGTGGATTCTGGGAGGAGAAATTTCTTGGAATTCTAATTTATTAGGCCAAACGTATTTTGATTAAAATCTTGTAAAACCAAAGCAGCCTGCATTCTTCCTGCTGCATCTTACAAGGGGATTTTCCTAGCATTTGTAGAATGTACAATGTTTATAATGGAAAATAACTCATAATTTTGTATACTCAATAACTTTTCCTTCCCTCTCTTTCTAGATATTGGCTAGTGAATAGCACTTTTTTCTGAATTCCTCTGTGTTGAGTCCCTGAATTCAGAGGTTAACAAGAAACTGGTTGTCGTATTGAATGGCCAAAGCTGAAAGTGGTCTGGATTTCAAACAGAATATCCCAATATGATACCCCAATACCCCTTCATGGATCACTGCCTTGTCGTGGCGAAGGGGCTTGCGTAACTCAATGAAGTCAGGTCAAGAAGAACAGGTCATGACGGAGAGTTCTGACAAAACGTGGTCCAAAACTGGAGGAGGGAATGGCAAACCACTCCAGTATCCTTGCCAAGAAAACCCATGGACAGTATCAAAAGGCTAAAAGATATGACGCCGGAAGATGAGCCCCTCAGGTCGGAAGGTGTCCAAAATGCTACTGGGGAAGAGCGGAGGGCAATTCCGAGTAGCTCCAGAAAGAGTGAAGCGGCTGGGCCAAAGCCGAAAGGACGCTCAGTTGTGGATGTGTCTGGAAGTGGAAGGAAAGTCCGATGCTGTAAAGAACAATATTGCATAGGAACCTGGAATGTAAGATCTATGAATCAAGGTAAGCTGGATGTGGTCAAACATGAGATGACAAGATTGAACATCGACATATTGGGAATCAGCGAACTAAAATGGACAGGAATGGGCGAATTTAATTCAGGAGACCATTATATATACTACTGTGGGCAAGAATCCCTTAGAAGAAATGGAGTAGCTCTCATAGTCAATAAAAGAGTGGGAAAGGCAGTACTGGGGTACAACCTCAAAAACGACAGAATGCTTTCAGTTCGAATCCAAGGCAAACCATTCAACATCACAGTGATCCAAGTCTATGCCCCAACCACTGATGCCGAAGAAGCTGAAGTTGACCGGTTCTATGAAGACCTACAACACCTTCTAGAACTAACACCAAAAAAAGATGTCCTTTTCATCATAGGGGACTGGAATGCTAAAGTAGGAAGTCAAAAAATAACCGGAATAACAGGCAAGTTCGGCCTCGGAGTACAAAATGAAGCAGGGCAAAGGCTAATAGAGTTTTGTCAAGAGAACACGCTGGTCATAGCAAACACTCTTTTCCAACAACACAAGAGACGACTCTACACATGGACATCACCAGATGGTCAATACCGAAATCAGATTGATTATATACTTTGCAGCCAAAGATGGAGAAGCTCTATACAATCAGCAAAAACAAGACCTGGAGCTGACTGTGGCTCAGATCATGAGCTTCTTATCGCAAAATTTAGGCTTAAATTGAAGAACGTAGAGAAAACCACTAGACCACTCAGGTATGACCTAAATCATATCCCTTATGAATATACAGTGGAGGTGAGGAATAGATTTAAAGGATTAGACCTGGTAGACAGAGTGCCTGAAGAACTATGGATGGAGGTTCGTAACATTGTACAGGAGGCAGCAACTAAAACCATCCCAAAGAAAAAGAAATGCAAGAAAGCAAAGTGGCTGACTGATGAGGCTTTACAAATAGCTGAGGAAAGAAGGGAAGCAAAAGGCAAGGGAGAAAGGGAAAGATATAAACAATTGAATGCAGAATTCCAGAGAATAGCAAGGAGAGATAAGAAGGCCTTCTTAAATGAACAATGCAAAGAAATCGAGGAAAACAATAGAATGGGGAAGACTAGAGATCTCTTCAAGAAAATCGGAGATATCAAGGGGACGTTTTGTGCAAAGATGGGCATGATAAAGGACAAAAAAGGCAGGGACCTAACAGAAGCAGAAGAGATTAAGAAGAGGTGGCAAGAATACACAGAAGAACTATACAAGAAAGATCTTAATATCCCTGATCAATACGATGGTGTGGTCACTGACCTTGAGCCGGACATCCTAGAGAGTGAAGTCAAGTGGGCCTTAGGAAGCATTACTAACAACAAAGCTAGCGGAGAAGACAGTATCCCAGCTGAGCTATTTAAAATCCTAAAAGATGATGCTGTTAAAGTGCTGCACTCAATATGCCAACAAATTTGGAAAACTCAACAGTGGCCACAGGATTGGAAAAGGTCAGTTTACGTTCCAATTCCAAAGAAGGGCAATGCCAAAGAATGTTCAAACTACCGTACAATTGCTCTCATTTCACATGCTAGCAAGGTTATGCTCAAAATCCTACAAGCTAGGCTTCAGCAGTATGTGAACCGAGAACTACCAGAAGTGCAAGCTGGGTTTCGAAGAGGCAGAGGAACTAGAGATCAGATTGCCAACATTCGCTGGATCATGGAAAAAGCAAGAGAGTTCCAGAAAAACATCTACTTCTGCTTCATTGACTACGCTAAAGCCTTTGATTGTGTGGACCACAACAAACTGTGGCAAAGTCTTAAAGAGATGGGAGTACCAGACCACCTTACCTGTCTCCTGAGAAACCTGTATGCGGGTCAAGAAGCAACAGTTAGAACCGGACATGGAACAACCGACTGGTTCAAAATTGGGAAAGGAGTACGACAAGGCTGTATATTATCACCCTGCTTATTTAACTTATATGCAGAGCACATCATGAGAAATGCCGGGCTGGATGAATCACAAGCCGGAGTTAAGATTGCCGGGAGAAATATCAACAACCTCAGATATGCAGACGATACCACCCTAATGGCAGAAAGTGAAGAGGAACTAAAGAGCCTCTTGATGAGGGTGAAAGAGGAGAGTGCAAAAGCTGGCTTGAAACTCAACATTAAAAAAACCCAGATCATGGCATCTGGTCCCATCACTTCCTGGCAAATAGAAGGGGAAGAAATGGAAGCAGTGACAGATTTTATTTTCTTGGGCTCCAAGATCACCGCAGACGGTGACTGCAGCCATGAAATTAAAAGACGCTTGCTCCTTGGGAGGAAAGCTATGGCAAACCTAGACAGCATATTAAAAAGCAGAGACATCACCTTGCCGACAAAGGTCCGTATAGTTAAAGCTATGGTTTTTCCAGTAGTAATGTATGGCTGTGAAAGTTGGACCATAAGGAAGGCTGAGCGCCGAAGAATTGATGCTTTCGAACTGTGGTGCTGGAGAAGACTCTTGAGAGTCCCTTGGACTGCAAGGAGGTCAAACAAGTCAATCCTAAAGGAAATCAACCCTGACTGCTCATTGGAAGGACAGATACTGAAGCTGAAGCTCAAATACTTTGGCCACCTAATGCGAAGAGAGGACTCACTGGAAAAGACCCTGATGCTGGGAAAGACTGAAGGCAAAAGTAGAAGGGGACGGCAGAGGATGAGATGGTTAGATAGCATCACCGATGTAATGAACATGAATTTGAGTAAACTCCGAGAGACAGTGGAGGACAGGAAGGCCTGGCGTGCTATGGTCCATGAGGTCACGAAGAGTCGGACACGACTAAACGACTGAACAACAAATCCCAATATGAATGCCAACATTGCTTTTTTTCTTTTTCTATCATCAGCCTGTAAGGATTAAAATGCTTCAGACAAAACTTTTGTTCTGTCATAGTTCTATATCACTCATAGAATTCCGGGGAGCTCAAACAATCAAGAAACCATCACTGGACCCTACTATATTGGACAATTTTCGTCCTGTCTCCCACCTCCCCTTTTTAGGGAAGGTGGTTGAGAAAGCGGTGGCGTTGCAACTCCAGAGGATCCTGGATGATACGGATTATCTGGACCCCTTCCAGTCAGGTTTCAGGCCGGGATATGGGGTGGAAACTGCATTGGTTGCGCTTACAGATGATCTCTGGCGGGAGCGGGATGGAGGGAGTGCATCCATCCTAGCTCTTCTTGACCTCTCAGCGGCATTCGATACCATCGACCATGGTATCCTTTTGGGACGGCTCAGGGAGTTGGGGGTGGGAGGCGTAGTTCTGCGCTGGTTCACCTCCTTCCTCCAGGGCCGTTCCCAATCGGTGGTAATAGGAGAGGAAAGATCCGACCCTCGCCCCCTCGTCTGTGGGGTACCACAGGGTTCGGTTCTTTCCCCTCTCCTATTTAACATCTACATGAAACCGCTGGGTGAGATCATCCGTCACCATGGGATGAGATACCATCAATATGCAGACGATACTCAATTATATATTTCCATCCCTGGTGAGATAAGTGATGCAGTGGCTACCCTTTCTCAGTGCCTGGAGGCTGTGGGGGTCTGGATGGGGAACAACAGGCTTCGACTGAACCCTGGTAAGACGGAGTGGCTGTGGATTGATGGCTCCCGTGGATCCAGGAAGTTGTCATCTCTAGTTCTGGATGGGGTTGCACTACCCCATTCAGACCAAGTGCGTAATTTGGGGGTTCTTCTGGACTCACGGCTCCTGCTCGAAGAGCAAGTGGTAGCCGTGGCCAGGAGGGCTTTTGCACAACTTCGTGTTGTGCGTCAGTTACGCCCTTTCCTGGATCGGGAAGCCCTCCGTACAGTCACTCATGCCCTGGTCATCTCCCATATAGACTATTGCAACACGCTCTACATGGGGCTACCCTTGAGGAGTATCCGGAAGCTTCAATTGGTCCAGAATGCGGCTGCTCGCGCAGTTATTGGTGCACCTAGATCAGCGCATGTGACACCTTTGTTGCGACAGCTGCACTGGGTGCCTGTGTGCTTCCGGGTCCAATTCAAGGTGTTGGTTATCACCTTTAAAGCCCTACATGGCATGGGGCCAGGTTACCTGAGGGACCGTCTCATCCCCATAACGTCGAACCGTCCCACTCGGTCATTCAGAGAGGGCATGCTACGGATCCCGTCCGTAAAGGAATGTCACCTGACGGGGTCTAGGAGGCGTGCCTTCTCGGTAACGGCGCCCACCCTTTGGAATATGCTACCCCCAGAGGTGAGGCAGGCCTCTTCGCTCCCGGCCTTCAGAAAGAACTTAAAGACCTGGTTCTGCCGCCTTGCGTGGGGGGAGGGGGGGAACAGTTCCTCTTGGGGATGGATGGTGCCATAGGGCCCTTTTAAACATCCAAACATCATACCACCGCATCTTGGATTTTTATACTTAATTTTAATATATTAGAGTGTTTTATTGGGTTGTTTTAATTGTCGGATTTTAATTTTTGTGTTTTGTAAACCGCCCAGAGTTCCCTTGTGGGGAGATGGAGCGGTATATAAATTGAAACATAAATAAATAAATAAAAATTTTATTTTCCTTCAAAAATTCCTTCATTTCCCAACCAAAACTTTTACCTTTCCTTCTTATCAGAGAAAATGGTTAAGAAAAAGTTGGAAAAGCTACAGAGATCAGAAGATCGCAAGTTCAGAGGTTCGAATCCCTAGCCCCGCGTGACGGAGTGAGCTCCGGCACTCGCCCCAGCTTTTACCAACCTAGCAATTCGAAAGCATGCAAATGCAAGTAGATGAATAGGTACCACTTCGGTGGTAAGGTAACAGCGTTCCGTGTGCGTCATGCCGGCCACATGACCACGGAAGCGTCTTTGGACAGTGCTGGCTCTTTGGCTAACAAACGGAGATGAGCACCAGCCCCTAGAGTCGGACACGACTGCACAAATGTCCGGGGGGAACCTTTACCTTTTTACCATACGATCAATGGCACTAGAGCATCAGCCAGGACATCTCCACGTTCTACAGTGAAGGACATTTGGGAAACTTTCTCCCAAGGAAACAGTCTTAAGATTCCTTACCAACTTAACAATATTGCTTCTGTGGACAGATCTGTGTCCTTTGACTTGGAATACTGAGAGGGGAACTTTGAACCAGTTCAAATAATTTTCCAACCAATTTATTTTATCAATTGCATTCATAATTGCTCAAATTCCAATGTAGTGTTTCCTTCAAAGAAATTTATCTAGGCAGGCAAGCTCTTCCATGGTCCGTGCAAGTCCATTCCTGTGATCCCACCTATGAAAATAAAACATGGACTTGTTCTTGGCTGAGCTTGACCTAGAATTCCAAGCTCTTGCTGTTCTATTTATTTTGCTTTATTGGAACAAAATGTTAACAGTTCTCCTTGGGTTTTCTGTCACTGTCACAGAACTTGCTGAATAAAGGTCTTTAATGCCTTTGGATAGTTTGCTTAATAATGGCATTAGACAGTAATGAAAAATTTGTTGCTATAGAAGGTGCTCTCTTAATTTACATTTATGCCAGGCAATCTGCTCCATGACATCAACATGAGGCCATTTGATTATGTCAGCTATTTCAGAAATAGACCATACATCTATATGGAGTAATTGGCTGATGGTTCATCAGATGGTTCAAAACTGGTCATTTCAGAAAACCTAAAACATCAGTCTTTTTTAAAGATTGCTAGTGGCAAAGAATAGGGTTTTTTGCTGAAATCAGAATGCATAAAAATAACTTTTGCTCACCAAGCTGTAACTTCAGCTGAATGAGAAACAGTTAATATGAGTCTTGCTGCTTTTTTGCCCACCAAAAGGTTTTTGCCTGCCAGTGAGTTCTGTAATCACAACAAGGTATCTTCGAATGCATTCTACATGATGTATTTGTGCAATATTCATGTAACGGAGTTGTTGCCTGATAAAAGTTCGCAGAGCCTTCTTGTGTGAATTTATCTGCAGTCAGGCAAAATCTTTTGGACATGAGATTTCATCACTAGCAGCAGGCAAAAAAGGAACATGAGCCATTATTTCTAATAAAAGCACTAATCTTTAAAAAGGTAAAGGTAAAGGTTCCCCCCGCACATTTGTGCAGTCGTGTCCGACTCTAAGGGCCGGTGCTCATCTCTGTTTGTTAGCCAAAGAGCCAGCGTTGTCCGAAGACGCTTCTGCAGTCATGTGGCCGGCATGACCTGCGCGGAACGCTGTTACCTACCCACCGAAGTGGTACCTATTCATCTACTTGAATTTGCATGCTTTCGAATTAGTATTCAGTAATTATTTTACTTAAAATTGCAAGTCAGTCAAAGCACATTTAATTTTTAAATTTGTGTAAGAGTAAAATCAAATAGGTTATTTTATTACCTCTGGAGAGACACCACAGTTGACTTTGGCCCCCGAGAGGCAACCATTCCTGTTGCTCATCAAGCTACTGTACAGACAATAAATTTAAAAGGGCTTGCCTTTTTCATTCTCCCTCCCTGTTCTTCTTCCTTGTGTCTCATGTTCCTTTAGATTGTGAGCCTGAAGACTCTCAAATCAGCTTTCAGCTGATCCACTGTTGCATTTAACTAGCATTTTATTTCTTTTTAAAATGCTCCTAAGTATTCAAAAGCCTTCTCCTGCATGCATTCCTTACTTATTTTACAATATTTTGCAATGTTTGTAAACTGCCCCAATCAAAGAGATTTTGGGTGGTGCACAAGGATAGTACATAATACCATACCATAATGACTTTACTAATAAAATAACCAATATTATTATCCTAGTAGCAATCAGTGCCAAAAAAACTTAGAAAATATGTCAATGTTTTGAGTTGCTTTTTGTGACTATATAAATAAATGTTATTAAACCTACATACTGATGAGGCAGAGTTGAGGTTAAAAAATACTCCACTGTATCTGGTGACTTTGTAACGGAGGTGGAATTTGTACCACCAGGAACTTTTATTTATTTACCTCATTCATTCATTCATCCATTCATCCATTCATCCATTCATCCATTCATCCATTCATCCATTCATTCATTCTGCATTGAGGTTTACCTTGACTAAAACTAGCCCAAGTTTGGTCACTTCCCTCAGTTTTGTGTAGATTTAAATTGCATTTATTTATTTAGTAGACAGTGAAAAATTAAGCATGTCTAGTTATCTAATATATGGGCAAATTTGGTTTGGCCATTTTTTTCAGACAGCAGGTAGAGAATGCAATCTTAATACCTATCCCTGCAAAAAGATAATCTCTCTACATATAGAAGCAAAATTTGGGGGAAAAGTTCTAGCCCAGCAGCTTACTGATACCTAATTTCCTATGAATTAAATATTTATTTATTTATTTATTTATTTATCCCTGAAAAAACTTTCAATCAACATAAGATCGCCCAATGGTAAATTGTTTTTCCACAATAGATACAGATTTAACACTCTACTCCAGTGTTTCTCAACCTTGGCAACTTGAAGAGGTTTGGACGTCAACTCCCACAATTGGCTGGAGAATTCTGGGAGTTGAAGTCCACACCTCTTCAAGTTGCCAAGGTTGAGAAACACTGCTCTACTGGAAACTAAGCCAAACTCAGTAGATAAATTTTAAAGGCACTCATCTGGCAAAGACAGATCTCAGCTCCTGTAGCAACCATTTCAAACTTACACCCTCCAGCTATGTCGAGACTGCACTCCTCAGAATGTATTAGCTGCCATGTCTCCCTGCTCATTTACTTGAATGAGTGAGGGAGCACCAGTGATGGCTAAGATCAGCTCTGCTCACTCACTCTCTTCCTCTGAATGGTTCTCCTTAGCAGGTAAGGCTCCCTATTGTTATATTAATTTGGTTGTACCAAAAAAAAAAAATGAAAAGCCAAACAGGGGCACCATCTGCCATCAGTTACCCTCTGCTTGCTTCTCCAAAGCAGAAGAGGGAGGATTTACAGATGGTGGCACATTTGCCAAGAAAGGGGGCTTATGGGCATCAGCAGTGAACTGTTCTGGGATGTTGGAGTTGCTCAGATAAATCAAGCTCCAGGGTTTGAGTAATGACAAGCCCAAAAATAACCTGCATTTTTTTTCCTATCAGGTCTCATTCAATTTGATGAAAGGAATGTTCTTTCTACATTCTTCCAAAGGAGAAGAGAAATCCAGTGAAAATCTCCTGGGTGGGGAATGATGTCCTTGCTATTCTTTAGGGATGAGATGGCCAAAAGTAGGTGCAAATGTCCTGTCTTTCATTGCATAATCATGTCTTCATCAGTCTGCACTCTCCTTGGCTTCTGGTGTTTCCGCTAAATCACAATAGAAGAAACCATGGGGGAAAAAACCCTGTTCAGTTGGAAGTTATTCACATTGGGGAGTATGAAACTTCTGTGCAATGAAAAAGATGCATAGCAAAACAACAGCAGCAGCAACAGCAGCCATCATCACCTCTAAAAATAGGCCAAAGTTAAAAAGAAATCCCCCCAAATGAAATTAAAAAGAAATTCTCAAGCATACAAAAAATAAGGGGAAAATGAAAATTTCAGAGAAATTGCAAGGTAAACTTTGGTGCAGTTCTGAGACCACAGACCATCAAAAACCTGGTCTGGAGAAGCTGTTTATCAGGTTGGAAAAGAATCATCTACTATGTCTGCTCACTATTTCTTCCCAGTGAGATCATTAGAGAAACAGAATGTGTTAGTATTGAAATAAAATAATGGCATGAAAATGGTCTTGGACATGAATGCAGCACACTTCCATTCTCTTCATCATCTCCTGATGCTTCTAAAAAAGGAGATACTACTGCTACTGAGACAATTTCAAAAGGCTTTATGGAATTTCTATATCTCTGCTATTACTGTTTGCAAACAGTACATCAATATCCGAAGTAATTTTTCCGTGGTTGCTTGGATCTAAGATATTGTTTACCCTGTACCCTTCAAAGCAAGATTTGATTTGGAAATGAGCTTGTGCAATTTTGTATACTTATCTCTTTGAAGCAAGAGTGTTTTTAGTGGCATCATTATAATACCCAGTAAACAATGTGCACCCTTTTCCTTTCCTACTGTCAAAAGCATGGAGATTGTTCCAAGTGCTATCCATTTTTCAAAGCCTCCATCAGTACCCAAGTCATCTTTGTTGTAAAACGTGAATTAATAAATGTTGGATTTCTGATAACTGTTTGCATAAGAATATCCATCCTGGTATTTCCAGTTTATTTCTGAATGACTGCTGATCCATCACCAGTAATAAGGAGGAAGGGCGCCTTTCAGAGTTCCATAGCACTGAAAATGATTAGAAGCAGAATATGAGAGATAATTGTACTGAATTACTGCAAGAATGAACAGCCTTTGAGAACCATTACTGGGAAGTGGGAGGCTGAACGAAGCTACGGAGATTCTCTCCAAGAACCTTTGCCGCATGACAGCTTCATTGACATGGGTTCCTGCCCATGCCTTGCAGGTGGCATGAAAATCCTCCAGGAAAAAAAAAGTCTCAGGAAGCCTCCATGGACATATCTCCAATACCACACTGTTTCTGCATGGTGTTTAGGACAGTGATGGGCAAGATAGAAGTAACAGAGAATTAATTATATGGATTACTACTTCCTCATGTTTTTGGTTTTGTTACTATCATCAACCACAACAACTCAAGGTAGCTTACAAGGGGATCTTTCCAACAACTTCTGGGTCCAATTCAAGGTGTTGGTTATCACCTTTAAAGCCCAACATGGCATGGGACCAGGTTACCTGAGGGAACGTCTCATCCCCAGAACATTGACCCGCCCCACCCGGTCATGCAGAGAGGGCATGCTGCGGACCCCATCGATCAAAGAATTCTACCTAGCGGGGTCCAGAAGGCGAGCCTTCTCTGCAACAGCGCCCGCCCTTTGGAACATCTTGCCCCCGGAGCTAAGGCGGGTCTCCTCGCTCCCGACCTTCCAGAAAAATTTAAAGACCTGGTTTTGTCGCCTTGCATGGGAGGGGAATGCTAACAGTTCCTCCTGGGGCTGGTTGACCCCATGAAACCCTTTTTAGTATTAACATCTTTGCACTTTGATTTTATATTTATTTATTGATGTTCTGACTATTACTGTGTTTTATTATGGTTTTTATTGTGAACTGCCCAGAGTCCTCCGTTCGAGGAGATGGGCGGTAATATAAATCTAAATAATAATAATAATAAACTCTGTGAGATACTGTAGGTTGGGCTGAGAGAGAATGATTGACCCAAAATCATCTAGTGAGCTTCCATAAGTGAGGGTGGACTTGGAGCTGGGACTCTGCTCCTATCCTAACACCTTAATCCCTGTGTCAGACTGGCTCTTATTAATGACTGAGTGATTCTGCCAGCATCTGCTAGCATAGCACTATCCAGATAGGTTGGACTTCCAGTTCTTAGAATTCTTAGCTGATCTGAGAAGGTTACAGTATAGAACTGGACTTGTTCCAAAGCTTCATGATTATTACACTATGCCATTCCAATATTTAAGCTCAGAAGTCAGCTCTTCTGTTCAGAATAAGTAAACTGTCCTTAGTTCATTTAAGGAACCTAGATCCAATATAATTTCTCGTTCTCCTTCATCTTTTTACAAAGTTGTTTTGTTTTATGGCTTAAGCCATCTTGAACAATTTCCAAGGCAAGTCACGAAAGTCAATCAACAGGCATTTCAAAATTGTCTGAAGCCTCCCAGAAGGATCTCCACTGCTGTCCTCCTACCTACATAATAATCTACATTTGGCGCACTAAGAAACTGCAGTATGAATCAGGAAGTTTTGATTTCAAATGTTGGAGAACTGCAGTAAACTCACGAGAAGGCTTCAGGCAAGCTCTTTCCATCTATGGGCAATTATAGAATTATTATTAAGGATTATTAAATAATTTCAATAAAAAGATACTGGAAAGATACTTGCACAGAGATACTGGAAAGTGTCTACTTCTTCTCTAAGGGCTAAGCAAAAAGGCCACCAGGACTTTCCATCTACTTGGAAAGCTTAGTTAATATAAAGAAATGAAGCAGCACTATAAGGTTCAACAAGAGATGTTTAAAGAAGCGAAAGCAAAAAATTTGCAACTTAGTAAGTGGCAGAGACGATGGGCACAAATATATTTTGGCAGGGAAATTAGATGCAAAAGCCATGGGACCAGAGTAAAATATCTAGAGGCCCTTCCGAGATGCCTTTTCACAAACTCAGTCCCAATCTCTCTCAGCTTCGAGAGAAGGAAGACAAGGGACAGCGTTTGGAAAGTGCCTTTGGAAGACTTCCTCTCTTTGGAAATCTGATGTAAAAGCAAAAGCTTTGCTCTTATCCCTCTATTTGCAAATCCACATAACAAAAAGTCTCCAGTTATCCCTCTTTTCGAAAGAAATAGAATCCATAGGAGCTCTGCCAGAACCTCTTTCTTACTGATTTATTAAATGTAAGGCTGCCTGATTCCCATCACAACTTTGGGTGGCGCACAATATTAATCAATTTAAACAATGTTAAGATAGAACAAGATAACACCAAACATCCAGAGAAAAACAATGGAATCTCTAACAAAGCAGGCATCACATTTTATTTTATTTTATTTATTTATTTTATATCCCGCCTTTATTATTTTTATAAATAACTCAAGGCGGCGAACATACCTAATACTCCTTCCTCCTCCTATTGTCCCTACAACAACAACCCTGTGAGGTGAGTTGGGCTGAGAGGGAGTGACTGGCCCAAGGTCACCCAGCCGGCTTTCATGCCTAAGGCGGGACTAGAACTCACAGACTCCTGGTTTGCCATTGGCTCCTTCCTAGGACTGAGAGACAGGGACTGGCCCAAGGTCACCCAGCCAGCTTTCATGCCTGAGGAGGACTAGAACTCTCAGTCTCCTGGTTTCTAGACTGTTGCCTTAACCGCTAAGGGATCTGACACCTACTCCAGTCCAAGGCCTAGGGAAGAGCCTGGTTTGACAAGCTCATTTTAATAAGGAGTGTGGAGGCCATGTGAATCTCTGGCAGGAATGTGTTGCAGAGGGCAAGCTCCAGGACAGAAGGGTCTGGAAAGAGGGGTGTGCACAGTTGCACTTTACCAAATCACATGGAGCAACAGATTGTTCCTGTGGATTACTGAAGACCCCAGGCCAGCAAGTTTCTGTCTTTCCTTTTATTAAAGTAAGATATTGAGGATGGATAGCAAGGAGACAAAGGGGGGGGAAGGGGGGGAGTCTTTGTCATGGAAAGAGATTTTCCTTTGAATAGGAAAAGAAAAAGAAAAAGAAAAAGCAGGGACCACAGAGATAACTTCCTACTGCATTCTCAAGCCAAAACAATCCATTGGGATTCATCTATCTATCTATCTATCTATCTATCTATCTATCTATCTATCTATCTATCTATCTATCTATCTATCTTAATACCATAATACTCAATGCTCCTTTAAAAAAGGAAGATACAGAAGTTGGATGCTTTAAGCTGCCCTCATCATAGTTGTCTTCTTAAGACTAGTCTGGGGGCTGCAGCTCCAGTACATCTGAAAGGTGCTACATGGGGAGAGTGTTTTATAAAGTGGGCAGACAGAGAAGAAAATTTAATTTTGGCAGACAAGGGAACAGCTAACCATTCCCCACACAGACACACACAACCTGGCAAACTGCACAATTCCATCTACTCAGCTATCAAAACAGGTATTTAAATAGCTATGCTGTGTCCCAGAAAAAAATGAACTGGAAGATTTTCTTTTATCTCCTGGGTTATTATTGGCTAGCAGAGGGAAACATTCATTCAGTCGAAAAGACTGGGGTAACGATTTCTCCAAGGGTCAAGCCAATTTCAGCTTCTCTCCCAGCTCAGAGGCATTATGTAGCATCCAGAGTTTTATGGACAGATCCAGTTAGTTAGCCAGTTATAACAAATCAGTTATATTTAGAGCTTAAAGTGAAGCCCTGATGATGTGTCACAATCAGCAAAAGTTAAGCCCTGGGGGCTGAGTTCCATGACTTGTAAAAGCATGCTTATATTCCAAAGGTCTTTAATAATGGCTTGCGTTATCATCAAGAGCAGCATTCTGTGTTTCTGATCCAGAGATTAAGGGCAAGCCACCGGTCATGAGTTTCGTCTTTTTCTAGTCTCCTGCCACTGGATGTACACAACTTAATTTCTTGCTTCAATCTTAATTTGCCATGAAAACCAAACTCAGAAATTATTATTCTTGGGACTGCAAACATATTTGATCTATAGTTTGGATGTGAAAAGCCTCTGAGTGAATCGAGATCATTTGGTAAACCACATGCAATAGAGAAGGGTGAGAAGGAATTACAAGCATTCGGCTCATTTCTAATATTCTATTGTAATAGAATTACAATTAATATTTTATTGTAAACCGCCCAGAGTTCCCCGTTGGGGGAGATGGGCGGTTATATAAATTTAATTAAATAAATAAAATAAAAATAAATAAATAAATTCTATAACACCATTTGGAGGATCCAAAATATGAAATCTGAATGCAGATCCAGAGTAGATAGCATGGAGAGTAGATAGCTACATACTTATTTAGGATTGTTGATCAAGACCAAAAAGGAAGAATAAAGAGAGAAAATGAAAATAGTAGATAGAACAAAGTTCATCTGACATGACCAATATCTATACAACTGCTCTACAAACTGAACAGACTCTAATCACAAATTTTCACATTTTTCTAACTAAAAGGGGCATAATACTTCCAGGCATACATCTCTATAGGAGTGCAGCTTATGTTCAAATGCTGCTATGTTGAAAGAGGTCTTATTGAACCATATATAAGACTTTAACAAAAGGCACACTTAAATATATACAAAAGGCTCCAATGTCCAATACAGTAGAGGGTAATGTTGGAGAAGGCTGATCCAACACAGAGCTCCAAAATGTGACGGCTTAAATTCTAGAACTCACTGGACATAAACATAATTTATCTTCTGTTCTCCTTGCTTCTATATATACCCCAGTAAAGCTTCTCTAGGGGACCAAAAGTTGCTCTGAAAAATTCAGTTGTGGGTCTTTTAAACTGTATGGTTTGAAGGGATATTTCCATTCCTCCTCCTCTAAAAGCAGTCCTCTGGGTCATATTCCCTAACTCATTGGCTGGATGGGCACAACATGCTTGGATGGATGGATGGATGGATGGATGGATGGATGGATGGATGGATGGATGGATGAATGAATGAATGAATATTAACATTAACCGAGATTAACATACTGTGCAAATGTAACCACTAGATCTTGAACTGACCTGGTTACATGGATTGTATGAACCCAGCCATTCAGAAGCCCATCTTATTCTTTAAAAAGTATTTGGAAGACTGCAGGGGAAAGGAGGGAAGGGAAAACTTTTTAGCTATAACTTTTAAAATCACATTAAGATCAAGGTATTGCTTGGAGGAAATCTCATCAGTTTCAGTAGCAGTACTTTAGTAATATGTTTGTTCGTTTATTTACTTATTTTTTATCCTGCCTTTATTATTTTTATAAATAACTCAAGGTGGTGAACATACCAAATACTCCTTCCTCCTCCTATTTTCCCCACAACAACAACCTTGTGAGGTGAGTTGGGCTGAGAGAGAGTGACTGGCCCAAGCTCACCCAGCTGGCTTTCATGCCTAAGGCAGGACTAGAACTCTCAGTCTCCTGGTTTGCCATTGGCTCCTTCCTAGGGCTGAGAGACAGGGACTGGCCCAAGGTCACCCAGCCGGCTTTCATGCCTGAGGCGGGACTAGAACTCTCAGTCTCCTGGTTTGCTATTGGCTCCTTCCTAGGGCTGAGAGACAGGGACTGGCCCAAGGTCACCCAGCCGGCTTTCATGCCTGTGGCGGGACTAGAACTCTCAGTCTCCTGGTTTGCTATTGGCTCCTTCCTAGGGCTGAGAGACAGGGACTGGCCCAAGGTCACCCAGCCAGCTTTCATGCCTAAAGCAGGACTAGAACTCACAGTCTCCTGGTTTCCCATTGGCTCCTTCCTAGGGCTGAGAGACAGGGACTGGCCCAAGGTCACCCAGCTGGCTTTCATGCCTCAGGCGGGACTAGAACTCACAGACTCCTGGTTTCTAGCCCAGCACCTTAACCACTTTAGCATCTAATATGTTTAGCATCTAATATGTTTAGCATCTAATATGAAAAAGTATGTTACAACTGCAACAACGATTAGCTCAAATTGTATTGTATCAGCAGACCAATCATTAATAAAGCAAGCTGAAATTTTTCACAACTGTAACTCTTCTTTGTTTTAGCAGTCATGAGCATATCTATGATTTCCTTGTTCAGGTATATTTATCAATCTGAAAGGCCTCTACAGGAAATGTGATTTCTTTGTTCTTGCTCTGTGGATTATTGGGTTTAGTTTATTTTTTTACTAGTAGCATTTTCATCCTACCCTTCCTCCCTTTTAGGGTTTCAGAACAATATATAAATGCAAAAATGATTCTGTAATAGGCAATAGGCAATATATGGACCCAAATTCCCTTTTTGTGGTCTTCTGAGCCCTTTCTATGAAGGCTAAAAACTGATGACAGTCTTTTGCCATGTTCAGGTGAGAAATGCTGGAGGCGGAGGGCACAAAAGAGTCAAAAACTCAAGATGATGGCAGGGACATTTTATCATGCATGGTGGACTTCTGAAAAAGTGAAAAGCTACTGGGCACAAATACATATGGTGATGCAGAGAGTTTTAAAAAGTAACATTCAGATGAAATCAGAACTTTTCTTATTAGGACTTATGAACACTTGGCTAGAAAAGGCTCATGGGTGATTGGTTTTATATATGGTAACTGCAGCGAGGGTATTGTATGCAGAAAGACGGAAGACTACAGAAACACCAATAATGGAGGAATGGATTATGAAGATGGCTGAGTTTGCAGAAATGGCTAAATTGACTTGTTTGATTAAGGAGTGAACTACAACCACTTTAATAAAAGATTGGAAACCCTTATAGACTTTTTGCTGAAAATGGATAAAAACAAATTGCTGATTTCGGGATTTATTAATTAAAAAGGTTTGTGTATGGGAAGAAGGACTATGGCATGCAATATGGGAGGTTGGAGATGGTAATTGCTGTTTGTAACTGCTGCAAAAAGATCGGAAGTTGCTTCTTTAGATATCTTTCTTTTTCTTGCTTTTTTTTGTTATTCCTCACTTTTTCTTTTACCTTTTTATAATTCCTTCCTTTTTCTATTTATTTTTCTATGTTTCTGTACTTTTTTAAAGCTTTGTAAAATCTTATTTTAATAAAAATTGTTCGTTAAAAAATGTCAAGATGATGGCTACAAGCATACCACCGAAAGCGCACCCCTTTTTATGTGCATCGCAATGCACATTAAAAAAAGTGCTTCAGTGGCATAGTTGTGGCTGCTACCTTGAATTTTTAACCCCCTTTCAGAGACTGTTGGAAACAACAAACTCTCAAAATCCACACAAAAATCCAACCCCTTCATACTTGATGTGACCCCATCTACTTTGGGGCCCTCAGCACTCCCAAAATTGGTAAGTGTGGCCTTTGGTCTACTAAACTCACTAAGAAACACAGAGGCATCTTCAGAGCAGAGGTAAAAAGAGTCAAGCTAGCAGCCACATCCACCTGATCATGGCCACCATCATGACTTTTTTGAGTACCACATCCCTGCCCCCCCATGGACACCCAGCAGAAATATGAGATCCAAATATTATGCATTTTTAAACTCTGACATTTATTTAAATGTGTCTCTGTGTATAGACATTGATATATTACCAATGCACAAGACAATTCTCAAGAACTCAGAAAACCAGCCTTGTGAGACTGGAAGTTCATCCAAGGGAATGTTGTGTATAAAAGGGAGTTATTTAACTCCCAAACTACTCTCCCCCAGAAAAGACAAGTGAGCAAATGAGGGGAAACTCTTTTGAGCCAATAAATGGTAGAAAGAATTAGGGCATACAGTACCTCCCCTTGGGTTCACAATTTCCAAAGACTCATTTGGGTTACTAAAATCAAAATGAAGACGAAACATAACTACCTGGACTTCTTTTTCAGAGAAAGTGACCCAGTTTGGACAATCATCTCACCCTAATAACCTGTTCACAAATACTTTAGGTATGTGCACAAGTCAGAATTGTTCTAATTAGATGTAATTAGAACTTTTCATTCACTATACCATAGTGACATAGGTGCCACTATGAAGAAAGCCATGATAAAACCAGCTTCATCCCAGGGGTGAAGATCCTGACTAATTCCAAAACTGGTAACCATAGTTTCCTGGGTGAAGTGGGAAAATATGGCTAACTGGACACTTCTGGACTCATCCAAGCATTCCATGGCAATTCATGTATGAGCAAAAGGCAGGGCCATACCTATCTCCATTAAGAAAAAAAGTTGTCCAAAACAGTTGTCTCTACAGCAGTCAAGGTTTCTACAGTGACTTCATATCCTCAAAACAGTCTTTCATGCCAATTCTCTACAGATCCAATCATGCATTATCTGACTCCCAGATGTTTTTAAAATAACACTTAAAAACATTCTCCCAAGAAAGCAGAGCAAACTGGTTCAAGGCAGAGACACGGTAGGAAAGGTGTTCAACTCTTTCCTTCCATGCTGTTTTGCTCATCCAAGTCCCCCATGTGCACACTGAAGCCACTGATCTCTGGCAGTGCATCCTCAGACTGGGACTAAGATGGCCCCTACCCTCCTGGCCTCCCAAGAGATTTGAACACCTGGCTTCTTCCTTGGGCAGTGGGCCAGGGTGGAGGAGGAGCACCTCTGAAATGGTTTGACGTGGAATGATGATGGGTTGACCTCCGTTGCATCATGCCTTTCTTCTGTATATTGTTTCTGTATTGGTTTTAATACTATCTTAGCTGCCCAGAGTTGCAATTTGTGAGTTGAGCAGCTATATCAATTGATCAGGTAGGTAGGTAGAGGCAGCTTGTGAAAGTCTATGATTACTCTGAAGCAAATGGGATTCTGCTGCCATTTTCTTTTTCTTTTTTTATAAAATATAATTTTATTATTAAAAAAACAAAAAAAAGAACAAACAAACAAAGACATCAACAACATCAACAACATAAAGATGAATAACAAAGTACATAACAAACTTAATAAACTTACATTCAAAACTAAATAACCCTACATATCAAAATCCTTATGACATTACATCACGTAAAACAATTAGTTTAAAATGACTTCCTGTTTGGATTCTGCTGCCATTTTCAAGATTGAAAGAAGGATACGATTATTTGTTAGATTTATATCCCACCAGGAGGATCTTGGGGGAGGCAAGGTGAGGGAGGCAGAATGGTGAAAATAGCATTGTGCTGTCATGGCATAAGCTCCGCCTCTTTTGTATGCATTGTACATTTTGATGAAAGCAGAGATCTCTCACAGACATATCCCAGCTTTCTTTCAGGAGCTCAAGGTGATGCCACATAGTGCTCCATCCTCCAATTTCCCCCTCCCTACAATAACAACTCTGTGAGGTAGGCTGGACTGAGCGAGGGAGACTGGCCCAAAGTCACCCATTGACCTCCCACAGCTGAGAGGGGACTAACACCTCTGTCTCCCCTGTGCCAAACCAACATCATAACCGCTACACCACAGATCCACTCTCAGATTTCCTAGACCATGCACACTTTGATCTTTAAAAACCCTGAACATCTGGCGACAACATCTGGCATATTTCAAAGTTTTGGTTCTTATGGGAGATACCAACTGTCCTTTTTTCTCCAAATCAGAACACTTTTCAAATAGGGCTAGAATCCTTTCCCTGCTCAGGGTGGCAGGCATCCAAATTAAAACATCTCTTTCAGATGGCTACCCAGCTTCTTGAACTTATCTAGTTAACAGGATCCCATCAGCTCCCAGATCATTGGTTTCACTGATTTTCTACTGAGAAGTTTTCCCTAACATTCAGCCGGAATCTGTCAGCCTATAACCTAAGACCATTATTCTGTATCCTGCATTCTTGATGTTAAATAAATAATCTTGGACTTCTTTTGTCTGAATTTCTTTCAGATAATCGAAGAAATTATCATATCCCTTCTCTTTTCAAGGTTAAACATATCCAGCTATCTCAATCTCCCATTTGTCTGAAGGCTTCTTAAACTCTGCTACCCAGAACTGATCATGATGGAACTCAGGATGGGGGTCTGATGGAAGGAAATAAAAGGAAATGAAATAATTCAGTGGTAAGCATGCTTATGGGGCATGCTTATTATGGGGATGCATATTATGGGGGCGTGGTGGCTCAGCGGGGTAAGACGCCAGGCTTGTCGATCGGAAGATCGGAAGTTCGGAGGTTCGAATCCCTAGCCCCGCATGACGGAGTGAGCTCCCACACTCGCCCCAGCTCTTGCCAACCTAGCAATTTGACAGCATGCAAATGCAAGTAGATAAATAGGTACCACTTCGGTGGGAAGGTAACAGCGTTCCATGTGCGTCATGCCAGCCACATGGCCGTGGAACTGTCTTCAGACAATGCTGGCTCTTTGGCTAACAAACAGAGATGAGCACTGGCCACTAGAGTCGGACACAACTGCACAAATGTGTGGGGGGAACCTTTACCTTTTTTAAAGCATGCTTACTTGGCAGTGTCCCACTATGTTCAATATGGCATATTCTCATAGTTCATAGGATTGCAGCCTGAATATTTTTAGGGGAGGTGATTGTCCTCAAAGACTTGAAAGTCTGGGAGACCGTTCATAATAAAACTGTGTCTAGATCATCTGTGAATTCCCTTATGAGTATTCTACTTCTAAAATAGCCTGCAGCATTCATTCACAGAAGAACCTGAAAACAAATACTATCAGAGACAGAAAGAGAGAAAACAGAGACAGAGCTTTCTAAACTGATTTTGTCTGGCCAACAGAGGAGCAGTGAACTCAGATACAGCCATTTTTGTACCTAAAACAACATCTATTCACTTTATTTGAGCATTTCCACAGCACCCCTAAGTATCTTAAATCCTATGCAAAACAGCTCTAGAAAGCAAATTTTCTTCCTAATATTTAAATAATCCAAAGCAACTTTTAATTTTATCTCTCTGCTACACAATTAATTAGATTTACACTATTGTTTTAAAGAGGAGACAAATTTGGAATCCAGCAAACTATTTCTAGACCATATGGCAGGTTGCTGTTTTTCCAAAACCCTGTGATGTGGTGAAGAGGTTTTTTTTCTGAAAGAATGAAGGTGAGTTTCTTTGAATTGTTTCAATCTTTTTGCTATAAGGTGTTCCTTCCCACCACCTTTTCCAATCTGTTAATATCCTACCTAAACTATGAGCTAGTTAGGGTGAACTTAATTGGAAAAAAAATGTAAGGGGAAAAAAAAGGAAAAATGGGAAAAGATACAAAGTTGCCTCATCTGCAATTACCTGAAGTTGGATCAGAATCAGAGAAAACTGGACAAAACAATAAATGTTAAAAACAGAAAATGTGTATCTAGCCAGTGAAGAAAACTGGACCAAAAAAGAAAAAGAAAGTTCAGGAAATCTTTGCACATTTCTAATGAAAAATAATAGAAGTTTTAATATATTGAAAGTTTGTGAAATTAAATCATCAGGTAAATATATTACCATTAGATTAATGACACATAACCCCAAACAAAGACACTGTTATATGAATAAATAGCACTATATAAATCAGCCATTTTAAAAATGATGATTGAAAAAAGTTCTGGTGTATTATTCCTAGGTTGTTTTTTAATGTTGTATTTGGACAACAATCAGAAAAATCCTTTCAGTTGTTATCCTTCACATACTTGCTTGGAATGAAAATATACAAATTTCCAAGTACATGTACTAAGCATCACTTTTCACAAGCATGACAATGTATAGTATATATTTATTAAAATTAGCAGTGGGCATTTTGAATCCAGCAAAGTGTTTCAGGTCTTTTAAACAATTTACCTCTCTAGAGATTAAATAAATGCCCAGAGATCTGGATTGCTTAAGATTTAAAACAGCTGATACTGCGTTTTTGCCCATTACAGACAATTTCCAGGTCTGCCTCCCCAATGCAAATCTTTGAAAGAAAGAAAAAAGCAACTTGTATATTTCTCATAATGAAATGGTTAGACATAATAATATGAATTTTAAAAAGCACCCCAGTTAGTTACAGGTTGTATTTAGACTACAGCAGAATGCATAGTGTGCCAATATAGATCTTATAAATAAATCAGAGAGGGAAAACATACTGAACCCAATTTGTAACTCCAGTTGCGATGCTGGAGTGGTTCCTGCTGAAATCAACGAAGGAAAATTAAGTTTGTAACTTGGTCCTGTGCACTGAGATTACCAGGGCTAATTCCATACAAGCCTGTACAGGATTTTGGTTTTCAGATCATAACATTGTACTTAACTTTCAGGGATCATTCAGTTTGTAACAGGATTTCAAACGACTAAAAGGAGGGAGCATTTAACCTGTCTGAGGTTAGCATTTATTTCTTCTCTTTTGTTAGAATTGCTTTCTGATTAACTTGCTACAGACCTTCTCTTCACCTCTAGATATTGCTGAGATACAAAGTTAGGGAAGCAAAACAGTGACCTAAGAGGATTTGAAAAACATCTAGTTTTAGAAAGCAAGAATTGCTGAGTCAGGATGCTCATTTAACTTTACTTGTCATATTATATATGCACCTCTGCAGTTGACACTGACAGTCTGTAAGGGTTTATCAACAGCCCTGGAATCACCCCAAACCACAGAAAACCATAAGATGGGGTTATTTTCTCCATTCCTTGGATTTCTCTATAAAAACACTTTGGCTATTCGCACATGTTAGATCCCAATCAGCACTCACACTATATTAGATGATAGAAGTATTTTCTGTTCTAGGAGAAAGAGGAAGAAATTGGAGATAGGGAATCAGATTCTGTGGCATGTGGAAAAAAAAAAGAAAAGAACCGCAGAGATGTCATCGGTCCACAATGTGAGCGCTTCCTCCCACAATAACACCGGTTTTCTTTAAAGGAGAAGGACCACGTGAAGAGAGAATAGAGAGAGTCAAGGTTACAGTCATCATTCCACTGTGTACCAAGAAAAAGAAGCATCAAAGCCATACTTGGTCATCAGGAGCAGGAAGCTACATCCATACATGTTGAAGAGAGGTGTTTGAAATTCTAAACCTTACAAAAATGCCTGGATTTGGGGGGTTTGGAAAGCCAGGCCAGAGATGAAGAAGGAGAAGGACTTGGTGATGACAGAGAGAAGGCAGTCATAACAGTTCCAGGTGGTGGATACCAGATGAATATTTTTTTTTTGAGGAACCCCACACAACATCTCCTTGGCCATAAAGAGGCAAAGAAAAGGCTCCCAGAGAGGGCAGAAAAAGCTCACCGTGGAGGAGGGAGTTTTGGGGAGAGACCTCCAGCAGATCTTTCAGAGCCACTAAAAAAAGACCCCTCTTATCGCCTGCCCTTCAGTTGACACCCGGGGCATTTCAAGACCTCTCATCCATGCTGCTGATCTGAGATTCCCACAGGCTTCCCCTAACCTGGGGGGGGGCCGACCTGTTGGAAAGGTCAAACCCAGGGCCGGGCTCGATCCTCAAAGTTCCTTCTGAAGTTCCCAGCCCCGAAAGAGGCTCGTGCAGTCGTCCACCTGTTGTGGCAAGCGAAGTCCCATTTCCCCCACCCCATTAGGGGCCCCGGCCCCACCCCCGAGAAACTTGGCTGCGCTGCTGCGTCTCGCAAAGGCATCTCGGGGCTGCGACTTACCTGCATGTGGCCCTGATACATTCTCGCTCTGCCTGAGTCGAACTCCCCTGAGGCTGACAGGTGGGGGGCCGGCTGAGGGACCCGCGGAGAAAGGCTGTTATGGGTCCCCTACTTGGCAGCGGCAGGTGCAGTAAAATTCAGGCGAGGCAAAAGAGTCCTGGCTTGCTGAGTTGAGCTGGAAAACCTCGCCGCCTCTGTTCCTCAGGGGTGACCTCCTCCTTCTCCTCCTCTTCCCGCTTCAGGCTGTTGACGGGGATCTTGCCGGCTGAGGCTGCCCTGTCCGCCCCGGAGTGCGCCCAGGGAATCGGGCGCCGAGGCGAAGGAGAGAGAGAGAGAGAGAGAAGAGAAAGGAAGAAAGAAAAGAAGAAGGACCAGCAAGGGGGGAGAAAAGCTTGAAGGTGGCTTAAGGTTATGCTTGTTATGAAGAGTGTTTGCCAGGCCAAAAGAAAAAAAGAAACAGAAAAAAAGCGAGGAAGGACGGCGAGCAAACTCCGCGGCCGGCGTTGCCTTTACAACTCTGCCTGTCTCTTTTTCAGGCGAACTCTTTGGGTTTTCCTCCTTGGCCCCTTCATTTCGCTTCCTCTCCACAGCGACCCCTCCTCCTCCTCCTCCTCCTCCCTCCTCCCTCCTCTCGCTGCCGCTGGACGGAGATGGAGGCGGCCTCCCTCCCGCTTCCCCCCTCCCTCCGCCAAGAGCGGAGCGCGCGCCATCCGGGGACCGCTCGGGAGACCGGCGCGCGCTCGGTCCTGGCCTGACTGCAGAGCGCGAAGCGGGCATCTGCTTGGCTGGCTCTGCCTCTCGCGCTCCAGAGCCTGCAGGGCAGGCGCCTCCGTTCCTGCGGGGACGAGAATTTCGGGAACGCCTGCCTGCTTCGTCGAGCCTGCCGCCGGGGAGGGGGAGAAGACACGAAGGGAGGAACGAACGAGAAGCGCCAAAGGCTGACATTGAAATCTTCCGCTTAGGATACTTGCGGAGGGCACGACGCGCGGCCAGAAACGAACGCCCCGAAGCACGGAGGCCGCCCCTTTTTATTGCAAACGTTAGGCAGTGAAGAATTGACTGCCTTTGGGCATGGGCAGAGTTTCCGTTTCTTCCCGAGAGCCCCTGAGTAGCGACTAGTGCCTTTTCAGGGATTGCTTCCTTTCCTGTCTAAAGTGCTATAGAAGGATCTCCTTCTGGGGTTCCCCTTCGAACGGAGCGTTTCGTTTCAAGTTCCCTGGATGGCTCCTGGTTGCTTGACAAGTAGCTGGAGTCACTGCTGGAGGTCTTAATCCAGGAAATAAATAATCATTATTTCCTTATTTAGAGGCTGGAAGGCGCAGATACATTGGTGCCTTGTTCAACACACTTAACCTGATTACTGAATGTAGAGGAAAGAGGGAATGGCCTTGAAGGACAGGAGGAAGAGCCGCTACCAAGGCAACGGTCAGATAAGAGGGGCTTGAGTCCCAGCCAAGAAAATAACAAGAAAAAATCTCAGACAAGCCCCTTCCTAGTTCACATGAAGATAAAGTGAGGGAGGGGGGAAAGCACATTCAGACTTGTCTATGAAGGTTCTCAGTCATCCAGGTGGAATTGTCTGTAGCTTGAATCATGTCAACTGGATTTCTATTTTCTCAGTGGAAACGTTTCGCTCCTTATCCAAGCTACATTTATCCAAGCTCCTTATCCACAGCTACCTAGAAACATATTTAGGATTCCCTTACTAACTTTGCTAAGACTGAAGAAGCTCCTTGGATAAGGAGCGAAACGTTTCCACTGAGAAAATAGAAATCCAGTTGACATGATTCAAGCTACAGACACATTCAGACTTGCAAGATTCTTGCTGTTAGAAGAAAAGTAATCCTGCCCAATATGGCATTGGTGTCTTGGTTTCTTGCAGGCGCTTTACTAAAGCCCTCCAAAACATCTTAAGTAAACCAAAAGACCCAGTAGCCCAAGAAGAAAAACAGGAGTCATCTACAATATATAGTGTAAGGACTATAACAGCCACTTTGTAGGACAGACAGGCAGAAGACTAGCAGAACGCATCCACGAACACCAACTAGCAGTCAGAAGACATGATGAAAACTCCTTAATCTCACAACCACATGGACAGACTCAACCACTGTTTCAACTGGGAAACTGTGAGCATCCTGTTGTTGTTGTTCAGTCGTTAAGTCATGCCCGACTCTTCGTGACCCCATGGACCATAGCACGCCAGGCCTTCCTGTCCTCCACTGTCACCCGGAGTTTACTCAAATTCATGTTCGTTACATCGGTGATGCTATTTAACCATCTCATCCTCTGCCGTCCCCTTCTCCTTTTGCCTTCAGTCTTTCCCAGCATCAGGGTCTTTTCCAGTGAGTCCTCTCTTCGCATTAGGTGGCCAAAGTATTTGAGCTTCAGCTTCAGCATCTGTCCTTCCAATGAGCAGTCAGGGTTGATTTCCTTTAGGATTGACTGATTTGACCTCCTTGCAGTCCAAGGGACTCTCAAGAGTCTTCTCCAGCACCACAGTTCGAAAGCATCAATTCTTCGGCGCTCAGCCTTCCTTATGGTCCAACTCTCACAGCCATACATTACTACTGGGAAAACCATAGCTTTAACTATACGGACCTCTGTCGGCAAGGTGATGTCTCTGCTTTTTAATATGCTGTCTAGGTTTGCCATAGCTTTCCTCCCAAGGAGCAAGCGTCTTTTAATTTCATGGCTGCAGTCACTGTCTGCGGTGATCTTGGAGCCCAAGAAAATAAAATCTGTCGCTGCTTCCATTTCTTCCCCTTCTATTTGCCAGGAAGTGATGACCAATCCAAAAACACTAGGGAATTCCTGGAAGCTTGGCATTCAGACAAATGAGCCATGGATAGACACATAGAGAAAAACCACATTTGCGTACCATTTAAAACAGACAATAAAAAAGCTAAGAAGGAAACCAAAAGACTAGAACACATCCCCTCCAGCAGCCAACGCCCAGATAAGCAGGGATTGACACCAGACAAACAATCAAGCAGAAAACAATACCCTAATCAGGAAACTACCAAGGAGAAAACCACACCCCAACAACACGGGCAGGGCAAGCTACTGTATATAAACAGGGAGCTGTTTATATATTGTTTTTTTTTTCCTGTCATACTGGCTCGATTCACACAACAGGCTTCATCTGGTTATTGAATTACAGTAACTTGTGGGAGAGGGGTACTGGAAAGCCAGCTTGCATTTGTAATACTCCAGATTATCAGGCCCTCATGGCATTTACGGGGTACACATTCACTCATCCCAGAAATATAGAACCCGTGCCATTCACAGTATCAGATTTTCCTCCAGCTTCTCTCTCTCAGCTGAAGAAAAAAAAAAGTCCAGGATAAAGAGCTGGAAGATGAACAGCCAAATGTTGCAACTGAAGTTATTAGATCCTGTAATCACATTGGGTGAATTTGATATTTTCTTTATTTATTTTGCCAAATGTCTGTACTACTTTGTCAGAACAACTCTGAACAGTGTATGGTCTATAAACATTAAGTCATGAAACATCCATCCTTTAAAAATCAATCCCTCCATTACAAAGACAACCGACCAACCTTCCCAGCATGAAAGCCACATCACAACATAGCCAACAAGGACCCATAGAATCATCACCAGATTGAAGTATCAAATGCCAACTTAAAAAGAAATGCTTCCTGCATTGAGGGAATGGTCCAAAGTTTACAGTATATTTTCTTTTGTGCTTCTTCTATGCTTGAGGTAACAAAGATAGAGAAAATATAGTGACAAAATGCAATCACCTCTCACAAGTCTATGACAATTCTTAACTTCTTAATTCCAATCATCATCATCATCATCATCATCATCATCATCATCATCACCACAATAAAAAAGGAAATTACAATAAGATCAATAAAACATAAAAGATGGCAGGTGCGATGAAGTGAGGGGTCTCATTCTCCCTCGTTGAAACCTGGGTGAAGAGCCAGGTCTTTTTTAAATTTTTTTTTATCCTGCCTTTATTATTTTTATAAATAACTCAAGGCAGCTAACATACCTAATACTCCTTCCTCCTCCTGTTTTCCCCACAACAACAACCCTGTGAGGTGAGTTGGGCAGAGAGAGAGTGACTGGCCCAAGGTCACCCAGCCGGCTTTCATGCCTAAGGCGGGACTAGAACTCTCAGTCTCCTGGTTTGCCATTGGCTCCTTCCTAGGACTGAGAGACAGGGACTGGCCCAAGGTCACCCAGCCGGCTTTCATGCCTAAGGCGGGACTAGAACTCTCAGTCTTCTGGTTTGCCATTGGCTCCTTCCTAGGGCTGAGAGACAGGGACTGGCCCAAGGTCACCTAGCCGGCTTTCATGCCTCAGGTGGGACTAGAACTCACAGACTTCTGGTTTGCCATTGGCTCCTTCCTAGGGCTGAGAGACAGGGACTGGCTTACTGAAGTAACTCGGAGTGCACCAACCCTGCAGGATCGATTTGGCCAGGCAGATGTTATGCGAGGCAGGCGGTCCCTCAAGGGACCAGGCCTTATGCCATGTAGGGCTTTATAGGTAAGAACCAGCACCTTGGATGGCACTGGCAACCAGTGCAGCTCACAAAGCAGAAGTGTAACTGCTAGGATGTACGCTGGTTCAAAGGGAAAAAAATCAAGGCTTGAGAATAAACCAGACAAGAGTGCAGCGTTTAGGGCTAAAAGTTGTTTACTTGTAGCATAAGGCAATAAATGCATATATAGTTAAGGCAATTAACTAGAAAAGCCATTCAAAGTTATGGGAAGGCTTTTTTGTTATCTAGCCACCTGGCGTTACGTCATCATGAAAAACTTTTCTCCGTACAGAAAATATTTGCCAATTTCATACGAGAAATCTGACAGTAACATGGACATAGTGAGGCATCCCATTACTGCTCACGCCATGGCATTCTTAAGCTTCTGGACAGTCTTCAAGGGCAGCCTCATGCACAGCGCATTGCAGTTGTCAAGCAGCAAGGTGATTAGGGCATGAATGACTCTCTGAAGAGCCCCCTGATTAGTAAAGGGCACAACTGTCGCCCCAGATGTTGTGCAAAGCCTTCCTGGCCACAGTTGACACCTGCTCTTCAAGCAGAAGCTGCGAGTCCAGGAAGACCCCCAGATCGCACACCAACCTTACATACACATTAAAACAACATACTAGATAGATGTACATATACCTTGTGCTAAATTACTAGAATTCTGTGTTCAGCTGATCTAGATTCCTTTATCTACATGATGCAAACAACACTGTTAAGGAAAGCTGAACTAACCCCTGCATTTTATAGATTTTATATACAAATTAAGTGCCTTGGCATGATTTAATTTTTCTTATTTAGCCTACAGTACAATCCAAAATTGAGCATGTGTTCTTGGAAGTAAAATTCCACTAAGGGAAATGGGGATCATGGATTTGGAAGAATTTGGAGGTATGCTCAATACAGGATCTGCAATGCAGGATTCAAATAAAGCAGAGCTTTCCAAACTTTTCATGTTGGTGACACACTTTTTAGACATGCATCATTTCGCAACACACTCTTACAGCAGGGCATCATTTCGTGACACACTCTTACAGCAGGGCACAAGGCAGGCACTAGGACCTGTGCAGAATCACAGCAGGTTTGGAGGCAGCAAGGCACAAGGCAGGCACTAGGACCTGCGCGGAATCCTGGCAGGGCAGGTTTGGAGGCAGCATGGCACAAAGCAGGCTCTAGGACCTGAGCGGAATCCTGGCAGGGCTCGGAGGCAGCAGCAGCAGCCGCGACACACCCAGACACTGCAGCTGACACACTAACGTGTCGCGACACACCGTTTGGAAAGCTCTGAAATAAAGCATCCTTGACAATGGCCAGCTGATTTCCAATGCAGCCCATATCAGTATCAAATGGCTCTTACTATTCAAAGTTTTGCCTAATGTTTAGCAGAAATCTGCTTCCCTGCAATTTCCATTCATTGTTCCAAACCTTTGGATCTGGTTCCTAGAACCCACCCAAAAATTGCTGCCACTTTGTCATTTTTAACTCCTGGGGTTGGAAGAGATCTTTGAAGTCTTCTCATCCAAACCCTTGCCCAGGGAAGGAATCTTCAGACTAACCCACACAGATACCTGTCTAACCTTTATTTGAAAACCTCCAGGGTTGTCAGAGAGAGAAACTAACAAAACACATGGGGACTGATTACATTAATGGTATGCAATTATTTAATTTAAATGAAGTGTAATTTTTAATTTTGCTATACTTTGTTCTGGCCCCACTGACTTTTAGAAATGCAGCACAAGAATGTCACTCACAGGACAAGTGCAGGTATGATGTTAAAAAATGGTGTCTTCTTACCAACAGAGAAGAATGAAGGGCATGGAAGAATCATCTCTGCATTGAAGATTAGGCAACCTTTTGGTGGCCAAGAGCCACAACTAACACTCCTGGGGGATGGAAAACCACAAAGTTGGTGGAGCCACCACACATGTGGCGAAGGCTCAGACTGAGGGGAGTTGGGGCTTTTGTAAAAAAGAACAAAAACAAAAAATGATGATATACCTATTCTAGGGCTCTATCTGCACTCTAGTTCAAAATAGCAGGAAACTAGGCCAAGAGTTCTTAGCAATTATGGGCCAGAAGGGTTTCCAAGGGCAGCCAAAAAGAAATTTGAGGGTCACTTGCAGCCCTGGGGCCACAAGTTGTCTACATTTATTTATTTGTTCAACTTATATCACCGCCCATCTCCCCCCACAAGGGGACTCTCTACATCCCTCTAAATCAGTGTTTCTCAACCTTGGCAGCATTAAGATGTGTGGACGTCAACTCCCAGAATTCCCCAGCCAGTATACCAAGGTTGAGAAACACTGCTCTAAATGATTGAACACTTTCTTTTGCAGACGCCTCTGACCTCTGAGATTTTACCAGGAATTAGCCACAAACTTTAAAGCCCTAATCCTCAAGAAAATGACTTCTGTACCTCAACTCATGTTTTGCATTCTGCACAGTATTTGGAGTCTGTCTTTGTGCTAAGTGTAGTCATCAGCATGTTTGTGTCAATTAAATATTCATTTTAAAAAGTTTGTTGCAAACTAGTGAAGTGTAACAGAGGGAAGGGAGAAGTCCCAAGTCAGCCATTTTAGACGCTAGTACTCTGAATTAGATTCCTATGTGGGAAAAATGAGCAGTTTCCAGTTTGGCTTCTTTGCAAAATAAATAAATGCACGAGCATTCAATAGAGCTTCAGGTTGTCAACTTAGCACTTTGAACTTACTTGAGTCACCACACTGGATGGACTGAGCAAACAAAATAACTGCCATTGAACCAAATGTTCTAAATTAGGGAGACGAAAACATGGATCTTCCCAATAGCCAAGGAGTGCCCACAGGATATGGTCAAGATGACAGCTGCAATGCGCAGTTGAAGCTCCGCCCATTTTTTAAGTGCAAAACACCCCTGCCACCACCTTCCAGGGTTGTAAAGAGATCTGCAGGTGGCGGATTAGGTGCATAGTTCTTTGAAGATGGATTCAGTCTCATAATTTCTAACCTACTGACCTTTGATTGTGTTGGACTAGAGTTCCCATAATCCCAAGGCAGACTAGCCTATATAATGGGCATGGACCATGGGTGACTTTATAGTACTCCCATTTTCAGCCTTCAGAGTCTTGGCTAGTGGATGTGGCTGAACATTTCAAACCAGTTTTTATTTTTTATTTATTTTTTATTAATCAAATTTATATGGAAGTGACTCTGGGCAGCGTACAACGATCAAATGAAATAACAAATATATAGAAACAACCATTACAAAAATATTACAAATATAAACAATCATTGCAAAAATATGAAAACCATGAGAGAGAGTGAATATATCAACCACAATAGTGGAGCCATTAGTTTTTGTCAGTTGGGGGTGAGAATGCTACGCAGCAAAAAAACTTGACCTCAAGACTTTTAGAGACTTAAGGCAGGCCATAGCATCCCTTGAAAATCCTGATCCAATGGACCCATTTTTCTTTCTTATGGGGCTAGTTTAAGATGCAAAATGGGTCCATTAGCTTCTATAAGGTTTACGGTACCTATTTTTCTCCTTAAAACAAAATATATGAGCAAACAAAAGAGGTACAAAAATTTCCACTCTGGACACTTCTGTGATGTCACAAAATCATGGACCATGCTACCTACAATGTTCAGAAAGAGAAAGTGTAGCCTGCTGGCCAAATAAGGCTCCTCACGTCTGCTGTGTATGATGTAGAATGAGACAAAATCCTGAGATGTAGATTTCAGCCTGCAGGTATTAGTTTTCGTATTTTAATGTTCCTTTATTTACACACAAGAGTAATAACTCCTTACAAGAAGTGAACGATCAGCAGAGAAAGATAGGTTTTATCCGAGTCCTGGATGCATTCAATTTAGTTTCCTACTTGCAGAATGTTCTCCAAGTTTTATATGTTTTACTTCATCTTCTTCCTCATTTAGTACACGGAATATAGTATTATATTGCACTGTATTGTAGAGATGGGCAGCCTAAAGTGGTACATCCCATTATGCCATCTCAGAAATCTACCATTTAATTCTCAAGTCATTCTTTAATATGAATAACATTATTCAGTCTGAGATAACATCAATACCCTTGGGGTAAAGACTGATGGAAATTTCCAAAACAGTTTATGACTTATCAGTAAAAAGAAGCAGCCTTTTTCCTCTAGGAGCTTCTTTTATTGGTAAGCTGTAATCTGAAAAGTTATGGCATGAAAGGAAAAAGTGGTGAGCAGAGGAAAACGAAAAACTGTGCTGAATCCATTGCTGTTATTATGAGAAAAGCTACAAGTATGCACTCATATACAAAAAGAAAACCCATTTACTTTTGGTTCCTCTGCTTGCTGTTACATCTCTGCAATCCATTCTTCCTGCATTAATATCAGTATCTCTTCTTTCTCCAATTGTTCTACCTTGAAACAAGTGCATATTTTATTCTCCGTTTGCAAGGAATACTTATCACGACTTGGGGGGTTATGCAACGTTGTCGTGCAGCAATTAACACTGGAAATGTCTTTAGGAGATGGGACTGGAGGGAATCTTCCCCACCACCATTCAATTCGATCCAAACATCCAAAGGCAAAGGGATGTTGCACCTCTGAGAATGTTGCTGCTGTTGTCCAAGGTTTTCTTTCAAAAACACACTTAAACACCTTGTCTGCTGTTGTTTGCCCTTGTGTGTGTCAATGCTGATAGTTGAGAGGCTAAAATTGACAGGTTTTCACACTCTTATCTCTTGCAGGAGAAAAGCAAGCTGAAGGAAGTCACAAATAGGAATGGAAAAATGTTGGGAAAAACAGAAGGCACACCACAATATTAATCTATTGCATGACAAGGGAACTAGGAAAAACACACTAATCTCTTTGTTCTTGTTGCTGTCTTCCTGTTGCTCATCCTCTCAAATAAATCTGTGCTATATTATCTCACAGCTTGACCCAATGGACTACCACACTACAGGTACATTCAGACATCAACCCAGTTATTCAATTAACCCCTTTCCTGTATTTGCACAAAACACCAATTTTTCAACTAACAAAATGGGTAAGGTTTGCACAACAGATTAAGCTATCCTTCCCAAACCACCAGAACCCCCCCTCCCCAAAACTAAGGTTAAACCAGCCAGGTATAATATGTTCTGTATAGCAGCTAAGCTTTAATTGCTCTGTTGTAACATTGTCAGTTGACACACTTGGTATTTTAAGAATCTGATATAGGTCCTCTCATAAAATGGCTGCCATTTTGGGCATAGCCACTCACATAAGTCAAACTGATGAGAGCGATGTTGCCTATTTCCAATTTACTGTAATGGCATGTGGGAATGACCTTGGGAGACAGGGCAAAGAGATGCAGCCAAGGGAACAGTCAGATAAAAGGCAGCTGAGCCCACAGAAGGAATATGGACAGGGCAAGAGGCTCAGAAGAGACCCTCCCTAGTTTTGGGGCTGTAAAAGGGACAGGGGGAGAAAAATACTTTCAGAATTGCAAGATTCTGTTAATGCAGCTTTACAATAAAGTAGAATTAGTTCATCTGGTCGTGTTTCCTGTCTAATATATCACATAAAGCTGACCTTTGTCTTTTTTTCATCACAGGAAAACAGCTCCTAACAGCAGGATTCAGCCAAGCTGCCATTTTTATCTTCTAGTATCTTTTGTTTCTAAATAAATTTATTTTCATGAGACATCTGGGAAATAAAAACTGAAGCTCTGTAACACATCAGCTTCTCATCTATTTTTTTTTAAATGGAAATAATAACAAAATGGACATTTCACAAGGATGTGAAAATAATATTATTCAGAAAGACTTTCAAATCTTAATGTGACTGGACTGGTGTTGTTTCTTTTACATTTTTACTATATTTTCGGGAGTGTTATTTTGTACCAAGGGCTGTGCTATATTATCTGTGGCTTTTGATATTTTCTTGCATGTTTTTATATACCACCCGCTGTTTAATGAAATATGTAGCAGGGATGTCCGTGGGAGGAGGTTCAGAATAGTGTCAGGGTGCAGCGTATATTATAGTATAGTAACCACCCAGAGTCTGCCATGGTGGAGATGGGCGGTGATAAATCCAAATAATAAAAATAAATAATAAATATTGTGCAGTTGCACGCCTCACGAGTATAGCAAAGAAAGACAGTTCACAGTTTGTAGCAAAACTGTACACACTTTACTGTACACTATATACACATAAGTAACACTAGTAACCACTCTACTTACAACTCCAACCAGATATAACTCCAACCATCAGCCTAACACCAAAGTACAAATTACTTCTGCTTATATGCAATGGAATGGGAGTTGCTCTGCTGCCACACCCTACAGGCTGGTCCAATTACCATGAGTCATCCTGAGTCATCCACAGCTCAGCTGTGTGCTATTATGTCCCCATATTCATCCAGCCAAATTTACTCCAGAGTAAAACCCTGACAGATAGTTGGTATAAAAATCTTGTTAATATATAAATAAATTTTAAACTAATGTACTTGGCAAACAGTACGTACAATACAGTAACATGAAAGTATTTGCAGGCTCATGGATAGAAACAAGGACCAAACTAGGGATAATGAATTACATGGGAAGGGAGAATACCAGTTGGCTTCCTTGTTCTCACCAGTGAGACATCCATCTTTATGGTCCACAAGAGAAGGACTGACGGCTTACAACAGCTTTTCCCATCCCCTTGCCTTCCAGCTGTATTAGGGCTACAACACTGAGAACTTTCAGCTAGCTGTTGGCCAGCACATCTGGAAGGTTCCAGTTTGGAGAAAACTGCTATAATAATCCAACTTTCAGAGACAAGGCTATTTTATGTTCATGGTTAAAAATGATAAAGTGGGCTGATGAAAAACAAGGTGTTTGAAAGGAATTTTTTAAAAAGGGATCTTGAATAAATATCTTTTACAATTCTAAACTTCTAGGAAAACTTGGTAAAGAGCCCATAAAGGACCAAGAACCCAGGGGGTGGAATCCTTGTAGATGTGCTCTGATTCATTTGCTTTACATTTTCCAGATAATAACATCTACATATATCCAGGGTGACTTGAATGCTATAATTTTGATACTACCATGTGACAGCATAGATAGCAGCTATTTTTCTTTTTATAATTTTCAGCTTATAGAATCTAAGGATGCGGATGCATTGAATGGAAATATAAGTTGTACCCTTCTCAATCCTTACAAAACCTAGTTACTGGGAAAAAGAAGCTCCTGGAAAAGAAATTTTAAAAAATGTAGCAAGCAGTCTTCATTAGCTGCATACAGTAGGTCTTGGTGCTGGCTAAGGCATTAGTTTTGGATTAGCAACCCTTCCAGCCATTAATAATAATTTATTTAATTGGAAAAGTCAACAAATGTGATTAAGAATCAGCCTTTGGACCTCTCTTCAGGAACAGATTGCTATTTCTGTAAGAATCATCTATATACTTATAAAATTAAAGAGTTTTAGCATTCAATTGGTCCACCCCTGGTGTCTGATGGACCCGGTAGGGTTTCAGAGGGACCTGGGGGTTATACCCGAGGATCTGCTGCATGGCCACTGCTTGGAATAGGGAGACGGCTGGGGCCTTGGACAGGATCGCGCCTGTGCAGCCTCTCTTGTCCTGTCGAACCTGACACTCTCTGTGGTTTACGGAGGGATTGAGGGTTCTGAAGAGGATTAAGAGATGTCTAGAGCACCGCTGGAGGAAAACAAGGACCAAACCCGACTGAACACAAGCTAGAGCCGCTGTTAAGGCCTACCTTGTGGCGGTAAGAGCGGTGAAACCGCAGTATTTCTCTGCTCTTATTGCATCCGCAGAATACCGCCCAACGGCCCTGTTTAAGATCACCTGATCTCTTTTGGGGAAGGTGGATTTAGAAACCCTCCTACAGGGCCGTGCTGAGTTGTTTTCTGGGCACCTGGAGGATAAAATCGCTCGGATTCGTTCCAAGTTGAATGCCAAGCATGTAGCAGGGTCTGGGGAGATGCCTGGGGAACGTGCTTACCCAATTATTTGGGAATGGTTTGATTCTGTTGGGCCCGAGGAAGTGGACAGGGTTCTCGGGTCTGTAAACGCCACCACTTGCCAGTTAGATCCCTGTCCCTCCTGGCTGGTGAAGGCAGCTCGGGAGGTGATGTGTGGGTGGGTCCAGGCGATGGTGAATTCACCCTTGAGGGAGCGAGTGTTTCCAGCAGCCTTTAAAGAGGTGCTGGTGTGCCCCCTCCTCAAGAAACCATAACTAGATCCCACCATTCTGGACAATTTTCATCCAACCTCCCACCTCCCCTTTTTAGGGAAGGTGGTTGAGAAAGTGGTGGCATTGCAGCTCCAGAGGATCCTGGATGAAACAGATTATCTGGACCCTTTTCAGTTGGGTTTCAGGCCTGGATATGGGATGGAAATGGCTTTGGTCACACTTTTGGATGATCTCTGGTGGGAGCGGGATGGGGGCAGGGCATCCATCCTTACTCTTTTTGACCTCTCAGTGGCTTTCGATACCATTAACCATGGTATCCTTTTGGGTTGGCTCAGGGAGTTCGGGATGGGTGGCGCGGTTTTGCGCTGGTTCACCTCCTTCCGCCAAGGCTGCTCCCAATCGGTGTTGATAGGGAGTGAGAGATCCGGCCTGCGGCCCCTCCGTTGCGGGATGCCGCAGGGTTCGGTACTCTCTCTGGTCCTTTTTAACATCTACATGAAACCGCTGGGTGAGATCATCCATCACCACGGGATGAAGTATCATCAATATGCTGATGATACCCAATTGTACATCTCCATCCCGGGTGACTTAAGTGATGCTGTGACCACCCTTTCTCGGTGCCTGGAGGCTGTAGGGGTCTGGATGAGGAACAACAGGCTTCGGCTGAACCCTGGTAAGATGGAGTGGCTGTGGGTTGGGGGCTCCCGGGTATCCAGGAATTTACCATCTTTGGCTATGGATGGGGTTGCACTGCCCCAGACAGATCCGGTGCGGAACCTGGGGGTTCTCCTGGACTCACGACTCCTGCTCAAAGAGCAGGTGGCAGTCGTGTCCAGGGGAGCCTTTGCACAACTTTGTGTTGTGTACCAGCTATGCCGCTTCCTGGATCAGGAGTCCCTCCGAACAGTCACTCATGCCCTAGTATCTCTCGCATAGACTACTGCTGTGTGCTCTACATGGGGCTACCCTTGAAGAGTATCCAGAAGCTATAGCTGGTGCAGAATGCGGCCACGCAAGCAGTCTTAGGAGCCCCAAGGAGGGCACACATAACACCGTTGCTTCGCGAGCTGCATTGGGTGCCAGTTTGCTTCCGGGTCCAATTCAAGGTGTTGGTTATCACCTTTAAAGCCCTACATGGCATGGGTCCAGGTTACCTGAGGGACCGTCTCACCCCCGTTACATCGACACGTCCCACCCGGTCAGGCAGAGAGGGCATGTCACAAACCCTGTCCATGAGGGATTGCCGATTGGCAGGGTCCAGGAGGAGGGCCTTCTCTGCCGTGGCACCTGCCCTTTAGAATAAGCTACCCCCAGAGGTAAGACAGGCCCCCACTTTCCCAGCCTTCCGGAAGGGGGTGAAGACATGGTTATGCCACCTTGCTTGGGATTGGAGGGGGGATAACCATTTGTGGGGGTGGTTGGCACCATGATGGTGACAAGAATAAGTCCTTCACTTGCCATCTTGAATTTTATATTTTATATTTTATATTTTGTATTTTTATATTTGCATTTGTATTTATATGTATTTATATTTATATTGTATTGCTTTTTAGCGATTTGTGATTTTTATCATCTGTAAGCCGCCAAGAATTGTGTTCGAGATGGGCGGTAGAGAAGTGTGACAAATAAAATAAATAAATAAATGCTTCCTCAAGACAATAACACTTTTCTGAATGTAATTTTTAATTATGGTAAATTTAGTTTGAGATGTGTGGCCTGTCTCTGTAGCTGGAGTATGGTATCCTGCAAATCTTCAGGATTATATCTTCTACAGTCCCTGAACATTGTCCACACAGACTGAATCCTATGTCTCAGAATTCTTAAATGAGTATCAGTAAAGTTTCCAAATTGAACTCTGCTCCTGGTGACTACATAGATTGGATCTATGTTGCTATTTGAATATGGACGTTGGTTGCCATATTTAAAGTCTGTTTAATCCTGTTACTCAGGGCAGGGATTGGTACAGGAAAAGGTGAGAAAAATACATCTGATGAGACAGAGTTGCAGTGGATCCTGCTTAAGACAGGACAGGGAAGAAGATAGTGTGATACGAATGTGAATCAATGACCTAGTTCCTATGGCTTGATAAAATTATGACTGGCCTCTCGTGTTTCAAATAACTAAGGGAGGCTGACATCTTTGCAAAATGCATTTCCCTCCTGCACTTACAAATCCCATATGTTATAGCGAAGGCTAGATTTGAAGCAAGCTTTTTGACATCTCATTTTTTACCATTTTCTACTGGAGAGATTTTGCTGAGCATTCTGTGAGCCATCCCTACACATTGAAATAAATGGCATCTTCAGCTATTTTAGTGTTACGTTAGTGTGTTGGCTGCAGTGTCTGAGTGTGTCCTGGCTGCTGCTGCCTCCAAGCCCTGCCAGGATTCCGCGCAGGTCCTAGTGCCTGCCTTGTGCCCTGCTGTAAGAGTGTGTCACGAAATGATGCATGTCTAAAAAGTGTGTCACCAACATGAAAAGTTTGGAAAGCTCTGATCTATGGCAACAAATGCGATGAGGGGAGGAGAAAACATCCAAACGTCTCCAGTCTATGAGTAGTCATGAGAGCCAGTTTGGTGTAGTATTTAAGGCACCAGGCTAGAAACTGGAAGATGGTGATACTCCTGCCTGAGGCATGAAGCCAGCTTGGTGACTTTGAGCCAGTCATTCTCTCTCAGCCCTAGGAAGAAGAAGGCAATGTCAAACCTCTTCTGAAAATGCTGCCAAGAAATCTGAATGGATAACCGCCCAGGGTCCCTCCTTGTGAGGGAGATGGGCGGGATATAAATATGATAAATAAATAAATTTGTCCACATAGTCACCAGGAGTCAGGGTTGACTCAAAGGGCCATAACAACAAACACTTAGAAGGCACCAGACTGGAGAATGAATGGATGGAATGAAGATAATACATTTGCTTGGGGTTGATAAGGTTTAAGTAAATTAAATTGCAGACATTCCAAGATATTATATATGTGGATAATGATTTTTAAATCACAATTTGGCTTAGCTAAAGATACTAAATGTACATAAGAATGACAAATGCAAACCAGTATATCATATTTACCTGGAAGGAAGATGATCCTGGATTTAAAACAATGTCCACCTCCTAGAAGATTAGATGTGGGGAAAAAATGCATGCCCCCTATCTTTCTTGTAGACTTTCTCAGGGGCACCCAGTTGGTCACTGTGGGATGCACGATGCTAAACTGGCTAAGCCATTGGTCTGATCCAGCAGGGCTCTTTTTGAGTGCTTATGTTCCTACGTTTAATTTAATAATAGATGAAAGATCTGCCACTTAATTCCTTGCATAAATTATTTGCCTCTTAGAAAATGTAATGACCGAGATAATAGGACATCTCCCAAGGAATGTTCAGGATTAATTGGAAACAAGCACATACATTAACTGAAAAATAATTATATTAATAATTAACATTTGGGGATAATATCAGATTGGATTCCCAGACAGCAGTGATCATGATTCAGGTACTTGGCAACCATCACGCATTTACGACAGTTGCAGCATCCCGCAGTCACGTGATCATCATTTTCGATCTTCCCAGCTGGCTTCCGATAAGCAAAATCAATAGGGAACCATGTGATTTGCCTAATGACCAGGTGGTTTGCTTAACGAACATGTGATTCGCTTAACGGCTGCTGCAAAAATGGTTGTAAAATCGTATCTGAGTTCGCTTAACGACCGCATCGCTTAGCGACCTAAATTCTGGTCCCAATTGTGGTCATTAAGCGAGGACTGCCTGTAATGCCATTGACAGGAAGTTATGTGGGCAAAATGAACAATCCTCATAACTACTTAACACAGTCATATTGTGGATGAGTTTTGGTGTCTGAATGGTCTTCAAGTTTAGCCCCATGTAAAGCTCATTGCAGCCTTAGCTGTGCCCATTTTTGAAAACTGATTCCAGCATACCACTGGCCTTGTTGCTACGAGTGATCGCCAATGAATGAATGAATGAATGGCCTTGTTCTGAAAAAAGGGTACGAACCCCTGTCCTAGGGAATTCTGGTTGCGGTGCCCACAATCAGCACAGCAAGTAGAGAAGTCAATCTTCTTTAGCTTGGTGCATTGGAATATAACTCTCAGCATTATTGCCTATCTAGCTAGTGATTAAAAGTAAATTCATGTGTCCATTCATAGTAATAAAGGAAAAAACTTATCTGCAGCAGAAACACTCCGTAATTAAATGCGGCTTCCACATTGTTACTTCCAGTGGATTAAAACTGATTAATAAACAAGTGGTCCTTATCAGTGCTGTGATTAAGTGTTGTGCGACCTTTATTAAAAAATGATTAATAGGAAGAGGAATTCCCTGTGTAATTAATCTGTTGCTGTAAAAGAACAGTTATGAGTTTCAAGAGGACCAGGTTCTATAAAGTCTCAAGCAAAGAACCCTCCGGGAATCACTGTTCCGTTCTAATTTTTAGTGTTTATTACCTGTGACTGTAATTTGGTCAGGATAAGAATATGTAGAGCTGGTCTTCCATACCTGGCCTGCAAATTCTGGAGGTCCATTAGATGACAGGAAAGTACTGATATCTCTTTTGCTGCCACCTAAGAGTTATCCGAGGGGCGTGGTGGCTCAGCGGGTAAGACGCGAGGCTTGTCGATCGGAAGATCGCAAGTTCGGAGGTTCGAATCCCTAGCCCCGCGTGCGGAGTGAGCTCCCGCACTTGCCCCAGCTCTCGCCAACCTAGCAATTTGAAAGCATGCAAATGCAAGTAGATGAATAGGTACCACTTCGGTGGGAAGGTAACAGCGTTCCGCGCGCGTCATGCGGCCACATGACCATGGAAGCATCTTCGGACAACGCTGGCTCTTCGGCTAACAAACGGAGATGAGCACCGGCCCCTAGAGTCGGACACGACTGCACAAATGTGCGGGGGGAACCTTTACCTTTTTAAGAGTCATCCAGTTTTTTGTAGCCTAGACATGGTAGGCTTAATCTAGATTAACCATTTAAAGCAATTAATCCTCCCATTGAGGGAGTTGGGCAGTCATATAAATTTAAATAATAATAAAAAAAATTACTTTCCTACTCTTGACTTTGTTTTCCAACAGTCCTTAGAGTGATCCAATCAGGGGAACAACTATCAGGGTGCCAAAGGACACCACATTTGATTAGACCAGCCCTCTGAATATCCAGAGTATTCTGAGTCTAATGTAACACATTTTAGTTATTGTAACATGTGCTTATCAATGTTTTTAAGTCAAGAGCTTTCATTATGATATTTTCCAGAGGCCTCTGTGCTTCAGTATATAGGTATTTAAGTGGACTCCAATGCCTTAATTACCTGGCAGAAGTTAAGCATGGAGAAATGCGATGATCATTCTGTGATATATGCAAAACCCAAAAAGGCTTTGGCCTATAAGGTAGCAGTTCCAGCTGAATGAAACAAACACCGTTCATTTCTCACATGGCAATCTATGTCAGCCCTGAAGAAAAGATTGATGGAGTCTTTTCTCAGAGTCCATCAAGAGTCACCACTCTTGATGGAGGCTGAATAACAAAAGGTTGGGGGAAACAACAAGACTGTCTGCCTCTCCACTCTTCTCCTCTTCCAGGTAAATTTTTGCCTGAAACTCTTGAAGCATTCAGTCTGCTTGGATGCTAATAATAGCTCTTCCACATCTGCCTCGCCTACACACACCCACACCTCCAAAAACATTATCTCTTCCACAGCTCACCAAATCATTCTCTTTCTCCTCTTCAAATGTCTTCTGTGCTGTGCTTAACTTTCTAGGCCTTTGTGATTTCTGTTCTTCACTTTGTTTCCTCTCCAACCACCTCCAGGTTGCCATTGTGATGCTCTCACAACAAGCCTCTTCTCTAACCAGCAGTTCTTGCTAAATCTTACAGTAACTCTCCCTATTTAAGACTTTTCGGTTCCATGGGTCGCGTTCCAGTAAGGAGCTTGTCTACCTGCCACAGAACTTGCACTCATGGTGGGAAACCCTAACAAGTGTCTAATGAAGGCAGAAATTACCTTCTCATGCCCAGAAACAAACACAACAATTCATTGTCCTATTTTCTGAAGAGTGCAAGCCATTGTTATTGAAGATTCTTCTTTGCTTCCTGTAATTTAGTGGTCATAACTAAAGCAAGCCTCCCTTCCAAGCCATATAGAGAACAATGGACTACAGATAAAAGGTTGGTCAGACACAAGATGAGGCCATGAGTAGCTATAGTCAAATCAAGACCTCAGGTGGGATTTATCCATTATTGTAAATATGAACTTGGGCTGATATTGTAGATTTCTGTTGAAGATGCGTTCTGAAGATACTGTTCAATTGACCAGTTAAGGGTAGATATTTCATCAAGAGGCTTCATAATTGCCTACTAATCAGAGTTGCTGATCTAATTATATCTCTGCTAAAGAAACAGTTCTTAGGGCTGATCATCCCCAGTATTAAATTAAATCCATGATTTCTTCTAAGAAGCTCCCCCTTTCTATCTGAAACATTCGTGATGATGCTTTTACTCCATCCTCTCTCTACCCATGAGCACCTGGATAATCACAATATTAAGTGCCACTTTTCATATGAACTTCAAGGAGCGGGGGGGTTATGCAGCAAGATCTTCATTAATGTATGTTGGGCATAAAGCTTTAAGGTTCATATGAATGATCTGTAGGTTGCATATATTCTTCAGAGGTTATCTATATGGTAAGCCAAGTCTCCCACACCCATTGATGTTGCAATTGAGAAGTTGATACCTGAGCAGGGTTAAATTGGGACACCATCTTCACCAGCACAACAGTTGTTTAGTGAGAGATTGACAGCACTGTGTAAATCAGGGTGATCCAATCTGAGGATCTAGGGCTGAAAGGCTTGGATATAGCCTCCAGAGAACTTCCACTGTTGCCACTAAATTGTAAATGTGACAAAAGAGAAATTTGGAATAATCACATAAACTGTATGTAATTAGTTTAATTTAAATTAGATTAATTTAAATGTAGCTTTTGTCCTGATCTGACCCACTTCTTTGTCCTGGCCTTGTCTAATTTAAGAGTAGGTCCCTGGCATGCCATTCAAAACTCAGGTGGATCCTTGGCTAATAAGAACTTTTAGACCCTGATTTAAATGGAATGAAGAGAGTCGGCCCCATCTGAAGCCCTCACTATTGACTATGTTTATTAGATACTCAACTGTCTGATTATTAAGTTAAATTGGGCTTGGACAATGCATTTAATCATAAAAAGGATGGTTTGCACAACACACTAAGCTGCAGAAAAAAACAAGCAAAGTTACCACCAGCCAAGCATAGTATGTTGTGTGAATGTGCTGTATCTGTTAGGCCTTTCCCTGAGCTGGTAACTATACTGTGTGAATATAGCTACTGTATAGTTTAGCGTTCCTCACTCTGGCATTATCCAGAGGTTTTGAGAATGTAACTCCTAGCCAGCATTCCTAGCCAAGCATCTGCTTCTCAAAGACCACCAGGACTCCCAGCCACCATAATTTCTGCCCCTTCTGGATTCAGCTGCAATCAGTTTATCCAATCAAGCCCAGCAGCCAAGTACTAATTTAGGTCCAAGTGCTATTTCCTGGATGGAATGTGCAAGAGATGTAAAAGTAGATGCTATCAACATATTGATGACACTGAACTTCTGGACTCCAATTAAATTAACTTCAGACTCCAGAAGTAATTGAGTCAGGCATATGATATGAATACCATTCATTCTAAGGCAAATGTAGGCAATCTGTTCTTTGACTTTTTGAGTCTCTAATCCTGTTCCTGTACCTCCTACACTGAACCAGCTAATATTCTATACTCTTCCATTGCTGCCTGCTTGGAACACCATCCAGCCTGAATTCAAGATAACAACAGCCTGTATCTTTTAAAGGCATCTCTCTTTGTGAATGAAAAGTGAAACAAAACTTGATCATAGGAGACAGCCTATGTTTTGAGACCCAATGCAGTGTTGTGGTTAATGTGTTGGGCTGGGATTGGAAAGCTTTAAGTTCCCACTTGACCATGGCAGTTCCCTGGATGACCTTGGGCCAGCCACTTTCTCTCAGCCTAACCTGCCTCATTATTGCTATGGAAATAAATGAGTGTATTGTCGAAGGCTTTCACGGCCGGAGTTCGATGGCTGTTGTGGGTCTTCCGGGCTGTGTGGCCGTGTTCTGGAAGTTGTGGTTCCTAACGTTTCGCCAGCATCTGTGGCCAGCAGATGGATGCTGTTTAGGTGGTCCAAAAATTTCTCCAGTTCTTCTTCAGTATGACTCCAAATTGCGAAGGTGTCATCCACGAACCGGAACCAGACTGTTGGTGTAATGGGTGCCGATTCCAAAGCCTGTTTTTCAAAGTGTTCCATGTAAAAGTTGGAGATGGATGGCGTTGCCATGGGAAGCCCCCTGAACTTTTACATGGAACACTTTGAAAAACAAAGGCATCCACCCCAATATACAATTCACTATGGAAAAAGAAACTGACGGCAAACTTCCATTTTTAGATACGCTGGTCATACGCAAACCGGACCTCAAACTAGGACACAAAGTATACAGAAAACCCACCCATACAGACCGGTATCTGCACAAAAATTCCAATCACCACCCACGACAAAAGAGAGGCATGATCAAAACCTTGGTGGATCGTGCTAATCGAAACTGTGAAACCCAATTTCTCAACAATGAACTTAACCACCTGAATTGGGTCCTACAGGCGAATGGCTATTCCAAGAATGAAATAAAAAGAGCCATCAAACCAAGAAAACAACATCCAACTAAAGAAAAACAGCCCCCCACAAACAAAGTATTCCTGCCCTACATCAAAGGAGTCACTGACCACATGGGAAAACTGATGGAAAAACACAACTTTCGAACAGTCTTCAGACCCACCAGAAAAATACAACAAATGCTAAAATCAGCTAAAGACAAAAGGGACCCCCGCACCGCTGCAGGAGTATACCACATACCATGCAGCTGCAGACAAGTATACATCGGAACCACAAAACGAAGCATTCACACCAGGATAAAAGAACACGAAAGACACTGCAGACTACAGCAACCGGAAAAATCTTCAGTAGCTGAACATGCTCTCAAGCAAACAGGACACAAAATCCTATTTGAAAACACAGAAATACTGGACAACACCAAAAGCCACTACACCAGATTATACAGAGAAGCCATTGAAATTCACAAACACCAGCACAGTTACAATAAAAAAGAAGAAAGTTTAAAAATTAGCAAAACCTGGCTACCAGTCCTGAAAAACACAGCCTGCAAAAGGTCAACGAACTCAGTCCAACCACCAGGTCATGGGAATACTTCTCACAATGAACATGCTAATCACGCTCATCAGCCACTCGTTAACATTTCAACACAACAAAAAAACCCACCTAATCTCCTATAATTTAGCTCTATAAATAGAACATTGCCACTCTACCTGGGCACAGAGATTTTGCTTCTATCTGTGCTCCTGCCCTCTGAAGATGCTGGCCACAGATGCTGGCGAAACATTAGGAACCACAACTTCCAGAACACGGCCACACAGCCCGGAAGACCCACAACAGCCATTGAAATAAATGAAGCTTCTTGTCAGGGCCAGCCCAACAGCAATGACGAGTCAGTGTATTCCAAACTCAGTTCTTTATTGCTCTCACTATACAGACAGAATCTTGCCAGACTAAAGCTACTCTAACTAACCTAAGGGGAAATAACCTAGGAGAGTCTAGGGCGGGGCTACTCTGACTCTCTTTGACTCCCTGCCAAGAATCTCCAGACTGTGAGTCTGTTTATCTCCTTGGAATGCGTTCTCTCCTTCCTGAGAACCAGCGGCAGCTTCAAAATCCACCACATCACACCCCCTTCAGGGACACATTCCATCACACTTCTACATAAACCACCTTGCCCAGGGGAAAAAAGTGTAAGAAATTATTGTTGTCGTCATCGTCTTCATGATCTTCACCCAAGTTATAAGAACTCTTTGTGATCTCAGATGGAAAACTGTATATACGTATAATCTGCTATGTGATCCTTTTTAAATAGAGTTGCCAGGATCCAAGAGCCTTTGTTTGAAGTCTGCTGAGCTATGACTGGAACATTAAATTTCCATAAACTGTTGCTTTATACCTGCAATGCACTAAATAAAAAATGTCCAAACACATCTGAGCCTAATCTATTGCACCAGTCCAGCCAGTCACTTTACAGTTGAGTGTGTCACACAAACTCAGAAAATTGTATTAATTCTATAAACTCTTTTATTCTATAAACTCTGTTATTCAATAAGCCATGGTTAAGCCTTGTAAGCAATTCAATATAGTGAATTTTGTTCCAGTGTTTCAGCATAGCTGAAGAACCAGGGAAATAGGTAGCAAAACAATGTACTGTATGTTCCAATATTCTGATTTCTTTTGTATTGATTTTCTTGTGTTCTTACCATGTTATTGTTATCAGTTTAGAATAGATTTAACAGATAAATAAGGAAATCATAAAAATAAAAAAGAAGACTATGGAAAGATAGTAGTAGTTAAAAACTCCTGCCTCTGCAGGAACAGAAACTGATATTTGGACAATTAAGAAAAGTTATTCAAGGGGTTATTCCTTGCTAAAATTCAGCCAAATTCTAAAGGAAACAAATGAAAACTCCTGAATCACTTTAATTAAAAAGAATACTGGAAAGGCTTTGTAAGATTTTGCCTGCTGGCACTTAATAGGTTAGTGATGTAACTGTATTTAATCATCAGCATCCTGATCATCAGCATCAGTTCTAAAATAAACAGAGAAGTAGGATAAATTAAAACATAGGATTACAAAAAATGAACAGCCGTATTATTTTGGGTGTCTGTGTATGGGGAGGCAAAAAACATCTACCTACCAACCTGCATTTGGATCGGCATGTGTTGGGGTTTGTATAATACCCAGAATTTACAAGTAGATTAATTAGACTGGTGAGAGGCATTAAGTTCTGCAAGTCATTCTATTAGCAGCCATTGTTAAAGAATGATGAAAGAAGTGACTCATACTGCAGCTGGTATAGTTTAAGCTGGGTGTGGCAGATAATGAATTTGACCTATAATGTGATTGGTCAATTTAAGTATATAAGCAGAGGAGCTCTGGTGTTCATTCTTTTCGTTACTATCTTCATTATCATCTGTATCTGTTGGATGTTATTGGACTATGTATCCACTGCATATGTATATAGAGTAAATAGACTATTTTATCTAATCTCTTGTGAGTGTCTGCTTACTCAATAGAACGTATTACTCTGTGGTCTAGAAGGAACATTGGCAACCCCAGCGTTGTGTACTCTGACCGCATGGTAGGTCATGGTCCATAACCTTCAGTGAAGAGGTCTTCATCCTCCAGTGGAGATAGAGAGATGGAGATGGAGATGATAGGGATAATAGAGATGACAGAGGTAGACAGACATCTACATACACACACACATATACTCAAGGGTATGTCTGTGTGTCTGTGTACACATATTACTATACATGCATAGAAAGAGAAAGAAAGCAGAAAATGATACAAAGTAGTCAAGGAAATATTATCTACATGGACTAATCTGGGATTTTCAATCTTTTCAATCATGGGTCTGTATACCTTGGACCAAGCTAGTGCCATATTTAACCACACTGCATGGGCTTTTAGTATAAAAAATAGTAGATGCATACCACTGCCTGGGAATACATGTGGGGGTAATGCCAGGTGCAGAGATACTGAGGTGTTCACAGGGAAGGCATTTCACAGGCTGATAAGTGAGTTTCTTACACATTTCTAATTGACAGTCCATTTTGCACCCATGATTAACGAATGCTTGGTGTTCGGTATAAAAGCTTTACAAACCTCCCCCCTGGCATGGACATGCCATGGCGGTCATTGCATACATACCTGGTGTCTGTCCCAGGGAGCACTGTGTGTTTACTCCTGTAAGTATTTACTTTTAATAAAGCTTGTGATGATCACACTACCTTTCAGCTCCTCTTTCTTGGAAATCTCTCATGGAAATTGCCCCCTGGAGGGCATTTACATTTGCATTTACATGTGGGGAAATGGGGTCTCCAGAGGTGTTGGAGGATTTCTCTCTTTTTTAAAAAGTTTTTATGTTAAGTCTGTTTTTAGGAATACTACAGCTAGTCCTCACTTAACAACCATTTGTTTAGTGATGGTTCGGACTTACGACAGTGCTGAAAAAACAAACTTACAACTGGTGCTCACACTTACAACCATTGCAGTGCCCCACAGTCACGTGATCACGATGTGGGCGCTTGGCAACTAGTTTGCATTTACTATCACAGCATCACGTGGTCATGTGATTGCCATTTTCGACCTTCCCAGCTGGCTTCTGGCAAGCAAAATCAGTGGGGAACGGCGTCATTCGCTTAACAACCACTTGGTTTGCTTAATGCCCACAGTGATTCGCTTAACAACTGACACATTAAGGTTGTAAAATTGGGTCAGACTCACTTAATGACCACTTCGCTTAGCAACCAAAATTCTGGTCCCAATTGTGGTCGTTAAGCGAGGACAACCTGTACTAGTTTTGTGTTTCTTGCTTCCAAAAGTTGGGAAAAGGCATTGCCAAGAATGGTGGGAAGGAGGGAGGTCCTGAGATGGAGGATGCTTCTCCTGTGCTAAGCCATAATGTGGTTTGCTTGGGTTCAGCTTGATTTGTTGTATAAAACCTAACTAATCCAACTTGGTTAAGCCATGTAAGCAATAATCCCATATCGCTGTGCTGTAGAAGCTCAAGTTGGCAACACCTGTCACACCAAACAGCTGCTGGGGATGATGCGGTCTAGACTCCTTCCTGTACCTGGAAATAAGCCTCACAGCTGGCAAGGCTGCCCCTGAGAGGCAGTGTGGGTTGCCTGCCTGCATCCTTGGTCTGCTCTCTCCTGGGAACCAATGTCCCCAGGGACAGGCAAATGAGGGGGGAGCTGAGCTTCTCCTAGATGGTCTGGGAGCCACCTGCTCCATGCTGGACAACAGCAGCAATGGTGTAATGGTATGTGGGAAAGACCTTGGGAGACAGGGTGAAGAGATGCTGCTTAGGGAATGGTCAGATAAGAGACAGCATAGCCTGCAGCTGCATAATGGTTGGAGAAAGAGGCTCAGAAGGCACCTTCCCTAGTTTCTCGGGCAGAAGGTGGGAGAATTGTACTTTCAGACTTGCAAGATTGATGTCAGCCTTCCCAGGTAGACCAGACAGGAAACGCGGCCAGATGAGCAAATTCTACTTTATTGTAAAGCTACATTGACAGAATTTTGCAAGTCTGAAAGTATAAATCTCCCACTGTCTCCTTTACAGCCCGAGAAACTAGGGAGGGTCCCTTCTGAGCCTCTTGCCCCACCCACTATCCAGCTGCAGGCTATGCTCCCTCTTATCTGATCACTCCCTAGGCAGCATCTCTTCGCCCCGTCTCCCAAGGTCTTCCCCACATACCTTTACAAATGGTGTCAGAAGAGACTGATTGTGAGGATTTTATCAGCTGCTACCCAAAATGGTGAGCTCCACACTGTGCTGAGGTACCCAGGTCCAAGATCCATTCAGAATCATAAAAAGCACAGAGCTTAAAGTCTGAGGTCTCATTCGTGATTGGACTACAATGTTGAAAGGTATCTGCATGTTTAGACTGCTACATTATTTCTGCGATGCTAGACTCTTGCTGTGTCCCTGCAAGTTTTGAATTAATCTCAGAGCTTTTCTTGCAAATGGCACTAATGTGATCTCCTGCCATAATGGGCAATCAGCAAACGTGCAAAAAAGCACCTGTCCAGAGAGCTGATGTGAGAAAATCCAGCCACAGATTCTGCTTTCTGCCTTGAAATGCTGAAGTCTTTATTAACTCATGCTGTGTAGACATCTGCATAGTGGTTAAATTCTTGAAATTTCTACAAAATATGCTTCTACTACTGTATTGAGAATTTCTTTTGACTTTCCCTTGGTGCTTTTAACCTTACTTTATTGTTGAGACTGTTGGCCAACTCTACTGGAGCTACTCTGAAATTACTCTACTGGAGCTACTCTGAAATTACCATTACTCTGAAACTCCCTGGCTGCTCATTTGTCATGATATCTTCACACAAATGATATAACTAGGCTGACCATATTTCAGGATGGCAAAACGGGACGGGGTCTTATGTAATATTTTCTATTCATGAAAAAGACGGGTCCCCACCCCCCAGTCCGTGCGATTGGCTCCTGCCTGCAAACCCCGCCCCCGGTCCGCGTGATTGGCTCCTGCCTGCGAACCCCGCCCCCGGTCCGTGCTCCGGCTCGGATCCTCCTTCTGCCCCATTCCCACCGGGCTTCAAAAACGGGACAAAATTGAGATTTTTATGAAAATGATGGGATGGTTGAAAAATGATAAAAAAATCGGGACTGTCCCGTTCAAAACGGGATATATGGTCAGCCTAGATATAACTCACATGATGTCACTCCCCCTGCACTTGGACTCCCATGCACATACCCATTGGCCACCTGTGGTGAAATAAGTGCAGGAACATCACATTCACTATCCATGATAATTTCTCCAAAATGCCATCCTCCTTTGGAAGGAAGTCTGAAAGCAAATTTGCTCTCATCATATATGAGAATTGGTAGGAGAACTCCTTCTCCTTCTCCTTCTCTACTCCTTCTCTACAGTTAGATTCACAGTCTAAGACTGGTGGAAACTTAATAATTCAAGTGCTAACCAAGGACCTAAGTATTATTAAGGTAGCATCTCAGGCTAGAAGACCTCCAAGTTCCCTTCCAATCCTTTGTTTCTATGATTCTATGATATGGGCAGTTCCAGGCAGGGTGGTTTTTTGTAAATTTAGGGTGTTCAGGTGTGATAAATTCAATATTTCCAGATATCCTTTAGACATTGCTCCGAGGGCTCCAATCACAATTGGTATAACAACTGATTTCTTTTTTCCATAAGTGTTCAACTTCGATCTGCAAGTCCCAGTATTTTGTAATTTTTTCCAATTGCTTTTCCTCAATCCTAGTGTCTTATTATTATTCATTTATTTATTTCTGTCTGGCACTATTAAAAACCTATTTGTTCTTGTGTTGTCAGCCTGAGTATTTGGACAGGAGCGGGTTAAAAGAGGCATTGCTTCTGGCTGAAACTTCCTTAATAGGGGGAAAAAAAACCAGGTCTCTATTTATTGCTTGGCAAAATTGCAGGTAAATTGCTTCAGTGGCTAAGAAAATAGATGGGAATGGATGTGAAAGACAAAGGGGGTTGGGATTTTTTTCTTTTCTAAAACTTCCTCTTCTCTTCTCACCCCCACTCCCAAACCAATGCAGTTAAGGCCTTTGTAAGAACTGTATGCCCATGAACAAAACAAAGGAAAATGCAGATTTTGAGAAGGAAGCAGAGGTTGAAAAGGCAATGGAGCAGAAGGGCTTTCTGAGGGAATAAGGGTTGAGTTGTCTGCCTCCATTTATTTGTTTGTTTGTGGAGTCCTTGGTGTTCTCTGAGCTTGGTTGTTTTCTTGCAGACATTTCATTGCCTGACTAGGCAACATCTTCAGTGCTAGAAGGGAGTGGGGTTTGCTCTCTGTTTATATACAGTAGCTTTCCCTGCCTGTGTTGGTGGGGGTGTTGTTCTCTCCTTGGTAGTCCCTTGATTAGGCTGTTGTTTACTGTTTGATTGTTTGACTGAGTTGGTGGTTCCTTGATTAGGGTATTGTATACTGTTTGATTGTTTGTCTAGTGTTAATCCTGGTGTTAATCTTTGCTTATCTAGTGTTGATTGCTGGCAAGGAGGTGTTCTGGTCTTTTTGTTTCCTTTTTAGCTTTTTTTCTTGTCTCTTTTGAATGGTATGTAAATGTTGTTTACCTCTATGTGCCTGTTGATGGCTGACTTGTCTGAGTGCCAAGCTTCCAGGAATTCCCTAGCGTTTTTCAATTTAGCTTGGTCTAGGATGCTTGGTCTAGGATGAGAGTTGGACCATAAGGAAGGCTGAGCGCCGAAGAATTGATGCTTTCGAACTGTGGTGCTGGAGAAGACTCTTGAGAGTCCCTTGGACTGCAAGGAGGTCAAACCAGTCAATCCTAAAGGAAATCAACCCTGACTGCTCATTGGAAGGACAGATGCTGAAGCTGAAGCTCAAATACTTTGGCCACCTAATGCGAAGAGAGGACTCACTGGAAAAGACCCTGATGCTGGGAAAGACTGAAGGCAAAAGGAGAAGGGGACGGCAGAGGATGAGATGGTTAGATAGCATCACCGATGTAATGAACATGAATTTGAGTAAACTCCGAGAGACAGGGGAGGACAGGAAGGCCTGGCGTGCTATGGTCCATGAGGTCACAAAGAGTCGGACACGACTAAACGACTGAACAACAACAAGGATGCTTACAGTTTCCCAGTTGAAACTGTGGTTGAGTCTGTCCATGTAGTGTGAAATTAAGGACTTTTCATCATGCCTTCTGACTGCTAGTTGGTGTTCATGGATGCGCTCTGCTAGTCTTCTGCCTGTCTGTCCTACATAGTGGCTGTTACACTGTATGTTGCAGATGACTTTTCTTCTTCTTGGGCTACAGGGTCATTTGGTTTACTTAAGATGTTTTGGAGGGCTTTGGCTGGTTTGTGTGCTATGGAGATGCCATGTGGTTGTAATAGTCTGTTGGTAGTTTCCCAGATGTTTCATCTACATACCAGATCCATCCATTTATTTATTTAAGCTCTCTTTGATGTCATCTTAAGTCTCCTTGGAGTTCCAACATCTGACTTAAGCCCTGCTTTGGTTGGTTTGAGCTTAACACAGTGTTTCACAACCTTTGCAGCTTTAAGATGGATCTAAGATTTTTGTTGTTGCTGTTTATTCATTCAGTCGCTTCCGACTCTTCGTGACTTCATGGACCAGCCCACACCAAAGCTTCCTGTCGGCCGTCGCCATCCCCAGCTCCCCCACAGCTGAGTCCGTCACCTCCAGAATATCATCCATCCATCTTGTCCTTGGTCGGTCCCTCTTCCTTTTGCCTTCCACTTTCCCTAGCTGGGGGTGGCGACGGCCGACAGGAAGCTCTGGTGTGGGCTGGTCCGTGAAGTCAGGAAGAGTCAGAAGCAACTGAATGAATAAACAACAACAAAAAATAGTATATAGATAGCAATAGAACAGAATATAAGAGCACTCACATATCATTTTTATATGTTTGTTTTTACAAAATAAAACATCTCCCCAACCCTTATAGGGAGATATAAATAAACCCCCTGTCTAGGATCCAGTGCTTTTGTGTCTCTCTTGAGTCTGGGTCAATCCAATTGGGTACAGTTTAAAAAAAGAACCCGTGACACATAGAAATGACTCTCCTGTGCTATTGCCAAAGCTTAAATGATAGGCGCAGAGATGCACTTTGATCATCAACTGGAATGTTTTGTGGGTCCTGCCATCAATATGTTTTACATCTCTAGCTAGTTCTGCTTTTTCTATAGCAGGGCCCAAGTTTGGAATAGACTGCCAATGGAGTTGATACAAACCTGTTCCCTATTACAGTTTAAGAGGGTCCAGCTTAGGAGGGGGCTCAAATCACACTAGGCCTTTTAATTGTTTTAATTGTTTAATATTTCAGTTGTTGTAAAATGTAGTTTTTTATTGTTTTTGAAAGAGGCACTAGAGAGGATGTGGAAAGTGAAGGCCAAAGTGTTCCCAATGGTGGTACATTACCTCTCCATGATCTTAAACAAGTGTCTTCATTCATTAGATGGTAGAGATAATTCTTTACCCAATTCCTATTTCCCAGTCTAGGGTGCTGTTATGGACTGATAGCTGCATCTTCCCTAATGATGTGAGGCACTCTGTCAATAGGGAAAAATGTATGCCTGAGTTTATTAGGGACATTTGCACTAAAAAAGCACATTAAGGAAAGTTCCAAGCATGAAATAAAAAAAATAATAATAAAAGGAATGCATTATGAGCAATGTACTATGAAATTGCATAAAATCTTGTGTAATTTTTTTAAAAATTACAAATTGATGATCAGAAAAATAGAATCGGAAGAAAAGCAAGTTTATCAGATTCACTCATCCCTGTTTCTTTTACCTGCTTGGTAATCCTTGTACAGTAAGCTTTGGGGGTATTTTGTCTGCAATCTCAAAACTACTGGCTAACTTCTTTCATTTAAAGTTAGATATTGATACCTCTTTTTTTAGCTAAAAGAGTAACTCTGAGCAGCTGTAGTAGATGGGTGTGTTTTCATGTTTCTAGCAGAATCAATAAACTCTGGTGTTTTAGAGGAATGATTTCGGCTCAGAATATAGTAAGGGGCAGATTTTTAGTTGCTCTCTCTTGAAGGAGAAAAATCATGGGATTTTCACACAGAGAAAACAAGAAAAGCTGGAGAAATTTGCTTTACTATTTTCAATAACACTCTTTGATTTCTACTTCCTATGCAACTCGCCCAAACTCTAAAGAATTCAGGATCCAACTGCCAATGGCTTTATCTCCCTATGATTAGAGAACACAGACAAAGGGCTTTTTTCCAATGTCTATGAGGAATAAATATACCCATTAAGCATAGGACAGCAGGCAGCTACCAGATTGTCCAACTTTAACATAAGGATGTAAGATGTGAAACCACTAGAAGTCAACAGCCTTAATGGTGCATGAGTCAGCAAAAGCCATATATCACCTGTAGAAATATAAGCTGGCTTTCAACACTCATGATGGTCTTTACTTCTCTATAAATGGCCCTTACTTGACAGTATGCAAGAACATATTTTCCACAGTTTAAGCTTGGAAAGATTTTGTAGTGTGATGGCTTAGTTATGGAACTTCTGGGATCATAATAAGGAGTTGTAACATTGCATCACTATTGCAGCTTAGGATATTGAGGGGAGATCACCCAGATTAAAGGTTATAATATAGAAGAAGAAACAACAGCGTTTTTTTTCAGCTGGCATTGCCTGAGCTTGGGTAAGTGGATGATCAAACCAACCCTTTTCTGATAATTTCCTGTCACCACTACAAAGATTATTTGAAGTATGTTTTCTCTTTGATTTTCAAAATCTGGGAACAAAGAGCAAGACAGATTTTTGACAGAATAAATTTCATTTCAGCATAGGCAGAAGGACCCTATCTCTGAATAGAAAGCCTTAGACAGGTTGATATTCAATCAACTTTTCATTCTCCAAAAGCAACATAAACAGTCATCTTCAAAGGAGGGTGCCATCGGTATCCAGGACTGTTTGATGAGGACTGTTTGATTTAGATCTTTGATGACAACTTCAGAGTCAGGAAAAAAATAAGCAGAGTGTAATTACTACTGTTTAAATAAATTTCAAAAGTGTCTAGAACCTCATGAGAATATAAGAGCTGACATATTGTAGCAGATAAATTTTTTTGATTAATCTAGTGTTCCTGAATTCTGTGTTATGTCTATGTCTTCTAATATTACATGGAAGTCATGGAAGTCAATAGAGATTGAATATTTTGAATGGAGTTATGTACATATATTATATAGGTTGCTGGTTTTGAAATATATAACTTAGATGAGCTTACTATGGTTTGTAATTTTGTTGGGTTGAGGAATAATTTGATTTTAATTGTATACTGTTCTTTATTTTCTGAATGATCTATTGTAGTTTCTGTTGCATACCTTGCAATGCATTTAATTATAGGTGTGAAATGGATAAAGCTACTTCTGCATACTGTATGTATATGTAGTTTTGCACAGTAGATACAGTAGATACAGTAGATACTCCAGTTAATGTAGTTCACAGTTTGATACCAACCATGCTGTCTGCAATAAAAATGCTTTTTCCTGTTCCCTTGCAAGCTTTTATCACACTGGTTCTACATTTGTGGTACCGAGTGTGAGTCTGTACGTCCTTTGTTTCCACACAGCATTATGTGTATTTCTAAACCAACCTTGCAGCTTACTGTTAGCTAAAGTAGAGAAAACCACACATTTATTTTAACCATGTTTTAAAACAAACTATAGCCATGGCCTGAGTCAGACAACACATTAAGCCATTAGCCATAGATGACAAACCATAATATTTGAGTTCCTACAATATGCTAAGAACAAAATAAATTACTTTAGTCTGTTGCATTAACCAAGATTCAGTTGCTGTCTTCAGATACCGGCAAACTTAGTTTCAGGGTAATACAGAATGTTTGTCTTCTTGACTGCAGTCTGTAAATGTATCCCTTATAATTTAAAATAAGACATCTGTATTTAGAGGAGTGGTGGCGTGGTGGCTCAGTGGGTAAGACACCAGGCTTGTCGATCGGAAGATTGCAAGTTCGGAAGTTCAAATCCCTAGCCCCGCGTGCGGAGTGAGCTCCCGCACTCGCTCCAGCTGTTGCCAACCTAGCAATTCAAAAGCATGCAAATGCAAGTAGATGAATAGGTACCACTTCAGTGGGTAGGTAACAGCGTTCCGTGCGCGTCATGCAGCCACATGACCGTGGAAGCGTCTTTGGACAACGCTGGCTCCTCGGCTAACAAACAGAGATGAGCACCGGCCCCTAGAGTCGGACACGACTGCACAAATGTGCGGGGGGAACCTTTACCTTTATTTAGAGGAGAAAGAGAGAATGAGTAATCATTAAGAGAGGCTGCAAAGGATTCAAGGCAATAATACTCGGTTTTGTGTAATAAGACCTGTTTTCTTTGCTGCAAAATTCCATCATATTGCACTTCCAGGATCTGTTTGCACCTTACAGAACAGAATCCCACAAGACTGGAAATTCCAGCATTCATATCCATGGTGAATAAAGTAAAGTCATTTTCTTTTGGGTGGCCCCTGAGAGATTAATTTGGAAAAAGTCTGACACCTGACAGACAAATGTGCAAATTGACAAGCCAGTGCTTGTTTCTCAAACTTGGCAACTTTAAGACATGCGGACTTCAACTCCCAGAATTCCCCATTCAGCCAGCATCCATAGACGATGTTCTCCTGACAGCATCAACCAAAGAGAAGCAGATGCCAGGCTATCCTATTGTGAGGGAATGAAGCTGGGGTTGCTGTGTGCAGTTGGGAAAAGCAGCTGCAGCCAGGCAGAAATGCTTCCCAGACCCACTTCTCCAAGGATAGGCTCAGCTCATCCCTTCTCCCAAAGGGCAGTAAAAGTTTACATCCACAGAAAATTGAGAGGAGATGGGCTCATTCATTCATTCCCCCCACTCACAGTTTACTCACAAGCATCCATGCCAGTGTTCCAGGTGTCTGGCTAATTGAGCCACACCCTGGTGTTTTCAGGGATGTCTGAAAAAAAGTTCAGGCAGAGTTTTCTTTTCCTGCTAAGGAAGGAACTGGGACCTGTGGGTTCATGAGTCCTAGACAGGAAACGGCTAATCCATTTATACTGATTTAGTCTACAAACCCAAATTATCTTGTGTTTTGGTTGTTGGAGTGTGTGTTTTCTTGCACACGCAGAGTATCAGAAAGCGATTAGCTTCAGAGACCAATTAATGACACCAGTCATTGTAGTAACTTAGTTGCAGTTGTATTAGTTACTCATACAAACAGATACTATTTACAGTTTTCTTCCAGATCCCTGGAAGTATTACAAATCCACATACCAAGTAGTAAGCAAGCAGGAGAAAGGCAATAAGCAGGGCAGGCAGGTTCTTTTATACTCTTTAGCCTGGATCACATCCTGCCTGACCTTTTAAAGTTTGCAGGTGCTTACCTAATAAGGCTTTATTGCTGAGATTTACTCCTCAAAGAATAATACACCAACATTGGTACAATCACTTCTCATCTTGTATATATGTTACATAATCTCAAGAAAGACAAGAATTGCTTCTTTTGACATGTCTGCATACAGCATGGCTATACATGCCTTTTATAATTTCATTGTAGTCCTTATCATATTGTATTGCCAAGTGTCCACGCCTCTTTGATCAGGGGCTAGAGCAATTGATTCTTTTAGATCCAGAGATAATAGCACACCAGTGGATAAAGAAACTTAAAGCTTTATTATAAACAGACAAAGTTGAGCAGAAGCACAGTTTAACAAGCATAGCATACCGAAAGAAATGCATACATACATACCAAGCAAACAAGGTGATACCTATTCTCCTATAGGCTGCCAGGAGCCCTCTAATAAGGACAGCGGAGATACCCCAAGGTGGCAATTTTCACAGCACCCAGCACTCAGGCCTGTGTGGACTCCCAAAACTCCAAAGACAATACTAAGGCTTTAATCAAAGCCTGGCTTCCAAACCCCGTGACCAAGCCCAGACTGACCTTGACTGGGATTCCTTTGGGGGCTGGGCCACCTGTCCATGACATCATTCCAATAGCATGGGAAACCATCAGATAAGCCACTGCCCAAGCAAAACAATTTCTTATCATCTCCCCCCCCCCATTCCAAGCCGCTAGAGGGGCAGCTGGAGGAGTGAACTTATACTTAAACTTAACAAGCTGGGGATTTTCTCTCCCCCCACTTCCCATGCCCAGCAGAAACAAAGTTATGTTCTGAAGGGCTGTTGGAGGAGTGGGCATATGCTTCTTCTTCTCCCCCTCCCATTCCAAGCAGAAACAAAAACAAGCCAATTAAACATCAGTATAACTCAAAATAAACTCTAATCTCCTAGGTGTGGGGAAGGAAAATCAAAGCATGCCACCTAACTCCTCGAAATACAAAGGTCTTCCGCAGGTTGCCACTACACATATGCATAGCTTTAAAGTTATTAATCTCACTTTGGGGACAGAATGTAAAATATGAGGTTTCTTATCCTTTAACAAAACCTAGCTGCTTAGCACACATCCTGGCAGAAAGTACCAGGCTATAGACGTAGGATAAAAAGGCAAGGGAATGAGAAACAATTTGTCATGGCTTATTTAAAAAGTATTTGCATAGTATGATATTCAATTATAACTAAGATATGATGTTCAATACATGTTTGGTTCATTGGTTTTAAAAGTAATGTTTCTTTAAGGAAGCAGCAATGTCTTATCCTAATACATTCCTTTACTAAGAAAGTTATTTGCCAATTACCAATTACCATTTTCCAGACTCCATTTAGCAGTTCCAGAATATTCAAGTGTTCATTTGAGATTCTCCCTCTGGGCTGCAACTCATTGTACAAGTACAGGACTGTCAAAAGAAAAAAACTGCTCAGCTATTTCTCCTGTTAGACTCACAGCCCCAAGTTGAGTGATTTTCAACAAATAGTTTTGCCTTAGTTTCTGGGGCTTGTTGGCAAGATACATAAAGAAGTCAGTGGCAGAATTTCTACAGTACCCTTAACCTGGTTCCTGGATTAATCCATTTTTCGGGGTTCACACATTACATGGAACCATGAACTAAGCAAACAACTATATTCATCCAACCGACTAAGCCACAAAAATAAAATAACCAAGCTTAGCATTAAGTCCAGTGTTTGTTTGTTTATTTATTTTCTATCCCGCCTTTATTATTTTTATAAATAAATCAAGGCGGCTAACATCCCTAATACTCCTTCCTCCTCCTATTTTCCCCACAACAACAACCCTGTGAGGTGAGTTGGGCTGAGAGAGAGTGACTGGCCCAAGGTCACCCAGCCAGCTTTCATGCCTAAGGCGGGACTAGAACTCTCAGTCTCCTGGTTTGCTATTGGCTCCTTCCTAGGGCTGAGAGAGAGTGACTGGCCCAAGGTCACCCAGCCGGCTTTCATGCCTAAGGCGAGACTAGAACTCTCAGTCTCCTGGTTTCCTATTGGCTCCTTCCTAGGGCTGAGAGAGAGTGACTGGCCCAAGGTCACCAAGCCAGCTTTCATGCCTAAGGCGGGACTAGAACTGTGCAAATGCAACCACAAGGTCTTGAACTGATCTTGTGTGAACCCAGCTATAATCCTGCTGCTTCTTGAGGCCATCTACCCAAGGCTGACACAAGCAGGATGAAAGACCTTCTTCAAAACTGCTTCTCTAGAAGAGCTCCATTGCTTCTGGTACCTTTCTTCTGAATCTCTTCCTTTCAAACAAAAAACCTCCTCTGACATTTCAGAGGCACAGCTGGGACATCTTTCTCCAAAGGAGGCAGAACAGTACAAAATGAAATGTAATATTATTTTTGTTGTTGTTCAATATTATAGCCTCATTAAATGAAAGCAGTTGGTATGATTGTGCCCCATGTATTTAATAATCCACCCGTTGCTCAGACTTAAGGTTGTAATTCAATGGTAACTTCTGGAGAGACTTTGGGGGCTGAAAACAAAGTTTTGGGGGTTTACAGGTTACACACCTGATGCTTCTGTGGGTCAGCTATTTCTGTGCTATGCAGCTTCCCAGCTTTGGTGACTATTGGAAATTCAGCTGGCTATAGTAGCCTGAGAATGGGGCAGGGAGGCACGGCCAGAGGGCATCTGCCCACCCACCCCACATGGATGCAAGTTAATCATTCATTCATTCATTCATTCATTCATTCATTCATTCATTCAATCAATCAATCAATCAATTTATATGGCCACCCATCTCAAGTATGGCCCTGGGTGTCCAACAGAATAAAAACAAGATAAAAACTATAGACTACTGCAACGCACTCTACATGGGGCTACCCTTGAAGAGTATCCGGAAGCTTCAACTGGTCCAAAATGAGGCAGCGCAGACAGTTATTGGTGCCGTAAAATCGGCACATGTGACACCTCTGCTGCGCAAGCTGCATTGGGTACCAGTTTGCTTCTGGGTCCAATTCAAGGTGTTGGTTATCACCTTTAAAGCCCTACATGGCATGGGACCAGGTTACCTGAGGGACCGTCTCATCCCCAGAACATTGACCCGCCCCACCTGGTCATGCAGAGAGGGCATGCTACGGACCCCATCGACCAAAGAATTCCATCTAGCGGGGTCCAGGAGGTGTGCCTTCTCTGCAGTAGCGCCCACCCTTTGGAATATCTTGCCCCCGGAGCTGAGGCGGGTTTCCTCACTCCCAACCTTACGGAAGAACTTGAAGACCTGGTTCTGCCGCCTTGCTTGGTATGGGAATGTCAACAGTTCCTCCTGGGGCTGGCTGCTCCCATGATGCCCTCCTTGGTATCAATATCCATCACCCTTGGATTTTATATTTATTTATTGATGATGATTTTGTATTGTATTTTTAACCTTGTTTTTATTGTGAACCACCCAGGGTCCCCCGATTGGGGCAGATGGGCGGTAATATAAGTTTAAATAATAAATAAATAAATAAATAAAAACATCATAGGAAAACAATAAATTATAAATACAGGAGCTGAGATAAAACCAACAACTCCGTCAACATAACCAAGATATGGGCTCATCTGCATACCCCGGGCCCCAGGCTCAGCAACAAAATCAGGTTTTTAGGGCCTTGAAATACTTGAGAAGACCTTGATATCACACCATTAGTTCAATTCAGAGCCTATGGAAAGCTTAATCCAGCAATAATGGGTTTTCTTTTAAATGGACAGCATGAATCTCTTATTCTGTAACTCATTACTAGCCTTGTGAGATATTTCTAAAATTGGTTTAAAATTCTCAGTGGCAAGAGAGAAGGAAACATCTACACCTGTCACTGATCATGTGCATGGTTTCTCTTCTCTCACATTGTCATGGTGATATAAGTAATATGTTAAAAAAAAATTAATAAGAACAGTAATATTTAATTACTACTCAGGGTATTTTTGCTGCTATATACTCTCATTAGAAATGATAGGTGGTGTTTCCTTCTATCATTAATTAATTTATTTATTCCCTAGGAATTTGGTTTGGTTTTTTTCAGTCTTTACTCTCCTGAAAAATATAAGCATCTGGAAATTAGAGTACTTTATTCACTTTCTGAGATCTACCTGTTGTCCTTCTCTTCTACTTTACACATCTGTGTGCTACCTATTCATCTGTTTTAGAGCACATTTGATATATGCAAAGGGCAGCAGCCAAAGGAAAGCATTACAACCAGAGTGGTGAGTTTTCAGGTAGATGGACCTAGTTAAATGGTGGTACCATTTTGCATCCTCGGTGGGCTACACTTGAGTGCTGCTGGCCATGAGGTCAGAGTCGAACTCTTGGTCACCTGCTACAAGCATTGCCAACCAGTAATAGCTATTACATTCAAGTAGGTCAAGTCAGAGACAATTGCCCCCAATGATCCTTGCAACTGCCATGTCTATAATGTGTCAAGCTATTTTTGGCCATGAGTCTAATGCTGATCCAGAAAAGAACAATGCCCATCTTCAAAAGTAGCCTGAGTTACTTCTGCAACCTGAAATGTGTCTAAACTCTCTGTTCCAGACACCCATCTATGCTCAACCAGCTCTGCTCCACCATACATTAAGAAGAGCTATTTTTCGTGCTTGGAGGTGACTTTCAGTGGAAGGGGAAACAAAGCCAGGAAATTAACCAGGAACTTTCCTAATCTGTCTTGCATTAAAACTATAAGGACAGCAGTACTCAACCTGTCACAGAGTAGAATAAGACTCACCCATCAGAATGTTGTAATTTATGCCAGTATACTTTTCCGCTGACACATTAACATGGCTGCGCTGAAGAGCTTTAAGCCAGTTTTTGAAATAAATAACATTTCTAAAATGTTTTAAAACCTTGCTTTGAATGCAGTGGCATGAAGAACTCAGACCAGTCATGGGTGCTGTGCAGTGCCAATACTGCGTATAAGAAATATTAGGCAAATCCAAATGTGGTGAAAGATAAAATAGCATCTGAAAGCATCCCCCCCCCATCCCTATACTAAAAGAAGTGCAGAAGGTCAAACGGAACTTCCCAGCCATATAGAGTAACAAACACTATAAATAGAGTAAGAAACACTATAAACTGATGGCTGTTGTGGGTCTTCCGGGCTGTGTGGCCGTGTTCTGGAAGTTGTGGTTCCTAACGTTTTGCCAGCATCTGTGGCCAGCATCTTCAGAGGGCAGGAGCACAGACAGAAGTGAAATCTCTGTGCCCAGGTAGAGTGGCAATGTTTTGTTTGTTTTCTATTTATAGAGCTAAGTTATAGGAGATTAGGTGGGTGTTTTTTTTTCAACACAACAAAAAAACCCCACCTAATCTCCTATAACTTAGCTCTATAAATAGAAAACAAACATTGCCACTCTACCTGGGCACAGAGATTTCGCTTCTGTCTGTGCTCCTGCCCTCTGAAGATGCTGGCCACAGATGCTGGCGAAATGTTAGGAACCACAACTTCCAGAACACGGCCACACAGCCCGGAAGACCCACAACAGCCATCGAACTCCGGCCATGAAAGCCTTCGACAATACACTATAAACTGAGATTCAGAGGAGATTCAACATGCTCTAACAAAGTGTTTTTCAACTTTAGCAACTTTAAGCTGTGTGGACTTCAACTCCCAGTATGCTGGCTGGGGAATTCTGGAAGTTGAAGTCCACACATTTTAAAGTTGCCGAGGTTGAGAAGCACTGCTTTAACATGCAATTGGCCATTACCTTGATGTGTGAAACCTAGAATTATTTCTCTGTGAGATACTCTACTCTGGGTCATTCCCTCTCAGATTACATATATTTCACTTTATAAAATTGCTTGTTTACTTTTTCACTGTTCATATTCCCTAGAATTATGTATTAGCCAGTAACCCCATCCTTTTATGTATATGGGCATATATCTGGTGAGACACATAAGGATCTTTAACCAAAACTCATCGGCTGAGCTCACACAACATGCTAAATCCTAAGCCCAGACCACCAAAACACACACAAACCATACTGTAGCAATGTGATGGTGGGGTAGTTCGTACTACGTGATAAGGTAATACCTGGGTTCTCATAACACTCCAAATCAGAAACTGCCTAATCCTATTTCAGTTTAATTTTACATGTTGTATGAACTCAGTTATGGGGCACTGCAGCAAAAACTGGTACATTCAGGTTGGAGAGAGTGGGAAAACAGTAAGCAACAACTCAGTATTTGATACAAAGGAATTTGTGGTTTATTTTTTCTTAAAAAATCAGAAAAGGGGAATGTATAGATAGGATTTGAACAGGCACAACATACAGAGATTTTGCTTCTATCTGTGCTCCTGCCCTCTGAAGATGCTGGCCACAGATGCTGGCGAAACGTTAGGAACCACAACTTCCAGAACACGGCCACACAGCCCGGAAGACCCACAACAGCCAGGCACAACATCTGTTTGGCAAATTCTATAGAGGGGCGTTACAGGGAGGGGAGAGAAGACAAACAAGGAAATGGGGCAACATGCTGATGTTTCAGAAGGATGTGGGAGGAGAAACTAATGTGAAATAGGATTGTCCCAGGAGCAAGAGAGAGAATGGCAGGGACTGACTGGGTGGGTAAGGAAAACAATGTAAATAATTTTGCCCATTGGATTCAAAACTGGTAATTAAACTTATATATTGACTTAGCAGTGAGAGATCCCCAATTAAAGACCTGGGAGGAAATATAGATGATGAAGGTAAATTCTAGCTTGTTCTTGTTATGGACTGTTGAGTCAACCCTGACTCCTGGTGACTAAAGAATAGACAAGACTCTGCAGTTTTCTTGGAAATATTTTCAGAGGTGGCCTGCCATTGTCTTCTTCCTAGGCCTGAGAGAGGGAAACTGCCCCAAAATCACCCAGATGGCTTCAATGCCTCAAGTGGGACTAGAGCTCATGTTCTCCTGACTTCTAATCCAATGCTTTCACCACTAGACCAACTGGCTCTTGAGTTCTTGTTTACCCCCGTGAATATAACCACCCTGATGTTGTCTTAATAGAGGACAGTCAATACTGTCCTTGCTGCTATCTTATTCTGGCAGACCAAGTCCCAGAGAAGACCCGAAGTGCTAGAGAAGAACTTACTTAAAGTTCAGTGAGTCATTTGTTCATTAAAACCTTGAATTCAACTAGTTCATGCCGTATTGTATCTTTCCTCACTTACTGATCCTTCTCAAAGCCCAGCCATAGAAATAGCTGGAAAACATTGCCTTGATTCTCTTTCCTTCTTCCTTGTTTTACATCTGCTGAAGGGTTTACAGTACATGGGCAGAAAACAAGGTAAAATGCTGTAAAACATGGCCAGTATCATGGTGACAGGTAATAAAACTGGGTTTGCCAAGTTGTTCTGGCGATGCTGTTAATATCTTGTTAAGAAAAGCTTTTTTTCTTTCAAATAACTTATTTAGGCAAATCAAGGATGAGAAAGAGTTAAATTCCCAGTCAGTCTCAATTGAGGGAAAATGATACGTCCCTGAACATAGAGATAGAAAACGTCATATATATACTGTAGTCGCTATGGTGACAGCATAAATATAGTCAATTTCAACCCAGGCTCTGCGGTGTCATAGTTTTATTTGATGCCTTCTTCTTGTGTGTGTCTAAAGTTCGCAGACCTCATTTTTTAAGTGTATCCCTTACAACTAAATTGGTCTGGAACTTGACGTTCCCAGCAAGTAATTTTAGGAACAGTGGATTATATGATTATATGAGCTGAAATGCTGGGGTTTTTTTTCATAGTAGGTTTCCCACAGTTACCTTTTTAAGAAAAAATAATAGCATGTGTTTCCACAGTTCTTCCACTGCCTTTTCTTATAAGCGTGAAACACTTCCCGTGGCTTTTCCATTTTCTCTGGCTTGGATTCCAAATCCTGCCTTCAAATTGAATAAGACATCTTAGCGCCATTCCTTATCCTGTTCTACAACCATAGCTATCATTACTGGCAGTTTTCCAGGTGTTGATTGGCTTCTGTTAATCTAAGGAGAAAGCTGTTGTATTTTATAGATAACCTGAGGGCTAGTCTACCTTGGCAACATTCATTGTGGCACTTCCAACTTCTCAGCTAATCTGGTTAAGAAGAATCAAAAGGCATTAGCTGATGGTCTGTAGGCTGACAGGGCATAATTACTGCCTTCTCTTCATTAAGTTGCACAGGGTCCAATCTCTATTTTGATTTGGCATTCTGGCTTTGCAGCACAAAGCAGTTTAGATATGGAAAGTACTGCCAAAGTATGTGTCAAACACTCCTGCAAAGAACTTAATTTTTTCCTATCAAAAGTTCACAATTACTGCTATTTGATATCAAGAGACTTTCCCCCAATATCCCTCAGACAATGAAATCATGCAAAGCTTCTGAGATCATGTGGCATATTCCTGTTTTCTCCCAAGATGCCATCATGAAGCTTTTCCTCCAGCCTTCACTATGTGAAGTGGAAATGAGAATGCATTATTACAATTGAGGACAAGGATTTGCATAGATTTCTCACAGACTTATATACGTGCAAGGTTGATGTCAGCCCTTCAAGGTAGTCCAGACAAGAAGCACACTCAGGAGTACTAGCTCTACCTTTATTGTAAGGTTACATTAACAGAATTTTGCAAGTCTGAAAGTACATCTCTCCCCACTCGCCCTCAGCTTTACAGTCCAAGAAACTAGGGAGGGTCCCTTCTGAGACATTTGCCATGCCCCCATTCCTTCTGTGGGCTCAGCTGCCTCTTATCTGGTCATTGCCTAGTCTGCAGCTCTTCCGCCCTGTCTCCCAGGGTCATTCCCACAGACCATTACAAACCTTAACCTATTGCCAGTAGACATTTCCTGCACTAAACATTACTATGGCAGGTAATCCTCATATAACAAGAATCAAGGATTACTACTAATCATAAAAAATCACCTAAAACCATCACTACTGTTTAGTTTAACCTTAGATATCCCTGACTTCACCCTAATATAAACAGAAATGCTTTGTTCTGGCCATCTAAAAGTTATCCAGAGAACAATTCACACTGTAACAGGACTTTAAGTGATACCATAAATTCAACCTAGAAGTAACCATCAAGCCGGTGAGCACTGTATTCAAAGAAGCTTTTCACCCTCTTGTCAGTGATTTAGCCTGAAAGTAAAAAGTATAAGATTACTCTAGCAGGCAACCCCTATTGTAACTTGAACATTACTCATCATAAAAACTAGTCATAAAAATTCACTCACAACTATCCTTCCCATTAACTGTAAGTACAGCTTCAAGGAAACCTATCATGGAACTCAAATTGTAATCCTTTAAAGGAAGGGAATGGCAAATATTAATCTCTAGTTCCCAATTATCCCATGTTAAGTTCCACAATTGTCATTGTGTACAATGATTGCACCACATTCTTGTCCAGTTAGGTTAAATCCAGACAAATTCATATTTGGTTTGGTTTGGTTTTTCTACATCCACAATGGCACACACAAATCACTACGCTCATAATTTGGACTCTTCAGAAATGCACACTGGCCTCCATTTCATCTGATATGACATTTCAAACAATTTTGAATCCTACCCAATTTTTGGTCATCTACAAATCTGATGAGCATTCCCTCCATTTCTTTATCCAAGTCACTAATGATAATATTGAAAAATATTGGACCAAAGACTAAACCTTCTGACACCTCAATTGAAACCAATCTCAATTTCAATGGGGACCACTGACAAGCTGGCTCTTCGGCTAACAAATGGAGATGAGCACCGGCCCCTAGAGTTGGACACAACCACACAAATGTGTGTGGGGAACCTTTACCTTTACTGACAAGCACTCTTTGTGTATGATTTTTGAACCAGCAATGTTTTCACTTGATTGTCATGTCATCCAGCCCACAGTTAACTTTTTCAACTGAGCTGTAAACTTCTATTTTTATGCCCAATTCATAATAGAGCCAATGGTAGGCAGCAGGGACACTAACACTGAGGATGAGATCAGCAGGTATCACCTTTGTGGAGTCCATGGTGCTCTCTGAGCCTCGTTGTTTTCCTGCAGACATTTCATTGCCAGGCTAGGCAACATCTTCAGTGCGAAAAGGGAGTGGGACTTGCTCTCTGTTTATATACCATGGCTTGTCCTGCCTGTGTTGGTGGGGGTGTTGTACTCTCCTTGGTAGTTCCTTGATTGGGTTGTTGTTTGCTGCTTGGTTGATTGACTGAGTTAATAGTTCCTTGATTAGGGTCTATTGTGTTGTTTGATTGCTCCTCTGGTGCTAATCTTGGTGTTAATCTTTGCCTATCTGGTTGTTGATTGCTGGCAAGGAGGTGTTCTGGTTTTCTGGCTTTTCTATTGTCTCTTATGAATGGTATGTAAATGTTGTTTACCTCTATGTGTCTGTTGATGGCTACTTCGTCTGAGTGCCAAGCTTCCAGGAATTCTCTAGCATTTTTGGATTTGGCTTGGTTTAAGATGCTCACAGTTTCCCAGTTGAAAGTATGGTTAAGTCTGTCCATGTGTTGTGAGATTAAGGAGTTTTCATTGTGTCTTCTGACTGCTAGTTGGTGTTCATGGATGCGTTCTGCTAGTCTTCTTCCAGTCTGTCCTACATAGTGGCTGTTACAGTATCACCTTTCTCCTGCCTCCTCCTGCTCTTTAAACACATATGGTTTGATTTTTGAAAGTTAAGAGCTTTATTTTTTATTTATTTATTTGAGACAGAATCTAACAGGTCTCTTATATTTATCAAAGCACATATGCACTCCAATACAAAAGTGAAAGAAGAAACAAAAGTCCTATCTATAAAAGCCTATACAGTCACCTCAAGATTGCTTTTTTGGAGTATTTTATCAAAAAGACCCCCAAAATCTGCAGAAATGCATAATAGGACAAACTGTGCATCCATGTTGTTCCATATTCATGTTGGGGCAAGGGGAGATCTAGAACAATGAAGGAGGGGAAAACAGGACAATTTGGAGTCCTAAGAGAGGAGGAGGAGGAGGAGGAGGATTATTCCCCAATCCAATTGAAGAAGCTGCTGAGAACTCTTTCTGCTTCTTCATACTGCCAATCTGAATTTCTTACTCCTGAACTGATCTCACAAGAGCCTCCCCTGTCAGCAAGTAAAACATTCTCAGAATTATCTTTGCAAAGACTGCTGAAAACATTATAGGGAAGGGAATTTGGTGGGAGTGAAAAAATACGAAAAAATAGCTGGTGAGAAGGCACCGTAGGGATACTAAGGCACACTTCAATTTTTTTTTTACTTAACCCACACATGTACAGCTTCCAAGGGATATTGGCTTCCCATTCCCAGTCATTATGTTCCTTGTAATACTGTGCATAAATGTTCATGAACTCTGTGGAGGTGGAAGAATCACGGGTTGCTGAGTGTTTCTCTTCCATGGCTAACAACAACTTTGGGCACTGTAAACTTATGGGGCCAAAGCACAGCGTCTTCCCTCAGGCCCTGCTGGTTCCAAAGGGCCTCCTGGTTGCTTCATTTGAAAGGAAAGAAAAACCTTGTTTGGCCCAAATTAGTCTGTTGACTAAGAAATACGATAAAAGTGCCCTAGCAAATAAAGCGAGTAGTTCTCATTTATTTCTCTTCCTTCATTAAACAACTGCCAGTTAAAGGTGAATCAAATTACATGTGTTTTGACTTCAACAAGTACTTCAAAGGATTACTGAATTGTGCTTTCAGAGCCACTTACATCTCTGATTGAGCTGGAGCTTCGTACAAACACAATTAGAAAATTTATTTCCTTATTATTGATGGCACCGCTACACTCTGAAGAATGCTAGTCATTCCGAGTTCATTTTTCAGGACATGCAGCTCTTCATATTGACAGGATGTGTCCTTTTGCCATGAAAAGACTCTTTTATGTTTTGATCAAAGAGTTTGAAACATTATTTTCCTTTTATATGTATTCCTAATTTCTTCAAGACATTTCAAAACTAAAATGGAAATGCTTATATTATATCCAGGTTACAGCACTCAGTTTAACAAGGTTTTATATTCTCCTATCTGATGTTTTTTCTTTTGCCCTTGCCTGACGATTATAATTATTGTTGTTGTTGTCTTTAATGTTTTATTATTTGTTGAGCTCAGGGTGTTTTATACTCCTTCTTCTTGCTTTGGTGTATTTTTCTTCACCTCTTAAATTGTGAATAGAGAAACCAGAAAATACAGTTGTGATTTCTTTCAGCTGAAACTGGGCGGAATTTACTGAAAGACATTTGTGAAATTTTCATTTTAAAAATTCTGCTGCAAACTGAGACCAGCTGCATTTGGGTGTATAAGGATTCTGTTTGGTTTATTATTTTTAATTTTTGGTAAGGATTTACAAGGCTTCATACATGTCTTCATAACTGGCATAGGGTTAGGAAAAAACTTGAGATAAAAAAAATAATGAATGTGAAGAATAGTTGCTGACCCCGTATCTGCACTGCTCAGGTGGAGTTACCACCTCCTCTTTTTCAAAAGCTCACTTTTAACAGTGCAAGGTCCTTTTTATGGTTAGAATAGCTGCTTTATAAGAATCTATCACATTAATAAAAGTTGGCCACACTCCTTCTAAAGCCTGTTAAGGAAACACAACTGCTGTGTTTAGATAATTGTAATTGCCATCGAGTCATTTGTGACTCCTAGAGACCACATACAGTAGCTAGATTTTCTCCATGAGTTTACATAATACACTGCCCCTAAATAACTGATATGATAGTATAGTATGCTGGCCAGGTTCACCCAATATGATAAGAGAATAGCTGGGTGAACAAAAAAACAACCTGCCACATTAGCCCCATTTTTTGCACCCATTTGGGGTGCAAACCCACCCATTCTATCATAAACAGGAAGACAAGAATTTGGGATAAAGCAAATGAAGTGACACCAACAGTATGTAAACTGGGGATGCCTTTAATTCAAGGTTACAAGCCAGATGGGAAAAGAGTCTTGACATTTGACTTTGCATGTGCTACTGAGCACTAGAGCACTAGAGGAAACGGACACGGAGAAAGTTGCAGAGGGATTTTGCAATGGATCTCCTTTCCTTGTCTAAAAGGCTTATTTTGCAGTTCTCTACATAACACGCCTCCGTTGGTTAGACCAGTGTTTCTCAACCTTGGCAACTTTAAGATGTGTGGACTTCTACTCCCAGAATTCCCCAGCCAGCCACACATCTTAAAGTTGCCAAGGTTGAGAAACACTGGGTTCGACTGATATTCTCAGGGCAATGAATGAAGCCAGTTTGGTCTAGTGGTTAAGGCAATGGGCTAGAAACCAGGAGACTGAGAGTTCTAGTCCTGACTTAGGCATGAAAGCCAGCTGGGTGACCTTGGGCCAGTCCCTGTCTCTCAGCCCTAGGAAGGAGCCAACAGCAAACCAGGAGCCTGAGAGTTCTAGTCCCGCCTTAGGCATGAAAGCCGGCTGGGTGACCTTGGGCCAGTCACTCTCTCTCAGCCCAACTCACCTCACAGGGTTGTTGTTGTGGGGAAAATAGGAGGAGGAAGGAGTATTAGGTATGTTCCCTGCCTTGAGTTATTTATATAAATAATGAAGGCGGGATAGAAAATATAAAATAAAAAATAAAATATCCTCTCATTAATTTCTCCTTCTCTTCTGACCCTGATCTGTCCACTTCAAGTACTTACTTGAAGCACCAGCCTCAAGACGGCTTTTTAATAAAGTTATACTCCTAAATGTAGGGTTCCTCTCTCCATGTATTCATTCTGCTGCTATCACTTATCCAATGAAGGGCAAGGTACATGTTGAGAGAGATGGAAGGGCTTCATGAAGAGCATGTTCATACCACATTATCTGAAAAGCTAGCAGAATTACCAGCCCAGCCCATGAGGATTATCATGATACTAACTGTAACTGAAAAAAACCCCCTCCAATTTTCAGTATAAGATACAACCAAGCCCTAATCATCTATTATCAGCCATTATACAAGTATGCAGTGGGAGAAGAAGAGTCCTGTTGAAAAAGGAGTTATTAACACCTCTATGATCTGTCAGTCATCATGTTACATTTTGGGGTAACAAAACAATAGTTTATACATTGTATTTCACCATAAGCCAAATGTATTCCAAAGCGAAATTGTCAATAAACTAACCATCCATCACAAAATTTAATATAACTGATTTGTTTAAAAAATAAAGGGGGGATTCTCTTCATTCACATACAATACAACCATTCTAAGTAGACACACAATGTTCAATAATAATCAGACCATAAATATATGTACTGCCTCAGTTCTCATATTTTTACTTACACACATACACACACACGCCAGATTAAATTAATGTATATTCTATTCTTCTAGAACTGCTAATTAACTTACATCAAGGCCATATTGTCCTTGGTTTTCCTGTTGCTATCAACTCCAGCCACTTTGATCTCTTATCATTTCAATTCCAAATTTAAAAAAAGCAGTCCTGAGCAGCTAAATCAAGTGAATCCTACACACTGCTATGAATCAAACTTATAAAAACAACAATGCCCAAAATAATGTAGGGACAACATATTTGTACCCCAACAGTCAATACAAAATTACCTAGAAAAATCACAGTCTGAGAATTTAACTTACATTCCTGGCGGTCTTAACAATTAAGTATGTCACTTCTAATTGTATAGCATGCCCTGCAACATTTTGTAGCATCCAACATGACAGATCTCAAGTCCAGGTTCACAAGTGTTCTGTTTGGACTGGCTAAAGTCCTGGAGGAGGTGGGGTGGGAATACCATGGAAGTATTCATAGGAGGTTCTAGGTCATATCCAAAAAAGTAGAACTACATCAAAATCCCAAACAACCAACAGAAGGAGCCACTCACTAGATATGGTATATTCCCTTACAAAACTGAAATGTAAAGGTCTACCGGCCACATGACCGTGGAAGCGTCTTCGGACAACGCTGGCTCTTCGGCTAACAAACGGAGATGAGCACCGGCCCCTAGAGTCGGACACGACTGCACAAATGTGCGGGGGGAACCTTTACCTTTTTTTTACTGATAATTGAAGCAACTGCATCCTTAAAAAGACTAGTAGAGCTTAGTCTCACGATAGGGCTAACACTGCTGGATGTTGATTGTGGCTATAAAAAGTCCCTTGGCTGTTTCTGTAGCCTTGTGCTTCAATGTGGCTAACTGTCATGGGAGGCTCGGGCTCAGAGTCAGAGTCAGACGACGAGGACAGGCGGCCAGCCTCTGACATAGAGATGGAGGGCGAGCAGACAGCTCTAGGTAAATGGCCGCCTGATCAGTCAGAGGAAGTGGGGCTGGTCAGCGAGCAGCAGGCACAGGTGCTGCTGATTAGTGAGGACGAAGACTCAGAGCTGCCACCCCCTCCCAGGAGAGAGGAACAGCGGAGGTCGGCGAGGCTACATGCGAGAAAGCAGCCCCGCCCTCCTAAAGAAGCTCCACCTGGGTCTGCCTCTATAAAAAGGGAGCTGCAAGCCCAGACCATTCGTTGGGGACAACTGTCTGCTTACCAGACTCCATGTGCCTGGATTCCTGATCGGAAAACCTTGTGACCTGACTCTTGACCTCACTTGACTAATCATGTTTTGAACATGAAACTCCCTTAAGGCAAGCTCGTGGGACTTTTGGGGCTTGTTTTTGTAGAGTGCATGCATTTGCACTCACACTCCCTTGCCGCCTGTTCGTTACCTCACAAGTTTATTTATTTATTTATTTATATTTCTTTATTTATTATGCAAATTTGTCACCGCCCATCTCCCCCAATGGGGGACCCTGGGCGGTTTACAACAAAGTCAACCGTTAAAAACCTATAACCATAAAATTACAATCCAGTTTACCTCACAAGTTTACCTCACAAGTTTCTCAGTAAAGTTTTACCACTGCCTCCCTGGTGTATTGTGTGTGATTGGGCTGGGACAGGACACTAACGGTCAAATGTAATGATCATGGAGCTAACCTTAGAATCAGTAGGGAAGGCTACCTACCGACTTAGGCCCGGAAGCCACAGGGGACAGGCTAAGGACTTTCCCTGAAATGGGGCAACTCTGAGATCTCTGGAACCAAGGGGCATCATCCCCCCCCCCAACTGCAAATTCTGCCTGTTTTCTGTATTATTCAAAGCAATCTTCACAAAATTCATGTTGGGAACTAATACTGAGCTGTGATGGGTTGCAGAAGACGACTTTATTCTCTTCCATTTTTCAAACAAATGTCAGCAGACTAACTGAAAAGGGTAGTGATGATTTTTCAGACCTCACAGTAATTTCTTCTTATTATTACATGGAATAGAGCGGATATAAAAAGTCTACACACCCCTGTTAAAACGCCAGGTTTTTGAGATGTAAAAAAATCAGACCAAGATAAATCACTTCAGAATTTTTTCCACCTTTAATATAACATACAGTATAAGCTGTACAATTCAATTGAAAAACAAACTGAAACCTTTTAGGGGGGAAAAGTAAAAATAAAAAACTAGAATAACGTGGTTGCATAAAGATACACACCCTCTTATAAGTAGCGATGTGGCTGTGTTCAGAATGAACCAATCACATTCTAACTGATATTAAATAGTAGTACACACCTGCCATCAATTATTTATTTATTTATTTATTTATATTTATTTATTTATTACATTTATATCCCGCCCATCTCCCCCACAAGGAGGGACCCTGGGCGGCTCACAGCAAGGTTTAAAATAAATTAAAACTATAAATATCAATAATAAACAATTATATATATATTATATTATATTAATATAATATAATATAATATAATATAATATAATATAATATAATATAATATAATATAATATAATATAATATAATATAATATGATATATGTATGACGAGTTCCCCGTTGGGGGAGATGGGCAGTCATATAAATTGATATATATATATATATATATATATATATATATATATATATATATTCTCATACATATATCATATTAAAGTGACTGATCAAGCCCATATAACATTCAGCTGTTCTAGTAGGATTTTTCTGACATTTACTCAGATGCCTCTTACAGCAAAAGCCATGGTCTGCAAAGGCTCTCCGAACAGTCACTCATGCCGTCATCTCCCATATAGATTACTGCAATGCGCTCTACATGGGGCTACCCTTGAAGAGTATCCGGAAGCTTCAGCTGGTCCAGAATGCAGCTGCATGGGTAGTTCTGGGTGCTATAAGATCAGCACATGTAACACTGCTACTCCATGAGCTGCAATGGGTACTAGTTTGCTTCCGGGTCCAATTCAAGGTGTTGGTTATCACCTTTAAAGCCCTACATGGCATGGGACCAGGGTATCTGAGGGACCGTCTTATCCCAATTACATCCACCCACCCCACCCAATCATGCAGGGAGGGCATGCTTTGGATCCCATCACTAAAAGAATTCCAAGGAAATAATAGTTCCCCCTGGGGGTGGTTAGCTTAGCAATATCCTCTTTTTAAGAACATACCATCTCTTGGATTTATATATTTTTTATTTTTATAAAATATTTTAGATGTATAGGTTTTTAACAATTTATAATGTGATTGTAAACCGCCCAGAGTCTGCCATGGTAGAGATGGGCGGTGATAATTCCAAATAATAAATAAATAAATAAATAAATAAATAAAATAAAGAGCATACAAAGCATCCAGGGATCTCATTGTTGGAAGGTATCAGTCAGGAGAAGGGTACAAAAAAAATTCCAAGGCATTGGATATACCATGGAACACAGTGAAGACAGTCATCAACAAGTGGAGAAAATACGGCACAACAGTGACATTACCAAGAACTGGATGTCCCTCCAAAATTGATGAAAAAACAAGAAGAAAACTGCCAAGAGGCAAGAATGACCCAAAACATACCTCCAAATCAACAAAAGAATGGCTTCACCAGAAGAAGATCAAAGTTTTGGAATGGCCCAGCCAGAGCCCGGACCTGAATCCAATTGGAAATCTGTGGGGTGACCTGAAGAGGGCTGTGCACAGGAGATGCCCTCGCAATCTGACAGATTCGGAGCGCTTCTGCAAGGAAGAGTGGGCAAGGAGTCCCAAGGCAAGATGTGCCGTGCTGATCGACTCCTACCCCAAAAGACTGAATGCTGTCATAAAAACAACGAAGTATTAGTTTAAGGGTGTGCACACTTATGCAATCACGTTATTCTAGTTTTTTATTTTTATTTCCACCCCCCTAAAAGATTTCAGTTTGTTTTTCAACTGAATTGTACAGCTTGTATGTTATACTAAAGGTGGAAAAAATTCTGAAGTGATTTATGTGGAGTCCTTGGTGCTCTCTGAGCCTTGTTGTTTTCTTGCAGATGTTTCATTGCCAGGCTAGGCAACATCTTCAGTGCGAAAAGGGAGTGGGACTTGCTCTCTGTTTATATACCATGGCTTGTCCTGCTTGTGTTGGTGGGGGTGTTGTTCTCTCCTTAGGAGTTCCTTGATTCAACCCTGAGCTACAAATATTCTCTTCAAAGTGATTTATCTTGGTCTGATTTTTTTACATCTCAAAAACCTGACATTTTTACAGGGGTGTGTAGACTTTTTATATCCACTGTATGCCCTTTCATGTTTTTGCTTTTTGTCTCAATATTATCTTTTAACATCTGGTTCCATTTAGGTATGCAATGAAGAGGAAAGAACGTTCTTTCTTTTATAACTTCAGAAAGCTCATGTATTTTAATGTGTTTGTTTTTATTCTTTTTGTCAAAGATCTTTGGTTGAATATGCATGACACCATTTTCCAACTAAATAGCCAATAAACATTTTATAGTACATCTTATTTATAAAATAAAAACCAAATCTTTCTTGGGATTGAAAGAAGATCAGATGAATACATTTAGAATTAAATGGGAAAATCCTAGACTGTAGTGCTCCAGATGGCAAAGAAGGTATTTTAATTCTTTACGTTGCTTTTTATTGAACTATTTAGATATCAGCACAAAAACTAAAAATACAGTTAAATAGGAAGCTAAAGAAAGAATCAAACCAAAGGCAAATGAAAGGGGGGAAAGGGAGTATATATGCACTTATGTAGTCTTAAAAAGAATACATACATTTTAAATACCATTTTCAATATTTTTGCCCAGAATTTGTACTGGGTAGTGTTTTTAGGAGAAATGTTAATATACTAAGAAATGGTAACCAAATCGGAACAAAATTGTAGATTAATTGTAGATTTCTTCAAAGCATTTTGCTTTTCTGTTCATTTTCAGCCAATGCAATTGTCCCCATCTTTAAAATGCCACTGATCTAGGCAAAGATGTAGTTAAGTTTTCTAGCATTTTGTAATAACAAATCAAGAACTTATTCAGTGCCTTAAAGGTAAAGGTTCCCCCCGCACATTTGTGCAGTCGTGTCCGACTCTAGGGGCCGGTGCTCATCTCCGTTTGTTAGCCAAAGAGCCAGCGTTGTCCGAAGACGCTTCCACGGTCATGTGGCCACATGACGCACATGGAACGCTGTTACCTACCCACCGAAGTGGTACCTATTCATCTACTTGCATTTGCATGCTTTCGAATTGCTAGGTTGGCAAGAGCTGGAGCTAGTGCGGGAGCTCACTCCGCACGCAGGGCTAGGGATTCGAACCTCCAAACTTGCGATCTTCCGATCGACAAGCCTGGCATCTTACCTGCTGAGCCTCAATTTCTGTGACCTTGGAAAACATAGATTGTAAACCAAGTGCAAAATTCATGTCATTCAGTCAGCATGCTGGCTGGGGAATTCTGGGAGTTGAAGTCCACACATCTTAAAGTTGTCAAGTTTGAGAAAGACTGATTTAAAGTGAGTTATGGAACTTTCCTCATTTACAGCCTACTGTAGTTGGAACTTGTGACCATTACTTTTGCAAAATGCATTCACCAGTAACAGGGCTTCCATTATCAGAATATTTTAAAATCCTCTTCTGTCCATCTCCTTGCATTGATCACTTTTTCCCTTATGCTTCAAAAGAGGATGATCAAGCAATGGGAGAAGAGGGGAGAGATTAGGAGCCAATGATTATCCCCACTTTTCCAACCTTCTAAAGTCAGTTTTAAATGTACATTCATGACAACACCTATGTGTTTCTTAATTTCATGGAGGAATAGAATGGATTAAATCTAATATTAACTGACTATAACTTCAATTCCTGGTGGTATTAATTGTCTTACTAGGAAGGCATCATCATAGTGTTTTAAATTTGGTATGTGTAAAACCAAAATGCTTTTCCTCATATTATATGATTTGCCAGTCCTACATTTTTCTAGTTAATTAATTCAATGTCACTGAGTTGGGTTCTGCTCCTAGTAACTGATAGGAACAAATGATTACCATTTAGGCCTAAATAACTCAGTTCTTCCAAGGACATTTCAGTCCTTTGACCCCGTCCTTCCTTCTCAATGGTATTCCCCATCATTTAGTCCCTCAACCTTGCCAAGAAAACATCATTTACTATGCATGAAAGCAAATAGCAGGCAATGAAAGGGGGAATATTTGAAACAAAAATGAAGGATTCCTCATTAAAGTTAATGAGACTCTTAAAACAGGGGCACTTTGCAGACACACACAAAAGCCTAAAGAGAGTCAGGGTGCTTTAATGAATAGTAGAGAGCTGCTACATTCAAATGAGTTTCAAAATACATCTTCCAAATTAGTTTTAAAATGTGGACAGTCTACCTGGGACAGCTCACCTTGTAATGCGGTAAATGAGTGTATGACACCCCCCCCCCAAATAATAATAAATGTCCATGAACTTCCATGGCTGCAAAGAGAATTCAAAGTCTAACAATCATGTTGTACCTTCATAACAGTGGGGAGTCTTTGGTGCTCTCTGAGCCTTGTTGTTTTCTTGCAGACGTTTCATTGCCAGGCTAGGCAACATCTTCAGTGCGAAAAGGGAGTGGAACTTGCTGTCTGTTTATATACCCTGGCTTGTCCTGCCTGTGTTGGTGGGGGTCTTGTACTCTCCTTGGTAGTTCCTTGATTGGGCTGTTGTGTGCTGTTTGGGTGATTGACTGAGTTAATCCTTCCTTGGTTAAGGTCTATTGTGTTGTTTGATTGCTCCTCTGCTGCTAATCTTGCTGTTAATCTATGTATATCTTGTTGTTGATTGCTGGCCCAGAGGTGTTCTGGTCTTCATAACAGTTTGGCTCAAAGCTGTAGCATATTAGCTGTAAAGAGAGTGGAATTGTAAAAATGGTCCAAAGGAATTTGTGACTTAATATAGTCTCTAACTTTTCCAAATATGTATTAAGAATATAAATTCCATTATCTGACTGGTAATTCTCACTGCAGGCTTCCTGAAATCTTTTCTGAGAAGGAATATATGGAAGTCTCAATATGTTCCACCTTAGACCTAAATGCATTGCCTCTGGCTACTAGATACTGTATATAATTATGTGCACAGAGCTGGGAAATTTCTCTTCACCACCACTGGTGATTAAAGATCATCCTGATCCTTTAATATTGTATCTTGGTAAATGATGGATTTTTCACATTAATGAAAGTATCTTCAGAGTTCTCTGAGGTAAGCTGTTCTATTTTTACATTTTTGGATTTGAGCCTGAGAAGCAATAGGTGACTGTGCTTTAGTTCATCTTTTAGAAGCAGACAGAAAAACTTCATAATCCTGGATCTTCAGACACACATGAGCCTCATGAATCTGCTTATGGTAGAAGATTACAGAAGGTAGCAAGATAAGACTACTGATGTTTAGAGCAAGAGACCCACTGTTGGGGTTTATAAAATACCCAGAATTTACAAGTAGATTAATTATACAGGAGAGGCTAGAGTTATCTAGGTGAGAGTTGATATTTTCTGCAAGTCATCCAATTAGCAGCCATTGTAGAAGGTATGATGTGACTTATATTACAGGTGCTATAGTTTAGTTGGGTGTGGCAGATAATTTGTTTGACCTATAATATGATTGGTCAGTTTATGTATATCATCATGTCATTGGTGATCACTCGTAGCCGAGTAAGATTGTCTTCCAAAGGTAAAATTTTAACGGTGGATCCGTAAGTGGCTATAAAGGCCAATTCTGGATCCGCACAACCTCCCACAATGAGGGCATAGGTTTCCGGGTGGGAGACGGTCATGATGAGGGTTTGCCTGACGTGCCTTCCTTTTAGCTCTTTTCTCCCTTTCGCCCTGTACTCGTGCTTCTTCAAAGTCCATAGCACCATTAATAAAGGCTGACCTCCAATTGAAACGCTCATGAGTTAGGGCTTCCCAATTCTCAGTGCTGATATTACATTTTTTTAAATTAACTTTGAGAGTATCTTTGAATCTCTTTTGCTGTCCACCAATATTCTGTTTTCCATTCTTAATTAGGGAGTAAAGTAGCTGCTTTGGAAGACGATGGTCAGGCATTCGAACAACATGACCGGTCCAGCGAAGTTGATGTTGGATGATCATTGTTTCAATGCTGGTGGTTTTCGCTTCTTCTAATACGCTAACATTAGTCCGCCTATCTTCCCAAGTAATTTTCACAATTTTTCGGAGGCAGCGTTGATGGAATCTTTCAAGAAGTTGGAGGTGGCGTTTGTAGAGGGTCCATGTTTCACAGGCGTACAGAAGGGTTGGTAGTACAATGGCTTTGTAAACAAGCATTTTGGTCTCCCTGCGAATGTCCCGATCCTCAGACACTCTACACTTCATTCGGGAGAAAGCTACACTCGCAGAGCTCAGGCGATGCTGAATTTCAGCGTCGATGTTGGCTTTTGTAGATAGATGGCTGCCGAGATAAGAAAAGTGGTCGACATTTTCTAGTGACACACCTTTAAGCTGGATTGATGGTGCTGCGGAGGGATTGGTTCGAACTTGCTGGTAAAGCACTTCGGTTTTTTTAATGTTAATCGAGAGGCCGAGCTTTTCATATGCTTCTGCAAAGATGTTTAGGATAGTTTGAAGATCTTCTTCGGAGTGTGCACAGACTACGTTATCATCAGCATATTGAAGTTCTATAACAGAAGTTGTAGTTACCTTATTTTTTGCTTTCAGCCTACTAAGATTAAAAAGCTTTCCATCTGTTCGATATATAATTTCTACACCAGTAGGAAGTTTCTCTTCAACAAGTTGTATAATCATAGCGATGAAGATAGTAAATAAGTTTGGAGCAATAACACATCCCTGTTTAACGCCGGATTCCACTTTAAATGGATCGCTTTGAGAGCCATTGTTATTCAGGATTGTTGCCATCGTTTCGTCATGGAGTAGCCGCAAGATGTTCACAAATTTATCAGGGCATCCGATTTTCAGAAGGATGGTCCAGAGAGCAGTACGATTTACAGTATCAAAAGCTTTAGTTAGATCAATAAACGCCATGTACAGAGGGCGGTTTTGCTCCTTGCATTTTTCTTGAAGCTGTCGTGCAGTGAAGATCATATCCACTGTTCCCCTGGAAGGGCAGAAGCCATTTTGCATTTCAGGGAGGATGTCTTCTGATACAGATAGGAGACGGTTTGCGATGATCTTTGCCAGGATTTTGCCTGCTGTGGCTAGAAGGGAGATGCCTCGATAGTTTCCACAGTCTGTTCTATCACCCTTTTTAAAGAGAGTGATAATTATGGCATCCCTAAAGTCTGCTGGAATCTCCTCCCTCATCCAGATTTTTTCGATGAGCTTATGAAGTTGTTGTGTAAGTTCAGGCCCGCCTTCTTTAAAGACTTCAGCAGGAATCCCATCAGGTCCACTAGCTTTGTTATTTTTCATTTGTTTAGTGGCTTTACTGACTTCCTCCAAACTAGGGGGTACTGCAAGCTCATCTCTTATTTGTTTTTGCGGGATTTGCAAGAAGACTTCATCAGCCACAGTAGAGTGACGATTAAGGAGATTGTAGTAATGCTCTTTCCAGCGCAGTGCAATAGACTCTTTGTCCTTTAGAAGTTTAGCACCATCTACTGAGCGTAAGGGATTTGTACCATGGTTTGTTGGTCCATAGATGGCCTTTATGGCATTAAAAAAGCCCCGTGCATCATGAGCATCTGCAAAATGTTGGGTTTCTTGGGCTTTTTTTATCCACCATATGTTCTTAAGTTCTCTAGTTCTTCTTTGGACTTCTGCCTTTGCACTGGCGTAGATTTTTTTCTTAACGGCACAGTTAATATCTTTTTGCCATATCCGGAAGGCTTTCCTTTTCTTGTCAATAATATGTTCAATCTCACTATCGTTCTCATCAAACCAGTCCTGATGTCTCTTAGTCTGGTATCCGATAGTTTGTTCACAGGCTGAAATAATAGAAGTCTTCAATTTAACCCAGTGTTCCTCAACATTTTCAGGAAGTTCCATAGGCAGATGTTTCTTGAGAGTTGATTGAAAGCAAGCTCGTTTAATAGAATCTTGAAGGGCCAGTGTATTCATTTTATGCCTTGGTTTTCTTCCTTGGAGCCTATGATGAGGGACAATCTTTATGGCCATTGTGGATCGAATTAATCGATGGTCTGTCCAGCAGTCATCGGCGCTCGTCATGGCTCTGGTGAGAAGTACATCACGGCGATCTCTAGCACGGACAATTACATAATCTAAAAGATGCCAGTGCTTCGACCGTGGGTGCTTCCAAGATGTTTTAAATTTATTTTTCTGGCGAAAGAGTGTGTTAGTAATGACAAGGTTATGCTCTGCACATTTAGTCAGAAGTAAGATTCCATTCATGTTGCTGTTGTCAACTCCTTCTTTCCCAATGATCCCTGGCCACAAATCAAAGTCACGCCCAACTCTTGCATTGAAATCGCCCAGGAGGATAATTTTATCCTCCTTTGGTATCTCTGATAAGATGGTGTCCAGCTGGGTATAAAATTTTTCCTTGATATCCTCATCTGCATCTAGTGTTGGTGCGTAAGCACTTAGGATAGTTGCCTGTTGGTTTTTGGCGAGTTTTATTCGGAGAGTTGAGAGTCGTTCGTTAATCCCAGTGGGAACTTCTGACAAGAGCTTCACAAGGTCGTTTTTGATAGCAAAGCCTACCCCATGTATTCGTCGTTCTTGTTCAGGCAGTCCTTTCCAAAAGAAGGTATAACCTCCTTTTTCTTCCTTCAACTGTCCTTCTCCTGCTCTTCGAGTTTCTTGGAGTGCTGCTATATCAATATTAAAACGTCTCAGCTCCCTTGCAATAATGGCAGTCCTACGTTCAGGTCATTCACTATCCATATTGTCTTGCAGTGTCCGTATATTCCATGTTCCAAAATTCATGTGTTTTTTACGACCGCTAGATGGTGACCCCACTGGTCGCGGTAATCCAGTCAGGGAGAAAATGAGGCAGACTATGTTTAGGGCACCTTTTCTAGCCCCCTCCCCATATAGGGTGAGCAGAGTGGATCCTAAATAGGGCTGCTCAGTCGTGGATACAGCTGCCGAACTACTCAACTGCCTCGATCCTTGAGTCTGGGCGACTGAATCTGTATCCACCGCCCATGTGCTGATCCATGACTAGGAGCTTCCAGATTTCACAGTCCTGCCCCTGTTGCCATTCGTCAATCGCCATGGGACTTTTGGTTGTTTGGGGTTTGGTGTGGTTGGAAGACGCCTGTGCGTGAATTTGTTTTATGTGTGGAGATCGGTGCACAACGATCAGCACACAACCTTCACAGAAAAAGGCTCTAATCCAATGGCATGGATACTATGACGATTGGTGACCTTTTGTCTGCTGCAGCCTTCATCCGCCTTCGCAGCCGTTGTAACAATACACCTTGCTATCTTCCGCCTGTTCTGCCGTTGAGGACTTTCTTGGATCGTTCTTTGTCTGGTTCCTCCCCCTGGACCTTACCGCCATGGGTGACCCTACCAGGAGTACATGACTCCCGACAGCTTCGCTCACAGGGTTAATTGAGAACACACAAGCCCACTCACCACAACAAGGTGACGATCCAGCGAGTGAAAGTTTATGTATATAAGCAGAGGAGATCTAGTGTTCACTCTCTTCTCGTTACTTCATCTCATCTGTAACTGTGTTGGACGTTACTGGACTGTATTTTGGACTGCGTATGTATATAGAGTAAATAGACTATTTTATCTAATCTCTGCTTGAGTGTCTGTTTACTGCATAGTACGTATTACTCTGATGTCTTGGAGAAGCACTGGCCGCCCCAGCGTTGCGTGCTCTGACACCCACCTCTCTTTTCTTATCAAAAATCTTGTGCAAGATTTTAAATATGCTTCCAAACTTTATTTATTTATTTATTATTCAAATTTATTCCCCGCCCATCTCCCATGCAAGGGACTCTGGGCGGGTAATATGCTTCCAAACTTCTAAAAAAAAGTTTACTTGGTGATTCCCAACCTACCTCCACGGGTTGTTTTTGTGGGGGAAAATAGGAAGGGGCTGTTCTGTGTGTACCCTTGGAGGAGAAGTGAGCTATAGATCAAATAAATAATTAAATTTAGGTTAAACATTAGGCCAAAATGCCAAGTGATGCCAAACTGGGGAATATTACTGCTAAATACTATATATCTTTGAAATTTATATTTGTTAATTTATGGTTTTTCCGTATCAAATAATAGTAGAGCTTCTGATCTGGGGACCAAATCAGATTAGAGTGCCCCCACAGAAACCTAGAATAGATTTGATTACAGAGTTCTGGATTCAACTTTCAAAGCAATTCAAATGAACTTTGTGCACAGCTTGAACATAGGTTGACAAAAGGGCAGACAATTAAGAGAAAGAGAAAGAGACCTAAATACAGAGAAGAATTAAACCATTTTAGAAAGAAATTTTGAAATTCTCATCTTCATGAGAATTCAACCTCATCCAGGAAAGAATTTTGATATCAGGTACTTTATAATTTATGCCTGCAACGGAGTCTGGTTGATATATTGTCATCAGTCTAAGATAGTTTATGAATGTATTTATGGGATGAAGATGAGCATGTTGTTAAGCAAAGGTTAAAATACATATTCCTTAAACCAGTGTTTCTCAACCTCAGCGACTTTAAGATGTGTGGACTTCAACTCCTAGAATTCTAACTGGGGGAATTCTGGGAGTTGAAGTCCACACATCTTAAAGTCGCTAAGGTTGAGAAACACTGTCTTAAACTAATGAGTCAGCTGCATCTAACATTTTCTGCTAAAAAGATGCACAAACATGCTCAAGGAAAATGGAGCCAAATGCTTTGCATGTATACCATAAACATTCACAGAATCTCCAAAATGCTTGAGCTGAAATTCTTTTTAAGAAGCTTCATGGTCAGCATTAATTTAATTACTTCCACCATCATCTTCTTCTATGGCATTAATGGGGCTTAATGTAGCTCTTTTCTCTTTTGGGATATAAAAATAGATTGTTGTTGTTCAGTCGTTTAGTCGTGTCCGACTCTTTGTGACCTCATGGACCATAGCACGCCAGGCCTTCCTATCCTCCCGGAGCTTACTCAAGTTCATGTTCATCACATTGGTGATGCTATCTAACCATCTCATCCTCTGCCGTCCCCTTCTCCTTTTGCCTTCAGTCTTTCCCAGCATCAGGGTCTTTTCCAGTGAGTCTTCTCTTCGCATTAGGTGGCCAAAGTATTTGAGCTTCAGCTTCAGCCCCTGTCCTTCCAATGAGCAGTCAGGTTTGATTTCCTTTAGGATTGACTGATTTGACCTCCTTGCAGTCCAAGGGACTCTCAAGAGTCTTCTCCAGCACCACAGTTCGAAAGCATCAATTCTTCGGCGCTCAGCCTTCTTTATGGTCCAACTCTCACAGCCATACATTACTAATAGAAAAACCATAGCTTTAACTATATGGACCTTTGTCGGCAAGGTGATGTCTCTGCTTTTTAATATGCTGTCTAGGTTTGCCATAGCTTTCCTCCCAAGGAGCAAGCATCTTTTAATTTCATGGCTGCAGTCACCGTCTGCGGTGATCTTGGAGCCCAAGAAAATAAAATCTGTCACTGCTTCCATTTCTTCCCCTTCTATTTGCCAGGAAGTGATGGGACCAGATGCCATGATCTGAGTTTTTTTAATGTTGAGTTTCAAGCCAGCTTTTGCACTCTCCTCTTTCACCCTCATCAAGAGGCTCTTTAGTTCCTCTTCACTTTCTGCCATTAGGGTGGTATCGTCTGCATATCTGAGGTTGTTGATATTTCTCCCGGCAATCTTAACTCCGGCTTGTGATTCATCCAGCCTGGCATTTCTCATGATGTACTCTGCATATAAGTTAAATAAGCAGGGTGATAATATACAGCCTTGTCGTACTCCTTTCCCAATTTTGAACCAGTCGGTTGTTCCATGTCCGGTTCTAACTGTTGCTTCTTGACCCGCATACAGGTTTCTCAGGAGACAGGTAAGGTGGTCTGGTACTCCCATCTCTTTAAGAATTTGCTACAGTTTGTTGTGATCCACACAATCAAAGGCTTTAGCATAGTCAATGAAGCAGAAGTAGATGTTTTTCTGGAACTCTCTTGCTTTTTCCATGATCCAGCGAATGTTGGCAATCTGATCTCTAGTTCCTCTGCCTCTTCGAAACCCAGCTTGCACTTCTGGTAGTTCTCGGTTCACATACTGCTGAAGCCTAGCTTGTAGGAGTTTGAGCATAACCTTGCTAGAATGTGAAATGAGCGCAATTGTACGGTAGTTTGAACATTCTTTGGCATTGCCTTTCTTTGGAATTGGAATGTAAACTGACCTTTTCCAATCCTGTGGCCACTGTTGAGTTTTCCAAATTTGTTGGCAATAAATAGATACTGCACTCCTAAAAGAGGAACTGGACCAACCCCCCCCCCTTTTCTTTTTTTGGCCTGGTAAGAAATTCAGATTAATTTCATACTTCTTCCTAAGTGTTTCTGTGGAAAGCCAAGATAGAAGTTCATATGAAAGAGGAAAAAAATCATCCTGAATCCTCTTGTATTTGACCAAGACAAATTTGACACTTTCTGTTTAATGGTTGATTGACCATTCTTGTGGTTACAGATATTGAAAGTTGATAGGATAAAAAAGCTCCAGACTCAAGCTCTGACTAAGAAAAAAAAAGTTCTTGGAATTCTAAAAGGAAAAAGATGCCAGGCTATATTTCAAGATGAAGTTCACAGTTATTTACATTGCTAAAAGGGAACGTCACATTTTATTCTCTAAAAGTATGTTTCTAGATCACATGACTGCATCCCATACATACATACATACATACATACATACATACTATACATACCCCTCATGCTATTTCTTTTTGGAGAGAGAATATTATGTGCAGCCCAATAAATAATCCAGTTTCAAATGTTTGATTCAGGGTGGGTTCAGGAAGAGAGATTTTAAAGACACAGAGAAATTTTAAAGGCACAGAGAAAAAGCTACTTTGTACAATGCATACTTGACCTACTCCATCACTACAGGTTGTTTGGATGGCCAGTAACAAAGGGTGCTTCTAAAAAGACTAGACACTGCAGGATAGAATATTTCTTAATATTAATCATAATCCCCCAGATCACCACCTTCTTAATTGTTGATTAAAGATGTGAAGATTCCTGGCCAACATAACCTGTCTTTTAAACTCTGCAGTGTTGTGAACATTCAAGGCATTGCATGGTTGCTACATGTCCACACAACAAACTTGATAAAGCTAAAATGGAGTTAGGCAGGTTGCAGTTCCGCACCCTAGAAGAACACAGCCATTGTCTTTGCATATTGTATGAACCTGGACACCCCCTGAAGCCATACTATGGCTTATATGTTTGAATGTTTGCATTTTGTTGACCTGGGTTTAGGGTTTATCTTGCTGTGTAAACCTAGATTGAATGGCTGATGTCTGTCATTGACCATAGCTAGCTCCGTAGACATGGCTTCATACAAAAAGTTCCCAGCTAAATTTGTGACATCCCCAATTAAGAGGAAGAGGTAGCAGAAAATAGGAAAGAGATTTTGGCACTATCAGACAGCACTGATTGTCTGACTTGTTATTGGGCATAACAACTAAACATGAGAATTCTGTATAAAAAGATAAATAGTCTAATCATCAAATGCAGGCGGCAGTCAATGAGAGAGGGCCATTATGGAATTACAGGGCTGGAAGCAACCTCAAAGATGATCTCATTAAACCCTCTAATGATGCAGAAAATCCATTATTTTAGCATCTTTGATTGGCTGCCACACAGCTGTTAGAGATCGGGTTTCAACCAAGCACGTCTCACACAAGCTTGAAGGAGGAGGCAGCCTCTGCTGTAACCTAATCTTACTTGCTTTGTGTGGGAGGGGCTGAATCCCGGTTTCCTGTTTCCTTCTCTTTCTCTTTCTGCTCGAATCTCCTACCAAGGAGGATGGCTCAGCTATGGCTGCCACGTTGCTCATACTTCCATCCAGGTGGGCCACATTAGAAGCATGTGGTTCACATCAGAACCAATTGCTCGCACGCATGGACCGTTTCTACTAAGGAACTGTGAGTTGCAATAAAATTGTAAACTCTTTTTTTAAGTAACTTTACATTAACATGTGAAGTGTGTTTATTTTGTGTTTTGAACTGATTAAGCCTTGTGCAAGTTTATGGGAACGCTTCTACTCTGCTACATACCAATAAGAAGCTGCATGGAATTCCTACAACAGCCTCTGCTTAATTACCTTAATTTTTAAGGTAAAACAACAGCAACTACCACCCTACCACTTTCTAAAGCAGTCTCCTCCCTCGTCAAGCAACTTTCCTGAACATTAGTGATTGCCTCGTTCTCTGTTTATTAGCTCCCAGGGGCACGTGGTTGGCCATCACTGGACTCAGAATGCTGCTGTGCTGAGCAAACATTAGCTTTGCTCCAGGAAGGCAATTTTTCCATGTCCTTAAAATGCCACAACAATATTGCTTATTTAGGAGCCCAGTGCAAAGAGGATGTTAAATATACATGGTAGCATTTTATTTTTCCAGGTCTCATTACGAGCACAAAAATGGATTAATCAGTATGAAAGGGCTACACAACATCCATCTCAGCAATGGCTAGAATGCAAAGAGCTTCTTTAGTGAATGCGCAGTAACTCGAGGTCAGAACATTTGGGTTAATATTTTTATTCAGGGTACTATATCAGGCTGCAAACATTTAACCAATCAGTAGATGGCACTAAAGAGATAAAGAAAACTCTCACTCTTTGCTACCATCTAGTAACTGACTGCCTTCATGAATTATTGCCTTATGAAGGTGGTTGTGCATCCTGGTGATGTTATAAGCTATTCTGTTGGGAATCTGCAGACTCAGAAGGATCCCCTGTGATGATCATAGAGCAGAGCTTTCCAAATTTTTCATGTTGGTGACACAATTTTTAGACATGCATCATTTCACGACACACTCTTACAGCAGGGCACAAGGCAGGCACTAGGACCTGTGCGGAATCACAGCAGGTTTGGAGGCAGCAAGGCACAAGGCAGGCACTAGGACCTGCGCAGAATCCTGGCAGGGCTCAGAGGCAGCAGCAGCCGTGACACACCCAGACACTGCAGCTGACACACTAACGTGTCCCAACACACAGTTTGGAAAGCTCTGTCATAGAGGAAGGGTCAGACTTAAATACAAACCACTGGAGAAGGAAATAGCAGTCTACTTCAGTATGTTGCCAAGAAAAGCAAATGGTCGTTTGCAAGCAGGACATGTTAATGGCTGTTGTGGGTCTTCCGGGCTGTGTGGCCGTGTTCTGGAAGTTGTGATTCCTAACGTTTTGCCAGCATTTGTGGCCAGCATCTTCAGAGGGCAGGAGCACAGATAGAAGCGAAATCTCTGTGATTTCTGTGAAATCTCTGTGAAATCTCAGAGATTTCGCTTCTATCTGTACTCCTGCCCTCTGAAGATGCTGGCCACAGATGCTGGCGAAACGTTAGGAACCACAACTTCCAGAACTCGGCCACACAGCCCGGAAGTGTTGGATAAATGCTGGCTTATAGGGAAAAATCAAGGCGCAGAGTAATCACACACAGAGTGGAGCTTTTCAAAGCTAAAATGGCTTTACTATAAATAAAAGCAAAGTTGTATATACAGTTACAGCGTTGCAAAAAGGTACAGACAAAGCAGAGTACATCTTCTTCAGTGACAAGACAGGAAAGGAGCTCATGCCATGGCAATCACTCACATAGCCAGGCATAGCTACAACCTTCCCAGTCAGGAGCAGAACACACATGAAGACATGGCTAAAAGACAGCAGAAGTCAAGAAGCATGGAACCATGGTTCACAGCTGAGATATACACTTATTCCAGCTTTCTGATTGGCTGACAGAACTAATGTCAGTGTCAATGACTGACAGCTCATAGGCCATAGCACATACTATAACCTGTCAATGGGTGGCAGTGTTGCATGTGAGCAAGCATGTGATCTCCCCCTCCCTCTGCTCTCCAGAGCAGGGCTTCCCACGGATCAAGGAGGAATTGTTCCCATGCGAACGTGACTAGACGTAAACAATACATCACATGGTACCTTCTAGCTTCATATCTAAAGAAGATATAAGCAGAGCCATTCAAAGCTATGGGAAGGCTTTGTTGTTATCTGGCCACCTGGCGTCAGGTCATCATGAGAAACTTTTGCTTCGTACAGAAAACAGTTTGCCAATTACATAGAGAAATCTGACAGGAAGACCCACAACAGCCATCGAACTCTGGCTGTGAAAGCCTTCGACAATACATAGGACATGTTAACACGATACTGGAGAATGAATCCCCCAGGAAGGAAGATATCCAGTGAGCTAATGAGGAAGAACACAGAACAAGAGCATGTAGTACAAGGATTACAGAGGATGGCTATGACAGATGGAGAGAAGACCCATTACCAAGGTAAAGATCAGATAAATATGGATTGAGCCCATACCAAGAAAGCGATTTATGAAAATAACTGGGACAGTGCCCGCTCCCCATTCACGTGAAGATAAAAGAGGGAGGAGGGAAAGCACGTTCAGTCTTGCAAGGTTCTGTTATTATAGCTGTTCTAATAAAAGTAGCTTTAGGCCCACCCGGTGTCTGTTGCTTAGTCTGGTCTACCTTATAGGGCTAACAGGTAGCACTGGTGCTTTTGATGTGGCTGGTTTAAAGCCAGAAGGACATTCAACTGCTGATGTACCCAAAGACAAAATATACATTCAACACCTGCAAAGATATCTATACCATTGTTATGTGGAATGTCAGACTGATGAATTAAGGCAAACTTGTGTTGTTGGAGCAGAAATGTAAGACTGAACATTGACATTCCTTGGGGCTGTTTTGCTAGTTGAGTATGGGAAAATAGGGCAAGGCAGATATGCCAGTGGTGGAGACACTAGATTGTAAACTGCCCAGAGTCCCCCATCGGGGGAGATGGGTGGTAAAAGAAATATGAACAATAAATAAATAAATAAATAAATAAATAAATAAATAAATAAATAAATAAATAATCCTCTTTGTTTCATTCCTCCTGTCCTGCTCACAGCGAATGTGGCAGTCACTCTGCCAGCAGATTTCGATCCCTGTAAGATAGGATTGCTCTGTCTTTGCAACATGAACTGCCACAGATCTGGGATCAAACAGTCAGATGCACCTTACATGTTTTCTTGCAAAGGGCTTCAGTTCTTTGATACTCTTCACATCAGGACATAGCTATTCTTTCTGTTCCCTCTGTCACAATCTGCTTAGGGTCTTTTATCAAGTATAATCATGCAGCACCTGATATTTTCTCTGTCTTCCTTGGAACTCATTTTTTTCTTTGGCTGTGAAAATGCTCTGGAATAGTCCAGATCATTTCTCCCTCCTAACACAATAGAGTGCTAAGGGAACATTATAACATTATTTTGATACACTTACCAGATCATTCACGTTGCAGACAAAGCCGTTCTTGAAAGTAATTATATTGACCATGGAGCCAATGTTTTAGGGATTAAATATCATGGTTTACAGTACTTAAGAGTGAAAGCACTGTGTTGGAAAGAAAAAGGCATCCATCTGAATGGACAGCTGCAGAGATTTCAAATTTCAGGAATTAAAGATGTTATGCATTCTGCTTAAGAAAGTTATAGAATGTGTAATAGGCATCAGATGCAAGCCCTATCTTCTGCATTTAAATAAGAACAGTATTTCTCTGTTATTTCAGGGGTGCATTGCTATGATTTACAAGTTTTCCCTAAAGAGGTCCATAAATTATTTCTTCATCAATTCCAAAACCAGAATGTACACTTCCCCCAAATAGATCAAGACTATAGAAACAGAACCCATTTTCTTCCCTATCCCACAAAAAGACTGGCATGCTAAAATTAGATTTACAATATCTGGATTGCATATTGTAAATCCAGATAAATACTAGACACAGCAATAAGTTAGAGTATTCTTCATTTCTTTCTGCCCTCTATTAGTCATCTGGACTTTTGTAGCCCATATATGATAGATCTACTAAAATAGGTAATCTTAAACACATGTTTATCCCTTTTTAGGAAGAGTAAATTAATCGCTGATGCACAAGAAGAAGAATGCTTGTAATTCTGTACATCAATTTCAAATATTCAGCGTAATTCATATGCATTGGCAATGCTCACAACAACTATGTTAGGTAGTAGCAAGGCATCTGTAGCTTTCCGAGCACCTCTAACTACCAAGGATGTCCACAGGGAGGGAATCAAAAAGGTCAAGATGGAAGCCACAACCATGAAAACAAAGCCTTGCCCCATTTTCTTGTGTCACAACAAAAGTAATGATCAAAATGGCTTTGATCTTATGGTTGTGGCCACCAGTGTGGCTTTTTTGACCCCCTTGTGGAGATCCCTACAAATCATGGCCAGTGATGAGGCTAACAGTAGTGCTGTGAAGAAAGGCAGTGCTGTGATTCGAGCTTTTAAAAAAATGTGTTTTGAAAATCTCCACCAAATTTATGGGCAGATCAAATTGGGTAGATGATTTCTCCAATTTTTTCCAGGGGAAGAGAAATTCACTGCTACTGAAAAAGCTTCATGGAAGAAGGTTCTGTTAGGTGATGGTTAACTATGCGGGGTTTCAGGCTTGAAGTAATCCAAACAACGTGTTGTAAGGCTAACAATATCTTTATTGATAGCATAAGGCAATAATGGATGTATAGTGCATTATTGCAAAAAGGTAAAATCAAAGCATAAGCAGAGTTCCATCACCAGAAGTGAGGAAAGAAAAAACATCATGGTCTGTGCAAAGACCAGGCATGGTTACAGTTCAGATACAAGTACATGTAGATAGCAGTCTACATAAAGAACAGAAGACATATGTAAAGAACATAAGTGAGAACATAAGTATAAAGGAATACCCATGGTTCATAGCTCACATCTGATTGGTTCAAACATGGGCATCTCTTTCAGCATAGCATTTTTGGTAGTAATTGTACTTACTATAAAGCGTCACACGATGGCAGTGTTGTGTATTGGCCTTTCCTTTGAGCTATAGTTGTTTTGAGAACAATCGTGATTACAAGTTTATTATGTCTAGCTAAAGGGACATCTACATCTCAACATCTGCCATCTACGTCTCAGATGTTTTGAGAACCAAACTTTCAATGCGGAAAACAATGTAGATTGTTTTCACTTGTATTTTTCCACTCTCTGGCCAGACACAGTGGAAGAAAATGCCATGCGTTTAATTCTGCATAGAATGCTTTAACCAAATAACCTTAACAGGTTCCTCATGACTTCTTCTCACTTCTTCTTCTTCTCATGACTTCTCAAAGATGGAGAGCCAGTCAGGTGGTAGTCTGGTAGAGGGGTAATTGTCAAATGTGTTGTATATATTTTATGATTTGGAAAGAATCTGGAAAATTCTATTTTAAAAGTCAGACTGAAAAGTTTTTTTCTGTTGGAGTCAGGAGGGCTCCTGTTAACTCCCTCCTCAGGAATGTTGATTAATTGGTGCCTGAAGGTCTGGTTTGTCTTGACCAATCAGAAAGTTACCTGTTGGTTCTTTTCCAAATAAGTAATAGGTGTGCTGAGTCAGAGTGGTCACATGCTAATCGTTGTCCACTCAGGTAATGCCAAGTTGTTATTGTAAAGGCTTTATATTGTAAATCTTCCTTTTGTGTTGAGAGTGCGAGAACGGAGAGGCAACTGCCTACAGCAGGGCTTTCCAAAGTTTTCCCGCGGCGACACACCAACCGCCGTTGGTGTGTCGCCGGGGGAAAACCCGGAAGTGCTACCGTTGCGGCAGCGCGCAAAAACCTGGAAGCGCTGCTGCCGTTTTCGTTTTTTGCGTGCCGCCATTGGTGTGTCACCGCGGGAAAACCCGGAAGCGCTGATGATGATCAGCGCTTCCGGGTTGTGTGGCGACACACCAGACTGTGTGAGGCGACACACTTTTGTGTCACGACACACAGTTTGGAAAGCTCTGGCCTACAGCTATGTAGTAATTCATATGTTAATTAGCCATGTGCTCTTCTCTGCTGAGGAGAGCAGAAAGACAACTAAGTTTTGTTTCTTTGTTTTAAAATAAAAGCAGCATTTTTTTTACTACAAATGTTTCAGTTCATTGATCTCTCAATATTTCTATAGCTCTGACCTCAAAATTATTAAAAACAATTAAAAAATGGACAATTTGAGGAGAAAAAATGTCTAAAGCCAAATGACTTTCATCATTGAAGGAGAATTCATAGAAAATATATACTTTCTCTAAATTTCTCAGATAATTTAGATACCCCCCCCCCCCTATATATGAACTGCTTAAAGTGCCCTTGTAATAAATTTCTCAGAGAATTTCTCTACTCAGAATTAATTATTCTCCTGGCTTCTGGCAACTTCTCAATTCCCTTAGTGTTAGGGTTAGGAAAAGCTAATTTAAGACTGCCTATTAAATTCATGGCACAAGTGTGGTGGATTCCCTGATTTTTCATTCATTTTCTAAGTTTCAGTCTTACAGTGGTTGAATTCAATAGGGCTTCCTTCTTAGTGACATGGATATGGCTGCACTGTTGCAAGTCCTTAAATATTGTTTATGGGAAATAAACAGTTCAAAGTCAAAATAATACATACAAGCAGACTGAGTTGGGCATGAGGCCCTTTTTATTTATTTAATTATTTTTGAAAATTTCTCTCTTACTGCTTGGACCCATTGGACTACAGTTCTGTGCAACTGTAGAAATCAATGGGGGAAGGATGAGACAATATTTCTGGTGACAGTATTGTGAACTGCACTGGTCACTGCAGGGGGGATGTCTACGTAACCTTGCTTGATCCTGAAAAAGGCTAGGCAGGGTCAGAGTTGACTGGTACTTGAAAAGTCCCAGGGCTGTAGGCTATACTGATTTTTTTTTTCAGGAAAAAAAAGGCAATGACACATCACTTCCATACTGTTACCCATAAAACTATATGGATGTGTCCATACAGTCACCAGACATCAAGGAAATCTTTACTTGTAAACTGTTTTGGGCATTTTGCAATGAGAAGCAGTGCAAAGTTACTTCTTAATAAACCCCAAGTAAACATTTCCAGTCTGTGCCAGGCCTGCATTTGTGTGTGCATTCAGTTCTCTGTTTTGACCCGTCACATTTACTTGCATTTTAAAAAAAAATCAGCATTAAAAATGGCATTAAATATATACTTAAAATTGCACAGTATACATATAAAAAGGTAAAGGTTCCCCCCGCACATTTGTGCAGTCGTGTCTGAGTATATGTTTACTGTGGGGGCGTGGGGGCTCAGCGGGTAAGACACCAGGCTTGTTGATTGGAAGGTCGCAAGTTCGGAGGTTCGAATCCCTAGCCCCGCGTGACGGGGTAAGCTCCCGCACTCGCCCCAGCTCTTGCCAACCTAGCAATTTGAAAGCATGCAAATGCAAGTAGATTAATAGGTACCACTTCGGTGGGAAAGTAACAGCGTTACGCGCGTGTCATGCTGGCCACATGACCACGGAAGCGTCTTCGGACAATGCTGGCTCTTTGGCTAACAAACGGAGATAAGCACCGGCCCTTATAGATCCAAGATACACTTGAAAATAAATAACATTACAGTATACATATACTGAAATGTTATTTATCTTCAAGTGTATCTTGGATCTATTCTATTTTATTAAATGACTGGATTGGTTCACACATTCATGCTAAATCAACAGCAAACAAACCACATTATGGCTTTGGATTATTTGTGCACCAGGCCATTAGTCTGCAAAAATTATAAAGGGAGGAAAGGGTGATTGATTTCTACTGTTCCTCCTTTTTGTTTCTTTGCAGTTTAAGGAAGCACTTCAAGACATGCTTACCTGGGACTACAGGTAGGTTTCGATTAGTGCAGATAATGAATCCAAAAAAAGGGTTGCATTATTCGAATTCCCACTATTCAAAGTGATATTTCTATGGAAAATATGGTAACTGGTTCCAGCTCAATGGAAATAGGCAATGAAAAATTTTAAACATAATTTTTTATCTGTATATAAATGAAATATTACAGTAAAGGATAAAAAGAATATGCTTATTTAAATTTATTGTTAACAAAGTCACAGAGTAGTTATAGAAAGCAAAATCAAAACAAAAAAATCTACATAGCATTCCTAATTCCTAAGCTTATATTGACGAAAACGTCTTTATTGTCCTTCAAAATATTTTAGCAGCGTAGACTGAACTGCTTTCTCTTTCTTAAAATCTTCACACATATGCTGATGGATGCAGAGTGCTTTATCCACATCTCAGCGAATTTGCTTGCTTCGATCGAGGTTAGGGTCAGCATCCATAATTAATTGTTTCTACAGCTCGAAAGGTATCTTCAAATTCCTTGAGAATGAACTCCTTCACTTGCACATTACTGTTTTCCTCTGATGGAATCTTCCTTGTCTCCATTTTGCACTCATGAAGTTTAGCAGCATCTAAAATCCCAATGGCAACCGTGCATGCGCTAGTCTCACTTGCGCATGTGCTAGTCTCGTATTAACTGAATTTTGGGTTGCATTAAACGCAACCTGGTATCAATTTACAATTCGCACTAAACCAAATACAGGTAGTCCTTGCCCATAATTGAGACCAGAATTTCGGTTGCTAAGTGTCATTAAGCAAATCTGACCCAATTTTACCACCTTTTTTGTGACGGTTGTTAAGTGAATCACCATGGGCGTTAAGCGAACCACATGGTTGTTAAGCAAATCACACAGTTCCCCATTGATTTTGCTTGCCAAAACCCAGCCGGGAAGGTTGAAAATAGGGATCACGTGATCACGGGACACTGCAACGGTCATAAAGGGGTGCGGTGGCTCAGCGGGTTAAACCGCTGAGCCGTTAGTCTGCCGACCATAACGTCGGCAGTTCGAATCCGCGTGGCGGGGTGAGCTCCCGTCACTAGCCCCAGCTCTCTGCCAACCCAGCGATTCGAAAGCTAAATAGCAAGTAGATAAATGGGTACCACTCACGTGGGGCAATATGCTGGCATCCTGTCGGGGAGTCGCCTCGGAACCGAAAACGAAGACCTGGAGAAGCCCGTGGATGGCGGCTGAGGATGGCGGCAGAGGTCGACGGATCGGATCCCAATTACAACTTCCGGGATGTCAGCAGCCGGCTCCGAAAGCGCGGCATTCTGGGGCTTGTAGTTCCGATGCCTGGAAAAGAAGAGCCGGTTCCCTCACCCCCTCCCTAATCGCGCGGGTAATATATAATATGATGTACTGTATAATGGTAATATGTATGTACTGATTGTAAGCCGCCTAGAGCCCTCCATTAGGGAGGGGATAGGCGGGATATAAATAAATAAATAAATAAATAAATAAATAAATAAATAAATAAATGCAAGCTGGTTGCCAAGTGCCCAAATCGTGATCACGTGACCTCAGAGATGCTGCAACAGTCATAAATGTGAGAACTGGTTGTAAGTCAGTTTTTTCAGCACCGTCTTAAGTCTGAACCATCACTAAATGAATGGTTAAGTGTGGACAACCTGTACTGTATTGCGTTATTCAAACTCGCACTAATTGTGACCTAGCTGTATTGAAAACAATGAGATTTATTCATGAGGTTGCTTTTAGAGAACAAGACTAATTTTGTTTTATTGCAGTTTTATTAGAAATGGAAAGATTGTTTCCTAAGTGATTATCCATAGCCACTTTCGCTGACCTTTAACCCTCCAGGCCTGTTGCAACTGCAGCTCCTAGAATGTGCAGTACCATTTGGTCTAGTGGTTAAGGCAACGGGCTAGAAACCAGGAGTCTGTGAGTTCTAGTCCTGCCTTAGGCATGAAAGCCAGCTGGGTGACCTTGGGCCAGTCACACTCTCTCAGCCCAACTCACCTCACAGGGTTGCTGTTGTGGGAAAAATAGGAGGAGGAAGGAGTATTAGGTATGTTCGCCACCTTGAGTTATTTATAAAAATAATAAAGGCTGGATAAAATAAAATAAAATAAAATGAAATAAATAAATAAATAATATACATTCAGACTATATCAACTGCATATATCTTGAATCCAAGAACAGTAGGACAAGTATTTGTAAAAAAGGAAGACAGCTTTCCGTAGTCATGGAAACAGACGAATTCAAACTATAACAGAAGAATGGGAGAAAATAAATGAAGAAGGAGGAGCTGTTTCTAAGAATTCAGAAGGGAGCCTTCTATTCCACTTCGATGCAGCAATATTTTTAATGCTTCAGATATGTAGCATCTTCTGCAGAAAAGATGCCATGCTCTTATAATCTTATAAACTCTTATAATGGGAGCTCAGGTTAGCTACTAGCAATGAGCCAGAAAGCAACTGTAGTAAATTATCTCTAAACATTCAGACCCACCTTCCTTTCCTGTGTCTTCCTTGCCTAAATAATAATAGCTTCTGTGGACCAGAACATGGATCATTCTGAGATAAGATTTAAAGAAAAATATTTTGCTTCCAGTTCTCGAAGTAGGGGGGAACTTCATGTGAGCAAATAGCCGAAATAAAGATTTGGATATAATTTACATAATTTTTTCCCCAAGCCATTCCGATGGGCATGAAACACAGTAAGCCAGGAGAATCAGATTCCCAAAAGTCCTTCCTTGTATGCAACCACTTACTGTAGGTGTACACTTTGTTCCTTATGGTTTCAGACCCAATCCAAAAACAATAAAGGTAAAGGTAAAGGTTCCCCCCGCACATTTGTGCAGTCGTGTTCGACTCTAGGGGCCGGTGCTCATCTCCGTTTCTTAGCCGAAGAGCCAGAGTTGTCCGAAGACGCTTCCACGGTCATGTGGCCGGCAAGATACATGCGGAACGCTGTTACCTTCCCACCGAAGTGGTACCTATTCATTTACTTGCATTTGCATGCTTTCGAATTGCTAGGTTGGCAAGAGCTAGAGCTAGTGCGGGAGCTCACTCCGTCACGCGGGGCTAGGGATTCGAACCTCCGAACTTGCGATCTTCCGATCGACAAGCCTGGCATCTTACCCGCTGAGCCACCACACCCCTCCAAACACAATAGGAAATCATAATTCCTACTATTTCAAGCACAGCACACCTCAGTTTCTATGCTCCTGTCACTTATCTCCTTTTTTAAAAAAAATCTGTCAGAGAAAGAGATTTGAAAAGTCCACCTTCAGTTCTCTAGGTCAGCCCAAGACATTTTGCTATCTAAGGCAAAAGAAAAACATGAATGAAAACCTATCAAACTGGGAATTTCTCTCCAATGCTGGGGAGGGCAGCAAGTTGGTTTAAGGGATGCAGGCCCAGATATGTAGTACCTTTAAATTCTGTCCTATGACTCACCTTGCCACCACTCTATCTTGTATGAGTGGCCATTTGCCTCATTCTGGCCCTTTCCTTCATTGCCCCTCACTGTAGCATGGAAATGCCCTGGAAAACTCTTTTTCCTACCCTGAGCTCCTGCTATTGTCTTCCTCTCACCCACAGCCCATACCTGAGGCAGCAGAAAGTCATTCTTAGCTGTTATAATTTTAAAGTGGTGTTTTCCCTCTTCTCCCGGCACAATTTTTGCAATGGGCAAAGAAATGACTCATTGAATAAATCAACCCAGAGTTCTCACTTGAGGCACAAATGACCAGGCTCAAATTATCCTACTTCGGACACATTCTGTGAAGACCCAGCTCCCTGGAGAAGGCTCTAATGCAGGGGAAAGTGGAAGGAAAGAGAAGAAGAAGATGACCAGCAGCAAGGTGGATGGACTCAGTTACTGTGGCGATGGGTGCACCATTAGAAGACCTGAAAGACCAGGTTAGGGACAGATTGTCATGGAGAAAATCTGTCTGGGAGGTTGCTAAGAGTTGACAATTACTTGATGGCACATAATCACGATCTGGTACACTTCACTGACTGTCTGAATGCTGATGTGGTCAGAGATTGAGGTGAAAGATTGTCAGGAGATTAGGAAAGTACCACGGTAGAAATGGGCGGGGATAAATCCAAATAATAAATAAAATAAATAAAAAAGTAACAGGAGGAATGGTAGGCATAAACAATCAACAGATGACAGAGGTTCATTAGTAGCTTTTCTCATAAATGACCGCTAGGTCTGGGCTGCAAAAAGCTCAGGAAACAGAGCGTCAAGTCATTCAAAGACACTCTGCCTTAATGAATTCACTCACTCTTTATTGAAGATTGTGGGATTTTGCCTGCTTGATCATGCTCTCCAGTATCATGCTTGACATTAATCTCGAAAACTGCCACATTTCCTGGAATGATCTTGTAACCACACAACAGAAAATACTAAATTCCAGGAAGTGCTGCAAAGAAGCCATCTCTGCCCCAAATCCTCCGAATGTGCATTTTCAAACATTACAAGTCCTCTGTGCTCCTAAGTAGATTGGTGAATGTATGCCTGGTTATTTTATGAAAAGTCTGGACCTGAATCAAACTGAGTGGAAATCTGCTCTGCAAAAAGAGGGCAATAGATCAGATTTACATCAATGTGCACATCATGAACAATAGTACTCTGGGAAGTTTGCACTTGAAGAACGGTGGGGGGTTTTAAACTGTAGTTTCAGAACAAACCAAAATAATAAACTAGTGTAGTCTCATTAATCACAGTTCAAACAAACAATTTCACCAGTTCCAACATTATAGGGAGCTATACTTTCTTTAAAATATACAACAAACTCTTCCAAGCTCACCCTTATTAGCATGGAGAGATGTACATGGATAAAAACAGAGGCTTCCAGATCTTTGTTCATTCTGTGAGAAGCAGTGATTGCCCATTACTTCCGGACAAAGCCACTTAGAGGGAACCATCAACTCATAATCAGGGAGGCATTAATTTCAACATTGACTGCATTCAAATGTACCCAAAAATGTCTTGGAGTCATTATAATAAGAGCTAATTTATTATATCCTGAATATGCTTCCAAGTACTATTTTTGGAGAGAGAAAGCTAAACTAGATGGACTTTTGTTCTGGCCTTGCTGAATTTGGGCAATTTGTCAGCTTCATAAATATATTAACTCATAGCTCATTAAACAATGTCTCATTAAATTAAAATCCATTAAATGAGCCATACGGTGTTCTATTTTCATTTTATAGGCAAAGAAATGAGACTTCACTCCTGAGAAGGATATTTGTTTATTTATCTATTGGGTTTCTGGCCTGCCTTTTAACTGAAGGCTCAAGGCAGTGAACATGGGGGCCCCTCTTAATTTGATTCCCATATAAACAACCCTGTGGAGTGGGTTAGGCTGAGAGTGATGGTCACACAGTCACACAGTCACCCAAACTATTGCCCTTGGCTTGGGAAATTGGTCCTCCTTCAATAACATATGGGATGCGGTGGCTCAGCGGGTTAAACCGCTGAAGCTGTAGACTGCCGGTCGGAAGGTCGGCAGTTCGAATCCCCACGCAACGAGGTGAGCTCTCGTTGCCAGTCCCAGCTCCTGTCGACCCAACAGTTCGAAAGCTTGCAAGTAGATAAATTGGGTACCACCTTAAGTGGGAAAATTTGCTGACGTCCTATCAGGGGTCGGCGTCCACCGAACTGAAGATCTCCTGAATGGCGGCGGTCACGACGGATCCCGAAGTAACAACAGCTACAGGATGTCAGCAGCCGGCTCCGACACAAGGCATCGTGGGACATGTAGTCCAGAAGCCAGAGAAGAGTCGGTTCCCTTACCCCCCTCCCTTGACGCGCAGTTTAAATGAAAAATAATGTATAACAATGTATATGTATGAAGATGTATATAAGCCGCCTAGAGTCCTCCGTTAGGGAGGGGATAGGTGGGGTATAATTTCAATAATAAATAAAATAAATAAATAAATAACAAAGTTTAATCACAGCCCTAGTTAGTTAGGGGGCAGGCAGTCAGATTCAACCCCTCATGACTGTCTGGAGAAATGGTCGCCATCTTGGCCTGTCTTTAGGCACATGCATGGTGGTGGCGGTTGGAGTTCAACTGACTTCACGTGGGTCATTTTGTATTATGACACCATGGCAAGTGTGGCATCATTGTGACTTGTAGCAGATGCCTACAGGAAGGCACTGCCTACACTGAATAGTTCCAAAATATGGGAGGCTCCATATAAACAAGTTATTTGTATAAAGTAGCATTTCTAAAGGGTTTTCCTTGTAGAGGAAAAGGGTCATAGGTAATAAAAGCTTAAGCTGCTCCATCTCCAATTAAAGTGTTCTAAGGTGCTGTATCTATAAATGACTTTTGCCTAAACATTTTTTAAGAATGGTTGTTGAGGGTTTTCCGGGCTGTGTGGCCATGTTCTGGCAGTTTTGGTTCTTAACGTTTCGCCAGTAGCTGTGGCTGGCATCTTCAGAGGACAGGAGCACAGCTAGAAGATTCTCTCTGTGCCCAAGTGAAGGGTGTGTGTTCCTGCTGGTGTTTATAGCTGCTGAGAGGGTGTGTGTCTTCTGTGGGTCATTTACAAGAGATTAGGAGAGGGACACTGCAGACTACAGCAACCTGAAAAATCTGCAATAGCTGAACATGCTCTCAAACAAAGTGGTCACCAAATCTTATTTGAAAACACAGAAATACTGGACAACACCAACAGCCACTATGTTAGACTATACAGGGAAGCCATTGAAATACATAAACACCAACACAGTTTCAATAAAAAAGAAGAAAGCTTAAAGATCAGCAAAACCTAGCTGCCTGTCCTGAAAAACACAGCTTGCAAAAGGTCAATGAACTCTACTCAACCACAGTAATATACAAACAACTCTCACAATAGATGTGCTAATCCCACACATGACAGCACCACACCCCCTAATCACCACAAAAAACCCTCTCCTAATCTCTTGTAAATGACCCACAGAAGACAGACATCCTCTCAGCAGCTATAAACACCAGCAGAAACACACACCCTCCACTTGGGCACAGAGAGAATCTTCTAGCTGTGCTCCTGTCCTCTGAAGATGCCAGCCACAGCTACTGGCAAAATGTTAGGAACCAAAACTGCCAGAACACAGCCACACAGCCTGGAAAACCCACAACAACCATCGGATTCTGGCCGTGAAAGCCTTCAACTATACATTTTTAAAGAAGTTTGTGAAAATGCCACTCACACGGCACACAGCAGCCTTTCCCAATCTTGCCATTCCAGATCCATTGGAAAATTTGCTAACTGCAGTCGTAAGACATTTGGAAGACATCAGGTTAGGAAAAGCTGAACATGACCCTGGGTATAAAAAGCAACTGAGCCAAAGGTTACTCAGTAAAATGTTGTGTAATGTATTTCTGAACACCAAGTTGTCAAATCATCAAATTCAACATGCACATTATCCTGCCTTTAAAATGCAGTTGCACTGAAAACACCTTAATTCAGTTATTTGGTTGATGAGCAATTAACGTGTCTTTAGCTTCAAAGGCTAAAATATAAGCTCATCTTGAGAGGACAAAGGTCTGACAATTATTTTGGACTTGTTTCTGTTATTGTTAATAAGTCTGCTAAGCAGACAAGTATAATTAAAGCTATGGTTTTCCCAGTAGTAATACATGGCTGTGAGAGTGGACCATAAGGAAGGCTGAGTGCCAAAGAATTGATGCTTTCAAACTGTGGTGCTGGAGAAGACTCTTGAGAGTCCCTTGGACTGCAAGGAGGTCAAATCAGTCAATCCTAAAGGAAATCAACCCTGACTGCTCATTGGAAGGACAGATACTGAAGCTGAAGCTCAAATACTTTGGCCACCTAATGCGAAGAGAGGACTCACTGGAAATGACCCTGATGCTGGGAAAGACTGAAGGCAAAAGGAGAAGGGGATGGCAGAGGACGAGATGGTTAGATATCATCACCAATGTAATGAACATGAACTTGAGTAAACTCCGGGAGACAGTGGAGGACAGGAAGGCCTGGCGTGCTATGGTCCATGAGGTCACGAAGAGTCGGACACGACTAAACAACTGAACAACAAAAAGCAGACAAGGTCACGAAAGGTCACGAAGAGTCAGACACGACTAAACGACTTAACAACAAAAAGCAGACAAGCATCTGATGCCTACGATTCTGCTCTTCCAGAGAGACAGAGTGGGGACAGTAATCCATTTCGTGAATAATAATATTTAACTTCTCCTATTTTTCTGGTTTTGCACCTATCTATCTTGCTACATCATGGGGACCTTTCAAAGTATATGTTGTCTTGCAGCTCATATTACAGTTCCTCTTGGTGTAGTTTTTAAAATTATTATTTTTAAATGGATTCTAATCCATTACACATCAGTCAATGCCTGCCCTGAATTATCCCTTTGACAGCAACATTTGGTAATGGGCTACTGATGCTAAGGTAGACAGTGGTTACAAGACAGGGGGGGTCCTTTATGAATGTAGGTCAGGTGGGCCATGCCACAAGGATCCTTCAGAGCAGATTCCAAGTTGGTCTGTGGTCCCCATCAAGCATTCAGATGAAGAAGTATTGCCCGTGCCTCTCTTCTGGCCAAAGTTTTGTCTGCTACAGAAACCCTTCCACAACTAGGAAGATCTGCATAATTATAAGCCACCTTCAAACATTTCATTTCTGGGAAATGGGATCACAGATGTGGTGATGGCCTTACAACTCCAGATATTGATCGATTTCAGTCATACTTTCAACCAGGATATGGGGATGAGTTTGCATTGGTTGCCTTGGTGAATGACTAATGGAGGGATGGAATATAATAATACTAAATTCTTGGACCTCCAGCATCTCTCAGTACCATCAACCTTGGTATCTGATAGGACCATCTGATAGAATGTGACCTTGAGGGCAACATTTTGAGGTGCTTTCAGGCATGAGTGTGGTATTGATGTCACTAGGAAACCGGACTTAGTTTTTTGCTGTCAGAGGGAGCGCGGGGAGATGGAGCGGCCTGCCTCTCTCCTAGGCACCAGTGATCCAAGTACTATGCAGTAAATAGACTCCAAACAGAAGTTATATCAAATATCCTATTTACTTTATATACATACGTATTTACAGATCACTTCCACAAGTAACAAATGATACACCATCAACGATACAGCTTTCACGAGGCAAAATGGGAATAAAATGGAATACAGAATATCTCTGCTTTTATAGTCAAACTGACCAATCACATTATAGGTCAATCTCGTTAACTACCACACCCAACTTAACTCTAAGCACCTGTTGTTATGAGTCACACATGACACATCATTCCTACAACAATGGCTGCTAATTGGGTGACTGTGCAGAATATTTCACCTTTTACCTAGAAATCAAGCCTCTCTGTATACTTTATATCTAGAAGTAAATTCCTGGGTTTATCAAACCCCAACATTTGCCCATAAATAGAGATACTCTTATACCTAATTATGTCAGAAATAATATATCAACAATTTCAGAATAATCTGTAAATACTTTCTTTGGGGAACAGCACTGAAAAGCTATTAGTTCCAATTATCATGAAAGAGAAGATCATAACACTTTTAAAGTAATGATTTAAGAGATTAGTATTTCTTCCTCCAATTAATTATCTAGAAGAAAATGAAAAACAGGTGCTGTGCAGCTTACTATATTATCTGTCAGAATATTTCATAATACGCTCATTCTAAATTAATGACTCTGTGTAAAAACAAGTTCCCTGGTCCTGCCTCTGTTTTTTTTAATTCCACTCAGGCAAGATTTGAAGCTAAAATAATTTCAGTATTCAAAGTTACATGAAAAGAAGGGAGATGATATCATTTTAGCAATGTATCAAATGTAATGTTTTGAAATATCCCCAGAGAAGATTTTAAGGCTTCACAACTTTCAATTTATCAACTGTGATAGCTGAGCTAATTATGTGCAACAAGGAAATTATTTTTCCCTCTACCTTAAAATTATTTTCTTTAAACTTTTCAGAAGAACTCCTCTTATTTTACTTTGAAATAATCCATCTGGTTCTGAACCAAGATAAGGAATGATTCAGGATATTAAAACAGGGCACCCAGATCTGAGCTACAAAAATGATAGATGGCAGAAAAGCTAGCTGAATAATATATACAGTTCACCTTCTCTTAAGCTCTCAGATCAGAGAGATATATAGATGTTACATTATTTCATGTCTCCATTTATATGACTTCCAGAGCTTCGATCATACCAATGTGGCTACCATCTTGTATTTTTTGACCATATCTTGTGGATACCCTTGGAGCTGCTGAATGTTTAATAACATATTGAAAACAATTACACTTCCCCCCCAAAAAAAATGTTTCCTTAGCTATTCAGTCTGAAGGCTGGGCAAGTAGGCTACTAATGGTTTTATTAGATTTCTACTCTACATTTCTAATTCTACGAGTACACAAGGTGGCTTACAACAGTTAAAACAAGAAAATTACAAACTTGAAAACTTAACATTAAAATCGATTACATTAAAAAGAACTCATTATTAAAAGTTTGCTGAAATAAATGTGTCTTTGTCCTTTATCTAGATATTGAGGAGTGATTCAAGCAAGGCGCCTTATTTTCAGTTTTTCTATACCTCCTGTCTTAATCTGTATATTCACAAGTGGCATCATATTTATTTGATTATTTCCAATACTTACATACCATCTATTGGTCGATTTTCTAGTTCCAGTAAGAATTGGAAAGAATATAAACAAAATATAGAGAAATGGAAAGAATGAATTAGTGAGTGAGTGAATGAGTGAGGGAGGGAGGGAGGGAGGGAGGAAAAGAATAAAGGAATGTGTAAAAGAATATCCCTACACACCAGGGTACAACTGTGTGCACACACATGATTATACGCATATCCAATGATAACAAGAGTATAAAGGCTGAGCTGTAAATGGCTGTGAGACATGAACCAGCAGTTGTACCGTGGAGCCAAAGCTGAAGGACATACTAGAAAGCACCTCCTTAAATAGCAATAAGTGTCCATGGTGGAGACATGTGTGTGTCCTAACAAAGCAAGATGACGGATGCCTATTTTGACCCTCCTAAGAGGCAGACACCACTGCTAATTAAGAAACCTCTCTCAGAAGGCCAATAATGAGCTTGTTGGGCGAGATCAGGCTATAATCTGAGAATACTTTGTGGCTAGTGAGGCCTCAAAGTGCAGTTCTTGACCTTGCCACATGAGGCAGAAGGGAGAAAGCATCGGGACTGTGAAGAATATAGAGTGGGATTGTGCCCACAGGCGATGTCATTTAGTAACAAAAATGGCAGCTTTTATTATTATTACTGTTGCATAGTGTACTGTGGAATGGGCCAATGGATCACATACAGTAACTTGATTTCATTTGAATCGTTCACCTTTTTAGTATTAGCAATCTCACATCTTTTAGGCAAGTACAGTAGATTTATTTATTTATTTTTATTTATTAGATTTGTCACCGCCCATCTCCTCCCACCGGAGGGACTCTGGGCGGTTTACAACAGCATAGTCAATAAAACAATAAATTACAATATATAAATTACAATACATAAAATACAATTAGAGCTAAAAATAAATAAAAATAAAAATAAAAAATGAAATCCAATGGCTGATGATCTAACTCGGTCCTTGTATGCAACGAGCATTCTAGGGCACTAGCCATCCCCAAACATGCAAACAAACAGTAGATGTTTATATTTTGGCCCAGGCACCAGTAGAACAGGAGATGCTCTTCAGGAATCAGTACACACTGGTTGTTGTTGTTCAGTTGTTTAGTCGTGTCCGACTCTTCGTGACCTCATGGACCATAGCACGCCAGGCCTTCCTGTCCTCCACTGTCTCCCGGAGTTTACTCAAATTCATGTTCATTACATCGGTGATGCTATCTAACCATCTCATCCTCTGCCGTCCCCTTCTTCTTTTGCCTTCAGTCTTTCCCAGCATCAGGGTCTTTTCCAGTGAGTCCTCTCTTCGCATTAGGTGGCCAAAGTATTTGAGCTTCAACTTCAGTATCTGTCCTTCCAATGAGCAGTCAGGGTTGATTTCCTTTAGGATTGACTGATTTGACCTCCTTGCAGTCCAAGGGACTCTCAAGAGTCTTCTCCAGCACCACATTTCAAAAGCATCAATTCTTCGGCGCTCAGCCTTCCTTATGGTCCAACTCTCACAGCCATACATTACTACTGGGAAAACCATAGCTTTAACTATACGGACCTTTGTCGGCAAGGTGATGTCTCTGCTTTTTAATATGCTGTCTAGGTTTGCCATAGCTTTCCTCCCAAGAAGCAAGCGTCTTTTAATTTCATGGCTGCAGTCACCGTCTGCAGTGATCTTGGAGCCCAAGAAAATAAAATCTGTCACTGCTTCCATTTCCTCCCCTTCTATTTGCCAGGAAGAGATGGGACCAGATGCCATGATCTGGGTTTTTTTAATGTTGAGTTTCAAGCCAGCTTTTGCACTCTCCTCTTTCACCCTCATCAAGAGGCTCTTTAGTTCCTCTTCACTTTCTGCCATTAGGGTGGTATCGTCTGCATATCTGAGGTTTTTGATATTTCTCCCGGCAATCTTAACTCCGGCTTGTGATTCATCCAGCCCGGCATTTCTCATGATGTACTCTGCATATAAGTTAAATAAGCAGGGTGATAATATACAGCCTTGTTGTACTCCATTAATGAGAGAATCTAAAGAGCAATTAATAACAGTTATTTTTGTTCTTTCATTTTGCTCTCCCAATTAGAAACTGCTTCATTTTACAAATTTCTATTTCACTTAATTAAATTTATTCTTGGCTCAGAACATTGCTGAGTAGCCTTTCCTCTCTAAAAATAGTCACCATCTCATATTCAGGGCAGTTTTCTCTTTGACCAAAAGCTGAGGTTGATGAGTTTAATGCTTTTGAAAGAGACTTTAAGAAATGTATATTGTTTTTCCCCAATGGTCTGTTTAATTTGTTTGCTTAAATAAACGTCATGCATTTCTCACTTATAAATCTCTGCATGGCACAGAGCTGGATTATTTGAGGGACTACCTAACTCCTGTTTCTTCTGCTCATCCCACCAGGTTACTCAGGGCCACTTCTTTGAAGCAATGTCATTTGATGGGACCCAGGAGATGCACCTTTTCTGTTGAGAAAATAGAAATCCAGTTGACATGATTCAAGCTACAGACATCTGTTGCTGCGCCAGTCCTTTGGAATGACCTCCCCGCCCCTAAGGTTTGGGTGACCCTAAATCAGTCAATCCTAAAGGAAATCAACCCTGACTGAAGAATTGATGCTTTCGAGCTGTGGTGCTGGAGAAGACTCTTGAGAGTCCCTTGGACTGCAAGGAGGTCAAATCAGTCAATCCTAAAGGAAATCAACCCTGACTGCTCATTGGAAGGACAGATACTGAAGCTGAAGCTCAAATACTTTGGCCACCTAATGCGAAGAGAGGACTCACTGGAAAAGACCCTGATGCTGGGAAAGACTGAAGGCAAAAGGAGAAGGGGACGGCAGAGGATGAGATGGTTAGATAGCATCACCGATGTAACTAACATGGATTTGAGTAAACTCCGGGAGACAGTGGAGGACAGGAAGGCCTGGCGTGCTGTGGTCCATGAGGTCACGAAGAGTCGGACACGACTAAACGACTGAACAACAAAAAACCCTATTATCCTTCTACCAAGCTGTGAAGTTCTGGGTTTCTCCCATGCATCAAACCAAGATGATAGCTGGGCTCGCTCTGCTTGGAGAATGAATGGTTTCTATACCCAGTTTTGGCTCTGTGTTGACTGTTTTGTTACATTGGTTTTGTAAAGGAAATGTTCATTTATAGTACATCTCATCTTCTTAGATTTCTTTCTCAGAAGAGATTGTGATAGACTCCCCACCAACCAAATATATTTTTTATTTATTTATTTATTTATTTATTTATTTATTTATTTATTTTTCAAATTTCAAAATCTTACCGGTTTGAAATGGAATTATTATAGGCTTCCCGTATCTGAGCAGCAAAAATAGAGACAACCTCTAAAAGTAAAGATAAAGGTTCCCCCCGCACATTTGTGCAGTCGTGTCCAACTCTAGGGGCCGGTGCTCATCTCCGTTTGTTAGCCAAAGAGCCAGAGTTGTCCGAAGATGCTTCCGCGGTCATGTGGCCGGCATGATGCACGCGGAACGCTAATACCTTCCCACCGAAGTGGTACCTATTCATCTACTTGCATTTGCATGCTTTCGAATTGCTAGGTTGGCAAGAGCTGGGGCGAGGGCGGGAGCTCACTCCGTCATGCGGGGCTGGGATTCGAACCTCCGAACTTGCGATCTTCCGATCGACATGCCTGGCGTCTTACCCACTGAGCCACCACGCCCCTTGTCTCTAGAGACAACGGCGGCGGCAGCACGGCGGCGGTGCGGGGGCAGCGGCAGCACGGCGGCGGTGCAGGGGCACGCGCGGGCGGCAGCGACGCAGTAAGGCATCCGGCGGCACGCGCGCACAGCGGCGGCGCGGGGGGCGTGTGGTGGCACGGGGGGGCGTGCGGTGGCGCGGGGGGTGTGTGCAGTGGCGGGGGGGCGGTGTGGTGGTGCATGTGTGCACGGTGGTGGCGGCAGCGGCTGCCGCTGCCGCCGTGCACACGCACGCCGCCGCTTATGGGTGGTGTGGCGACACACCACGCTGTGTGTGGCGACACACTTTTGTGTCGCCACACACAGTTTGGAAAGCTCTGCTCTAGAGGGCAGCAAAAAGAGCATGGAAAATTTGAGCTCTTGGCTGCCTTATAGTGGTGGCTGAGGCTTATGTGGAGTGGCTTAAAGTGAAATGTGAAACGGGCAATTTATTCCCTGGCAATTATCCCACTTTTAAAATCATTGGAGAAGGGAGGATTCTGGGAACAATGATGATGGAAATCCTGCTGGTGGCTAGATCTCCAGAGCCTAGCCTAAATTGTTATTTCCATCAAATGGCCTTTAAAATGCAGAAGGCATACTTGGAACTCACGCGAAAGTCTTCCTTGTCTACCACTGTGTGCTGCATTTCCCCAGCATCTAAATTTCAAACCCTTCTGTGTTGGGTTTTAAAAGACAGGAAATTGCAGACTCGCATAGATTTTAAATGCCTTAAAATTGGGGTGGGTTAACTTTCTGTAGCTGTGGGCTGGATTGTTTTTAATTGATTTTCTCAGCAGCCAAAAGAGCCACAGCAGGGGAATTACACAGTAACATCATTGGAAGGGCCAAGACTTCAGCCGTTTGTCCATTCCCACCCCCTCCCCCCAGTTTCAGGGAGTTGGAGGTTTTTGTTAACGTTAATACAAACTTGACACCTCTCTGAAATGGTACAGAATTGTTTAAAGCCACCAGAAACAATACTGTGGGTAATTAACATGGATAGTCCTAAAGGGAATGGCCTTTGATCACTCCAGCTTTAAGCCTTTTACAGTATATACAGAGCAGCAGCAGAATAGAGATAGAAAATAGGAAACCAGGTGATTCCTCCTCTATTCTGCACCATAAATGGAACAATTTGGTGGATGGGGATGATCTATCCTGCAAAATTGACATTACAGTAGAGAACAATGTTTACAACACGTGGCAGCACCCAACCATCTTGGCTGATTTTGAATAAGCTAAACAGGGTCAGAAAACTGGGTAGGACTTGGATGGAAAGCCATCAAGAAATTTTAGGTGTTTGTAGGCTAGATTGGGAATCAAAAAACAAAACCCTTAAGACAAGGCAGTTACAAACCACTTCTGTATTGTTACAAAGAAAACTACATGGATGCATCCATGAAGCTACCAAGAATTGAGCACCCATGGAAGATTTTATCTTTTATAGTGAAAACTACAGTTGTATTTATTTGTTAGCGCTCCTGTGTCAAATTATCATCAGTCAGATTGTAGTTAGTTCTTGGCCAATCCATAAGTCTATGTGCAACATCTAAAACTTCCTCCATGTAGAATGAATTCCCAGGGCCCAGATGAACAATCAGGACAGCCGCTTCAGCACCACCACAAAACAGATTCATTCTTTTACCTTTTATGCTTCAGCGAAGCTTTTAAACTAGTTTTCTTTCTGCTTCTCTTGGCTTTTCTGTTTTATAGGCTGTATATTTTTAGCTGCTGTTTTTACTTATATTGTTAAGCTGTGATTTTAAATTGTTTGCAAACTGCCCAGGGAAAACTCAAAACCTTAAATTAAAAACTTCCTCTCTCAGTGTCAGGACTCAGTCTGGTTTTCGGTTAAAACAAACGGAAGTACTTTGCCCAATTCATAGTTAAACTGTGGAACATTACTGTTGGAGGTGGTGATGGCCAGCAGTGTAGATGGTTTGAAAAGGGGACTGGAAAAATGTGCAGAACAATTTATTGCCTGTGGAAACACAAAACATTCCTCAAATGCTAGTTGCTAGGGAGCAACAGGAGAAGGAAGGCAATCACCCTCCATCCTTATGTTTATGAGTTCCCAGATGCACAATTGACCTGTGGCATTGTCATTTTCTCAAGATGTAGCCACTAACTTGGAGGGCTTTAAAAGGGGGTTGGATAAATTATTGCATGATGGGTCTATCAAGGATTATGGATCTGGAAGACTCAATGTCACCTCTGCATTAGAGGCAAAATAGGAAACTACTTCTCTTTTTAAAAAAAATATCCACATTGATTTTTGCAAAGTTCCTTAATTATCAGTAAAACTATTAATCTCCCCCAAACTGTAGAGACATCTGAGGCACCCCATGCTTCTGATCCAAACAGGGACTACTATGGAGTCCTTGGTGCTCTCTGAGCTTGGTTGTTTGCTTGCAGACGTTTCATTACCTGATTAGGTAACATCATCAGTGCAGAGAACACCAAGGACTCCACAGTTCAACCTTCTCTTCTATTGGTAACATAACAACTGTTTTATCTGAATGTATTGCCATTCAGAAATTTTAGGTAAAAAATATTCTTTTTGTACCATTTCCAAAGTTTTAAAATCATAATTAAAAAATTATATGAGGGAGGTTAACATTCCCATTTTCAGCCCGTACTTTCAGAAAAGTATTTTTTCCTTTAAAATTTTACTTGCCACTTTTAAAATAAATATTATTTTGAAGGGTCAATTGCTCATAGAAACAGGGATCAAATTTTAATTTATTTCCCAATGTCATCCAAATATATTTGACTATCTTCAATACTAGAAATACAATAGAATTCCAATTATACTTAGAACCAAGGAATTGCCAAGATTTCAGAGAAACCAAATAATAAGTTGACCACTGGCCCATAATGGTACATAATCAATATAATTTTCATTCCAAGAAAAAAACGGAGGTTAATAAATGTGTTCAGTGATATACCTGAAAATCAGGACAATGTCAACCAGCAATTTAGTAGTATTACTGAACCTACTTTTTCACTTTTCCCTGTATGGTGAATCCTTTGGTTCACTGTTGGGGTATAAGCCTCACATCTCCACTTAAAAGAATACCAACTAACAGGAGTGAAAAGACCACTGTGACTATGTGGATAGTTGCTACCAACCAGAACAACTTTCAGCAATGTGGCACCTACCACATGTGTGGTAACTCCCAGAATTCCAAGCCAACAATTCTTAACATATATGGAGGAGGCCAGGCTGGGAAAGAACAGGATAGATTTTCCTGAACTAAATTATCCCGGAAACTAATGAAGAAGCTTATCTTGTAACTTGCTTCACTTTATCAGAATGTAAACATTGTTTTGCCTAGCTTGAACCGATCCTGTTTTGCCTTGGCAGACCTGAACTTTGTCTTCCTGCTTTGTATCACCCGATTCTCCCTTACTAGCACAAACACTTGCTGTAAGCCCTTTTTCTGTGGCCTTTGTTGGCAGCAGAACAATTACTGTAAGAGGACAATACATTTCTAAAAATTCCTAAAATTCCCTGCCAACCCCCTCCCCTCTTTTCCTAAAAACATCTCCTGTGAAAGGGAATGCTTCTTACTATCTTCTCAATGGAATGGGATATTGTTGTTTTATAAAATTTGTGATCAGAGTTATGGAAAATTATTGAGACAAGCAAACTGAAAGCTTGCAGTAAAACGTTGCTTTATTTTAAAAACAAAAGAACACAGAAAAGATTCAGCCAGTAAGCCACATGGCTGATTAACATAAGCTACCTACATTGTAAAGACAAAGAGATAGCAGCAGCAGAGTAGAGAGAACAAAAGCAGAGATAACACTTTTTAAAGCTTTTTACAATTGCAACCTGGCCGTATCTGAGTGGACAGGATCTGGCATGTGACCAAACACCTAGGCAACAGTCTGTAGCTTGAATCATGTCAACTGGATTTCTATTTTCTTAGTGGAAACGTTTCGCTCCTTATCCAAGGAGCTTCTTCAGTCTGAGCAAAGTTGGTCACCCATTGTGGCCAATTTATACATGGAAGAAGTGGAGAAGAAAGCACTCAACACATTCCAGGGAACGGTGCCCACCCACTGGTTTAGGTATGTGGATGACACCTGGGTCAAAATCCAGACCCAGGAAGTACAGGCCTTCACGGACCATATAAACACTATAGATGCCAACATTAGCTTCACCAGAGAAGACACCAAGGACAACAGACTGGCATTCCTAGACTGTGAAGTCCTCATTGGGACCGGTGGCAAGCTAGAAATAGGGATCTACGGGAAACCCACACACACAGATCAATATCTGATGTTTGACTCCCACCATCCACTGCAGCACAAACTAGGAGTTATCAGGATATTGTCACACAGAGCAGAAACCATCCCCACCTCCATGGATTCCAAAAAGAATGAAAATCAGCACCTGAGAACAGCTCTGAAGGCCTGTGGATATCCAAATTGGGCCTTCACCAAATCTAAATCTACCAGACCCAAAACAGTGACAGATAGGGCTGAGACTCAGAGTAAACGAAAGAACCTGGTCATTCCCTACATGGCTGGTGTGTCTGAAAAGATAAAACGGATATTTGGCAAACACCACATACCTGTATATTTCAAACCCACCAACACACTGAGACAGAGGCTTGTACACCCCAAAGATCAAACTCCAAAACACAAGAAAAGCAATGTAGTTTATGCAATCCAGTGCAGTGAGGAGTGCTCTGAACTATACATTGGAGAAACCAAACAACTTTTGTACAGGAGGATGGCCCAACACAGGAGGAGCAACACCACAGGACCAGAGTCAGCAGTTTATCTTCATTTAAAGGAAAAAGGACACTCATTTGAGGACATTAATGTTCACATTTTAGACAGAGAAGATAGGTGGTTTGAGAGAGGGGTCAAGGAATCCATTTATGCCAACTTGGAAAATCCTTCCTTGAATAGAGGTGGGGGCCTCAGGCACAATCTATCTCCCATCTATCTCCCGGCTTTGTCTTCTGTGCCTAGGAAGATTAAGACCATTTCACAAGCTCAACAGCAGCATGGTGATCTTAACGATTCTCCTTTAGATGGTAAAAGGACTTAAAAATAACATCTCAATATAACCATGACCTAGCCCCAGGTGTAAGGTCACACAGCTACCTAGAAACATATTTAGGATTCCCTTACCAACTTTGCTCAGACTGAAGAAGCTCCTTGGATAAGGAGCGAAACGTTTCCACTAAGAAAATAGAAACCCAGTTGACATGATTCAAGCTACAGACAATTCCACCTGGATGACTGAGAACCTTCATAGACCTAGGCAACAGATTCCCAATATGGGCAAAGCTCAAACAGGTAATTCTGATTGGCTCAAGGAAGCCAGACTACTAGGCTCCAAGTAAATTAACATTCCTGAGGAAGGGGGGTGAACATGTGCTCCTGAGCCCAAACAGGAAAAAAGTTTGAGGCTTGGCTTTTTAAAAAAACTAGCCTTCCATATTTCAAGACATAAAAAATATATATGCAACATGGGACAGGGTCAAGCCAAGATATTTTATTGCCACACACCCACACGATGCACCCATCTCTCTATTTCCTTTTGGGATAAGCAGTGTTGTGCAGAGCATAGAAAAGGAGTAAGAAATAGTAAGCAAAAGACATTAAAGCATGAGATAAGAAAAGGAAAAGGAAACATAGCCAAGCCTTTAGCACCATCAATATACTTCTCCATACCTTTCTCTTCTTGCAAACCATCCTTGCTGATCACTCACTTTTGGGTTCAGCCCACATCCATTTAGCACTTTGCCCTATCCTTTCAGAGCCCAGGCTCCCCAGGCTTCAGCAGCAAGCAGGGGTAGAACTAAAGACAAGGGTTTGCCTTGTCCACATTCTTAAAGTCTAGTCTGGCATAGTGATGATGATCAATGCTGAAACAGCAGCTCTCCTGCTCAGATAATCCTACTGTAATGAGCTCTCCAAGGTCCTAAGGAGGCTTTGTTTGGCCAAAGATCAGATCTTGATTGTGGTCTTTTACACTGAGACAAAGTTTGCATGACACACTAAACAAGACTGAAATGAGTTTGAGTAATCTGTAGTTCAGCGCGTTGTAGAACCTGCCATTGTCTTAGCATATTGTAGGAACCAAGTCATGGTGTAGTTTAGGTGTTCGGGTATAGCATGCTATATGAATACAGCAATTACATTTACCATGCCTGTGCGAACTCAGCCTTTGAGACCGGGAGATTCGGTTTTAAAGTCATCATTTTCATTATCTTAAGCCTCTGAGGTCTGCAGGAGCTGTAGGATGACACAGTGATGTCATTGGATGAGGCTAAATTTTTTCAGCCCTCCTTTCATTTTTGGAGGATTTGGGGAGTTAAGGAAAACAGATGAATTAAGCTGAGAGAAAGCTTGACACAACTGGTTTTCTTGCTTTTGTTATTGTGTGCAAAAAAGTACCCCAAAAATGAAGTGAAACCCACCACAATTGCACTTTTAATGTCTATGGTTCTGTAGGAGAGCTTTGGAGACCGAAAAAAACGGGGCAGGGGAATGCCCAGTGTTCCAAAGCTTACTTGCACTGCTTCAACACTCAACCCTGGATGTTATCCAAAGAGACTTACTTTCTCTGCAACTGTGTATGTTATGCCCAAATCATGAAATTTAATAATGGTTCTATTGTATAGCTCATGACATTTCTCCCCACGTCCCCACAGTATTTAAGATGTCACGTGCATTTGCTGAGATGGAACTTCCTAATGCATAGCTGAGCTGTGATGCTTCCTCTTTCTTTAGCTGGTTTTCAGACACTTTAGTTTGGTGGCAAAAAGATCACAATCACAACTAACCCATCAATTAGTACCTTTTAAAAGACAGCCAAAGAACACCACGATACATGAACATCTGGCCTGACCTTTTGCTATTCAGCCCCTCAGTTTGGTTATTGGTATGAATTAAAATTAGATTGAAAGGCAAGGATTATAAGACCTCTCGATGAATGGTAATTAAAATAATAAGGCTCCATAACCAAGCTTTTTCCCCCCCTGTGAATCTCTAATTGACACTGGATGAAATGTTATCAGCTACCTCATCTGCTTTTTAATATTTCAGTTACATGAACTGCATGTAAAAAGCCAAAGACTGCTATGTGGGTCCATAAGAAAAGTAACATTCTCCAAAATCTCAGATGAGCAATCTTTTTTTCAAGGCTGGTAAGATATCAAAAAGCAGTGAGCAAGCTTTTGGGACCTCCAAACCCTTTAAACTAAATTGGATGTTACCAAGCAAGGGGGTCCAGAATGCAGCAGTGTGGGGCACACCTCAGTATGCTCATGTTATTCTTCTGTTCAGTGAATGGTACTGGCTCCCAGTGTGCGTCTGGGTGGAATTCAAGGTGCTGGTTTTCCCCTATAAGCCTTCATGGCACGAGGCAGCCTCTCTCTGGTTCTTTCCACCTGTCCCACCAGGTCCAACAGAAGGGGCATGCTCCAGGTCCTTTCTATTAAAGAACATCATCTAATGCAGTGTTTTTCAAACTTGGCAACTTTAAGATGTGTGGACTTCAACTCCCAGAATTCCCCATATTGAACTGAAGATCTGAAAATCGAAGCTGAAAGATCATGGCATAGACTGACAGTGGTGGTCCCAGTGGTTATCAGCACACAGAGTGCCATACCAAAAAGCCTTGGACGGCACTTAGAAAATCTGCGCATTGACAAAATTTCCATCTGTCAATTACAAAAGGCCACCCTGCTTGGATCCGCACATATACTACGCCGATACATTACGACATCTGAGGTCGGCTGAAAGGCTTTGCCCCTGTGATTCCGGAGAGGTGGAAACTACAGAACACGTTCTTCTTCGTTGCCCCTTTTACGGAGACATTTGAACCAGATTCATCCTATAGCTTGAATCATGTCAACTGGATTTCTATTTTCTCAGTGGAAACGTTTCGCTCCTTATCCAAGAAGCTTCTTCAGTCTGAGCAAAGTTAGTAAGGGAATCCTTAAATATGTTTCTAGGGTGGCTGTGTGACCTTGCACCTGGGGCTAGGTCATGGTTATTTGAGATGTTTATTTCTAAGTCCCTTAGAATAGGATAAGGAGCGAAATGTTTCCACTGAGAAAATAGAAATCCAGTTGACATGATTCAAGCTACAGACAATTCCACCTGGATGACTGAGAACCTTCATCGACAGATTCATCCTACCTCTGATTAGTAGATATCCTGGTCGCTCAGACTTAGCTTATGCCCGGATGCTGCTCATAGACGAAATGCCTTTTCTTACAGCGCATGTGGCTAGGTTTTGTGCAGCAGCAGGAAGATCCGCCGGACCCTGATGGGCCAATTTTCCACTAGGCAAACACATTTTATGTAACTATAATTCATTCAAATTTTAGATATGATCACTTCTTTGTAATTTTAGATGTGATTATACTTATATCATTTTAGTGTTTATTTTATAATTTAAATATAGACTGCACCCTGGAGCTCACTCACATATGTTAGTTAGGTTATTTTATAAATGTAGTTTAACTTTGTCTTAAATTTTATTTTCATTTATTATCTATTAAGATAGATTTATATATATATATATATATATATATATATATATATATATATTGATTAATTGATTGACATCCGAGGTTCTTGGGAAGAACTCGATGCGAATGAAGGCCAACACCAGCTAAAGAACTGGCAGCTGTGATTTCACATTAATAATAATAATAATAATAATAATAATAATAATAATTTCTTTTTCATCAATTTTAGCTATTCTCCTTTAAATGGTGTCCAAACTGGTGGAAGAAAGTTCCATATCACACTCTATAAAATGTATGACTTTTTGTCCATTCTAGATCACTGCCTCCTTAAGGTGCCCAGAATAAGAGGGGGCAAAAAAAGTCAAGAGGTCAGCCACAATGGTGTGACCAAAACTGTTCCTCTGTTCCTCTTTTACATCCCAATTGAAGCTGCCATCTTGACTTGTTAACCACCCCTGTGCCTACTCCTGCACTCACACCTAGTAAAGGTAAAGGTAAAGGTTTTCCCCTGCACAGTCGTATCCGACTCTAGGGGCCAGTGCTCATCTCTGTTTCTTAGCCGAAGCTTCCGGGGTCATGTGGCTGGCATGACGCACACAAAACGCTGTTACCTACCCACCGAAGTGGTACTTATTTATCTACTTGTATTTGCATGCTTTTGAATTGCTAGGTTGGCAAGAGCTGGGGCGAGTGCAGGAGCTCACTCCGTCATGCAGCGCTCAGGTCTCGAACCGCCAACCTTCCGATTGACAAGCCTGGTGTCTTAACCACTGAGCCATCGCGCCCCCTTAACTCACACCTACTCAACTTAATTGGATGCTTTTGTCAGGCAGAAGACCCTGCTCCTTTATTCTAGAGTTAACAATCAGAGTTGATGGCCATATCTTACTACCACTCCCTAGATTTCCATTCTGCTCAATATGTCACATAAATGTTCAGGATGTTAAAAAGTAGGATTTAGGTTTCTTTTTCCTCAAAACAAACTTTTATCTCTGTATAAGATGTGACCAAATAAATAAGCTTTGAAAACTTACTGAGCCACTAAAGGATTTATGAAGGGAACCACCCCCATGAACTCTTAAAACCGAATAAGCAAGCTCTGAAAGCTAGTTCAATTATACATGAAAATAACTCTTTAAAAATGAAAACAAATTCTGCTGAATTATGAATGGAACTGTCGGCTTGTTGTCAGATAAGAACTATCTGAACGAGGCAGTGTTAGAAATGTTCTTGCAGGTGACTATAAATCAGAATGATTTTATATAGATTGTACTTTCTGCCTGATTAAAATGTAACCAGAAATCAATACAAATTTGGAATATTCTACTTTCTGAAGCATGTTGGATAATCTAAATGCTTGATATTCAATAGTCCATTGGCAATACGTTTGGGTATATTCATGTATCTGAACTAAATAGGTCATACTCTTAGAAATCTAACAATCCAACAGAATGGCATTTTGGTGGGAACATGGCAGTATATGTACCTCTTGGTATCGTTTTTTTTTCCTGGGATGTATGTGAAGGAGAGGTGAGTAAACCATTGCCTACAAATCATATATGGGTCCCGCTGTCCCAGTTGCAGCCTCCAGCACCCACCCCCCTTGAATTATGCAGGCCACATTGTTTAGGTTCATTTTCTGCATTTTAAGGAGTTTAGGTGGAGTTAAAGCTATGGTCTCCCCTCCCCTCAGATAAGAATGTTAGTAAGCTACTCCAGTGGGCCGATTCTGAACTGCCTTGTTTGTGCAGATAAACTGTCTGCTCCTATAAACAAGATTGTTGATTCAGGATATGATATTCTGAGTGAAGGGCTTACAGAAATGATCCGAGGAATCTCTTACTCATGTAAACAAGTCTGGCGTGATTTGCGATGTGATTGCAGGCTTTCAGAATCAAACTACATTAACAAAGCAAGAAGGGCGGCTGGGGGTAGAACAGGCTCTGCATCAGTCAGGCAGAATAAAATGAGCAATCTGGTATTACTCTTCCATGGCTGGTAGATTGCAGGTGAGGAAGAATGTGGGATCTACACTCTGTTTTAGGAGAAGGGTCTAAGGTACCCTCAGGTCCAATTTCAAGGGGTTGGTTATGTGTGAACCATCTGTTTGGAGAGACCCAGCTAATTACTTTTTGGTTAATTTGGCTTGTGTTGAAGCTGTTAATACCTCATTGAAAGATTTAGTAGTTGTGGTTACCTTGATGCAAGCAGTTGCAAAGCCACTCCTTCAGCAAGCGTTTCTGGACTCAAAAGATCGTCCCAACTCTCACCTGATCACAAATAGTGATTGTCTTGGGCTGACAGTAACAGATAAATCAGATTATCTAAACCCCTTTAAGTCCGGATTTAATTTGAGGTTTGGCACAGATCTAGCTGTGCAGGAATAGGCAGTGGTTTAATTTTGTAAAAACTAGCAGGCAGTGAAGCAAAGCAATATCCTCTAATATGATCTTTATTTCCAAGACTCACACTCCAGCCAGTACTGGCTGAGATTCAGTCTTAGAGAATAGAAACATGGGTGGCCAGTAGGGATGGCTTGTAGGGATGTCCATCTGCCCAGGAAAAGACAAGGTAAGTTGGGATGGAAGAGAGTAGGAAGCAAGGATCGGCTGGGTGCTAAGGGTGGGTAGCAAGTCCCTGCATGCATAGTTAACCGCGCTGTCAATGAAGCATCCTAGATTTTGTCAATGGTCAAAACTGTTTGAGAAAAAGGGAGAAACGCTACTTTAACATTGGAAAAGCTAAAGATGGCTTGAAAATGCCTCAGCTGTGAGCTGGGGATGAGATAAGGGCAGCTTCATGAAAACATGGTGTTAAAAAAAAGTTAGGGAGATGTGCAAGTGAGCTCACATCCAAAATAAGTATTGGGCTTCAGGGTTTTGAATTCTGGATTCTTTGAATCAAATCCCATTTCTTACATCATACAAATTTCAAGTTTTATCTTTTCCTTTAGAAATAGGATTGTATATAAAGAATTTGCAATTTCCTTACTGATGATCCAGGAGACTGTTTTTCAAGGACTTAGCGTGAAGTAATTAAGAAGCAAGGCTCACACTGTGAAGAGGATATGGAGGCAACACATACAAAATTGATTGCTGCTGCTTTCAACCCTTTAACATTGTCAACAAGATATTGAGTTAAAAACAGAAACAGGCACAAATATAAATGTGAGTCTTGGAACAAAATTTACCCAACCAGACCCACATCGGCATGCCTATAAAAAAGAATCACAGCATCAGTTAAAGCAATAAAGCCCTTTTAAAATTCCACAAATCTTCTCAAAACAAAGTGAGATAGGTCTTAGGTACCAGTTAAATAAGAAAACTCAAACTGTATCCTGGGTTCCTTCTGCTTTGGATCCCAATTTGCTTTGCTGTTACTACCTTTAAAACTAGGCTGACCATATTTCAGGATGGCAAAACGGGATGAGTCTTATGTAATATTCCGTATTCTTGAAAAAGACAGGGGTCCCCACACCCCGGTCTACCCGATTGGTTCCCGCCTGCAAACCCTGCCCCCAGTCTGCGCAATTGGCTCCCACCTGCAAACCCCGCCCCCAGTCCGCCAGATTGGCTCCCACCTGCAAACCCCACCCCCTGGTCCGCGCTCCGGCTCAGATCCTCCTTCCGCGCCATTCCTGCCGGGTTTGAAAAACGGGACAAAATTGAGATTTTTATGAAAACGATGGGACGGTTGAAAAATGCATGAAAAACAGGACTGTCCCATTCAAAACGGGACGTATGGTCAGCCTATTTTAAACCCTACATTCCAGCATGATCAATGGTGAGGAATCAACAATATCTGGGGGAATTACATTGTCTATTTCTGCTTCTGATGTTGAAGAGGAAACTGAAGAGAGGAAGAAGAAATCCAACAATATGGAATACAACTACTTCCTGATCTTCCTAACATTGATTGATTGACTATATGCCATCAAGTTGGTGTTGACTCTTGGCAACCACATAGCTTTTCTTCAGGGCACTCTGTCCCCATCATGGTCCTTCAGATCTTCCATTGGTGCACCCATTGCTTCTGTAACTGAATCCATCCACCTTGCTGCTGTTGTCCCCTTTTTCTCTTTCTTTCCACATTCTAGCACTATAGACTTCTCCAGAAAGCAAATTCTCTGTATAATGTGTGCAAAACCTGCTAATTTGAGCCAGATGTAGTGGGTAGAGGGAATGGCCTTGGAGGACAAGAGAAAGAGCTGCTACCAAGACAAGCATCAAATAAAAGAAACCTGAGTCTGGGCAGAAATGTAACCTGAGTAAGCATCTGAGATAAGACCCTCCCTAGTTCTCAGGAAGATAAAGGGATGGAGGGGGAAGCACATTCAGGCTTGCAAGATTCTCTGACTATATCTTTATAATAAAAGTAATATTGACCTGCATGACTTTGGTTTCCTAGTCTGGTCTACCTTGAAGGGCTGACATCAGGTCATTTGTGCCTCGAGTGAGAACTCTGGATTGATTTGTTCTATGATCTATGACCCTAAGTTATCTTTTTAAAAAAGTCTTGAAGATTGAAGACAATATGTCAAAAAACTAAACAAAAAGAAATCACATTACACCAATGAATAATTACACTTGTGTAATAATTAAGTTTTGAGATTTAATAATTTTATGGCTCTGTGCTTTGGAAGGATTATTAATAAAAAGCATTTACTAACTAATCCCTAGAGCATTTCTATACATAGCCTCTGAAGAAAGAGATTGTTGATCACCCAAGTATGGGATGATCAACTCTTTAATTTCCCATAGTTCCCAAACAACATGGCCAAGGCTGGGTCCAAAGAGGACCGCAGTTTAACACAACGGGATGGCACAACATTGGGAAAGGTTGTTTTTAGTATTCTTAAAATCAGTGCTAAGACTGGGTAAAATATGAACTACATAAACGTCTCCCACAGAGAGAGATTGTAACATAATCGAACCCTTTGTTAATGCAGGAGATGTGCAAGGCCAACTTGAGGGAAAGCGGAAATGAACAGAGATATGAAAGGCTGGCACATACTTCTAATTCTCCATAGCAGCCCCATGTGTTTTATGCATCTGGGCAGGCATTATAGGGGGAGAACAAACAAAATTCTGCTAGGCCATATGGCAGCCTTCCCCCAACTGGTAACCACCAGATGTTCTGGGACTGCAGTGTCCAGAATTACCTAGTTGTACTGTTTGTAATTAAAAAAAATGTAGAAATTATCTACAGGATAAAAAAAAAATGGTACACTTTGAAGGGAGAGGAACCAAGATGCCTTTGGGTGGATACCAGCGTTATCTTCCATTTTTTAATTATTTGCTTGTTGGATTTACAGTATATTCCACCTTTCCTTTAGGACAGAGCTTTCCAAACTGTGTGTCGTGACACAAAAGTGTGTCGCCACACACAGTCTGGTGTGTCGCCACACAACCCGGAAGCGCTGATCATCATCAGCGCTTCCGGGTTTTCCCGGGGCGACACACCAATTACAGCGCGAAAAAACCAGAAGCGGTAGCAGCGCTTCCGGGTTTTTGTGCGCTGCCGCACTTCCGGGTTTTCCCGCAGTGACACACCAACGCCGGTTGGTGTGTCGCCGCGGTAAAAACTTTGGAAAGCCCTGCTTTAGGAACTCAAGGGGGTTTATGGGGGGGGTTGTCCCTTCAAGATATCTCTACAAGAACACACACACCCCGAGAGAGAGAGAGAGAGAGACTGGCCCAAGGTCATATTATTATCATCATCATCATCATCATCATCATCATCATCATCATCATCGAGTTCCAATGGCTAAGGGTGAACTTGAACTTAGGTTTGCCTGCTTCTAGTTCAACACCGTAACATCTATACCACAGTTAGTTAGTAGATGAATTCCATACAGCAGAAGCATATTCAAGGGGTCCACTTAAACCATTATCCCTCCACAAAAAGAGGGAGCTTTGTGATTCCAGATTAAATCTTACATTTGGGAATTAGCAGAAATGTTTTATAGCATTATAGTTGTGTTTACGGAAGATGAATCTGTATGAATACTGTATGAATAAAATCTAGCTTGACATTTATTTATTTATTACATTTATATCCCGCCCATCTCCCCCACAAGGACATGATGCAAGATGGGAAATACAGTGGATGTTTAGATCTCCCAATTTATTAATATTTACTAATAATTACTCCGCTTCAGCTGCAAGTTGCAGAATGATGAGCAATAGCGCCATATCATTCATCTCATTCATTCATTTATTCATTCATCTCATTCATTCATTCATCATTTCATTTCATTTCATTTCATTTCATTCATTGAAATTGGTATTAGTATCACTGAGAGCAGGCAGGAGTACAGCTGATTTTCTTTAGAGGTTTTATTGAAGTTATATAGAAATTAAGCAGTACTATGTGTTAATGCTTCAGATGTTAGATCACATTGGAATGGGAGACAAAGATGGAACATTCTGGTGCTTTCTGTCTCTCTGTACCTCTTTTTACCCTGCTCTTTCTCTGCTAGGAGTTGCCTGTGGTTAGCACAGGCAACAGCGAACAATTATGATTAAAGATATTACCATGCATCCATGTTTTCCATTCATTGTCTTTCAATCTATGTAATAAATTTCCTGTAGAAACCTTTAGTCTGCCTGTATCTTGTCTATATACTGTATCTCTCCATTATGGTCTGAAAAGTATAAAACAGCCTTTGCCAATGTGGTTCTTCAAGACTGCAGAAGATGCCAGACTGGCCTTATGGACTTTTTGCTGAAACAAAGAAACAAACAAAAAATAAACTTGTGATTTATGGGTTTGATGATTAGAAAGGGCAGACTCTGGAAAGAAGGAAATCATGTTGTAACCTTAGAGAGAGAGAGAGTAAAATATAGATGTACTTGTAACTGCTGTTAAGAAGATCGGAAGCTGCTTCTTTGTAATTTTTCCTTTCCTTTCCTTTTCTTTCTGTTCTCTATTTTTTTCTTTGCACTTTTCCCCCTCACTTCTTGCTTTTCTTTACTTCCCTTACCTTTTTCTTTCAAAATTTGTATTGTTTTTATTCTTTTAAAATTTTCCTTTAACAAAAATTATATAGAGACAGAGATAGAAGATGTCAGACTGAAGAAAGAAGGAAGGGGAAGGAAAAAGGGCCCTCCCCTTTTTTTAGGGTATTATAATTTTGTGACTCATAATGGAGTCTCTTCAATCAGAGCTGGGCTTTATAAATATCATAATGGCCATTTTCTTTCTATCAGGAAAAAAGGAGGGTGAAAGAAGAGAACACTAAAACAAACAAGGGGGCCTTGAAAGAATGTTAGGCAGTGTTAGGCAACTGCCACCATGACATTTATTTATTTATTTATTTATTACACCAATGTTTCTTAACCTTGGCAATTTTAAGACGTGTGGACTTCAACTCCCAGAATTCCACAGCCAGCAAGCACTGCAGCAACCCAGCACACCATAAAAAGGAAACAGACCACCTATATAGCATCTTCCAGCAAAATGGATACCCACGCAACTTTATCAAAAAGTGCCTGACCACTCAACCCACTACAGCACAACCACCACATGCTATGAAAAGGATAACACTGCCATACATCAGAAACATCTCGGAAACTACCAACAGACTGTCCCAACCACATGGCATCACTGTAGCACACAAACCAACCAAAGCCCTTCAGAACATCTTAAGCAAACCAAAAGACCCAGTAGCCCAAGAAGAAAAAACAGGAGTTATCTACAACATACAGTGTAAGGACTGTAACAGCCACTATGTAGGACAGACAGGCAGAAGACTAGCAGAGCGTATCCACGAACACCAACTAGCAGTCAGAAGACACGATGAAAACTCCTTAATCTCACAACACATGGACAGACTCAACCACAGTTTCAACTGGGAAACTGTAAGCATCCTAGACCAAGCCAAATCCAAAAACACTAGGGAATTCCTGGAAGCTTGGCACTCAGACAAGTCAGCCATCAACAGGCACATAGAGGTAAACAACATTTATATAGCATTTAAAAGAGACAATAGAAGAGCTAAAAGACCAGAACACCACCTGCCAGCAACCAACACCCAGATATGCAAAGATTAACACCAGGATTAACACCAGACGAACAATCAAACAGTACACAATACCCTAATCAAGGAACTATTAACTCAGTCAGTCAACCAAGCAGCAAACAACAGCAACACCCCCACCAACACAAGGGCAAGCCACTGTATATAAACAGAGAGCAAACCCCACTCCCTTTTCGCACTGAAGATGTTGCCTAGTCTGGCAATGAAACATCTGCAAGAAAACAACAAGGTTCAGAGAGCACCAAGGACTCCAGAAAAGGAAGTGTCTTAACCCTTCTGTATCTTGGATATACCAAGCCAAATTTTTCCCCATTTCCAATTCCTGACGGAATAATATTGCTACTGTATTCATTGACTAGCAGTACTAAGAAACATGAACATTTGTATATCCTTCTACCTAGAGTCCTACTGTACTCTATTTATTTATTTACCAAGGACTCCACATTTATTTATTTAATCACATTTGTATAGCCGCCCATCTCACATAGTGACTTTGGACAGTGTACATAGTAATAATCAAGAGTATATAAAAACCATTAAAACAACCAATTTAAATTAAAATAAAAACAAGATAAAAACAAAGAATAATAATAATAATAATAATAATAATAATAATAATAATAATTCACATGAAAACATCTTTCAGTTGCCAGCCTATGTTTCCCCTAATATATAACTGATTTGGAATCTATGTACTGATCTCAGAGCCCTTCTTACACTGTTCATAGCACTCGTCCCTCATCTCTCTCTCTTTCTTGATGCTCAGAGAAATGCCTGCTGCATCACAATTCCTTCATATGCTTTTGGAAAGGGTTCTGTCACTCAGCTCCTCTGCCTGACACTCCTTGATGTCTTAGTCTACTGCCCACTCTTGGATTGACACTGCTCTCTTAGTTCTGCCTTTTGACAGATACTAAGAAACAATAGCTTACATTTCTCTCACTTAATCACTTCCTTTTCCATCTCTGACCTCCTTCCCTTTTCAAGCAATTTTGCACAACCACCCTCACCCTTTTGCTGCTTCCCTTCCTCTAATCCAGTGTTTTTCAACCTCAGCAACTTTAAGATGAGTGGACTTCAACTCCCAGAATTCCCCAGCCACCCATGCTGGCTAGGGAATTCTGGGAGTTGAAGTCCACTCATCTTAAAGTTGCTGAGGCTGAGACACACTGCTCTAATCTCTTCACCCTACCATAAAAGTTTCAGACAATTGCTTAGTGAGGTGGTAGGCTTCAAACCAAAGCTAGATTAACATTTGTTGGAATAATTGGATTCTTGCACAGAGTAAAGGGTTGGATTTGGTGCCCCCTTCTAACTCTATGGTTCTATGAGTCTATGACAAGGGTCGGAAATGGCGGCTCGCGAGCCAGATCTGGCTCTTTGGCCCCTCCGCTCTGGCTCTCTCTCTCTGTCTGCCGCCCGACATCCGGAAAGCCGGTCTCCGGAAGCAGCGCAAACCCTGAGGAAGAAACAGACGCTGATTGGTGGAGGCTCAGAAGGAAGGACGCCTCCACCAATCAGCGCGCGCCAAAGGGGAGCAGAGAGGCGGGCTGAGCAAGGCGAAGCCCGATTGGCCCTGCTTCCCAGAGGCGCGGAAAAAAAGACCGGCGCGGGGCCTCGCTCAGCTGCGCGAGGAAGCGCTCCAAAAAGACCGGCGCGGGGCCTCGCTCAGCTGCGCTGGGCTGTTGCCCCGCTCCAGTTCTCGGCCCTGACCACCCGCCTGGGGCTGCTGGGAGATGTGGTTCAGCCGCTTCCGGAGAGCTGCGGCTTCGCCAACCGCGCCCTCCGGCGCGCCCGGCAGGTGGCTGCCCACCATTTGCTAAAACGCCTCCAGCGAAGACGACCTCCCCCCGCGTGCCTGCAGCAACGCGGGCAAAAGGGGAGCGGGTGTGTGTGCGTGTGCAAAAGGGTTGAGGAGGTGTAGAGGTGTGCGTGCGCGTGCAAAAGGGCTGAGAAGGGCTCCCCTCTCCCCGCCACGCTTGCAAGGTCTCGCCTACCGCTTCTCCCTGGGGCGTCTGCAAAGGGGCGCGCCACTCGCCCCGCGCCCGTCGCTGCAAAGGGCATCTCCCCCGCCGTTTACCCGGACGTTCAGGCGCCACAGCAAGAGCGGTGGGGGGGCTCTGCATCCGGAGGCCCGGCTGCACGCTCCCCACCGGAGAGGGAGAGGAAACGCGGCCCCTTTTTGGAGCGCTTCCGCGCGCAGCTGAGCGCTGGGCTGTGGAAATGCGCTGGCGCTGGTAAGCGGAGGAGCAATATCAACTTCTGCTGTTGCTCCATCGGCCGCAAGCCTGGTTCATTCTGCGGCTTGGGGCCAAGACATGCCTGGGGGCGACCACCTCCCCGGTGAGAGATTTCTGCCTGCCGCTCTTTCTTCCCGGCGGAGGCACCGAGGCTTAAGCTGACCGCGATCCGCTTCCCAGAAGGGAGGAGAGAAACCATTGGAAGAGGGCACGCGCCTGTCACTGGGGAGGGGCCGCGTTTCCTCTCCCTCTCCGGTGGGGAGCGTGCAGCCGGGCCTCCGGATGCAGAGCCCCCCCACCACTCTTGCTGTGGCGCCTGAACGTCCGGGTAAACGGCGGGGGAGATGCCTTTTGCAGCGACGGGCGCGGGGCGAGTGCCTCTGGGAAGCACTCCAAAAAGACCGGCGCGGGGCCTCGCTCAGCTGCGCACGGAAGCGCTCCAAAAAGACCGGCGCGGGGCCTCGCTCAGATGCACGTGGAAGCGCTCCAGGTACGGCAGTTCGTCCAGCTTCACAGCCCAGCGCCAGCGCGCCCGGACCGGCTCAGAGACGCGCGCCGCCAGCAGCGCCTCCGCCTTGGCCAGCCTGCGCGTCTTGGAGAGCTGGGGTGCAGCGGGACGGGAGTGTCGCCGGCGGCCCGCGAGGACCGGCCATGGAAGGTGAGCAAGGGCCGGGGCGGCCGGCCAAGCGCAGCGCAGCCCTGTACCTTACCCTTCCATGCAATTGGATCCCGCCCCCAAACCCCACTCCCTTCCGCGCAATTGGCTCCCTCCCGCAAACCCCGCCCCCTTCCACGCGATTGGCCCCCGCCCGCAAACCCCGCCCCCTTCCACGCGATTGGCCCCCGCCCGCAAACCCCGCCCCCTGGCTCTCAAGCATTTCAAAATGTGCACGAGCATGTCAAAATGGCTCCCGGCATAAAAAGTTTGCCGACCCCTGGTCTATGAGAAACTCATATCCAAAGCATATGTGGTAAGAATTCTGCCTTTACCGTGGGGAGATACAACCTCTAATTGTTGCACATTTCTGAGATAATGAAGAAGAGCCCAGTGAAATTAGGGATGGAGAATTTTTAACTTGGATTTGAATATTGAACCAATATATGAATCAAAATGTGGTTTGCAGTTTTCCAAAAAGTAACAAAATTATAAAACAATATGGAAAAGAGTAGGAAACAATCTGTACAAAAATGTATACATTCATGCAAATAATGCATGAAAATGCTTTTATATTAGGAAAATTGTTCATAAAAGTGGTGTAACCAATTAAATGTTTGCAACGTTGGGCAAAGTTGCTAACAAAAACGGATGATTAGAGAAATGTTGCAGACAAATACAGACAAATCTGTGTGAATCTAAGGAAAAAAAATGTACAGTTCAGTGAAGCAAGCTTGTCATATTCACAAAACTGAGAAGCCAAGAGAAACCATAATTGGCATATTCACTCATCCATAGCTGGAAATATGAAGGATGTTAGGTCTAATCCTGCATTCTCTTTCTCACCAGTTGCCATTAAACAGGAGACGAGAATAAGAGTTTCTCTTTTGTTAAGTCTGGACCACCTAGAATTCAAAGACAAACTCCTCTAAATACAAAGATTGTACCTAACTACTATGTACCTAGCCAATTATAGACTTTCTCCTTTTAATGCTATCTTAAGTTAGTACCCATCACCATATTATTTCATAAATACCAGGAATGATTAGCAGGTCTACAGTACTAAAGTGGCAAAGAAAGATCCAATTGAGATCTTAAAAACACAAGAAAATGACTCCAGGTTCTGATGGGATTTGATTTTTACTACCTTGCTCCTGTTGGAGGTTGGTGTTGTTGTAGATTTGCCAGTGGCAATGTACATTTATGTTTACCTTGGAGGCTTGCCATATAATTGGCATTAATCACCATGATGTGTCATGCCGCTAAACTGTGCGACGGCATGGTGCACCGAGGGAAAAATTTGAATTGCTTAGGTTGTATATTTTTCTCCTTAAAGAAAGCCACAATTGATTCCAAATGAGCAGAAAGTGCCTGCGGATTTAAATGACTGCACTTTTATTCCAGCCTCAAAGAAGAATGGATAAAACATTAAGGGGAAAGAGAAACGTTCTTGCTCTCCCTTGGCCCAGCAATTTCCTCTTCCTATTTCCATTGTGCCCATGCATTTTTAAAAATTGCATTGTGGTACAGGGAGATTGGGGGGGGGGGAGGTTGGTGAGAAAAAAAGCAAGATGCAAAATGCAAGAAAAAAGTGTGCTTTTAAAGAAATCGCTTTGATCTCGTTGTATTTAATTCTCTCTCTTTTTCTTCCTGTTTTATTTAGCAGCAGGTGTTCTGGAGCAGCTGCTTGAGACACAAAATGGTAGTCAGGCCTACCACCTGCACAGCCTGCGACTGCTGGACTAAGAAGGTTATGGCAGATGTGAAACCGCAAGAGAAATTTACTGATGCCTGGGATGTCTTCTTGCAGCAACGTTAAAATTAAAATTAAAATCATTAAAATTGTCCCTGCGTAACAATTGCCTCCCTCTCTTCGAAGCTCTTTGATTTTTCATGGCGTCACAGAACTCTCTGAAAGCTTTGAACGGTGCCCTTTGAAACAACGCTGGAGAAAAATCCCCCAAATTCCCCTTCTATGAGGCAGATTTCCTGCAGGGAAGAAAAATGGTTTTAGGTGACCCAGTACTGGATTCAGGAGGTAGGTGGACAGGGTTACACCTAGAAAATGTGTGTGCAGATCATTTTTCAGTGGATTCTTCTGGCGACATCTGTCCCATAGGAGATACTTGAACAGCACTTAGAACTATTTGCATCTAAGGCACTGCTGAAGATAATGGCTGAAGATAACGTGAATTCTGCCTCATGATGTGTAAGCAAGAATTCTTTCAGTCCCATGTATGGAACCACTTTAGTTTCTACTCGGGCTTGCTGCCTAAATTGTGTTTTTTTCACTGATACTGCTGGTTCCCACAAAGGAAAGAAGTAGCTAGAACAGTGTTTCTCAACCTTGGCAACTTTGTGTGGACTTCAACTCCCAGAATTCCCCAGCCAGCTGGGGAATTCTGGGAGTTGAAGTCCACACAGTTTAAAGTTGTCAAGGTTGAGAAACAGTGAGCTAGAAGGAACTCAGACCTATTCCTTTGGTTATTTAGGTAGCAGGGACAACCTTCCATTTCTATTTTTTTTTGAAGGGTTGTTTGGTCCTTGGACAAAGCTTTGATCAAAGTATTCCTTCAAAGGAGCATCCCAGATCAGATTGGCCACTTCAACCGGATGCTAAAAGGGGCTTCAGAAGTGGTGCTATGCATGTGCAAAGGCTCCTTTTCGGCAGATGGAGTCATCCTGCTTCAACTCTTCAATTCAAGGCTGTAGTGAATGGTTGGCTGTTGTGCGCCAAGGGGAAGTTCTCTTTATGTCCATCTCTGGGACTTGTTTCCTTCTATGGACACCTAAGAGTTTGGCCCCATTTCTTCCTCGGTATTACTTGATGCCACAATTCCTAGGTTCATTTACCTGTTGACTGACTCACCTTTGAATACCTTTCATCCCCTTAGTCAGGATGGTCATGTCAATGCTGACATCTAAAGGTAAAGGTTCCCCCACACAGTCGTATCCGACTCTAGGGGCCGGTGCTCATCTCCGTTTGTTAGCCAAAGAGCCAGCGTTGTCCGAAGACGCTTCTGCGGTCATGTGGCTGGCATGACGCGCACAGAATGCTGTTACCTTCCCACCGAAGTGGTACCTATTCATCTACTTGCATTTGCATGCTTTCGAATTGCTAGGTTGGCAAGAGCTGGGGCGAGTGCGGGAGCTCACTCCGTCATGCGGGGCTAGGGATTCGAACCTCCGAACTTGCGACCTTCCGATCGACAAGCCTGGCATCTTAAAAGACTGTCTTAAAAGACAAAAAGACTGCACTGTATTCAAGGAAGAAGGAGAACTGCAAGGAATTACACATTTTCCCAGAAGGTCAGGAAATCCTTACTCTCATCTGACCAGCATGATGATGATGATAATAAAGGTAATGATGAAAATGGAAAACCAACTCTGTAGCACCCCCTCCTGGCCCTAATAGCTTTGAGCCCTGTGTCTCCTTTTCAGGAGATGAGAACTAAAGCACCAATCTTGTGATTAAGTTTTATTAAGAATTAGGAAAAGGAAAGCTTCGGTAGCCAAATGCCAAAGTACAGTGGGATGGAACAAGGCATTTAGAGCTGACAAAAATATAACCAGCATCTCAAACATCAGTCTCCTGTAGAATGCCATGGGGCCCAAATCTGAGGGGCAGGAGCTTGACTCAAATGGCTTAAGATGGTTACAAAACATGACTTCAATTGGCACAAAAGACAATTTCAGAGACAAAAATCAGAGACAAATTCCTTGAGACTCTTAGCAGATGCAATCAAAATATCAGAATTCATAAAGACTGGGATATCTGAAAACAAACCTGAACACAGATCCTGACCTAGAGCTTTACTTTACTTTACCCTTGAGAGGAGAGATTTTGCCCAGCTCTTCTCCAGCAAATTCGTCCTGACTAATCCCTGCCTTCTATAGATTGTAAACTTCAACTGAAGCTTTAGAAGCTCCTTTTTCTTTGTTCCTGTGGACCAGAGCTTTCCAAACTGTGTGTCATGACACAAAAGTGTGTCGCCTGCGGGGCCCAGATGTGTCGCGTCAAAACCCGGAAGCGCTGATGGCGCGCCATCAGAGCTTCCAGGTTTTCCCGCGGCGACACACCAACGGCGGTGCGCGAAAATCCGAAAGCGCGCAGCCACGGCGGCGCGCAAAAACTGAAAGCGGCAGCAGCGCTTCCGGGGTTTTGCGCGCTGCTGCAATGGCGGTGCTTCCGGGTTTTCCCGTGGCGACACACCAATGGCGGCGCACAAAAACCGAAAGCGGCAGCAGCGCTTCCAGGTTTTTGCGCGCTGCCGCAATGGCGGCACTTCCGGGTTTTCCCAAGGCGACACACCAACAGCGGTTGGTGTGTCGCCACGGGAAAACTTTGGAAAGTCCTGCTGTGGACCTTCAGCCCAGATACACTTAGCAATCTGTTCTCTCCATCTAGAATCTCTTCCTGCTTCCTGCCTAAAGCTTGCTCCCTGAAGATTTTCTTGGCTTCCTTACTCTTATCCCAGAGTAGTTCAGTTTACTCCTAGCTACCATAGTTCCTCCTGCTTGAATGCTGCTTAGCTTTCTGCTTTTGGAAACTAATTACCAATAACCATGTGGCTGTTTCCAGTCTCCATCTTGCTTACATCTTTCCAGCAACCTTGCTTTCTCCCTCTTTTCGGTGTTCCCCCTTTGGTCCTTTCCCAAATGATCTTCCATCAAGACTCCTTCCTTAGTCTTGTACAACAGTTTTAATCCCTTAAGGGCAGGACTGGGGGAAACGTGGATAAGCCCAGACAAGTTTGCATCTCTCCTCATTCTTGTGGTTTGGAATTTGAACTGACCAGGAAAACTCCCTTTTTGCCTTGCATTTGAAGCTATTATGAGATCTCCTACTTCTTTGCTCTGGCATTTGGGTATGGGTTTTGGTGGTCTGAATAAATGGGGAGAAGACCCTGATGTGTCTTTGCCCATTCACTATAGAAGCGCTAACAATAAAAACACCCTTGATTCAAGCTTGACTCTTGGTGACTTCATTCATTCATTCCAGGGCTTTCCAAAGTGCCGCCGCTGGTGACACACCTGGCGGTGGCGCCACGCGTGCGTGCGGTGGCGCGGGGGGGCGTGCGGCGGTGCGCGCGCACGGCAGCGGCGCAGGGAGGCGTGCGGCGGCACGCACACGGCGGTGCGGGGGGCGTGCGGCGGCGCGCACACGGTGGCGGCGCGGGAGGGGCGTGCAGGGGCGTGCGGCGGCGTGGGGGGCGTGCGGCGGCGTGCAGCGGCGCGGGGGGCGTGCGGTGGCGCGCACGTGCATGGCGGCCGCCGTGCACGCGCGCGCCGCCGCTTCCGGGTGGTGTGGCGACACACCACGCTGTGTGTGGAGACACACTTTTGTGTCGCGACACACAGTTTGGAAAGCTCTGATTCATTCAGTACAAGGAATACCTTTAATTCATTTCTTTAGAGGAAGTATTACATACATGGAGATGGAAGTTACAGAAGTGCCTTGCAGCTGCCTTCTTCTAGGATGCTTTTTTCCCCAACTTCTTAAACTAACAAAATCCTTAGTATTCTCTAGTGATCCTCCAACCAAATACTAACCACGTCCAGCCCTGCTTAGCCTTTGAGATCAGCCAAGATGATCTTGGTTCTGAGGTGGCACCAAGGTGGAACTCAATTGTTTGAACTTCTCCAGGAGAAGGAGAAATCTTCCAAAGATTTCTCAAGGCAGATTTCTTTCTTTAGTAGTACAGTAGCCTGAATATTGAAAAAGTTCCATGGAAGGAACTTCATGTCTTTTCTTGAAATTTGATAAAGTAAAGGTAAAGGTTCCCCCTGCACATTTGTGCAGTCCTGTCCGACTCTAGGGGCCGGTGCTCATCTCCGTTTGTTAGCCGAAGAGCCAGCGTTGTCCGAAGACGCTTCCACAGTCATGTGGCCGGCATGACGCGTGTGGAACGCTGTTACCTTCCCACCAAATTGGTACCTATTCATCTACTTGCATTTGCATGCTTTCGAATTGCTAGGTTGGCAAGAGCTGGAGCTAGTGCGGGAGCTCACTCCGCACGCAGGGCTAGGGATTCGAACCTCCGAACTTGCGATCTTTGATAGTAGTTTTAGATAGTAGTAGTAGAAATTTGATAGTAGTGTGGAAAACCAGAGAGATTGTACTATGAAGGACAGGTTAGTCACAAGCACACTTTAGTCATATCATTAAATAAGTGCCTGAACACTGTCCCGCATCCATGATAATTTTTTACCAAAATTCTCTTTTGAAAGTAATTTCTACATTCTCTTTCATCAAACTGCATGAGGATGGCTAGTAAATAATTCAGAATTCTGCACAGCACTGTTTTCTTCAGTACAAGGAATACCTTTGATTCATTTCTTTAGAGGAAGTATTACACATGTGGAGATGGAGCAAATTCACTGACACCACATGGCAGTGTTTCTCAACCTTGGGAACTTTAAGATGTGTGGACTTCAACTTCCAGAATTCTCCAGCCAGCATGGAGAATTCTGGGAGTTGAAGTCCACACATCTTAAAGTTCCCAAGGTTGAGAAACACTGCCATACGGGGTACCCATTCCCAAGCTGTTCTCCAGGGTGAGGTGGGATCCTGCTTCCCCACTCTGTCCCAAAAGCACACTGCAAGGGAAAGTACAATAGGATCATAGGCATCACTGGAGGGAGAAGGGTCAAAACAGTCAAGGTAGTGGCTTGACTGTATGTCTGAATCATTTGCATGCACAGCATCTGTAAAATAATATAACATTAAAGATGCACGAGAAGAAAACAGGAGAAGTGAGACTGAGAAAGGGCTAGAATTCTGTACAGCTAGTCCTCGACTTACGACAATTGGGACCGGAACTTTGGTCCCTAAGCGATGCAGTTGTTAAGTGAGGCATCACGTGACCACATCCAATTTTACCACCTTTTTTGCTGCGGACGTTAAGCGAATCCTGCTTCCCCCATTGATTTTGCTTGTCAGAAGCTGGCTGGGAAGGTCACAAATGGAGATCAGATGACCCCAGGACACTGCAACCATTGTAACTACATGCCAGTTGCCAGGCGCCCAAATTTTGATCATGTGACCGCAGGGACACTGTGATGGCTGTAAGCGCAAGGACCGGTTGTAAGTCATTTTTCAGCACCATCGTAACTTCGAATGGTCGCTAAATGAATGGTCGTAAGTTGAGGACTACCTGTATTCATCCCATTTTAATTGTTTTAATTGTTTTCAGTTTCAGTTACTTCCCTTGTCTTGGAAGTGATGGTAAAAGTAATTGTCAGAGGGAGCGCGCGGAGATGGAGCGGCCTCCCTCTCTCCTAGGCACCAGTGATCCAAGTACTATGCAGTAAATAGACTCCAAACAGAAGTTATATCAAATATCCTATTTACTTATATACATACGTATTTACAGATCACTTCCACAAGTAACAAATGATACACCATCAACGATACAGCTTTCACGAAGTAAAATGGGAATAAAATGGAATACAGAATATCTCTGCTTTTATAGTCAAACTGACCAATCACATTATAGGTCAATCTCGTTAACTACCACACCCAACTTAACTCTAAGCACCTGTTGTTATGAGTCACACATGACACATCATTCCTACAACAATGGCTGCTAATTGGGTGACTGTGCAGAATATTTCACCTTTTACCTAGAAATCAAGCCTCTCTGTATACTTTATATCTAGAAGTAAATTCCTGGGTTTATCAAACCCCAACAGTAATAATCATAGCAACAAAATTAATCTTTTGTTTGCTTTATTTTCTGTAAAATAAGTACAAAAGTGGAACTGGTGTTATGTGGATACAGTTCAGCCCATTGACTTCACTGACAATTACATCTTGATAGGATTGAGTATTTGCAGCTCTCTATATCAGAGCTTTCCAAACTATGTGTCGCGACACAAAAGTGTGTTGCCACACACAGTCTGGTGTGTCGCCACACAACCCGGAAGCGCTGATCATCATCAGCGCTTCCGGGTTTTCCCACGGCGACACACCAATGGCGGTTGGTGTGTCGCCGCGGGAAAACTTTGGAAAGCCCTGCTCTATATACTACTAAAACTCTCCTGTCTGTCTGTTTGTAACCTTCAATTGGCCAAAATGATACATCACAGGGCAACAATTTTTGAAGCAAGATACTTCAAATGGGCTAAGTTAAATAATGCATCAAAAATCCAGGACCCATGACTCCCATGGAACTGAAAGTTCAAGGATCTTCACACTAGTTCGATTTGCAAATCTGAAATCTCTTAACAGTGGTGGGCAGCAAGGGAAGGACAAGGGAGCAACTTGGATGCCTGCTGGTGAGGGAGGGCTGGCTGGGGGTGCTGGCAGTCGACTGGTGAGCCCTCTTTCTCCATGGAGGAAGGGGCCCTTGGAGACATGCCAGGGTGAGGAGCGGGGGTGCACTTTTCCTCATAGTCTGCAGCTCCCTTTGTTCCCCTTCCTCCCAGCAAAGTGGCAGGCAGTTCTGTGGGTCAGCCAAGGAGGAGGAGGAGGAGGAGGGGAGGAGGAGGGAGGAGGCTTCACTGGGGCTTTGCTGAGGATCATGAGGGAAGGGGAAATGGCGCCAGCCTATATTATATGTGGAAAGAAGGATGACCCAATGGGTCATGGGTTGTCTAGTATCTCTTAAAAGTTAGGGTCAGTTTTTTATGTGAATACATAATCGTCAGAGTCTGGAGTGTATTTTTTGGTCAAAATTTCCTTTGTGTGCATACAATTCTTCCTGTGTGTCTATATATGTACTTGTCAATTGAAGGTAACTATACTTGTTCTCCAGGTATTTTAATTTAAACTCCAATACAATTTAAGGCAAGTAAGAAAGGGGAATGCTAATGACTTTGGGGTGATGTGTGAGCATCTGCTTCATTAAATGTTCAGTGGGTACTTTGTTTTAATTGTTCTTTAGAGACTCATGGCAATGCATCCTGAACAAATTGGGACATCTATTAACACAACAAAGAGCCGGGGAAGCAAATTATTCAAGGGTGAGTGAATCTCCTAAGCAACTTAGTACTCTGCAATATTTAAATATCTCAGTAGAACAAAGGTGGGCAGCATGCGGCCCTTCTGATAGTGCTGAACTTCAAATCCCATTAGATTTAGAAAGCATGACCACTGGTGAGGGATGATGGGTTTTGTAGCCCATCAACATCTGGAGAACCATACTGCCCATTTCTGCCAAAGACGTCTGCAGGTGATTGAAAACTAAGATGCATAGAGTAATTCTATAAATGCTCAAAATTAAATCTCACTATATTCTATATAGAAGAGTCTTGCTTGGTAAGAGCAGTTGTCCATTTAATACAGTATCCTACTTCCTATTGCAGCCAATACATGCATTCAAGAATCATATGAAGCCAACAGGTCTTTACTGGTATTTTTAATGGCAGTCAGAATGCCATTGAATATCAGCTGTTAAGGATTACTGTACACGTTTGAGTTTCTTGTGAGATTTCATGGGTCACATCATTCAGATAAAATAAAATAATTAGGTTTACTCATTACTAATAGATTACATATATATATATATATATATATATATATATATATATATTATATATAATATAAATATAAATATAAATATATATTAATAGACAAATAGGGGTGTGGTGGCTCAGCGGGTAAGACGCCAGGCTTGTCGATCAGAAGATCGCAAGTTCGGAGGTTCGAATCCCTAGCCCCGCGTGATGGAGTGAGCTCCCGCACTAGCTCCAGCTCTTGCCAACCTAGCAATTCAAAAGCATGCAAATGCAAGTAGATGAATAGGTACCACTTCGGTGGGATGGTAACAGCGTTCCGCGTGCGTCATGCCGGCCACATGACCGTGGAAGCGTCTTTGGACAACGCTAGCTCTTTGGCTAACAAACGGAGATTAGCACCGGCCCCTAGAGTTGGACACGACTGCACAAATGTGCGGGGGGAACCTTTACCTTTAATAGAATACAGTTCTGTCTGATTTCTGGTCATTTTAAACATGTATGTATGTATACATATGTATATATTTATTTATAGGAGATACTGGGTTCAATGGAAGCAGCAAATTCCTACTCTAAGCATAACTGTAATCATCTCTTCCTGAACTGTTCTCCCATTGCTTCTGAGTGCAGTCCAGTAGATGTTTAAATGCAGGTAAAATTCACAGAGAGCCATGCTTTGGCTTTGTAAGGGGTTGAACATCCCTCTAAAGATCTAACCCAGCCTTTCTCAACCTTTTGACCCTGGAGGAACCCTTGAAATATTTTTTCAGGACTTAGGGAACCCCTGCACATTTAGGTTCAAATATAGGCCAGAAGTTACACAATTATTATATTCGTTTCATGTGTAGGCCTGTATATATATAACCGCCCAGGGTCCCTCCTTGTGGGGGAGATGGGCGGGATATAAATGTAATAGATAATAAATAAATAAATAAATAAATAAATAAATAAATAAATAAATGCATTAACAGTGTTCTTAAACTAAAAATAAAGAATGAAACTCTTTTGAGCAGAAGCTGTGAGCCCAGGAGGACCCCCAATTTGTGCAACAGTTCTCATCATCATTGGCGATCACTCGTAGCCGAGTAAGATTGTCTTCCAAAGGTAAAATTTTAACTACCCAGGGGAGCGCTACCCTCTTTTAATGATGAAAATTGATCTTTGGAACTAGAAAAACTAGGAACACGCAGCCACTTGGTCTTGTCAGGGTTGAATTTAAGCCTGTTCCTCCTCATCCAGACCCTAACAGTCTTCAGGCAGTAGGAGAGCATCTCGACAGCATCACTTGGTTGACCCGGGGTTGAGACTCACTGTTATATTAACTGGAGTGTATATAAAAATAAATGTTGATTCTCTTTTGCACTGACTCATTTAAAATTGAATCTTAGGAATATGTATTAAAATATATTTAAATGGAAATAATGCATTGAGAGAGATACAAGTTTGGCCTGGGGAAACATACTTGCAAGAAAATGTAGTTCAAGCAATAAGGTAATACCGGCTCTTAACAGCATGTCTGAAATTTACTTTAAAGTTAAGTTCATAGAATCATAGGGTCAGCACAGACCTGGTTTAGACTTTCTAATCTAACTCCCTGCCCAGGACAGGAATCCTCAGACCATCCCAGACAAATAGCTGTCCTACTTTTGCTTGAAAACCTCCAGTGGTAAAACCCCTGGACTCCAGGAGGCAAACTGTTCCACTTCCTAACATATCTCATTTCAGGAAATTCCTCATTTCAAAATGGAATCTCCCTCTGTAAAGCTTTCATCCACTGGTCCTTGTCATATCTTTGGGAGCTCTGGAGAACAAATACACACCCTTCAAGTATTTGAAAACTGCTATCATGTCTCTCTCCCCCCCACCTTCTCTTCTTTAGGTTAAACATATCCAGCTCCTTTAATTGTTCTCCATAAGATTTAGCTTCCAAGCCTCTCATCTTCTTTATAATTCTTCTCTAGACTCTTTCTAGCTCCTCAGCTTCCTTCTTGTATTGAGGTGTCCAGAATTGGTTCTACTGAAGTTCTACTTGAACAAAGAGATTTATTTCTCAGTAAATATGCTCCATGTTGGGAAGAGTTTTTGATGTAAGCTCCAACCCCACTTGTTTTCCTGGCCACATCAGGTATTTTATCCATTCATTTAAAAAGGCAATGATGCACTTATTTGCGTTGAGCTCAGCTTCTGGTGACTTTATGATGCATTCAGTTGCTTTCTTGGCAACAATATGGCCTTCTTCTGGAATTTCTTTTTGAACATCCCTTGGGGTCTTCCATCCCAGTAGTAAACAGGCCCAACCCTGCCAAGCTTCCAAGCTGACATAACTTGAGAAGGTGGATAAAGAAAGAACGTGGCATTTAACAAATCCTTGTATATAGTTGCTCTGTGTTCATGAAGGAATCCACTTGACTAGACAATGTGTGCCTGTAGAAATAGCAGCAGTTTTAATTCTCTTCCCCACACCCTGACAGCCTAATTCTTCTTAATCAGCATTGCTGCTTTCGATTATCAACAGTATGAAAGTTTTTGAATACTTGGAGTGTTCTCTCTGTCATACATTTATCAAAGTATATGTAATATTCACTGATTTTGTAAAATGTGCAACTATATTTGATTAAATAGCATCTTTTGTGGAATCGTTTAATCTGAGAAACTACTAAACTAATGGGAAATCATGAAATACATAAGAAATGAAGGAGATTGGCAGGAAGAGACTGGGCTCTTCTTTTTTCCCTGCCACAAAATCATCTTCTCCAGCAAGGATATACTGTAGACTCTTCATCACCGCCTCTAAAGCTAGAATTTTTAGGACAGTTCCGGATCTACAGCTTTTTAGTATGTCTCCATCTCCTGCCTCTGAGCCCCTCAGAGGCATTTGGTTGGCCACTGTCAGAAACAAAATGCAAAATGACTATTCTTGGTGATCCCAAATCACCTCCTTTAGTGATGCCCTAGCAACCAGTCCATCCTCCAGGAAATAAAGCCAGAGTGCTCACTTGAGGGAATGATATTAAAGGCAAAACTGAAGTACTTTGGCCACATAATGAGAAGACAGGATACCCTGGAGAAGATGCTGATGCTAGGGAAAGTGGAAGGCCAAAGGAAGAGGGGCCGGCCAAGGGCAAGATGGATGGATGATATTCTGGAGGTGATGGACTCGACCTTGGGGGAGCTGGGGGTGGCGACGGCCGACAGGAAGCTCTGGCGTGGGCTGGTCCATGAAGCCACGAAGAGTCGGAAGCGACTGAACGAATAAACAAAACAAACAAAAAAAGCAACACCATCCTGCCCTTGGCTTCCAATTAAAAAAGAACCTTTAGCTCCCAGATGCAAAAAGGTTGGGCTCCCCTGCAGTAATTATAAACATATTTTCCTGGGATTAAGTCACTGAATTCTGAGCAGACATATATAAGATTATATTGTGTGAGAGAGGAAAGGTGAGGAGCTTTGTCCTGAGTTATCTGTTATGGAGAATATAGAACAGCCACTTATTCTCTGAGATCCTGCCTTCTGGGATAAGTGTCAGAGCTTCCCCAGTTAATACTGATTTTTCTTTTACACTATTCCATGGTGTTGAGAAAGCAGCATATGGGGGCATGCATTTCACAGGGCTAGAAAAGAGGGGTGAAAATTAAGTTGAATAAATGATTTAACCACCTTTTAAAAATCAGAATTCAGGTGGGTATTATTCATTTTATTTTGGCATAAATAACACTGATGCCCAAGACAGGGAAATCATAGCCCGGGTTTCTGAAAGGACAATTAATTGGCCTGAGAAAACCTGATAGGGCAACTCTCACTTCTGTTCTCATAGACAGACAGTAGGCAAGATCTACTTCCTACAGGAAGGTTCTTGCCTTGCCTCAAAGAACTTTGTTCTTCTGTGTTTTGTAACATTTGTTTTAATATAGTCAGCTTGACATGATAAATAGAAATGCAGTTTTCCCCCTGAAATAACACTCCTCATTTATTATTGAGACAGCCAATTTGAAAATGTGATTCCGTATCTGCATAAGATTCCATAGGTATTAAATTAACATACCCTCATACAGATGGAGGACTTTTTTTTTTTTTGGTATTAGCTAGTCAAATTTTAGCCAGAATGATCTTATTTCGCCCTCTAGTGGAATATCACTACATTACAAAGATTTTAAAGCATCTCGAAAGTTATTGCCTTCACGCTGCACTTTGCCCATATCATCTTTCAGAAGGGAAGTTTGGAAAAATTAACAGATGATTAATAACATTTTAAAACCTGGGAGGCTGTATTTCCCTCTTAAAATTAACTGTTTGCTAAAGCTTCACATATAGGTTTTCCTTGCAGTATTTAACCTGGGGAATGGGAAGGGTAAATAGCTATGGAAATGACTAGAGCCCCAATTTTTATGGGCCAGTGTCCCTATCTGAACTGTGAATTGTGGTACTGTGAGAAATTGTTGAGAGTTCCTTGGACAGCAAGAAGAAATAATTCAGTTTTACATGAAACAGAAGCAGACAGCTGGCTCACTAGAAGTACTAATACAGTAATGAAGCTGAAGCTTACATTTTTTGGAGTACAAGAAATTATTGGAAAAGACCCTGACACTTGGATAATTTAACAGCAATCTTCAAAGAGGTTTACAGTCAACCACATGTCTAGATTCTATCACTGATGATACAAACATGAGCTTACAGGAACTCAAAGAAGCAGATACAGGTAGTCCTCAACCTACAACCATTCGTTCAACGACCATTTGAAGTTACGATGGCACTGAACGAACGGAGGTTACGACTGGTCCTTGGAGTTCCGGCTGTCCCAGCACCCTTGTAGTCATACGATTATGATCTGGGCACTTGGCAACCAGTTCGCACTTCTGACCAGTTGCAGCGCCCCGTGATCATGTGATCACCATTTGCAACCTGCCCTGCCAGCTTCCCCAGAAAGTCAGTGGGGAAGCCAGCATGGAAGGTTGCAAGTTGCTGGGGTAAGTCTCTTCCACCTGCACACCCTCCCCAACCCTTGCTTCCCTCGCACCCGCTCACACCCTCCCCGATCCATGCTGCACCCTCGTGTACCCTCCCTGACCCTCCCTCCCTCCCCCACCCAGCATCAGCCACTTACCTGCCTGCTGGCCTGGGACTTGCAACTTCCTGCCGGCTTCCCCACTGACTTTGGTTGTAGGAAGCCAGCAGAAAGTTGCCTCGGCTAACAACCGTGGGATTTGGTTAATGACAGCAACCGGGACTGCAGGGATTGCTGTCGCTAGTGATGCAATCACGCTTTACGACCACATCGCTTAGCAACGGAAATTCCAATCCCAATTGCCATCATTCTAGCCAGTTTGGTCTAGTGGTTAAGGTGCTGGGCTAGAAACCAGGAGATTGAGAGTTCTAGTCCCGCCTTAGGCATGAAAGCCTGCTGGGTGACCTTGGGCCAGTCACTCTCTCTCAGCCCTGGGAAGGAGCCAATAGCAAACCAGGAGCCTGAGAGTTTTAGTCCCGCCTCAGGCATGAAAGCCGCTGGCTGGATGACCTTGGGCCAGTCACTCTCTCTCAGCCCTGGGAAGGAGCCAATAGCAAACCAGAAGCCTGAGAGTTCTAGTCCCGCCTTAGGCATGAAAGCCGGCTGGGTGACCTTGGGCCAGTCACTCTCTCTCAGCCCAACCCACCTCACAGGGTTGTTGTGGGAAAAATAGGAGGAAGGAGTATTAAGTATGTTTGCCGCCTTGAGTTATTTATAAAAATAATAAAGGCGGGATAGAAAATAAATAAATAAATAATTCGAGGACTACCTGTACTGACAAACGATCCTGGCAAGATCATGAATAGTCAGAGGCAACTGAATGGCTGAACTACAAAATGCACATTTGGAATTGTATGCACATCTCAGCACCCATACAATTCCTCACTAATCTTTCAGAGGATATTCCTAACTTCATCCAGCTTATCTTTATTTTCTTTCTGGGCAGGTGGGCACATTTCTAAATAAAGCATCGGACTGCATCTATTTAGCATTTTATTTTTATTAATGTCTATAGGGCCCATGTGTCTTCAGAGGCAGTTTTGGAAATAATGCTAATGCTAAAGACTCCCATTTTGCTTGGAATTTGCAGACAGAACTAAGGAGAAAAGAAAGAGGGCAGCTAGGGAGGCACTGAATGTGAAGGAAAGCAGGAATGCAAGCTTGGTGTTTCAGATATATTAGAAAATGGTCTTAGGGGTGGGTTTAAAAGAACAGCAGTTTTACATTTTGCTTTTTCCTGTACTCTTTTTGAAGCTTCTGCTTGTGCATATATGCAGATTCTTAGCCTTTTGTCTAAAATCAAAGGGTAGTGTAGTGCTGTGAATTTCTCTGACTGGAAGAAAAAAAAATTGAAATGGTATAAATACCTAATAGGCAAGAAAATACTCACAATTTTTCAAACATCTTCTACTCTACACCACTATGTCTTGGCATGTCTCCCACAATTATGCTGTAAATGTAACAGATACTCCTCTACAGCCACAGTAGTGTGACACCAGGTCAACAACTGTAATGGCACAATCCTTCTACTTTGGTGCCTCACATATGCAGCTTTTTTATATGCAAGATTTTATTTTCTTGGGCTCCAAGATCACCGCAGATGGTGATTGCAGCCATGAAATTAAAATACGCTTGCTCCTTGGGAAGAAAGCTATGGCAAACCTAGACAGCATATTAAAAAGCAGAGACATCACCTTGCCGACAAAGGTCCGTATAGTTAAAGCTATGGTTTTCCCAGTAGTAATGTATGGCTGTGAGAGTTGGACCATAAGGAAGGCTGAGCGCCGAAGAATTGATGCTTTCGAACTGTGGTGCTGGAGAAGACTCTTGAGAGTCCCTTGGACTGCAAGGAGGTCAAACCAGTCAATCCTAAAGGAAATCAACCCTGACTGCTCATTGGAAGGACAGATGCTGAAGCTGAAGCTCAAATACTTTGGCCACCTAATGCGAAGAGAGGACTCACTGGAAAAGACCCTGATGCTGGGAAAGACTGAAGGCAAAAGGAGAAGGGGACGGCAGAGGATGAGATGGTTAGATAGCATCACCGATGTAATGAACATGAATTTGAGTAAACTCCGGGAGACAGTGGAGGACAGGAAGTCCTGGCATACTATGGTCCATGAAGTCACGAAGAGTCGGACACGACTAAATGACTGAACAACAACAAATATGCAGCTTGGCTATAAGATTGGAAACACTTATTGAGACCCAGAACGCTGCAGCTGGTCAATGCTGATAATAACAGGATAAAAGCACTTGTTCCTGTATTGTACAGAATAGAAGTTTCCACAATTGTTATACAATCAGATTGACACATACATGATTATATCATTGTACGCACCATGGAGGTGCTGTGGGCACCGCTGGCTGGGCAAAAGAGCTGGTCACAGTCCCACTTACAACCTTCATACCTTCGTGCTGATACATTTATAAACAGATTTTTGCCTCATCCTGTATGTCATTATCATCTGTTATGAAATTATATGTTAAATCCTCCGCTCCAATCTTCATGTCATTTCTTTCTAAGCTTTCACTCTTAAGGCTGTGTGGCTTTGCAAGCATTCCCCATAGACTCGACGGTGCTTACTCCCAAGTAAACCTCCAGTCTTGCTCAACTCCTGGTGACTTCCTGGGCACGTCCCTTGAGAGGCTCCACAACTTACTTAGCCTTCAGAGATCAGCCAAGGCCAGCCAGGTGCTGGGCATTATTTCATTAGCAGTCCTTCGCCTAAATTAATGCTTATTCTGTACGGGTGGTGGTGAGGGGTGGCTTTCTAGCTACTACTTCAGAAGTGACCCATTTGGAAGGTTTATACTGTATAATGGAATTGTGCCACACGCTCAAGCCACAAATGAGTCCAACCAAGCTCAGCATATTCTGCAAATACTCCTGCTAAGGTGTTACACCAGTGTTTCTCAACCTTTGCAACTTGAAGATCTGTGGGCTTCAACTCCCAGAATTCCCCAGCCAGCATGCAAGCATGTTGCGTGACCACGGCAAGAAACACGCGTCACCAGCCGCCCTGCCCCTTAAGCCTTTTCCGCCCATTCTTGCCTAGCCCCGTCCCTCTTCGCAGAAGGTGGCAGACTGATACTGCGCCTGCGTCAAACCTCACTAGAGGAACGGGGAAGGAAGAAGGAACTCTACGAAAGATTTAACTTCCGGGTCAGGGATAGCCGTCTGCGTGAGGGGAGGAGTTGCTGCCGCGCAGGGTGCAGCGGGCGGGCGGTAGTCTGGCTGAGACAGATGGAGCGGGACTTGCTCCGCCAGGCACTCGGCTTCCACGGGCCGCCGCTGCTCTCCCTGCTCCACACCGAACAGCAGGACAATCCCGACTTCCACGGCCTGCTCCCCCCCGGTGGGGGCGGCCTGGAGTCGCTGTCGTCAGCTAGGTGAGCGAAAGTCTTTGGCCCCGCACTCGCTGTGGAGGGGGCGGGCGGGGCTTCGCGTGGAGGGGCGGAGGATGCTTCGAGGCGAGTCCGTTCTGCTCGCTCGCGGCTGATTTGGTTTCCCTGGAGGGTGGGAGGCGAATTGCTGCAAACTTGTTTTCCGGAGCCGTTCTCAGCCTTGGGCCTTGTAAGGGAGCGATAATGAACTGCCTTGGACCCCGTGCAAAGTGAGGGTGCTTCTGGACACATGCAGAGTATAATGTCTGTTCATAGCTATGCCTCGTCTTATACGGAGGCACAGGACTGGCAGGTGAAATTTCCCAAGGCACTTATATAGGACCTCCTTATTAGATGTTTAAGGTCACCCCACTGAACCTGCTTTTAAGCAACCTTCATTCTATCAAGTTTGACGGTGGATCTGTCTCCTTCTGAATCTTGGTGGTAACTGGCAGTGGTTTCCATTTTTCCTTTCTTAATTTTACCTGGAGATGACGTGGTTAAAACCTGGACCCTGAATATACATAATACGTTCCCTGATTTTTTTCTAGAAACGTACCACTGAAAACAGTAGAATCGTCTCCTCCTCCATTGAGATGGTTGGATTTGTAACTGCAAATTAAATTCTTAATTTTACTTGGAGATGCCATGGTTAAAACCCAGGACTCTGTATCTACATAATAATATACATTAAAAATTCCCTATTTTTTTCTAGAAATTTACCACTGAAAACAAAGTATGATTGTCTCTCCTTCTCCATTGAGATGGTTGGATTTGTAACACTGCACCCTAGATGTTAGTAGGTATTAATTGGCAGGCACTAAGTAATTGCATTCTGTAAGCCTGTTATCAGAATTCTAAATCTTACTAGTAACCGCCCAGGGTCCCTCCTTGTGGGGGAGATGGGTGGGATATAAATGTGATAGATAGATAGATAGATAGATAGATAGATAGATAGATAGATAACCAATTTGATGAAAGATAATTCTAAATCAACATGGTAAGTTTTGCAATGTATAGATCTAGGCTTTATGGTGTCAAGCAAAAACATGTGTTCTGTGAGATTCTGAATGTCTGAGTAGGCATTCTTATCCAGATAGCTGGATATGAGATAATTTATTTTGAGGGCAAAAATGCCTCAAGGCAAAATCAAGTTGTTGATTTATAATTACAAAGAAACAACTATTTGGAATCTACTAGAAACAGCATGAGAATAGTTGTATACTTCTCTGTATAGTTTTGCTTTGGTTATCAAATAAATTGCCAATTCCTTGTTCAAGAAAATATGTTTTTAGGGATGTTAATCTGTTTTCTCCTGTTTCAGAAAAGAAAGAGGGATTGAAAATATTGAAATACAACAGTTCATTTCAAAAAAAGCTGATCTTCTTTTTTCTCATTCTTGGAAAACAAATGTGCCAATAGTAAAAGATGGAAATGAAGATAATGAAGGTAAGAAAATGAAGTTTGATAATGGTGAGACATGTTTATAACTATGCATCTTATGATCAGTGCTTGGAATTAGAGATGTAAATGCCAAAAGAAAAAGAAAAACATTGGAACATTTCATTGCACAGCTGAAAAAGAAAACCGTAATTGAAACATTTGCTATTTCAGGGGGTGCTTGCTTTTTTTTTTTGGCAACATGAAAAGACAAACACGAAAAAAAATTGAATTAAAAAATCAGTGGAAAAAAATAGCTGAAAATAAAAATAAAATAAAAATGGCTCTGTACATTGTGTGCTCATATGTATATATTATGTGGATATGTGAACTTAAAAAAAAATACAAAAGTTTTTAACTCCATATTCAATTTTGCTGTCCAGAGCGACATTTATACCAACAAAAATAATCAGAAGAAAATTGTTAACTGTAGCTAATAAATGATGACCAGATTTGATAAAACATATCTTTCATTATAAGATTTTTAAAAACCCTTGTTATGTTAGTTTTTCAGTGAGAACAATTTCCAAAACTTTTAAATACCACTGATTCAATAAAAGATGTATGTTAATTTTCCAGTGATTTGCAAAAACAAACTGATAATTCACAGGAATTGAATCACTGAATTGATACATATGCCTTGGGAAGTACAGACAGTAGACTAGCAGTAGGATTCTCTATAAAATTGTGGTCGTTTGTAATGGCTTTGGCTATTTTTTCTACTTTTAATTCTATCTGATATACTGGTAGTCCTCATTTAGCTACCACAATTGGGAGCAGCAACTTGGTCGTTGAGCAAAGCATTTGCTAAATGAAACCGCGACTGTGCTTATAATCTTCAGCTTTCCTTTGAAAAGGTCATAAATGCGAGGATTGATCGTAAAGTTACCTTTTCATCACCATCGTAACTTTGAATGGTTGCTAAATGATGCAGTTGCTGAATGAGGACTACCTGTATATATATAAATAATTGTAAGGCATTCAAATCCCTTTTGGAATTGAATGACACATAATTTGCGGAAATAAATAAAAAACTAGTGGATGATTTTTCCCCCCCAATTTCTTCAAAACTTTTCTACTGTAACTTTTCCACTGTTTATTTGGGTGTTACTCCAATCATTATTATATATACTAGTTTGCTTGCAACTTTTCCAGTGCAGCCTAGGAGGATTGCAATTTATATTGTGCAATATGAGTGGAGTGGAGTATTTTCAAAGTCAGTTTCTAATGACTTGCTGAACTTGATTCAAAAGTATTTGTGCCATGAAGAGTCCAATCAAGTTCAAATCTGAAATATTTTATGCTCTAAACCAGTAGATATAATTAGAATAATAAAAAGGGAAACTTAAGAACTTGACTAGATTGATTCAGAAGCCTATCTGCTCCCACAGTGGCTGGGAAGATGTCTATATGAAAGTCAGAAATAGATCTATTTTGGCAGTATACTGTATTTTATTTGTTAGATTTGTATCCATCCTCCCAAGTAGACATCAAGATGATTGTATAACACGCCCTCTTAATGTTTTTATATAGTCATCATGGTTGGTTGGTTGCCATCTTGTAATGGCAGATTTCATAGTTTCAAAGCGTGCCTGTTTAGAAGTGAGCCCATTGAATTCAGTAGGACTTGGTTCCAATGGGATTGCAAATGATTTGCATAAACAACTATTACCATTTAACTATCTGGTGATAACTGTACTGTTTTAGTATTTAAAACATTTTTTTTAATTTTCATCCACTGAAGATTATTATGCTATTATGCCACCATTGGAACAGTTTATGGAAATTCCTAGCGCAGAGAGGAGAGAGCTCTTTTTCCGGGATATCGAACGTGGAGACATAGTGATTGGAAGGATTAGTTCTATTCGTGAATTTGGTTTTTTCATGGTGCTGTTCTGCCTGCGAAGTGGCGTTGTTCGAGAGATAGGAGATTTAGAAATCACGGTAAGTTGAAGAAGTTAAGATGCAAGTTATTGCAGAGGAGATGTAACTTTCTGAAGGTTTTTTTTTTTTTTTTGCCTCTTGTGCAACTGAATTGGCTGAGTTGCTTGGAGAAAATAAAGGGAGCTCTGATTCAGAGCCTTCGTTTATTCTTGCCTTGAGAATTGACAAGTAGATATTTTGCTGCCTCAGCAAAAATAACCTTTCTTATATTCAAGGGTTATTTTAAGGTTACAAAAACCTTGAACTTTATTGTATAGTGCAGCCTTTCTCAACCTTTTAACCCTGGAGGAACCCTTGAAATATTTTTCAGGCCTCAGGGAACCCCTGCACATTCAGGCTCAAATATAGGCCAGAAGTCACCAAATTATTTTATTTGTTTCATGGGTAGGCCTGTATATTTATTTAATTTAATTTTATTTATTTATTACATTTATATCCCGCCCATCTCCCCCACAAGGAGGGACCCTGGGCGGCCCCTGGGAGGGACCCTGTGTATATGCATTAATGGTGTTCTTAAACTAAAAATAAAGAATGAAACTTACCTCTTTAATGTGAAGTTGCCCATTTTTGAAATAATTTTTTAAATAAATCATGTTCTCCCAGGAAACCCCTAGTGACGTCTCACGGAACCCCAGGGTTCCACGGAGAACCTGGTTGAGAAACCCTGGTGTAGGGGTTTGGTTGCATTTCTGATCAAGTATGCCTCACACAGTAATCCATGTGGGAGGTGACCAGGGCATGAGTAACTGAAAGTAGAGCTTCCCAATCCAGGAAAGGGTACAACTGGTGTACAACATGAAGTTATGCAAAATATACATTAGACTTGGTTAGAAGAATCGACTGTAATTTCTGTTGATCAAATCCTTATCAGACTGGATTTGTGTTAGCTTTACTGCTGCTGCTGCCCCAGGTAGCATGGTATAGGAGTGTTATATTGCATACAAATGGTGATCACCACATAGGATAAGAGTACCCTTCTCCGAAGTCATTCACTTAAACTTTGAGATTAAAAGTTCAACTCTTAAAACTGTAGGAGCTAATGGTTCCGTACAAATGTTCTGCAAATCATCAGCATTTATTTGACTGTGGAGTGGAACTGAATATGTCTACCCCTAATTTTTGGCATTAACATACTTTGTAACTTTACATATTTCAGGCTCTTTGTCCATTAAGAGATGTGCCTTCCCAAAGCAGCCATGGGGATCCTTTATCATACTATCAAAATGGTGACCTTATCCAAGGCAAGTATATATCACTCTTAGATTTGTCCCTGCCCGTTTACACTGAGCACATTTGGTAGGGTGTTCTGCTGTTTAAGTCTAGTCTTTTTTTCCCCATTTTAATAGCTGCAATCAAAGATATTGATCGCTACCATGAAAAGCTCAGTGTATCACTGCACAAGTCTGCTCTGTCTCCCAGCCTAGCAAATACCAAATTAGGAGTAATCAGCCCAGAAGATTTGCCTCTGCATTACAGGTATGAAACTGAAATGAGGTATACTTTTTTGTATGATTTAAGAAAAACCTTTTGATATATATTGAGCTTTTTTTAATAGAAAAGAAATACCTTTATTGATGAGCAGGGGATGCAATTTCATAGCATTGACTGCCTCTGTTATATCAGAGTGTTGATACAATATTTGAGAGTAACATGTTTCAGAATAGGCATTGGCTTCACAGTAAAATAATTTAGCTTTGGGCATTCCCAATTCCTCTATATGTTTTTAAATAGATATTATCACTCACGTATGAGCAATCTGTTTATTTGCTAAGAGAAATAGAGTGGGAATCACTAGGTATCCATGTCTCTCTCTATCTAGTCCCTCAGAGGTGGACAGTGAGCATATCCGAACTGGAAAATTTTACTTTCCTACTTTTTGGCCTTTCAGGAGTATAGCTTCTCAAGGTTGCAGCTAGTGCCTCCTGGGCCACTTCATTTTGATGTGAGAAATACTAGATGATGCAAGACACATAACTAATAATCTGCAACTTCAGAGCATTCAGAAGTATAATTTCCTCTCTATTGTCATATCTAATTGCCTTCTGAGAGAAACACATTACTTGATTGAGACCCTACAATATATCTAAAGCAGGGTTCCCCAGAGTGGTCAGTATTGGCCCCCAGGGGTCGATGGGACTATCCAAGGAGTCAGTGTTGTTGTTGTTATCATTATTTCATAGTACTATTAATTAAAAAGTGTTTATTAAAGTATTTTCATATAATGTTTGGGGGTCGATGAACAATCTGAAACTTCATGAAGGGGTTGATGAGCTGAAGCGTTTGGGGACGACTGATCCAAAGTGGGATGGTTGGGCTTTATTTCAAACCTTTTCGTAGTATTTCTTGTGTTGGTAATGAAAGATGGACAGAGAAGAAACTCTTTTGTCTCAGTGTTCACGATAGCCTTTTTGTTTGTTTTCAGGCGGAGTATTGAAGTAGCCAGTAGTTTGGAAACATATGAAAAAGTTTTGCATAATTCCTTGGGTTTTGCCAATCCAGCTGTAGTGGAGTTTCTGGGAAGCAAATTAGGACTAAATGAATCCAGCCCCCCCTCCTTAATGAGAGGACTACAAAGGTATATAAAACATCTCCCCCGAAATGTAATTCTCTCAATGATGGGTTGGTTAAAAATGACATTTCCATCGCTTGTTGGAAAAAGAATGCAAAAAAAAATACTCTTGAGTTAATCACTGTTTTAACTATACTACAAAACAAAGCCATTTTTTATACCGTGTAAATTTTGAACACAATCTATTCAGGCAGAAAAACCAAATTTAAGCTAAAATAGTTTAATTAACATTCCTGACTGTAGAATTAGACAGATCTGTTATTCATGTGGATGGGCTGTAAATGGGCTAGTTGATTTACAATAAAATGTTTGGGTTTTTTTCCAGCAAAAATTTCAATGAAGAGGATTTTGCTGTTGCGTTGAGGAAAAGACAGTCTGCTTCATGGGCCTTAAAATGGTATACACAGCTTTGTTTTTATTATCAGATATTTCCAGAATTTTGGAAAGAACCATCATTTTTCTTCCAGGCAATAAAAGCCCTGCCTAAAGTTTCGGGGCAGATAATAGTTTTGCCATTCAGCCATATTAAAGGTTTATGCAATGTTAAGGGTGGTGTGCCTTTACTAACGGTAATTTATTTTTCAGTCCTCCAATTATAGGCTAATGTTAAAAAGTAAACTTTAATTCCCCAAAGATCCTCCTTGTTTCTTATTGTCTTTGAACTTTGGTTTTTAAACAGTTTGGGGAAAAAACTGTGAGGCTGATAGGGAAAAGTGTTTGTAGAATAAATTTTTGGTGTTTGTTTTTATGTAGTGATTGATTGATATGCATTCTTAATAAAGATATTTATTAGTTTATTGAAAATGTAATTTTACTAATTTTATTTTTAGTGTAAAAATTGGTGTTGACTATTTTAAAGAGGGACGCCATGTTGATGCTATGAATGAATACAACAAGGCATTGGAAATAGATACCCAAAATGTTGAAGCCTTAGTAGCCCGTGGAGCACTGTAAGTGTCTGCTTTGTGTCTGCAACCCAATTATTTCATGAGCAAATGAAAAATAGATATACTTACAGGTTTTTTTTTCTTCTAGTTATGCAACGAAGGGAAGCTTAAATAAAGCGATTGATGATTTTGAAATTGCTTTAGAGCAGTGCCCTACGCACAGAAATGCTAGAAAATATCTTTGTCAAACGCTTGTTGAACGAGGAGGCCAGTAAGTGTTGCCTTGTGTTCTGTGTTATTTTATGCTAGTCAATTTACAGTTTCTCTTTTCTATGCATTTTATTTCTCTTTCTCTCATCTATATTTGTATGCCTGGCTAAAGATAAAGAGCAACTTTGGTAGACCTGTATGTGCAGCTAATTCAGGAGTACAGCTTGATACGAAATCATCTGCTTGCCTCCCACTTGTATCTGCTTCCTCTGTTTACTGCCATCTGTTCTGTGCTTCAAAACAAAAACAGCTTTCTGATTAGCAAGCCAGTTAAGTGTGGGCTGGTTTGCGTGGCCATTCCGTGGATATAGAGCTGCTCAAAAACTGCTCAAAGAGCGCTTGTCAGCGTTTCCCTATCAAAGTAGAGAGAAGTATTGAGTGGATGCCAAAAGACCCTGGATCCTACAGCCGTTTCCTTAATGAAGGAGATAAGGGGGTAAAAGGAATATTAATCAAATTTTAAGATGCAACAAAGTTGGTTAAGAACATAAGAACAACTTTGCTGGGTCAGGCTGAAGTCCATCTTAGTCTGGCATCCTGTTTCTCTCAATGATCAACCATATGCCTCTAAGGTGCTCACAAGCAGGAGACAGAGACATATCCCCCTCCTATTGCTGTTTTTTCCAAACTCAAGTATCCCAAACATTCAGGCCTTTTCTTGTAGGGAAGCTGAAGGTCATTGTGGTTGCCTTTTCCGCCTTTTCCAGCCCTATTATATCCTTTATCAAATGTAATGACCAGAAGGGTACACAGCACTCTAGATGTAGATAGAACATTGTTTTGTAAAAGGGCATTACATTGTTGAGTTTTATCTTCAGTTCCTTAATGATTGCCTGAATGGAATGTGCATTTTTCACAGCTGCCATAGACTGAGTCAGCATCTTCACTGCTGTATCCACTGTCTACTATCCTAACCCCAAATTTTTTCCCTGGTTAGTTACTGACAGCTGAGACCCCATCAGTGTATACACTGGTTTGGTAATAGTGCTTGTGAAAAAGAATTTGGAATAGTAGTTGATGAATACAAATACCGCAGTGCAATACAGCTATTAAAGGAGTTTGCAGATTTAGAACAGTACAGCAATAAATTTTCCATATTAAAGGAGTAGTTCCATCCTATTCTGCTTTGTTCATGCTGTACTCTATCTTGAGGTCTGAATTGTGTCCAGTTCTTGGTCCATATCTGAAGAAAGGTTGAGACAGGCTAAGAGAAGGGCATTCTTAAAATGTATTAAGTATAAAGCTCCTAAATATACATGAAAACACTTCAGGTTCATATGTGCTAAAATCATTTGTCAGGTTGGAAGAGGAAGATAAATTGTTGAATGCTGAGAGTTACTACAAGAAGGCTTTAAACATAGATGAAACCTTTCAAGAAGCTGAGGATGCCTTGTTGAAGCTTCGTAAGCAGATACAGGTGATTCTTTACTTTCTGTTAGTTGACTAAGGTAAATCATCAAAGTAGTACTCAAGAAGCAGTTACGTGTTGGTCTTTTTTTCTTGTCTGCAATCACTTGTGCTTCAGGAATCATTCTGTGTCAATCAAAGTTAAATGTTTTTATCTCATATGGTCATGGTCAGGGGTGTCTGACTGGGTACAGACAAGTGGAATAAACAGCACTGAAGCACCTTAATTGTAGCCATAATGTAATTTATAAAGGTTTGTGACCTAAGCAGTTAGTTGGCAGATCTTCGGAATTTGTTAACCAAGATTTTATGAATCACAGATTTTTTTTTAAATGCATATTGGAAAGAGACTGAGACTCTGTATGTGCCTGTCTCCAACATTTTCCTTCTGTGAGGTGAAGAGATGTACCTGTGCAAAGTAGTCTTTAGACTATGCCTTTTTATCAACATCTTTCCATTTAATGTGACAACAAAAAGTAATTGATGAATGGAAGTGTTTTAGTAAAGATGAATGTGTCCTCTTTTGCTCTGCTTTCCTTGGTGGGGATCACCAATTAGACCTTCCCTCTAAGCATGCACATACAAAGTTTCCTTAATATGCAGCTGAGGCAGACGAGCTGTTCTCCTGTAATACTGATGATATGTTTTTCTCCAATGCATTTTCCTCTGAACTGGAACTGTTGCTGCTGTGTCTGACCTCTGGTGCTGCTCATCACCAACGACCCGTTGGAATATGATTACGTGTGTAAACTGTGCATCAAACTGGGCTGTGATACCGTTGCCAAATGGTTTGTATTCATACATGGCCCTTTTCAATTATGTTTTGATGGGATCACATTTTATGTATTGATTCAATAATGCCACATTCCCTGATTTCTGTTTGGTTGATTATTCTTTATGACCAACTATTTTGCTGGTTGCCGTATTAATCTTCCATTCATACCTCCTGGATTGCTAATGTTGGGTTACGGATACCAATAACCTTTACTTTTTCTTTTCCTTGCCTTTTAAAATTTGGGCTACAAACTACAATATGAACCATAATACCGTACTCATTCATCCCTATGCTTAACCATCCTTTGTAATATTCTTTAATGTTTCTATTTTTGCACATGGTTCTTTTGGGATTTCTATAAATTGTGCATCTATGTTGTGGGTTGGGATGGGACACATACATAATTTGTTAATACAATATTTTTGATGTTGGGATTTAAAAAAGAAATCTCTGGAAATCAGAGAGAAACAAGCTGCAAAAGAAGAGAGACAGAAAGAAAAGAAAGTAGAAACAAGTGCAGAAAAACTGCGTAAACTCTTAAAAGAAGAAAAAAGGTAACCTGTTTTAATCTGTCTAGTGTTTTGTATCTGTTTCCATAGAGCAGGGCTTTCCAAAGTGCCGCCGCTGGTGACACACCCGGCGGCGGCGACACGCGCACGGTGGCGGTGCGGGAGGGGCGTGCGGCGGCGCGGGGGGCGTGCGGCGGCGCGTGCATGGCGGCCGCCGTGCACGCGCGCGTCGCTGCTTCCGGGTGGTGTGGCGACACACCACGCTGTGTGTGGCGACACATTTTTGTGTCGCGACACAGAGTTTGGAAAGCTCTGCCATAGAGCTTCCCTTACACAAACGATAGAGTGGTCTGATGCTGTAAGTATAGTAGCAATTCACTGTTGGTGCTGTTTTTTTGTTTTCTAAGGTGAAATTTTTCCTCAGTGTTATTTATTTATAAAGAAAGTACTGCATGCAGTTTACTTTACAATGAAAGACTAGTTCTAAGACAGTGTTTTTCAAACTTGGCAACTTTTAATATGTGTGCAGTTCAACTCCCAGAATTCCCCAGCCAGCATGCTCACTGGGGAATTCTGGGAGTTGAAGTCTACACAACTTAAAGTTGCCAAGTTTGAAAAACACCGTTCTAAGGCATGGCTTTTGAATGCTTTAAGCCCCTCCCAAAATGGAACATGATTGCTGTGTAGGTTGAGTGTGTGATTTGGCTGGTTAAATCTCCGAGCACTCTGATGCTGCAGCACAAGAGGCTGTGCTTTGCTTTGTGTAGTTTTTCTGGCAGGAATGTTTGCAATATTCTGTTCATCATTCCTAGTTGTCTTGAATCTTCCCGAAATAAATGAAAAGCTTGGAATAGAATGTTTCAGTAAATAACTCTTCAGTGGCCTCTGTTCAAGAGTGTTTATGTAAAGCAGGCCCAGGATAGCTTGAGTTGGGCCTAAGGGTTGGACCAACAGGTACTTCCCAAAGAAAAGCTCTTTTGCACAGCTCGGTGAAAGTCAGAAGGGCTCTGAGGCGATCCATTTAAAATCCAGTCTTCATTTCTTGTAGTTCTCAAAGTCACCTACTTTGTATTTTTTTAAGAGATGGCACTGTCAGTTGTTTCAGTAGGTGGTTTTATACAGCTGGTCTTTGAAGCTTACTGTGCACACTCTTCCTTCATCCTAAAATAGAGACTTCCAATCTTAATAGAGAGAACATAGATCCAGAAAGCTGACTGAAGTCCTGATATTAAGAAATTGCCTAAATGAAAACAAATTCAACAACATATGATGGATATATTGTATATGAAACATGGTTATGAAAATAGCTTGCAAAATATTGCACAGTGATGCAGAATAATATATTTTAAAAGAATTTGGAGTTTTTTTCCTTCAACATAATTACTTATTTTTGAAATAATTCTGTTTACCCTTATCTAATGGAAATGTCTGCATGACTGAAACAGCTATCTTTGGGAGCCACACAAATTTAGGAACAGTCTTTATTGCCATGAATTGTCATTTGTTAAATATTTGTATTGCTTTAATGTACAATGACGAAAGAAAAACCAGACCATGCAAAAATACAGAGAAGGAAAAAAGAAAACTAGAAACATTATATTAGAGAAGGTCTTTTTCTTTTATACTGATAGCGATCTGGTTCAGAAAGTTAGCACATGCCATCAATCCAAGACTGTAACCCAGGGGTTGCACTGTCTTTCTGATACTTTAGAATAATTGTTTTGCTGCACCCCATACTTGGTAAATCTGTAGTTCTCCATATACATACGTTGTGCATATAGCTGAAAAGTATGTTGCACTATATTAACAGTGAACTGCTCATTCCGTTATTTTCAATAATGTCTTCTGTTTTTATCAGTGAATGTTTCTAGGTAATTATTTGGTAAATGGGTTGGTGGGTAGTGAATTTCTAGGAGATTCTTTTATATTTTTCATTGTTTCCTATTGTCAGATAATATTTTTTAAATCGTTGACATGCAATATGTTAGGTATGTTTAAGGACAAGCTATTTTGTATAAACTATGTCACAATGCAAATTGTTTCTCTGCTTGGATGGTTTCTTAATATCAGAACTATTTCTTCCTTCTCTTTTTGTTTTGTACATAATGATATCTGAGAGTATAATCTTTTGTACTGAAGTCTTAGGCTGTCATTGAAATTGTTGGATCTTTCCATGGCTAATGTACAGGTAGTCCTCAGGTTACATCTATTCTTTCAGCGACTGTTCAAAGTTGGTGGGGGTGTGGTTTTCTCCTTGGTAGTTCCTTGATTACGGTTTTGTTTTCTGCTTGATTGTTTGTCTGGTGTTAATCCCCGATTATATGGGTGCTGGATACTGGAGAGGATGTGTTCTGGTCTTTTTGTTTCCTTCTTAGCTTTTTTTATTGTGTCTCGAATGATATGTAAATATGGTTTATTTCTATATGTCTATTGATGGCTGATTCGTCTGAATGCCAAGCTTCTAGGAATTCCCTAGCGTTTTTGGATTTAGCTTGGTCTAGGATGCTCACAGTGGCAGGGCACACCCTGGTAGGGCAAGCTACTGTATATAAACAAGGAGCAAACCCCACACTTAGTAGCACTGATGATGTTACCTAGTCAGGTAATGAAATGTCTGCAAGCAAATAAACAAGCTCAGAGAATACCAAGGACTCCACAGTTCAACTCTGAGCTACGTGTATTCTCTTCTATATGAAGTCTAGCAGTAGTAGTTGAATTTCCAGATATACCAGCTAGAAAACGTTTAAAACTAACTTGTATACTCATTTAGTGGAAAGAAACCCAGAATTTTGCCCCTCTAGTCAAACAGTGTCCTCATATTTTACCTATTGATACCCAAACTTTTGTTAGCTCAGCAGCTGCAGCCTTTGCATACCCCCATTATGAAATTTAAATGCAATGCCTCATGGTTAATTAAAACTTTTAGGTTGAAGAAGAAAAGAAAAAAGTCAACTTCCTCTTCCTCCTGTGATACTTCATCAGATGAGTCTGCCTCTTCCTCCTCCTCCTCCTCCTCCGATAACAAAAAGCGCAAGAAAAGGAGTCGGAACCGGTCTGAATCCTCACACAGCTCAAAGAAACACACCTCTAGGATGTTTTCATATCCAAGTAGGAAAGAGGACAGCTATTCTCCTCCTGCCAATACCTCTGCTTCTTTCCTTAATCAAAAGCATGAAATGGAAAAACTGCTAGAGAGGCAAGACAGGCTGGCCTATCAGAAACCTGAGGAAAGAGACAGAGAAGGGGATTCTGTGCTGTGGAAGACGTGTGCCGAAGAGGAGCTCTATGGAGGTAAGTTTGAAGACTCCAGGGATTCTCACTATAACTCCAAGACTCAGGCAAATAGTAGCAGAACTGAAAGTCAGAGTAGGCCAGACAGAGCTTCCTCTGATAGGAGGGATAGTGCAGGTTCCTACCGAAGACAGTCTGATGACAGAAACAAGGCAGGTGATTCAGGAAGGCTGGACAAAGAGCTTGGGAGGAGGGAGGGCTATCGTAGGTTCAGCCCAAGCCAAGCCAAGTACGCCACATCTCCCACAGGGTCCGATTACTCATCCAAATCCGTTGAACATTACAAACAATATACAAGCCGGTGGATGAATGAACCTAGTAGGTATAATGCTGATGGTAAAGCTGAGGCGGCATGGATTAAACATGAGAAAAAATCCAAAAACAGGGAACGAGAAGCTTCAGAAGCCAAGGAAGTAGATGAGGAAGCTATGCTGAATGGTAAAAGACAATTTGGGAGTGGTGCTAAAAAACAGCTGCCTCAGAACTTACTCAATATATTTAATCAGATTGCTGAATTTGAAAGGGAGAAAGGAAGTAAGCAGAAAAATCAGTGAGTTAAAAAATTAAGTTGGGTGCAGTAAAATAATCTGCTTTTTATCACTTGACAAGTCTATACTCCTAAGTTTTTGTATGCTTGTTAGGTATTGATTTAAACAATAAATATGCAAGAGTTGTATCATTTTTTAATTGAGTTTCTTATGCTGTTAGGGTATTAAGGTATGGTGGCATGCCTGGCTGAACAACCTTTACCTATTAAGACTGCCACCTGTGCTATCTGGCATCAAAATTGCACTTTAAAAGATTTTTTTCCAAGGTACGGATGACTGTTACTTTGTATTGTTAATAATATAACCATGTATTGTTAAAATAAATTGAAAATATTTTTAATGTATATCATTAATGTAAATAGTCTTACTATTAAATTTTTTACAAAAAATTGACTGCTTCCCAAATTTTAATTCAGAACTTACAGAACAAGGGTCCCTGATGCGGCAGTTGTGCCCAAGGGAGCCTCTGCTAGTGCTAGTCACAGAGCCAGGGTTGTGCATCCGAATGTGTGCACGGGTTGCTTTTCTCCTGTACATCCCGTGTTTCCCTGACTGCTCGCTGTTAGTAGAACAGAAAAGACGGGGAGTCAGGTGGGCTCGTGCAGGAAGAACCTCTGAAAGGCCACGTGGAGCTGCTACTCACAGCCACCGAGGATGACAGTTGGGAGCTTTTGGATAATAAGCAACATGGCAGGCTAGGTGAGGGTGGCCCAGATACATTCAACACGTAAACACTATGGGGAACATGTGCTCTGCTTACATATGCAGCTCAAAGATGGCTTTAAATGGCCCTCTTCTCTACAGCAGAACCAGCAACTTTTAGTAGGTGGTGGTGGTAGTTTTATTTATTATGCTTTTAGAAGAAGTGGCATTTTGGAGTGAAGCAGCAGACGTTTTAAGGAATACATGGCACAGAAAGGAGCCATTATGGATCTTACTCTTTTCCCACCCATCAGGTCATTATGTAGTTGTCCAGAAAGCACCACTTTTTCAAATAAATATTCCTATGGGAAAGTTGGAGTCCGCAGGAATGACTTTTGAGTTTAAGAGTGGGCATTCCTTTCAATTAGCAGCCCCCAAGGCTCAGCGGGTAAGACGCCAGGCTTATCGATCGCAAGTTCAGAGGTTCGAATCCCTAGCCCCGCGTGACGGAGTGAGCTCCCGCACTCGCCCCAGCACTTGCCAACCTAGCAATTCGAAAGCATGCAAATGCAAGTAGATGAATAGGTACCACTTCGGTGGGATGGTAACAGCGTTCCGCGCACGTCATGCCGGCCACATGACCGTGGAAGTGTCTTTGGACAACGCTGGCTCTTCGGCTAAGAAACAAAGATGAGCACCAGCCCCCAGAGTCGGACAAGACTGCACAACTGTGCGGGGGGAACCTTTACCTTTACCTAAGGCAAGGGAAGGGAAGGAGAATGTACCATATTGGAATTCAACAAAGGCAGCATAAGAGGATGAAACAATATTTATTTATCACATTTTGAGGGTGCCCAAGTCCTAAGTGACTCTGGGTGGCTTACAGTTAAAAAAAGACCAACCATATAAATAACACAATGGACAGGATGCGCAAAAGATAAACCATAAACCTACCCAGCTGCCCTGCTGGTAGCATTTAGCATGAACTGCTATCTCGTCTGTTCTTATGATCCTGGGAAGGAAACAGACCTTTTCAAAACCTTTCAAGTTTGTTTCAGTGAAACACAGAATAGTTAAAGTGTTTTTTTCTGCTGAAATGCAGTCAATTAGAAATATTTTGGCAGAAGTTTTGCATGGGGTACTTTGACAGCAAAGCAACATATTTTCCATCTCACTGACACCCTTTTATATCTAAATTGTTCTGCAAGAATTGCTTCAACATTTCACTCAGTTGAATAAATGAAAGTCCTTTAATTCATAGCATTTAACTGTTACTCTATTGTTAATTGGAACTTTTATTACTGGTGGTAAGTTTTTAAGATAAATTGGTAGAGATGCAAGAATCAGGTAAGAACCAGTTTAGACTGGAGGTTCAAATGTAGCAATTGCATTTGAAGGCAACAAGACTTAATTTGGCAATTCCTGCAGCTGCTTGACTTTGGCAGAATGAGATGAAAAAATCAGGTATTATCCCTCTAGGGTTTTAGGTAGGTATCTTCAAGGATTTCACAATAATGCCTTTGCAAAGTATGCCCACTCTACCTCCTTCAAGGCAGAGATGAGGAAAGGTCAGCACAGCAACTCCAGATACTTCAGCAAGGAGCCTACAGAAAATATATGCTTAACCTGTGGACCCTAAGTTTCAAAACATTTAAAACTTAATTTCTTGTTAAAGCCCTAAGAACCTATCATCTTCTGAGTGCCTGAATTATGGGTAAGTAAGGAAAGGTGGGAGTCTGGAGAAAGGTAGAGGATCACACAAGAGAAAACCAGGTAGGAGTGAAATAAATCTGTCCGTCCCCATAACCAAATCTGTCTACACACGTCTGAGCAGAAAAGCGAGACCAGAGAGAGTTGTGTTCCTTCAAATGCTCTAGTACAGTGTTCTTCAAACTTGGGTGGGGGATTCTGGGAGTTGGAAGTCCACACAACAGGGTCAAGTTCTAGTAGGTAATGTTTGCAGAAGTGTTAAAAAGCACCCTTCACCAAGTCAGTTAAAGGTCTAGCAGCTGAGTGTACATACCCTGATATACTTGTTTAGTATTACCCCTGCTGGACCTTTTCCCTCATTTTTGGTGGGCTTAGCATGTTTTGTAAACCCAGTTTGGTTTAGTGAACTGTGTGACCTTGAAAATGAGTTCATTTGGCAACTAGGTTAAGTCTTGTGTGAATGCAACTACTGGCTGACTTATAGCAGTTTTTGAGAGATACCACAAAGCACTTGTCTATCAATGAAAAAAAAGTTAACCATGTTCTGCAAAACCAGAAAGGCCATTGCTTCACTCTGTTTGAAGGAACTTGATGCCTCAGATCAACTGAATCTCCTTCAAATCAAATCGACCCTTTCATGCTTTGCACAGCCCTATACACTGATTTTAATGAAACTTGATATACCTAAGTGAAGAAGCATAGGACTGCAGTCTGAATTCTGTATGGAGGAATGGAAAATTCATAACAGGAGGCTGAAAGCTGTTAAAGTTCTTAGGTGACCAGTGACCACCGATGTTTGGGGGACCCACGGTATTAATAAAAATGCAAAATGTGTCCACAGGCCCCCAAAACTAAGGGACTTTTATGAGCCAGTGGCTGTATTCACAGAAAGCTTGATTGGTGCTTTTTATTTATTTATTTAGGTTTTGCATAAAAATGTGTGAAGCCAAAAATATAGATTAATTCTGTAATCAGGTTGACCATGTTGTGTGAAGACAGCTAGAGTATATTCTCTTGATTTGTTCCTTCCCTTCGTAAGATGAAATGCACACAGAATTGCTTACTGGCTCTTGGTTAAGAGTGAAAAAGACTAGTGGCCCTCTAGATGCTACTGGATAAGTCCTAGCAGCTGTTATCTTAGTCATGTTTGCTGGGAATTATGGGAGTTCTAGTTCAACAACACCTGGAATCTAAATGGTGCTCTAGCTCAAATTCAAATGGGAGGACAGAAAAAGTGTTAAATACACTATGGAGGAATGGGGAGATTGTGACTTTTAATAAAGATTATTACCAGTTTTTACTGTTAACGCTTAAGTTTTGTTATAAAAATAAAACTGAGTTCATCCTAAAACGTTTACTCCAAATGAAAATAACTCATTCACTATCACATGTTAATTTTAGTTGTGTAGTCAAACATATGTTGCAGCTTAGCAGATAACTTTCTGAATTCTTAAAAACTTCAAGTGCAACAGAAAAAAAACTAATATGGGCTTCTGCTACGAGAGGATGTGGTGGCACTGCTCTGGCTAGAAGGACAAGAAACAACTGGACCTTTAGGTTCAGGACTGGGACTCAAAGTCAGAGATACGACTTTAACATGTTGACTTGGAGATGAAACTGAGCTCTTAAAGGACCTAGAAAACAACAAGGAAGCAATTACATTACTCAAAAATCATGCAAATGAAATTGTAAATGAAATTACAATTGCTATATTCTAATTATGGAAATCATCCCAGCAGGTACCTTTTATTTCTATAAACTGTATTTGCTTTGTTTGCAGCATTTACTGGCCAATTTAGAACTTGCATTCCATTGTTAGTTTCCCTTTATTTTCCTGTGGAACATGCAAGTCATTGGCGTTCTCTTTATAACCCCTACCCAATGGTCTCTTAAGCACATCCATCTCTACGTTACCACTCACGTGCTGGAAGATGAGCTGTAAATAGATGATCGAGAACTCATGTGAGAAGAAGCAGCTGTAGGAAGATGTAATGAAGCCTACAAACAAACAAAGGTGGGATAAAGTCTGCTATAAATGAATAGGAATAAAAACACTGGCTTTATTTTACGCTACTACTTTAAACAACTGTATAGCTTAGCATGATGTTGAGCTATTCAAGCTTCTCTACTTCTCTACCTTCATTTCTAGCAGCTCTACTCCAAGAGTACCAAACTGTGCTTCATCTTTACTGTGGTAAATTAAAATGTTAGTTCCATAATCTATGGTTTCAAGTTGGTTTGTCACCAATCATAATTAATGGCATATCAGATTCTGATGATACAGCAAACTGCAACTAATGTAAAACAGAAGTTCCTTGATTTGATAAATCAGGATTCCAGGGGCAAAGCTTGCATGGGGTTTTGAAGATTAGAATATATATAAATAGAATATATTAGACAAGAAATGTTTATAAATATTATATGAAAAGCTAGCATGTAAGATAAAAATTTTTCTTATTTCTATGACCAGAGATAGATCGGAAGTTAACCAATTTCTATGTCTTTTGTTCTTTCTTTACTTTTCTACACTTTTCTTTCTTTAATTTGTATTTCTATTTCTGTTTCATTTCTGACTTTTAACTTTGTATTTTTAAAATCTTAATAAAAAATTTTTATTGAAAAGAAAAAAAAAGATAAATCAGGATTCCCTAATCTGGTGCCCTCTAAATATGTTGAGGCTACAAATTCCAGATTTTCCAGACAGCATAATGAACACATTAAATATACTTTATTAAACAATGATCTAGAACAGCCTTTCTCAACCTTTTAACCCTGGAGGAACCCTTGAAATATTTTTCAGGCCTCGGGGAACCCCTGCACAGTCAGGCTCAAATATAGGCCAGAAGTTACAAAATTATATTTGTTTCATGTGTATGCCTATATATATATGCATTAACAGGGTTCTTAAATAAAGAATGAAACTTATCTCTTTAATGTGAGGTTGCCTGAATTTGAAATAATTTTATTAAATAAACCGTGACCTCCCAGGGAACCCCTAGTGACCTCTCGTGGAACCCTGGTTGAGAAACCCTGGTCTAGCATGATATTCACACACTGTCACTAAGGGACAAGCATATGCATATGGGTCCAGGTTACCTGAGGGACCGCCTCACCACCATTACATCGACCCGTCCCTCCCAGTCAGGCAGAGAGGGCATGTTACGGACTCTGTCCATGAGAGATTGTCGATTGGGAGGGTCCAGGAGGAGGGCCTTCTCTGCCATAGCTCCCGCCCTTTGGAATAAGCTACCGCCAGAGATAAGGCAAGCTCCCACTCTCCCGGCCTTTCGGAAGGGACTCGACATGGCTGTGCCACCTCACTTGGGATGGAAGGGGGGATAGATAGTCGTGGGGGTGGCTGGCACCGTGATGCGACCCCAGGCATTTTTAACAAGACTGTGATTCACCATCTTGGGTTTTAGATTTTATATCTTATATTTTAGAGGTTTTATTGCATTGTATATTTATATTTTTAATGTATCTTTTTAATTGACATTTAATTTTTATTGTTTTAATTTGTTGTAAACGATCCAGAGTCGTTACGAGATGGGCGGTGGAAAATTACAATAAATAAATAAAATATGCATCTTTGCATTAAATTATGAGACAAGAATGATGAAGACAACTAAAATGCTACCTGTCCAAAGTATTTTTGAAAGGCTGGATGTAACTCTGGATGTGCTTCTGATATATCAAGCAGCATTTTGTCTATGTGTTTGCTGAAGTCTTTCAGTGCACGAAGTTCAATGTCTTTTTCTTCTTGTGTTTCTGACTGAGTACTCTTTAGTGTTCGGATTTCTCTGCGTAATCGGGTAACCTTTTTAGACATACAAGAATTAAAACAGAATACTAGATGCTAAAACACCAGTTAACTTTTATATTAAAAATATTATCATGTTCACCCCAATTCTATTATTTTACTGAGTTCTCAATAAAACTGAATCTATTGCATTATGTTAGTTTAAACTAACCTGCTTTGAGACTCTTTCTAGTCTGGGCTTCTGATCATCTATTTCTCTGGTTAATTTCAAAATACTTGCTTGTTTATCTTTCATTTTTTCACGGAGGAAAGACTCATCTTTCAAAAGAGCATCAAAATTATTTTGAATGGTCTAGAAAAACAAATGTTTATATATAAGTCTCTTTGGAAATTTTTTTTAAATTATCCAATCAACAATCCACTATAAAATAAAATAAATATAAACACTATAACTTAAATATGCATTACCACCTCTTTCTAGAAGATGTAACCTAGATACAAATAACAAAAACAACACCCTGCTATGTTTATTATTTGTTAGCTCAAGCTAAAAATTTGCTTTCTTCATATGTCACCATTGAAAAGTTCCTTTTGATGTACTATGTCAACACCTATTTAGGAGTAAAAGGTAAAGGTTCGCCCCGCACATTTGTGCAGTCGTGTTCGACTCTAGGGGCCGGTGCTCATCTCCGTTTCTTAGCCGAAGAGCCAGCGTTGTCCGAAGACGCTTCTGCGGTCATGTGGCCGCATGACATGCGCGGAACGCTGTTACCATCCCACCGAAGTGGTACCTATTCATCTACTTGCATTTGCATGCTTTCAAATTGCTAGGTTGGCAAGAGCTGGGGCGAGAGTGGGAGCTCACTCCGCACGCAGGGCTAGGGATTCGAACCTCTGAACTTGCGACCTTCCGATCGACAAGCCTGGCGTCTTACCCGCTGAGCCACCACGCCCCTTACTTATTTAGGAGTAAAACAGTATAAAATAAAAAATGCATATGAGTAACAGTATTTAGGCAGTTGTGGTGTGAGAGGAATATATCACCTTTACACATTTGAGACTGCAGTTTAATCTCATGTTTGCATAATAACCTATTCCTGCAATTAATACTAAAACCGCCTAGGGTCCCTCCTTGTGGGGGAGATGGGCGGGATATAAATATGACAAATAAATAAAAGCCTGCCCAAAATATGCAACCTGTACACTTATTTTGGGCTTAAACGCACTGGGCATGACAGGTCCAAAGCCATCTGCAGGATCCATGGCTTTCCTCAAAATGTTGAAAAAACAGCCCTGTCATGACACAAGCCTAGCACTTTCATGCGTGATGTCATAACACAAAAAAGTATGAGAATGCAGACAGGTACGAATAGAGTGTCCTCAGAAAAAAATGTATCTGGATCTGAACAGAAGTGCCTTCCAAGTGCCTCTTTACCTGAATATCCTCTTGAAGCTCCTTGATCTGTCTTCGCTTATATCGATGTTTCTCATCAGCAGCTCTCTTCTCTTCTTCCAGCTTCATTTTCTCTTCATACTCTTCACCTATGGAGTATTACTGGATATTGAACCCCGTATGTGTCCCACTTAGGGAAGCTGCTTAGGTCTCCTTTCGAATGTAATGAAATGGATGCAGCTAGCCTGCAATAACACTTCCAATATGGAACACTTACATACCATGTTATACAAATCTGAACAACATATAATGCAATGAATTAAATGTCTATGGGCCTTTGACATTTGAGCCACTGCTCAAATGTTTAGGGTTGACCAAGATCTTTTAGATAACCCTTCATTTTTTTAAAAAAATCATTTTCTCTTTTACGCTACCTTACTTACACTCTTTCAAAAAACCTTATATATTAGTTATAATGATGCATAATCATAAATAATAGAGCCAGCAGAGGGAGCAAAAGCTAAAAGAAAATAGCTTTCCAGAGCTACAGTATTCTGAAGTACGGTAGTACTGTAATACTCAGGGCTATATGAATAGGGAAGATGTTGTGCTTCTAAGTAATCTTTCAATCAGGTACTTTATGTCTCATGTTAACTGCAGAATTCACTGTCCTTCACTGTAAATAAACTTTTCTTTTATTCTGGTAATGCATAGTGAAAAAAGTACTTCTAGAATCAAAAGAAAAAACTGTTTTGCCAAAAGTCATTTGTACTTCATTTCCCAACTACCAAGTATTTTTACAAGGCTCGTCCTTAATAGGCATTTGGTGGATCATATTAAGACAAATCTTTCTGAATCCTCTACAATCAACTTCTGTCTTCCCTGCTGTTGCGGTTTACCCAACCTCTTCCTTTCTAGCTGTGTTCAGTGATTGTATGGATAAATAACAAAAGGCAGTGGGAGATCTATGTGTTGCTCTTTAGCATGGGCTCCCATGTTGGTAAGAGTTTCAACAATAAAATCAATACTATAAATATCTATTTAATATAGCAGAAAACAGTAACCACAGAATCAGTAAAATCCAGAGCACCAGAGGAAAAGCTGCTTGTCAGCAGGGTGGAACCAAGGAAGAGCAGTATTTATCAAGCTATGATGTATGAGATACAATAATAATAGACCTTTCTGTGGGACAGAATCAAAGGATCTGAGAATTGTTTAAAGTTTATAAATAAATAAAAGCAAATACAGAGTGCTGCAACTGAAAAGGGCTCCTCACTAATCACTCTTGCCTAACCTTAGATTGTGAGGATTACTGTAGTTACTCGTACTACAAGACAGTCCATAAGGCATTTAGACTTTATAAGTAACAAACTAGCATTTTAGCTAGACTAAGACATGGGAGATCATATACATGACCAAATACTAGTACAGAGCTTTCCAAACTTTTCATGTTGGTGACACACCTTTTAGATATAAATCATTTCGCGACACAGTAATAGCAGGGCCCCCCGGCCCACGTGATTGGTTCCCGACTGCAAACCCCGCCCCCCGGCCCACTCGATTGGCTCCTGCCTGCAAGCCCCGGCCCACGCGATTGGCTCCCACCTGCAAACCCCGCCCCCAGCCCAAACAATTGGCTCCTGCCTGCAAACCTCGCCCCCGGCCCACGCAATTGGCTCCTGCCTGTAAACCACTTGGCAAGTTCCCCCCTCTTGCAGCTTTCAGGACAGTCTGGGAACAGCTTGAATGCAGCAGTAGACCCAGACGTCCAAAACAGCCCCTTTCCACCCACCCGGAACATGACAAATTTTGCCGTTTTTCGGCATTTTTTGGGGCGCCCGCCGCCTCTCCTGTGGTTGGGGGAACCCCCTGAGGATGAGGGGAACCCGTTTCCACCACCACCCTACCCTCCCCGGAGCGCCAGACTTTTTTGGCAGTCGCGCCCATTTATTTTTCGACGCGGTTTGCCTTTCAGGAGCTCAGCTGAGCCCCACTGACCTCCCAGCCGCCGATCAGCTGTTTTCGCTGCATTTTCTGGGGCTTTTTGGCCATTTTCATGCCTAGCCCCACCTTCTCCAGCGTCAGGAGAGCTTCCACGGAGCCTCCAGACCCTCGAATTCGGCTCCCCAATCTAGTCAGAGCCTTCGGAGGAGAGGGACAAGCCCTTTTCAGTCCCACGCTGAACAGCTGAGCAGCACTGAGGGCAATGCCCCCACCTGGAGCTTGTAGCCACACCCAGCAGAGTTCTCTCCCAATGAGGGCGGAGAGGCAAGGTAGCGGCGCTTACCGGCGCGTGATTGGCGGGGGTGCCTCTTCTTCTGGCTCCCCCCCCCCCTCAGTGCTTCCGGGTCATCTGGCGACACACCCAGACACTGCCAGCGACACAGTAGTGTATCGCGACACAGAGTTTGGAAAGCTATGTACTAGTAGATTATTCTCTCAGCAGCAGTATTTTGTAGACTTCAAAGGTACGGGCCATCTATTCCTAGAACTGCCAAGTCACCAAAACAGCATATGATATACAGGTATGTAGGGAAGATTCCATCCTAGTACGACATGTTGCAGTTAGGAGGAAAGCAAAAAAGGAGAAGGAGAAGGCTGCCTGATAATGCAGTCAAGTAATTTTGTTCACTCCTGAAAATTAGGAAAGCAACAGAACTGGCAAGTAAAACACAATTTCTATACCAAAAATTTAACTTGTAGTCACAAGTATTACACACACACACACACACACAATCTTTTTCCAATTTATATCCTGCCCTTATTCCATCTACTGTAGTATCTAAGCAATTCTTTTCTAACCCCCAAAGATTAATACAAAGGCATTCCATTTACATTTGCATGCACCATACTCCATACAGCTCTTTCTCATCCTTCTTTGCTCTTATGCCTCACATTTCTGCCTTGCACATAAAGCCATAATGTGCTTACTTTTCTCTAAAACTTTCTTGAATGAGTTCCTGTAGTTGCTGTTACAGTTATTAAGTACATGCAGAGTATTTTCTAGGGCTATACATTCTTTCTCAGCTTTTTGGATCTTTGCATCCAAGGTATCTCCTTCACGCTGAAGATCTTCCTTCTCCTGAGCAGCCTTGAAACAAAATAAACATTTAAGTTAAAAAGAAAAGCCAAACTAAGTTCCCATATTCAAAGAATGCTTGGCACTCTCGTTTGAAAGAAAAGCAGTGCAAGAAAGCAAGGTTACACAGGACATCTCAAAATTAAAGAGTGGGGTTTTTTTTATGTTCTTTCAGTCACTTCCGACCCTTCATGACTCAGTGGACATAATTTTGCTAGAACTGTCAGTAACTGCTTGAGTTATACTGAGCTCACGCTTAGTGACTTCAGTGACAGCATCTAACATCCTTGTCTTTCATTTTTCCTTACTTTTTTTGTCAGAAAGATATTTCCTCACTATCTCAATGTCAGTCTTTTTCTCAAGTAGCATCTCTTTATTTCATGCTTATGGTCACCATCCCAGTGAATTTTTGAGCCTAGGAACGTAAAGACTTTTACTACTGCCACTTCTTCCCTTATTTACATTGGGTTGGCATTTCTGTTGACATATGTTAGGCCTTTTTTAAGGCTGAGCAGCAGATCACTTTTTGCAGGCTGTTCAAGATACTCCTTAAATCTTCCTCATTTCCAGCCATCAAAGCGGTATCAACAGCATATCTGATGTTTCTCCCAGCAATTTTAGTTCCAATTTCTATTTCTTTTGCTCTATCATTTGTGATGATATAGTATGAATATAAATGGAATAAATAAGAGGATGGTATACAACCTCAGCACACTCCTTTTCCAGTGTTTTAAGTGCTATTAGCAATTTGTTGTAATCTACATAGTAAAAAGCCTTTGTATAATCAATAAAACAAAAAATGAATCTTTTTGGAACTATTTTGCCTTTTCCATTAACCACTGGATGTTAGAAATGTGATCTCAAGTGCCTCTGCCTTTTCTGAATTCAGTTTGTACCTCTGGCAATTCTCCTCCATGTACTGTTGAGGCCTCCAAAATATTGAGTGTTATCTTAGTAGTATGTGGGATAAGTGCAACTATTCAGTACTTTGAGCATTTGTTGGGACCTGCCCTTTTTTGGTACTGGAATATAAATTGGTCACACACCCCATACAGAATCATCTTATACAATGTTAAACAGTTCTGCTGGTATTTCATCAATTCCTAAAGCTTTGCTGTTCCTAGTGCCCATTTATCTTCACTTTCAAGATTGTCTGGCTCCAGTTATATCTTTTTCCCCCTCCAGTAAGATCTTTGCCTTCTTCATCTTTTATCATGCTCATCCTTTAAGAAAAAATTCCAAAGATTTTTGAGATAGGGTGGGATAGATTGCAATTATTCAAGTAATTCAGCAACATAGATCCATTTCAAGCATATCAAAGCGTCTGAACAAATCAGAACATCCAAATAATTAAGAGTACTATTAAAAAGTCCTTACTGTCTACAGGTATCCACCATAGATAACCAGTTGTGGCCCACAATAAGAGATTTTTATCTCACACAATACCATTACAATGTTTTCTAGTTTCATGCATAAGGAATTAAAAATGTTTTCAGACCCCATCTGCATAGTGTTATTTTTCATACAAAGGCTCAATCCATGGGCTCCATAAAATGTGAAATTGTTCCTGCTGGGTGAAGTCATAACAGATTCCTTTCCAATTGTAGAAGCTTCAGACTGGATTGCAAAATACATTTCTGCTCCCCAGAAAATTGATGATGATGCAACCCTATGCCTGTGCAGTTCTCAGAGATAATCACAAAACAATGGCAGTTCAAGGTCAAAAACTTTATTATGGAAACCAATTCAAATCCCACTTTCTCTGAATAATCCATAACCATGTTTATATGTGAGAGCCCACAGTGACAGAAGCAAGATAGTTAGCAATAAAGCAAGGTTTCATATGGGTGTAACAGAAATCAGAGGTTTAAAAAAACAATTCTACAGAGTTTTCAAGCTATCAGGCTGAATCTAAGAAGTTTACCTTAATAACATAATAAGTCTGAGTTTGCTCCTCTTCTCCTTCTGGAGGCATCATGACAATGGTAACAATTTCATATCTGCTTTTCAGTTTCTCAATTTTACTCAGTCGCTCGTGAAATTCTGAACTAATTGGAGGAGAAATTTAAAAATAAAAAAGTCAGATGTTTGACAGGAAAAAAACATGTTATTTTTATTTATGAACTTACAAACTGCTTCAGCTGATAGTACTCTACACAGTTCTCATGGCTCTCAAACATGAGATGATTTTCCTTAAAAAACTAGGTCTGTCTGTAAACCTTTAATTTTTATTTTGGAGTGAGAGAGGCAGAATATGGTTAGCAGTGAAGCATGTAAATAAATTCTTTTCAATCAAATCTATTAAATCTTTGTACTGAGCCTTCTTTTTATTTGATCCCCTGCGTCCCTAACCTCAGGCTAAAAACTACATGCAAACATGTAAAACAAAAGCTTGGCACTTAAGTAATGCTGAGAACAAACTAGAGTAGGGACAACTGGGGACACACCATAGTCCTTAATCAAGAATGTTATTAGAGGAAATTATCAAAATATATTTGATGGTTCAACAGGAACAACATATAACACTGAGGGACAAGGCACAATGTGCACTGCCTTTTCACAAAACAGTGAGTCCCAAACCTTGTAAAAAGCAACCATCCGGATTTACTCCTGGGGGTAGTTTTTGCTTCCAATAAGACAGTTGATGAACCCTAAGCAGAGTGACTGATACATCATCTTAATTTTTTGACAGTGGCAGCAATACTTAAGGTGGGCTCCCAATTCTCCCTACTTTTTCAAGAAAGAAAAAGATGGTATTACATTGCAAATCCTTGCATCGTGGGGAGTAACTATCTAGTGAATCTTACCCAAATATTTAAAGGTTTGGCATTTCAGTCCTACAGCTGCAAAAGCTGCCCCCTGCTGATTATATCTTAATATTGCCACTGCTAGGAGAGAATAAGCAACAGCAGGAAACAACCTCAAATCAAATTATATGCAAGTGCCAATTAGTAATGTAATTATCAACGGAAAAACACAGAGTCTGCCTGCTCGGTGAAAGAGTAGGATCCAGGCATACTAAATCACTCTAATTTCCTATTGCGTAGGTTGTGGATGGAAAAGGAGGGTGGGGAAAAGACTGCCAGATCAGCTCGCTGAGTGTTCATTTCCCAGTTGGGTTTAACCACCCGCTGTACAGATTCTTGTTTCTTGTTACTTAAAGTTGTGGAAAACAGGGCTTTCCAGTTCCTGCCTTGTGACTGGTAATTTACTGTCAAGTGTTTTAGATTCATTTCTGTTATACATTTAAGTTCCTGATATGAGAATTATGCATGAGAGATTTTTGAGGGCAAGTATTCGCTTCTGCCATATTTCTGTATTAAATAATAGGTATAGTAAGAAAACAAAGTGTACTGTTGGTTGTTCTGAGCTATGGATGTTTGTGTTCACTAAACCATTGATGGTGAGGAAAGTGGGCTGAGCACTTCTAAACGGCTGAGAAATGGACGAGTTGTTCTTCTGTGCAGTTTAAGAGGCTGTTGAAACATTTTTATTAACAGCTGCTCAAAGGCAGCAAACATGACCTGTGCAATTGTCATAGAGTCCCTGAACAGCAGATACACTCTTGAAAGCAGATACCGCTCTCAGCTTCGTGGAGTGATTACCTCAGAGTCTGACGCTCCTGCTCTATGACTCGTATCTGAGTCTCGATCATTTCTTTATGAACTTTGATATCAGCAGTTCTCTCCTCCATTGCTGTTTTTAACTGCTGTTTCCGTTTCTCCAGTGAGAGAACTTTCTCTGCCTTATTGTACAGCATATCTCTTACACGTTTCAGTTCCAGCTTTAAGAGATTGTCTTCAATCATCAGATCCTTCCATTGACAGAACAGAAAGAATATATGCATCCTGAGGTCTGATGCAAGTCTGCAAGTCACAGCATTTGTGTGATGTCATCATAACACACATGTTGTCTTTTGCCCCACCTGACTCCCCGTAGATGCCCATGCTTATAAAAATATAACTTTTGTTTTGAAAACACTGAATAATGTAAATGCCCACAATTGTGACATCAAAACTTATATACAAGGTTAGTCTGACAACACAAACTAAAACACTTATTTCAGGCAGCAAACTAGTTATTTGTTAAGCATTTTTTCAAAACACTTATAGTTCACATTTGAAAAACAATAATCACACCTGCTTATCTGCTCTGGCTTTTTTTAATAACTTTTCTGATTTGTCCGTGAAAAGGTTTATCTCATCCACTCTAGTATTCAAGCCAGCCGTTTCTTCTCCAGTTTTACCTATGGCCAATTTGATAAAATGGGTATCACTCTGGAAAGAAACAAACAAACAAGCTCCTTTCAGTTTAGCCAGGAATACATTAAACAAAAGTCATCCATTCATTCCAAATAGATTAGAAATATATTTGCGGCATTTTCAGGCAAAATAATGTAGATGATAAACAATTCCTTAGGTCAGAGCTTTCCAAACTTTTCACATTGGTGACACACTTTTTAGACATGCATCATTTCGCGACACACTCTTACAGCGGGGCATCATTTCGTGACACACTCTTACAGCAGGGCACAAGGCAGGCACTAGGACCTGCGCGGAATCACAGCAGGTTTGGAGGCAGCAAGGCACAAGGCAGGCACTAGGACCTGCACGGAATCTTGGCAGGTCTCGGAGGCAGCAGCAGCCAGGACACACCCAGACACTGCAGCCAACACACTAACGCAGAGCTTTCCAAACTTTTCATGTTGGTGACACACTTTTTAGACATGCATCATTTCACAACACACTCTTACAGCAGGGCATCATTTCGCGACACACTCTTACAGCAGGGCACAAGGCAGGCACTAGGACCTGCGCGGAATCACAGCAGGTTTGGAGGCAGCAAGGCACAAGGCAGGCACTAGGACCTGCGCGGAATCCTGGTAGGGCTTGGAGGCAGCAGCAGCCACGACACACCCAGACACTGCAGCCGACACACTAACGTGTCCCGACACACAGTTTGGAAAGCTCTGCCTTAGGTATTTCTGTAAATGCAACAAAGCATCTTCTCATGAAAAAGTCACATTACCTGAAGTTTCTTTTGTTGTGCTTGTAAAATATTGTGTGCCTGGTTCTTTTCGTCCAATAGCTTTACTAGTTCAGCAACTCTGGCTTCTAAAATTTGCTTCTCGTCCGTGTTAAGTTCCCCCTGCAAGCGTGACAGCCTTCTCTCCACTTGCTGTATGTAAAAATCCTGTTGAAGTATTTTCAGCAAGAAATAAAATTAGCAGAAAGGCTGGAAAAAAACCTGATCTTCCAAAAATCTTCCAAAAATATAATGAAGCACTCCTAAATAGAGAGGCTTCTAGCTGAGTACAGGTACTCCTCGGGTTATGATGGCAATTGGGACCGGAATTGCCATTGCTAAGCAACATGGTCATAAAGCACGATGTCACGTGACCACGTCACTTAGCGCAGCAATTCCAGCAAGTTCCGGTTGCCATCGTTAAGCGAGGACTGCGCAGGTCATTAAGCGAGGACCTCATGTGGCCATGACTTCAGACTTCCTGCCGGTTACCCCCTTGACTTTGCTTCTGGGAAGCCAGCAGGGAATGTCGGAAATCCCCATAATGTTCCTGCGGCTCGCTGCAATGTCATAATTGCGAGCTGGGCATCAAGCACCCAGATTGCAATCATGTGACCACAGGAATGCTGCAACAGCCGGAACTCTGAGGACCAGTCATAAGTCCCCCTGTAGCAATTTTACCACTTCCAGTGATTTCAAAGTGGTGCACAAGATTTATACATAAAATAATAGCAAGATTTGGGTACATTCATCTCTTGTATTCCTTCAGAAATAACTTGAAGCAGCCAAGATAAATTTTTGAACGAATAGAAGAGATGAACATACCCAATTCTTATTGTTTATTAAAAGAATTATATGCATAACTCCTCTGCAAGAGGAGTGATTACAAAAAGCTGATTTGTGAAGTGCACAATCCAATTTAAAACACATTGATTTGGAATTAAATGGAATTCCATTTCAAGCAAATTGTTTTCTTTCCTAGTTACTGTATAAATGATACCAATTATCACTGATACCAATTAAACTTTATTTTAAGTAAATAGAATTTATGACAGAAAGAGTAGAATAATAATTTTTTCTATTTATTATTATATTGTATTTAAAGTGTACAGGTTTTTAATTTTAATATTATTGTTGTAAACCGCCCAGAGTCTACTGCTGTAGAGATGGGTGGTGATAAATTTGAATAATAAGTAAAATAAAATAAAATAATAAATCTATTATTTCACAATTCAACATATCCTCACTCTAGGTTTAATTTATAATTTATTGTGTTATAAATTTTATAATTTAATTTATATGTTACACAATTTATTCTATAGGGGATACATGTAAATAAGCGATTGATTAAATAGCTAGACTTAACATTTTCCTTCCAAAGTATTGAGGGTCCATTTGCCATAGACAAAAGCTTAAGAATTAGAGAATGAAAGGTCACTATCATGCCCTTCTCCAATCTTCATTTTTTTTAATCTTGCTTCCTAATCTTTTAAGAAATCCTTTCTTGCATTCCTTTTCCTGAAACATTTTTGGCACTATCTCCTTAGATTCTACTGGTTAGAAACCAGCTGTATTATTTAGGAAATATAAACTGAAATGCTTAATTAATTAATTAATTAATTAATTTTATTTATTTATTTGTTCAATTTATCCCCCGCCCATCTCCCATACAAGGGACTCTGGGCGGGTTACAACAAGTAAAAAATTTAAAACTATACAAAATTTCTAAAAAACACACCAAGCATAAAATAAATAAAATCCAAGATGGATTAGAACCCGCAAAGTAGATCATCGTGCTACGGGGCCAGACAACCCCAAGAGGCACTGCCACCTCCGTCGTCCCAGGCCAGGCAGCAGAGCCAGGTCTTAAGAGCCTTCCGAAAGGCCAGGAGTGAGGGGGCCAGTCTCACCTCCAGGGGCAAGATATTCCATAAGGCGGGCGCTATCGCAGAGAAGGCACCCCTCCTGGACCCCGCTAGATGGAATTCTCTTGTTGAGGGGGTCCAAAGCATGACCTCTCTGCATGCACGGGTGGGGCGGGCCGATGTTATCAGGACGAGACGGTCCCTCAGGTAATTTAACCCAATGATTTTAAAACTCTGTTAGTCATTTTTTCACTTATGCATAATTTTTTGTCATTTACTGCCATCTTGCTATAAGATTAAATCAAATCCATATATCTGCAGATATGTACACAAACAAACCTTACCTGATTATACATGAGTTCTTGTTGGTGAAGTGCTTCTATATCCAGTCGCAATAATCGGCTCTGAAGGTTTTTTTTCTGTCCGCAATGTCCTTCAATTAAAGATGCAATGCCCTTTTCATTTTCCTTAAGTGTTTTCAACTCCTTTGTTTTCTTGAAATGTGTATCTCTCAATTGCAATGTCTGTGCCTCTTTCTCCTGTTGGTATTAAAATTACAATATGTAAATGCTTATAAATATTTTATACATCTTTTTTCTCTAAATTTGAGATTGTAATGATTAAATAGGATGTTAATCTAACAAAGTTTTGATTAGTTATTTCAGTATCTTGCGACAGGTTCTGTGACTCTTTTGAGTATGGAACTGTTCTGCTCTATTATCCCTGATACTCTTTCATTGATACTTCCATTTCCCTTCTATTTCAGATGAGCCATATCCATTTAGCCTAACTCTTTCTACTTTCTGGCTGCTTCATTTTCTTGAAGGGCAACAATGCAGGACAAATATCGAATCTACCTAATTTGCAGACTACATATATCTTAAGAAAATAAACAAATGCATCCATACCTTTATAATCTTCACACTGCATCTTTTCATATTGAATTAATAGATAGGGCAAATAGACATGTGTGGCTAATTCTGATGGAAAGCTAAGTTCCAGCTAACACATTGCAGACATTATTCTAGAACACTTCATCTTCGTTAAACTGGAATTACTATGCTTCCATTATCTTTTATTATCAGTTATCAGTCACCCATACATAGAGGTTTAACTACACTATTTGAAGTCCATTCTATTACAATGACACTTAAGACTTAATGATATAAATAGTTTTGAACATCATGCTAATCCACAATGCAGTTTATTCAGTTCACTTTGGAGTATCGTAGGAATTCAGGCACTATGGATGACAAACCAAGGATTTTGTCTTGGTATACTTTATTTTGTTAATCAGGGCATTATGATTTTTTTCAACAAACCATGATTAAAACAAATTATGATGTAACATAATGTGTGAACCAAGTACATAATTCTTATATAAAAATGAATAATTAGAGCACAGGTCTTGCTATGTCATTACAATATTATGATCTGCACATCTGAGAAAGTCACTTCAACAGAATCATTGGTAGCAAAAAGAGACTGGTAGCAAAGCTGAAGGTTCAGAGAGAATTTTGTTGTACAACCCCTTAGAGTAATCCCCCTAAAAATATTTTGTTAGAGCTTCCTACATGTCATGTGATAGTAATAGCAGACAGCAAAACCTATTTGCTTCATCTGCCTACGTAGACTGCAATTTCTGGAGCTTCTGGTTTCCCCATCCAAGCCACATCAACTGAAAACAATTATTTAAATAATATTATGCAGGATTTAGCAAAATAACAAAACAGATTGTAGGAAACTTTGAAATAAAAAGTGCTTTTACCTTCACATTTTTTTCTTTCTCTTTTAGTAGTTCCTCCATTTTGCATGCTTTTTCTTCTACACTTAATGCTTGGTGTGTCACAAATTTCAATTTATTTGTAAGAGTATCATTCTGGTCCTTAATCAAGTTTAGCCTAGGGCAGAGTTTATAATGTGAAAAAGTATGCTACATATAAATATCTGAGTACTGTAGAGAGATCAATATTATTCATATAACTGTTAAACAATCATGTATGACTGAAAACTGTCTTGCTTATTAGATGCAAGCCAAATATTAGACATTTTAAAATTATTTTAATGACAAATCCATATTAAAACATACTATACCATTTTATTATGCATTAAGAAAGAAAAACATACAAAGAAACTTTTATTGAAAGAAATCTGACAGGAATCTACTTCTTTTCCAGAATACAGAAGACAAGTGGAGTACTGCCCTATTAATACTGACTCAAAGATAAACTTTGGGAAGGGGGAATTAGACAATATTATTAATTAATTTCAATTTAACCTTTCCATCCCCAGGACACTCAAGGTAACTAATAAACAAAACAATAATAATCTGAAAAGAGTTAACATCTAGTTAAAAAATCAGCAGTTACATCAATCCAACTCAAAGGCCTCTCTGCTCAGAGAGAGAGAGAGAGAGATTTTATCGTGTTGTGTGGTTGATCCAGACTATATTGAATCTTGCATTAGACATTTTGCCCCTGCAAAAAAGGGTTACTATAATTTTTTATTTAAAATGTAATAAATCTGCCTTTCCTTCATTAATGGAAAAAAAAATAGAAAATGGAAGGAAAACATGGAGGTATATGTCAGAAGATATTGTCCAATGCCAGTAAAATTCTGTGAATGAGGTAGGGTAAATGCCCAATGAAAACTCATCTAAAGCCATCCTAACTATGTACCCATCTCTTAGATTTCTATTTAGTTCAAATATAGAATTAGGTTTATACAATACATCTTTTATTTATTTATTTATATATGTATTATTAAATATATATAAATATATATTTATATATTTATTTATAGAGAACCAGTTTGGTCTAGTGGTTAAGGCAACGGGCTAGAAACCAGGAGTCTGTGAGTTCTAGTCCCGCCTTAGGCATGAAAGCCAGCTGGGTGACTTTAGACCAATTACTCTCTCTCAGCCCTAGGAAGGAGCCAATGGCAAACCAGGAGACTGAGAGTTCTAGTCCCGCCTTAGGCATGAAAGCTGGCTGGGTGACCTTGGGCCAGTCCCCATCTCTCAGCCCAACTCACCTCACAGGGTTGGTGTTGTGGGGAAAATAGGAGGATGGAGTATTAGGTATGTTCGCTGCCTTGAGTTATTTATAAAATAATAAAGGCGGGATAGAAAATTAAAAAAATTAAAAAATTAACTAAGTCAGTTAAAAATAAAATGGTGCATGCACATAGCATGCTAAACCTAGTCAGATTTAGCCTTATTGTTTTCCTGTGGCTCACTGTACTGTGCAAACTCAGCTTGTTAAATATTTTATGGTTAAATATACTGTGTTAACCCCAAAATGGGATAACTTACTACTCAAATGAAGTCTGTTATGTGACGATCTCCAGCAAAGGAGATCGTTACCTTGTCGTGGTTGAGCTGGAGCTTGAGCACCTCAATGAAACCATGAGCTAAACCACTCCAGGCTTGGCTGCCAGCTCGACCAGTCAGATTTCTCAGAGAAGCTGACTGAATTTCCCTTGCTTGCGTGGATTGCAGAAGTTGTGGTCCACTGAAGTTTTTTTTTCCCCTGGAGAAGGGGAGACCAGAAGATTACTCGTGGGGCCATTGGGATTGCCTACCCTTGTTTTTTCTGTAGTTTTCCACCGCGGAAGGAACAGGGTAAGTGCAAGGCAATGGCCGAGATATATCAGGCTCTCGCAGGGGAAACAAGTCTCTTTGAAGAGACACAAGAGCGCCCAGCCGCTTTTAGATCACTTTAGGAATGTTTTTTTTTAGATTAAAATATTTTTGAAATCTAAGATCGATTTTTTGGACTTTGTTGAAAATGTTGGCTAACTTTGTGCTTTCTTTGCTATAACTGATTCTGGTGGAAGTTTGATGGACTCTATATTTGCAACATAATGAAACGTCTGCATTTTTTTTTTTACTTCTCTTTTGTATTAGAGGGATTTAAGAGACTCTGTTTGTAATTCTTCGCTTGATAAACTAAATGACTATTCATTTTTTGAGAAACTCTTTGTTTGGATTAAGCAGCTTGCAGCTTGAAGAACGAAAGCTCGCAGTTTGAAGAATAAAAACACAGGGTAACGTGTTTTTTTCCTTGTCGTCTTTTTCTACATCCTCCCTGGTTGGATTTTGCTTCATTTGGAATATATTTTTTATTTCTCCTTCTATAAACTGTTTAAAATATTATTCTCTCCTGTATTTTGGATTATTGGAACTTTCTTTTTTCTTTTGACTTTAAAAAACAAAACAAAACAACAACGACGCTCTGCTTAATAGATTCTGCTGGTAGTATTCCATGGACAGATTACATTATTATTGTTTTGACTAGAAGGGTTGTTGTTTTAATTTGAAGGACACAGGAAAGATGGCTTTCCAACTTGTACCTGAGGAGCTCAGAAGAGAGATTACTGAGGCTTTTTCAAATATTCAAAGGTCGTTGGAATTACTGTTCGTAACTCTGCAAAACAGAGAGAAAGAACAGAGAACAGAAACGGAGACAGAAAGGAAAAATGTTTTTCAAGTGGAGGAGAAACAGAAGGAGGAAATTTTGAGTATATTAGTTCAGAAGAACATTCTGAAGGCTTTACACTACAATCTTGGTATAGATATGTTGTGGCAGTGGAGACAGAGTGAAAATATGGGTGCACAGTTGGATGGATGTTGTGAAATATGTGGAAAGGGAGAGAAGGTTGCTCTGATATTCTATATGAGATATAGAAAAGAGCAGGCTGTATATTGCGAATCTCCCACAGTGTATTGTGATTTTGGCATAACCTAAACAGAAGATATGAGAAACTGTATGGATATAAAGGTTAATGAAAAAATATGGACTTGAATTGTTATGAGAAATTGTATGGATATATAAAAAGTGATATTCTAAATGTAAGATGCTAAATACAAACACAAGTTGATATTATAGAATATTGTTTTCCTTAGAGATATATTTATGAGAAGATAATGATATGATGGAATTAGAATGATGGTTACTACAGGATGATATATATCAATATGTATTGTATGAATATTATAAGAATTGATATATTAGCTATTAGGTTAAGTGATATGATAGATTATGCATTTAGTTTAAATGGACACTACTACAAGGAATGGAAATTACAGATGGATAATTGAGATTCAAGAATTCCTTTTTTATGGAGATATATATATATATTAGAATTAAATTATAGAAATATATATGTATGAACACTATAAGAATTGCTAAACTATGTATTAAGTTACATAACATGTTAGGTTATGAGTCATAATATGAATAGAATATATTGTAGTTTATTAGAAGTAAATAAGGCTTTTATTTGTTATACTAATTGGTCTTTATTGAAGATATAAATATGTAGTAATGAACATTCAACATTTAACTACTACTTCAAGGAGTGGAAGCCAAAGATGGATTATTGGGAGACAGTAAGATGAAGGTTAGAAGATTGGATTAAAGAAATCAAAAGGCATATGACAAAGAAAAGTTCCTGTATACTGTATGAAGGACTAACATTTAAAATCAATTGTTGTACTTTAAGTTCAAAGATAGATTGGAGGACATCTATTTTCTATATTTTCTTTGCTTATTATTTCTTGACTTCACTTTTTCTTTATCTTTTTCTTATTTTGTATTTCTGTTTCTATTTCTTTTTCTACTTTAAATTTTATTATGTATTGTAAAACTTAATAAAATTTAATAAAAAAAAAAAAAGAAACCATGAGCTAAACCGTGAAGGGACACCCAAGACGGGAAGGTCGTGGCAGAGAGGTCAGACTAAATACGATCCCTGGGGAAGGTAATGGCAACCCACCCCAGTATTCTTGCCGTGAAAACTAAATGGATCAGTACAACCAGAGATATGTCGGTATACCATCGGAAGATGGGACTCCCAGGTCAGAAGACGGTCAAAATGCTACTGGGGAGGAACAGAGGATACGTTCAACTAGCCCCAGATGTGATGACGCAGCTAGCTCAAAGCCGAAAGGATGGCTAGCGGCCGACGGTGCTGGTGGTGAACGACGAATCCGATGTTCTAAAGATCAACACACCATAGGAACCTGGAATGTAAGATCTATGAGCCAGGGCAAATTGGATGTGGTTATTGGTGAGATGTCAAGATTAAATATAGACATTTTAGGTGTCAGTGAACTGAAATGGACTGGAATGGGCTACTTCACATCAGATGACCACCAGATCTACTACTGTGGACAAGAGGACCACAGAAGAAATGGAGTAGCCTTCATAATGAATAATAAAGTGGCTAAAGCAGTGCTTGGATACAATCCAAAAAACGATAGAATGATCTCAATTCGAATTCAGGGTAAGCCATTTAACATCACAGTGATCCAAATATACGCCCCAACCACAGATGCTGAAGAAGCAGAAGTAGATCAGTTCTATGAGGATCTGCAGCACCTACTGGATAATACACCAAAAAGGGATGTTATTTTCATTACAGGAGACTGGAATGCTAAGGTGGGTAGTCAAACGACACCTGGAATTACAAGCAAGCATGGTCTGGGAGAACAAAATGAAGCAGGACATAGGCTGATAGAATTTTGCCAAGACAACTCACTGTGCATAACAAACACTCTCTTCCAACAACCTAAAAGACGACTTTATACATGGACTTCACCAGATGGTGTGAGTTAGAGCCAGACATCCTGAAGAGTGAGGTTGAATGGGCCTTAAGAAGCATTGCTATTAACAAGGCAGCAGGAGATGACGGTATCCCAGTTGAACTGTTTAAAATCTTGCAAGATGATGCTGTCAAGGTGATGCATGCCATATGCCAGCAAATTTGGAAAACACAAGAATGGCCATCAGATTGGAAAAAATCAACTTATATCCCCATACCAAAAAAGGGAAACACAAAAGAATGTTCAAACTATCGAACAGTGGCACTTATTTCACATGCCAGTAAGGTAATGCTCAAGATCCTGCAAGGTAGACTCCAGCAATTCATGGAGTGAGAATTGCCAGATGTACAAGCTGGGTTTAGAAAAGGCAGAGGAACTAGAGACCAAATTGCCAATATCTGCTGGATAATGGAGAAAGCCAGGGAGTTTCAGAAAAACATCTATTTCTGTTTTATTGACTATTCTAAAGCCTTTGACTGTGTGGATCATAACAAATTGTGGCAAGTTCTTGGTGGTATGGGGATACCAAGTCATCTTGTCTGCCTCCTGAGGAATCTGTATAACGACCAAGTAGCAACGGTAAGAACAGAGCACGGAACAACGGACTGGTTTAAGATTGGGAAAGGAGTACGGCAGGGTTGTATACTCTCACCCTACCTATTCAACCTGTACGCAGAACACATCATGCGACGTGCTGGGCTTGAGGAATCCAAGGCTGGAGTTAAAATCGCTGGTAGAAACATTAACAATCTCAGATATGCAGATGATACCACTTTGATGGCTGAAAGCGAGGAGGAGTTGAGGAGCCTTATGACGAAGGTGAAAGAAGAAAGTGCAAAATCTGGGTTGCAGTTAAACCTCAAAAAAACCAAGATTATGGCAACCAGCTTGATTGATAACTGGCAAATAGAGGGAGAAAAAGTGGAGGCAGTGACAGACTTTGTATTTCTAGGCGCAAAGATTACTGCAGACGCTGACTGCAGCCAGGAAATCAGAAAACGTCTACTTCTTGGGAGGAGAGCAATGACAAATCTTGATAAAATAGTTAAGAGCAGAGACATCACACTGACAACAAAGGTCCGCATAGTTAAAGCAATGGTATTCCCTGTAGTAACCTATGGCTGTGAGAGCTGGACCATAAGGAAGGCTGAGTGAAGGAAGATAGATGCTTTTGAACTGTGGTGTTGGAGGAAAATTCTGAGAGTGCCTTGGACTGCAAGAAGATCAAACCAGTCCATACTCCAGGAAATAAAGCCAGACTGCTCACTTGAGGGAATGATATTAAAGGCAAAACTGAAGTACTTTGGCCACATAATGAGAAGACAGGATACCCTGGAGAAGAAGCTGATGCTAGGGAAAGTGGAAGGCAAAAGGAAGAGGGGCCGACCAAGGGCAAGATGGATGGATGATATTCTGGAGGTGACAGACTCAACCATGGGGGAGCTGGGGGTGGCGACGGCCGACAGGAAGCTCTGGCGTGGGCTGGTCCATGAAGTCACAAAGAGTCGGAAGCGACTGAACGAATAAACAACAACAATGTGACTGTAGCTGTTATCTCATAAATTTAAGATATTTAAAGAACATAACCAGCTAGTTGGTTTTGTAAATGAGGAAGCAAAGAAATTGCTCATTTAGTAGATAGCAACCAGCCTTCCTTGTGAAGTTATGGTACAGCACCGTTCAAGTTCTTTCTCTCTTTACATTTCAGGATTTTTTTTAAAGCAATTAATTAATGCGTACCTGAAAGTTTTGTCCTGGATTTCTTTCTTAAGATTGGCTACATTGGTTCTCATTGATTCTAGTTCAGAAGCTGTTCCATCCACAGTAGCTTTCAGTGTATCCAGCTAAACAGTTAAAGAAGATATGTGAAATTATAAGGAGCATCTGAGTTGTTCATAAAGAATAATGTTGTTTGCCCTTTTGAGAAATGCAGAGATTTTATTTTTTAAAATCTTTTAACAATTTTACAATTTAATAATTTGATGCTGGGAAAATCTTTTTGGGGAACATAAACATTTTCATAACCTTTAATTTTACCATGCATGTATCTTTTCAGCAGGATTGTCATCCAAAGCATTTGTGTGAATGGGAAATAAGCAAATAATCCTTACCACAATGATGTTCTTCTCTGCAGGATCCGCAGTCCAAAACATTTGAACCATAATATTCAATTTCTATTCCTATTCCTAGTCTAAGAGATTTCCTTTCTCACTCAATAGTCTGAATCACTGTCTAAAGATGTTTACACATAGATTCTAACCTGAAAGATAATGAAGAACATAACTCATGTACCAATTTATGCATAAATTACCTCATTTTGGAGAAAATTTCTATTATTCTCCTCTGTCTGGTATTCTAGTCTCAGTTTGGCAGCTTGTCGATCAGCAATGGAAATTCTCTTCTCATACTCCACATTGTTCCCACTCTCATTTGCCAAAAACTGCAATTTGTCTTTAAGCACACTTTCCTTTGCACGGATTGCCCTTCTTGCCTGTGCTAGAAGCTATTGATAGAACATGAATGAATGAATTTGTAGTAAACCAGATACCACAAACATTCTAACTAAAATTTAGAAAGCAGCATTGTCTTTTTTGTGGGGATCTCGCAAAATGTACATTATAGAATAAGATGCATCATAAAATATAGCAAAATTATTTAAAAAATAACATATATAAAAAAGGCTCATTAGTTCAGATGACATTCCATAATTTATAAATAAAATCCAGGAAAAAATTACCAAGGCACAGTTATCTATTTCTTGGTCCCTTTTCTGCATTTGTTCTATAGTGTTTTCCCACTGTCGGATAAGGTTTTGTCTTTCGTTATGAACCCTGCGGAAGTCTTCAGCTGTTTTGTCCAATTCGATCTGTAAAGAGAATGGTACCAGTTGGCAAGATATTCTAGTTATAAGAAACACTTAAAATTTTACTGTAAAATTAATTCTCCAGCCTTGTGAACAAACCTGAGCAGCTAAGGTTTCTGTAAGTTCATTGTCAAGGGTTCTGTGTCTATTATTACACTGAACTGTCAGCATCTCGATCTGTAGAGTCAATTTCTGAAAATAAAGAATGATCAAGTTTATTATTTTAAATAGTAACTCCAAAAGTAAAATATAGCTAGGAACAAATAAGCATTACCATTGCTGTATTGTCCAAAAGAAGCCCATGATAGAATCCTATGGGTTTAAGAAACCTCAAAGAAACAGTGACTCTGGGCTGTTTACAAAGTGTTAAATAAAACATTTAAAACAAGAAAACAGCACAAAACAAAAAAGAGCAAAGATGGCAGAGATAACAAACCCTGATGGGAACAAAGAAAAAGAAGAAAAGGGGGCTTCCATCACGCTTGCCAAAGGCCAGGACTTCAGGGCCCTTCGAAACACCAGCAGGATGGGGGCTGATCGAATCCCAGGGGGAACCTCATTCCAGAGGGAGGTGCTGCTACAGAGAAGGTCCACTTCCAGGCTCCTGAAAGATGGCATTGTTTAAGGAACCTGGAGCACGCAAAGTCTGCCAGATTAGATCAGCCAGGCAGATACTATGGGAGACAGGCGGTTCTCAAGTAACCAAGCCCTATGACATGGTGATTATTTAGTCCCTTGTTTGAACCTTATTATATATTGTTTCAAGTGGATAGCTATTAGGGAGATGAACTATTCCAATCAATTCACTCAGTACTTAATAACAGAATTTTATTTTATATATAGTAAAAAAATATTTCCAACAGTTACTGGGTTTCATTTCATATTGTCTGGATTATCTGCTGCAAGGGTAGGTCAATTTATAGTCTATACATGTTTCTCATCTGCAAAAAGTGCAACTTTTGAAGCCATAGGGAGCTTAGCCTATATTTCCCACCAATCTGCTGATTAACACAAGTAGCTGACAATTAAGAAACTAATAGAAGAGAATTAAGAAACTAACTGCAAGTTTCCTGCTGATATAGCAGCAGGAAACCAGTGATCTAGTCCCATACAGCCAGCTGAATAGTTGGAAGGTAAGACCTAAATTGTTGCTTACTTCTGATAATTGCAATAGGAAACCAAAGATCTGTAGATAGGTTATTGGGAGGGAGCCTTGTTACGTTGTTTCCTACTGAAAATAGTGATCCTGGGCTGAATCACTAGCCTTCTCCCATCTTATTACTGGGAGGGGAATTCTGCTTAACTTCCTTGGTTCCCACAACAGGAATAATCTGCGACCATGGAGGAACCCTTATAGCTTTCCTCTCTCTCCCAGTTCATTTAACATTCACTGGGAAGGGGGAGAATGCAAGAAGATGGGTATGACAGGATGATGATGTATCTGTGTCTATCTCTATATATGTATACAGGTATGATGTAAGAGAGACTTCTATTAATTCACAATTCAAAGTCCTTTTAAATGAATTGTTCCATGCTGGCTCAGTGAAAGAAAGGAACTTCAGGATGGATATTATCGGCTAAGCCAGGTAATTAAATATTTTGGTTTTACTTTAACAAAGTAGTGATGGGAGGTCTTAATTTGATCAAAACAACATCACAAGGGAAAAGATGCACAAACGCTATTCCTAGGCAAACTTACTTACTCCAATTTTCCCCCATAACAAAAGCCCTGTAACTTAGGTTGAGACCAAAGTCAACCAGTGAGTTTCCAAGCCTGAGGATAGATCAGGATCTGAGTTTACCCACTCTTAGACCAACATCTTAACCACTAGATCACACTGGCTATCCCAGTTATCCTTCCTTGCCTTGCCTTGAAAGGCAAGTTATATGAACATTGCTATTTTCTTCCCAATTGGAAAAATCAGGTTTTGAAAATAGTCCAATAGTAAAAGTTTTAATAATCTAACCCTCAGTTCTGTTCAAATTCAGAATCTCCATGGTATCAATTAAAATAAAAGGAAACATGTTTCTAGACATCCACACATCTCCCATGTCATGGCTAATTTGATATTACATCTCTTTCCTATCCAACTTGATGCTACAAGTAACAGGGATTTTCCATCAAAATAAAACTAGAAAGGCACATTTTATAACTTTATGTGAAATATAATATACATACTCGTAATTTTCCATCATCTTGCTGTGCATATTTCTGGATTGTAAGTGCATCATTGTCTTTATTAGCAGACTCTTCCAACCAAGCCTCTAAAGCTTGTTGGTCCCAGTTCATTTGGCACCTTAAGGCTTCCAGTTTCTGACTCAGCTTGAAAACATTATTCTAATATTGATGGTGAAAAAAAATAAATACATAAGACGAAGTGAGTATTCATATTATTATGAAATCAATAAGCCTCTTATTTATTTATCTATCAAATTTCTCTGCCGCCCATCTCGTATACGACTCTGGGCGGCTTACAGACAATAAAATGACAGTCATTAAAACACAAGTCTAAAAATACAAAAATATAAAAATTCAAGATGGGCATAAGATGTTATTCTTGGCACGATTATGGTGCCAGCCACCCCCATGAATGGCTATCCCCCCTCCCATCCCAAGCGAGGTGGCATAACTATGTCTTCACCCCCTTCCGGAAGGCCAGGAGAGTGGGGGCCTGTCTTACCTCTGGGGGGTAAGCTGTTCCAGAGGGCGGGTGCCACGGCAGAGAAGGCCCTCCCCCTGGACCCTGCCAATCGGCAATCCTTCATGGACAGGGTCCGTAACATGCCTTCTCTGCCTGACCGGGTGGGACGGGTTTATGTAACGGGGGTGTTATTATTAACAGTATTATTACACTGTTACAAATTCAAGGCTAGTATCTGGTAAAAAAACACCTTCAGCTTAAAAAATGGCATAATTAGATGTGTAACTTGCAGTTCTCCATTTGTCACCCAGTAATTCAAAAGCTGTTAACCTAGTCTGAATACAGGCCACATTCACATGTCATGTAAATAATTAATATTGGTTTATTAAATATGAATGCATAGTGTATTAGTAAGTAATTGATTTTTCAGTATTTGACTCTGACCTTAAACAAAATGAAAGGCATACATAACAACTTATCTACAGTACTTAAAATTCTAAGAATATGCAGAACATTCTGTCCCGGAGACATTGTGGAACTCCAAAATGTTTTGTTCTTCTTCTGGGCACCCTGAACTTGCCATTCCAGTGGTGATCCAGAAGTATTCCAGAAGTACCCACTATGATTGGTATGATCTCGAATGTTCCAAAGTTTTCTAAAATTTCTAGAACTCCCAACCTTACCTCATTTTTCTAAAATGAAGGATTAAACACTGGTGCAATGAAGGATTTCTATAGATTAATGCGATCAGATATAACTGAAGCCTTTTTCCTGAGGGAAAACTTAGAATTGGGAAAAGCAACAAGAAAAAATGCTTAAGTCCAACTTTCCCAGACTGGAACCCTCCAGACATGACTCCAAATTCCATGATTCTCCACAATGGGTGGGGATATGTAGTCCCAATTTAGAGGCATCAGGTTGGGTAAGAATCTGAATTCTGTCTTTGCTTGAAGATTCTTTGATCCAATTATTTTTCCTTCCTACAAGCTATAAATGTATATATGCATTGTCTACAGCTCCATAGTATAAAATATAGTTTGTACAAGCTTCCAAGTTCAATTCCTGGCATATCCAATTAAAAGGAACAGATAACATATGGACAGTTAACATAAGACCAATTAACTGCTAGGCCAAGAGAAAATTCTGAATAATTTTTCCATCTTCTATTGAAACAGAGGTGCACACTGATAAAATATTTGCATCACTGAAATGACTGCTCCAAAAACTACTAAAATTTCAAATGCACTGCTGTATTATTTACTTTAAGGTACCAACACAGCTGAAGAATAAGAGTAGGAAATACAAGTCTTTGACAAGGGATTTTTCGATACATAATGAAATATTTGAAACATACTTCCTGACTATTTTTCTTCTCTCTTAGTGAAGCCAAATCATTTTCCAGCTTTTGAATCTCAGTCTTCAAGCGGCCCACTTCTCTCTCTGCAACAGCTTTAAAATGCTGCTCAGTTTCGATTTCATTCTGCCTGGCTCTGAAAAGAGACTTAAAAAGCAAGGTAATCCATTATTTTGCCAGTTTAATGAATTTATAATCTATAGAACCCTTTTAATGTTTCATTCTCTTTTTTAGAAAATTAAAAATAAAAATGGATGTAAAATTTAGAACACATAACCAAAGGAATGTTGTTGTATAATTGTAACAACCCATTAATTGGTATTTATGTAAACATATTTATTTATTTTTTATTTTTATTTTATCAAATTTCTATCACCGCCCATCTCCCCCTCAAGGAGGGACCCTGGGCGGTTTACAGTAAAAACAAAATTTAAAATTCCATAAAACCAGCAATAATATAAATAAAGTTAAAAATATAAAATACAATAAAATCCAGTTGGTGATAGGTTCTATTCTGGTCCATGAGTGTGTAAAAAGCCGGTTTATAAACATATGCATCTTCTATAAGAAGAGATCAACATTCAGTCTCTCAGATCAGTTTTCTATCCTTGGAACACAAAAAAATTGAGGTAAGGTTTTGAATCCATTGCTGTAGTTTTCTGTAGCTCAGAACAGAAGAAAGGTAGAATTATATTCATATAAGTTTACAGCCAAGAAGCATGACTCAAGTGAACCTCTTAATGATTTGAATGGATTTATGAATTAGCAGATATTTATGTGATCTTTCCATCTGGGTATACATATCACCAGATAACAGTATTCCTTTCCCATAGGTAAAAGGTAAAGGTTCCCCCGCACAGTCGTGTCCGACTCTAGGGGCCGGTGCTCATCTCCGTTTGTTAGCCGAAGAGCCAGCGTTGTCCGAAGACGCTTCCACGGTCATGTGGCCGGCATGACGCGCGTGGAACGGTTACCTTCCCACCGAAGTGGTACCTATTTATCTACTTGCATTTGCATGCTTTCGAATTGCTAGGTTGGCAAGAGCTGGGGCGAGTGCGGGAGCTCACTCCATGTGGGGCTAGGGTCTCGAACCTCTGAACTTGCGACCTTCCAATTGACAAGCCTGGCGTCTTAACCGCTGAGCCACCGCGCCCCCTTATTCCTTTCCCATACAAGATACAAATTCACTAAGGTGTTATCTATCAAGATTACGACCATAAAAAATCAAATATGTAATTAAGCTCCCTTTTTGTTTTATGGGGTTTCATCTTATAAAAATCTATTTAAAATTTAGTTATACATATACATAAATATATATTATTTTGGCTCTGATTATACAAAAATGTTCATAAACTTTATTGGTAAATAATATGAAGCAGAAATGAATCTGCAGATTTTATAAATAAAAACTAAGGGAATATATTTCCAGTATTTAGATATAAATGCAACATAAAGAAATAATAAGTGCCTTGTATAAATGAGAAAGTCGACGGCAAAAGGAAGAGGGGCCGACCAAGGGCAAGATGGATGGATGATATTCTGGAGGTGACAGACTCGACCGTGGGGGAGCTGGGGATGGCGACGGCCAACAGGAAGCTCTGGCGTGGGCTGGTCCATGAAGCCACGAAGAGTCGGAAGCGACTGAACGAATAAACAAAACAAAAAAAAAGCAACACCATCCTGCCCTTGGCTTCCAATTATAAAAGAACCTTTAGCTCCCAGATGCAAAAAGGTTGGGCTCCCCTGCAGTAATTATAAACATATTTTCCTGGGATTAAGTCACTGAATTCTGAGCAGACATATATAAGATTATATTGTGTGTGAGAGGAAAGGTGAGGAGCTTTGTCCTGAGTTATCTGTTATGGAGAATATAGAACAGCCACTTATTCTTTGAGATCCTGAATTACAACTTCATACATAATCTTAGCATATTTGCTTTAAATCGTATTGCATTTACTAAAATTATTGTATAGTAAGTCTGCTTAGAACTGCTCACAAAGATGTGTGATGCATAACCTCACTGAAATTAAACAGATCTATGTCTGGTCATTACTTGGGTGAGAAATTGCTTCAGACTTCCATGTATGTTGCCAAATTCCATGATGGAGAAAAGTTGGATCTATGAATAATACATGGCAAAAATCCTAGGCATACACCAGAATAAATGCATATAAAATTGTGCTTCGCAGGTGATCAAAGTCTGTAACCACTTACTTGTGTCAAATCAAACTCCTGTTTGACATTTTTCAAATGTGAGGTCATTGCTGTAATACGGTCTTCGTAGTCAGTCAACTGATTTTGCAAATTTGCCTTTTCTTTTTGCAACGTTTGCAGCTGTGAAGCAAAGATCAATATATTTAATGTTACAAAATACCAGAAACAGGGAGCACACAAACAACTGGACTACGGTAGAGTAGAAATACTCTTGTTTTGCAAACATAAACCTCTTTGGGGATTATTTGGAGGAAAAATAATACTTTTCCCACACATTGTTCTTTTTCCTTAAATAAGTTATTCACAACCAAATTCAAACAATTCAAATGGGAGGTTAACAGCATTAATAAAAACGTATATTCCTACACTGTATAAAATATGTAAGATAAAATGATAAAATATATAGTCAAAACAATAACAAAGAGTAAAAACAATAGTAAATTTTTTAAAATATCACAGCAGAATTATCAGACCATTAAAAGGTCTGGGGAAATTAAGTACCCTCATCTGGGACAGAAAAGACCATAAAGACAGCTTTCGGTGTATCACAGTTAGAATGGCGTTCCTAAATCAGAGGGCTACCACTGAAAAAGCTTACTCATGGGTAATCTAAATCTGTACCATAAGCAGTCATTTTATTCAGACATGCTCCCCGTGTCATTCATCATCCTATTTTATTGGGCTATATACAACCTATAGACCAGGGTTTCTCAACCTTAGCAACTTTAAGATGTGTGGACTTCAACTCCCAGAATTCCCCAGCAAGCTGGCTGGGGAATTCTGGGAGTTGAAGTCCACACATCTTACAGTTGCTAAGGTTGAGAAACCCTGCTTACAGACATAAGCATGAGGACACACAGAGACATATAGATAAACAAAATGGACCATGTTCTGAATCAGTAAGCTGAGTCCCAGTTGTTCGAGGTCAAACCAGGGGAACATAGGGTCAGTGCTGCTTCACAACCTGAACTGGGATTAGTGTAACTGGAAAGTGACGGAACCTTCCAAGGTATCATGCATCCCATGTTGAGATGGGGGCAGAATCGGAGTTCGGTAGCACATAGCCTTAAATTATTTTGTTGTTGTTGTTGTTCAGTCGTTTAGTCGTGTCCGACTCTTCATGACCTCATGGACCATAGCACGCCAGGCCTTCCTGTCCTCCACCGTCTCCCAGAGTTTACTCAAATTCATGTTCATTACATCGATGATGCTATCTAACCATCTCATCCTCTGCCGTCCCCTTCTCCTTTTGCCTTCAGTCTTTCCCAGCATCAGGGTCTTTTCCAGTGAGTCCTCTCTTCGCATTAGGTGGCCAAAGTAGTCGAGCTTCAGCTTCAGTATCTGTCCTTCCAATGAGCAGTCAGGGTTGATTTCCTTTAGGATTGACTGGTTTGACCTCCTTGCAGTCCAAGGGACTCTCAAGAGTCTTCTCCAGCACCACAGTTCGAAAGCATCAATTCTTCGGCGCTCAGCCTTCCTAATGGTCCAACTCTCACAGCCATACATTACTACTGGGAAAACCATAGCTTTAACTATACGGACCTTTGTCGGCAAGGTGATGTCTCTGCTTTTTAATATGCTGTCTAGGTTTGCCATAGCTTTCCTCCCAAAGAGCAAGCGTCTTTTAATTTCATGGCTGCAGTCACCGTCTGCGGTGATCTTGGAGCCCAAGAAAATAAAATCTGTCACTGCTTCCATTTCTTCCCCTTCTATTTGCCAGGAAGTGATGGGACCAGATGCCATGATCTGGGTTTTTTTAATGTTGAGTTTCAAGCCAGCTTTTGCACTCTCCTCTTTCACTTTAGTTCCTCTTCACTTTCTGCCATTAGGGTGGTATCGTCTGCATATCTGAGGTTGTTGATATTTCTCCCGGCAATCTTAACTCCGGCTTGTGATTCATCCAGCCCGGCATTTCTCATGATGTATTCTGCATATAAGTTAAATAAGCAGGGTGATAATATACAGCCTTGTCGTACTCCTTTCCCAATTTTGAACCAGTCGGTTGTTCCATGTCCGGTTCTAACTGTTGCTTCTTGACCCGCATACAGGTTTCTCAGGAGACAGGTAAGGTGGTCTGGTACTCCCATCTCTTTAAGACTTTGCCACAGTTTGTCGTGATCCACACAATCAAAGGCTTTAGCGTAGTCAATGAAGCAGAAGTAGATGTTTTTCTGGAACTCTCTTGCTTTTTCCATGATCCAGCGAATGTTGGCAATCTGATCTCTAGTTCCTCTGCCTCTTCGAAACCCAGCTTGCACTTCTGGTAATTCTCGGTTCACATACTGCTGAAGCCTAGGTTGTAGGATTTTGAGCATAACCTTGCTAGCATGTGAAATGAGCGCAATTGTACGGTATTAAATTATTATTAAATTATTAATTTTTTTTAAATTTAATTTAATTTAATTTAAATTTAAATTAAATTTAAAAATTTAAATTTAATTTTTTTTAAATTAAATAATTATTAAATTATTATTATTATTATTATTATTATTTAAATGTATGTGCCGCCCAACTTCGATTCTGCCCCATAATAATAATAATTATTATTATTGGGAGCTGGTTGGAAGGAGAGCACACCAGAGGAGATAACAAGAAGGGGAAGTGAAAGCAGGGATAAGAAGAGGGGGCTTTCCTTATCTCAATGGATATCCTGAGTTATAGGAAAGAAATACTACTGCAGAGGGGGTCAAACTAAACCACCCATTCTCCCATCTCACTTCCCTGGAGATACATACATACATAGATAGACAATGCCCTCATTCTCAGGCAGAAATATAAATATAGATGAGAGAGGCGGACACTGCCTCGCCGCCTCGCTCATCTTGAGAGGTATCGGGAACCAGGTTTTTTGTCTTCCTGGTCCGCCGTCTCCATTGCTGGACGCTGCATCCAAATAAAGCGGGCCCTGAGTCCCCACCCCACCCCGCCCCTTGCCTCTTCCTCCAGCTCCTTGTTTTTCTCGCTAGCCACGGGGATGGCGAACCCATCGTCCCAGTCGAGCTCGGCCAGCACCGAAGCGGTGGAACCGATGCTGCTGTTGTTGCCGCCACCGCCTCTGCCTCCGCGGCCTTCGTCGCCTCTGCCTCCGCCACTCATGGCGCCCCTGCCTCAGTTCAGCCTTCGCGACTCCCGGGCCGCCGTTGGTTGCCTTAGCAACAGCCAGAATGCGCTGCCTTGGCAACCGCCGCGCGGGCCCTCGAGTTCCGGTCCACCTGGCTCATTCGCGCGCTTACATCCTCCCTTCCCAGCCTACTGCTGGTTGCAGCCGCTGTCACTCACAGCGGGGGTTGATGGGAATTGTAGTGCTTGGGCTCAACAGGTGGCGACACCTAGTCGAGTTTATCTGAGCTTGGAAGCAAGTCATGACTGCGCCTGGTTATACTTGGATTGGAGGCCACTAGAGGATGACAGGGCTGTAGGTTAGACGGGATAACCAAAAAAAAAAACCCCAAAGTGGGGGGGCATCATCTCTGAAGAAGGCAATGGCAAAGTTGATGCCAAATCAAACAAACAAACAAACTGCATGAAAATGGGAGCTTCGGAGCACTAAGAGTTAACTTTGCACCTGAAGGGCATCTGTTAAGGGAAGCCTGCAGCCTGATCCTAGCCACGCTTACCCATGAATAAACCCAGCATTTCCCCTTTTTTCTCCTCTCTTTTTGGGTGTAAGGTGGGGAAAGGACGTGCAATATCCTGGAAGGATTTTCCCAAACATTCCCCCCAAATCCTCATTGCCTGGAGTCTGGAAAGAGCAACCACCTCACCTGATCCCCAAAAGACAAGCAAGGCTGGACATGCTTCAAATTCAGATGGGAGACTACTAGGAAATGCCAGGGAGTAAAAAAAAGAAAAAACATCCAGAAGACAATGACAAACCAGTTCCATATTTTTCTTGAGGAAACTATAGGGCTTCAAAAATAATTTGGAAAGAATGTTGTTGTTTTTAATATCTGAACAGCTTGGCACTAGATTTCGGAAAGACTGCCTTCTCATGAAGGCAACCTCTGAATCTTAGATCTTCACAAGCCAGTTGCTCAGTGTTCCCACGGCATGAAGTGACATCCAAATTGTACAACTTTTTGAAACAGGTCCATCAGTTAACATCTTTGTGAAAAGACCTTTTAAGTAAATCATGCGGCCTGATGCATTCTTTTTAAAATCTATGTTTTAACTAGGTTTCCATTTCCGCTTTTTTAAAAATAAGACTGGGCAGGATTACAACACAGTAAAAATATAAGAGTACAAAACAGTATAAAAACTCAAAACGCCTTCCTCAAAATGTTGTAGAAGAGCCATGTTAGTCTGTGGTGGCAAAAAAAAACATCAAGAGTGTGATAGCACCTTTTCCAACTAAGAGATTTTATTAAAAAGCATAAGCTTTTGGAAGCTGCAGCATCTGATGAAGTGAGCTGATCTCACTTAGTTGGAAAAGGTGCTACCAGACTCCTTATGATTTTCTTCCCCAAAATGGATATGTTTAGCAATCAACTAGGGTTAAAACTTCATTTGACTGCTTCATGAATTGTCAGGAGGAAGGGCCAGAGATAGAGAGTTGCAAAGTGAGGAGACCACAACAGAGAAGAGCTGCCATCTGTCCAAGTCCTTCTAACTTCTCATGTGGGAAGGCTCTTAGGAGGCCTTCTCAAGATGTTTTTGAGAAGGATGGGCAGAATCAGTTCTGGCAAGGTAATTAATGTAGTGACCATTCATTTAGTGACCGTTCGCAGTTATGATGGTGATGAAAAAGTAACTTTATGACCAATCCTCGCATTTATGACCTTTGCAGGTCTATAAAGCAAAAGGAAAGCTGAAATAAGATCATAAGCATAAGTTGCGGTTTCACTTAGAGACTGCTTTGCTTAATGACTGAGTTGCTGGTTCCAATTGTGGTCACTAAATGAGGACTACCTGTACAAAGGCTGCCCCACATAGTGTATATTACAGTAATCCAGCCAGTTGGTCATCAAAGCATGAGTTATCATGTCTAATGTGTCATGGTTTAGATGAAGCTGGGCAAATGTGGTGGTGATTTTATTTTTTATGCATACATGATTTTTGCTTTGTATAAATTGTTAATATTTATTTATAGAATGCTGGTCAGAAAATATCAACAAATACGGTCATAATCAATAAATAGTCGTTTTAGAGCAGTTTTACTTTGCTGTTGAGATGAAAAAGTTCCCATGCAAACAACAAGTCCCTCCGTACAGTCACTCATGCCCTGGTCATCTCCCACATAGACTACTGCAATGCGCTTTACATGGGGCTACCCTTGAAGAGTATCCGGAAGCTCCAACTGGTCCAGAATGCAGCTGCGCGCACAGTTATTGGTGCCCCTAGATCGGCCCATGTGACACCTCTGCTGCACCAGCTGCACTGGGTGCCGGTTTGCTTCCAGGTGCAATTCAAGGTGTTGGTTACAACCTTTAAAGCCCTACATGGCATGGGACCAGGGTATCTGAGGGACCGCCTCATCCCCATAACTTCAAACCGTCCCACTCGAGTATGTAGAGAGGGCATGCTTCAGACCCCGTCAGTAAGGGAGTTTCGTTTGACGGGGTCCAGAAGGCGGGCCTTCTCGGCAGTGGCACCTGCCCTTTGGAACATTTTGCCCCTGGAGGTGAGGCAGGCCCCATTGCTGCTCTCCTTCTGGAAGAACTTAAAGACCTGGTTTTGCCGCCTCGCGTGGGATGGGAACAGGAATAGTTCCTCATGGGGATGGCTGGTTCCATAGAGCCCTTTTAAAGATCATGGTCTGCCCTCTTGGATTTTTATTTTTTTATTTAACTTATAATAATAATTGATTATATATTGTATTTTTATATCTTTTGTTGTATGATTTTAATCTTGTGTTTGTAAACCACCCAGAGTCCCCTTTGGGGGAGATGGCGCGGTGATAAAAGTTGAAATATAAATAAATAAATAAAAACAACAACAGCAAAAAACCCTCCAGCCACAGGCTTCATTCTAAATAATACATCCCAAAAGGATAAAAGGGGGAGCAAAAAGGAAACTCAGGCATTAAAAACTATGCTGGCTGGGATGTTGGAACTGTAATTCAACATATCTGGAGGGCACTGGATTGGCAAATAGTCATATAAAGAGAGTTACAATCCTTTTCCCCAATAACCCGTGCACATGTTTATAAGGTGAATAAAAAAAAAAAGGTAAAGGTTCTCCCCGCACATTTGTGCAGTCATGTCCGACTCTAGGGGCCGGTGCTCCTCTCCGTTTCTTAGCTGAAGAGCCAGCGTTGTCTGAAGATGCTTCCACAGTCATGTGGCTGCATGACGCGCGCAGAACGCTGTTACCTACCCACCGAAGTGGTACCTATTCATCTACTTGCATTTGCATGCTTTCGAATTGCTAGGTTGGCAAGAGCTGGAGCTAGTGCGGGAGCTCACTCCGTCACGCGGGGCTAGGGATTCGAACCTCTGAACTTGCGATCAACAAGCCTGGCGTCTTACCCGCTGAGCCACCACGGCCCTCTAGTGATTCCAGGTGAATAAATGCCCCTATAAATGTTGATGTTGTTAAGTACTCAATGTTACGTTCAACTTTTTCTTTGAAAAGCTATACTAACTATATTATGAAAATCAAGATACGTAATTATGACAGGATAATTTTTTCTCAAATATCCTATGTTCCTATATACTGTATCTCCTTCTCCTTCTCCTCCTCCTCCTTATTTTGATTTTTCATGCCGCCCAATAGCAGGTTTTCAGGGCTTTCTGGAATACCATCAGGTTAGGAGCCATCCGGATCTCAGAGGGGACCTCATTTCAGAGGGCAGGCACCATTACAGTGAAGGCATACTTCATGAGCCCCAATAGATGAATGACACTGTTTAATCGAGGGGACGTGGAGTGTACCCACTCTGTTAGATCATACCAACTGGGCAGATACCATGTCTTTGGTACTTTATGTATCTTATAACAGATAGGATTGTACTGTCAGATTTTACTTTTTTTCCAATTTGGGCTCTTAAAATTTTAGCAGCTGCATGACATGTGGAAGTTTAGTATGTCAAAGGAAAGCCTCCTGCTTGTTGGTTCATTGCCTGTCAACTGTCAACTCCATTCTGGTGATGGAACTCTGCTTATGCTTTATTTTTTTCCTTTTTGCAATAATGCACCATACATCCATTATTGCCTTATGCTATCAATAAAGATATTGATACTGATAATATATCAGTACTTTCAATTGAAAGACCTAGGTGAGCTGAAATACTATCTAGGTGTTGAAGTCACTAGAGCTCAGAGTGGTGAATTCTATCTGAGTCAGAAAAGAAAAATTGACCAATTGTTGAGTCAACTTGAAATGTCAAATGCAAAACCTACCAAAACACCAATGACTCTTGATTTCCTAAAGGGTGATGCATGTGAAGAATCTTGTCCTCAATCTGAATTATATCACTCAGCTGTAGGAAGTTTGCTACACTTAACACAATGGATACGCCCTGACTTAGCTTACTCAGTTGGAGTACTCAGTCGTAAGGTTGCCAAACCATCCATGCGAGATTGGCAAGGGTTAAAAAGGGTCCTACATTACCTTAAAGGCACAGCTGATTTTTGCCTTAAAGTGTCAGCTACTAAAGCTGAAATGCCTGTGATTTATGCTGACAGCTCTTTTGCAGAAGAGGGAGACAGAAAGTCTGTGAGTGGCTTTGTTTGTTTGTTTGCAAATACACCCATTGCCTGGAGAGCAAGAAAACAAAATGCAATAGCCGTTTCCACGTGCGAGGCTGAGTTCGCGGCCCTCAGTGAGGCAATCAATGAAATACACTGCTTAAAACAATTGTTTGTAGATCTTTCTGTAGATATAACCTCACCAATGACAGTGTATGAAGACTCCCAGGCCTGTCTTTCACTTGCTATCTCTGAAAAAGTCAGAGGTCGTACCAAATATATCGATGTGAAATACAAAAATGTAAGACATGCAATTCAAGAAGGATTTATCCAGTTAGAATATTGTCCTTCTGAACTAAACATTGTAGATATCTTCATGAAGGCTTTACCTCTTGAGAAGCATGCAACCATGGTAACCAGCTTGGGACTAGAACAAATGTGTTTGAAATAAAATCATTTGTGTCTCTGTGTGCCTGTGAAATGACAGTTTTCCCCCACAGCGTTTTGAAAATCCATGCGGAAGGGGTGTTAAAGTTATTTGGTAAAGTTATGCTATGCAGAATCAAACGCATGGCATTTTCTTCACTATGAATCTGGCCAGAAAGTGGAAATTTCCAAGCGTTTCTGCTGTAAGAGTAAACAACAGGTGCTCTTCTAGCCAAAACAAACCGTTATCAGTACTTTCCCATGAGAAAGGCATCTCGAGGGAAAGCCAATGTGCAACACTGCCATCGTGTGACGCTTTATAGTAAGTACAACAACTGTAAACTAAAAAGTTGCCCAGCCCATATGAACCAATCAGAATTCTGAACCATGGGTATATTTCAGCTATGAACCATGGGTATTCATTCTCTCACTTATGTTCTTCCTATGCTTTCTTTATGTAGACTGCTATCTACATGTACTTGTATCTGAACTGTAACTATGCCTGGTCTTTGCACAGACCATGATGTTTTTCTTTCCATTCTGGTGATGGAACTCTGCTTATGCTTTAATTTTTTCCTTTTTGCAGTAATGCACCATACATCCATTATTGCCTTATGCTATCAATAAAGATATTGTTAGCCTTACAACACGTTGTTTGGATTACTTCAAGCCTGAAACCCCATAGGCCACCATCATCTAACATCAACCATGGCACATGGAAAATGCAAAATAAAGAGCAGAAATTAACTAATGAAAGGAAAGGGAAAAAATACATGGGTTTGTATGAAGTTATTTTAAAACAGAAAAGTAGAAAAGTAGTCGGTAGTCTGCGGTCTGTTGCAGGGAATGGATGTTGGGTGTAAGAAGTGAAAATGGCACTACATATAAGAGTGTGCTTCTGCCCACTGTGTTATATGGAAAGGAGAGCCAGATATGTCAGGAGAAACATAAAAATAAGTTGAATGCAGTGGGAATGGGGTATTTAAGAAAGCATGTGTGGTAGAACAAGAAGAGATACATCAAGAATGAATGGGTGGTGTGTTGCCAAGTGTCCAAGCCTTGATCAGATGCTCGAACAATTGGTTCTGATCCAGAATAATAACACACCAGTGGATAAAGAAACTTAAAGCTTTATTATAAACTTAAGCAAACAAAGTCAAACAGAAACACAGTTTAAACAGATTACACAAAGCATAACAAGCATAGCATACAGAAAGAAATACATACATACCAAACAAGGTGATACCTTTATTCTCTTGTTGCTACCAGGAACTTGGCTAAGATAGCAGAGAATAACCCCAAAAGGAATGTCTGTTGAGTCCCATGGCACCCAGCGTCCTGAGCCTGTATCAAAGTTCCCAAACTCCAAAAGACAATCCCAAGGATTTTATCAAAGCCTGGCTCCCAAACCCCGTGACCAAGCCCAGACTGACCTTGACTGGGATTCCTTCTGGGGCCCGGCACCTGTCCATGACATCATTCCCAGAGCCTGGGAAGCCATCAGATAAGCCAGTGCCTAAACATAAAAAATTTCTTATTATCACCCCCCCCCCCCATTCCAAGCCGCTAGAGGGGCAGCTGGAGGAGTGAACTTATGCTTAAACTTAACGAGCTGGGGGTTTCTCTCCCCCCACTTTAAACAAAGTTATGTCCTGGAGGGCTGTTGGAGGAGTGGGCATATGCTTCTTCTCTCCCCCCTCCCATGCCAAGCAGAAATAAAAACAAGCCAATTAAACATCAGTATAACTCAAAATAAACTCTAATCTCCTAGGTGTGGGGGGAGGAAAATCAAAACATGCCACCTAACTCCTCGAAATACAAAGGTCTTCCGCAGGTTGCCACTACAGGTGGTGAAGGAATATAGATTGCATACCAATGTGAGTGACCAGTATGAAAGATGTAGGTTGAGATCGTTGGCCGTACCTTCCCCCTTGGCATGTGAAGAACTAATATTCCTGAGATGCTAATGTTCACTTATATAAAATGCTACTATACCAGTAGATGGTGCTGCATGTCTGCATATTTTTAATTCTAACTATTTCACATTGAGCCCTTTGATGTGAAAATCATAACATTCAAAATGTCTTAGTGGTATAAATGTGAAAACAAAACATTTTGTTTTGCATAATGGTACTATGAGCCGTAGTGAATTAGATTTAGTGTCCCATTGCAGTTATCACTATACAGGATAGAGCAGATATACTGGACTTCAGCTTCCAAAATCTGGGAGTGTTGGCTACAGATTCTGGAGCTGAACTCTCACACATCCAAAGAATACCAAGATGAAGAAGGCTTTTGGGAGGCTGAGAGCTGCAAAGTGAATGGGACCACATCTCATATGAGGGCAAGTTGTGACGTTTGTAGGGTTTTTGGTTGCTTTTTCACCATACTTATCTAAGTGTTTCTATTGCAGCTTTCATCTGTTTCCCAACTCAAAATGTCAGCTTCAAGAGATGATAAAAACAAGTACTTTCCTAGTCATTAAAATAATTTTAATTAATGATCACATGTACAATATAGTTTAGAACCTATCATCCTAGCAAGTACATACAACTGATACTTAAAATATTGTTTGACTTTTTCATAGTCAAGAGTCTATGAATAATCCTTGATTTTTTTTTTAAAGTTTCCTATCCCTGATATTTGGCCACCAAATGCGAAGAGAGGACTCACTGGAAAAGACCCTAATGCTGGGAAAGACTGAAGGCAAAAGGAGAAGGGGACGGCAGAGGATGAGATGGTTAGATAGCATCACCGATGTAATGAACATGAATTTGAGTAAACTCCGGGAGACAGTGGAGGACAGGAAGGCCTGGTGTGCTATGGTCCATGGGGTCACGAAGAGTCGGACACGACTAAACAACTGAACAACAACAACAATCCCTGGTTACTACCATCACTACAGCCTTAAGATTGTGGTCCACAGTGTTGGGAACTAATTAGCCTAGAGGGTTATTGGTGTACTGTAATTTTGAGTTCTGTCATTGAGGTTAGCTGCTAAAGAATCAAAATTCATATTTAACAGAGACATTGGTTTGTAAACATACTTGAAAACTCAAAATACCATTGTGTAGATATATCAATATGCATCCAACTTTTTTTATTATTACTACTGAATAAACCTCTCTAGGGCCTGATTTGCTTTTGATTCAAGGAGAACATTATTTCTAGGAAATGGGAAAGAGATACAATGCGGTCTACATTTTACAGTACAGTAGTGAGATGTTATTGGGGTATTGTGTTTTAAACAGCCCACTTCAACAAGGCAGTTAAGTTGGAAAGCATTCAGTGAAAAGCTATGAAGATAATGAAGAGTTCAGAAAATAATAATGTGGGGAAACATTGAGACTTTTGTGAAAGATTAAATGGAAAAATGTGTTGACTGCTGAAATTCAACAATGTCAAAAAGGAGGGAAACAATCGGTGAATGAGAACCAAACAAGAAGCAGTGTTGTAGAAGAAAGGAGGATTCTGGCTGAACAGGAAAACATTTCTAACTACAAAAATAGGGACGCTTGACTAGGGAAGTTGCAAGAACTCATTTTTTTGAAACCCTCACATCAAATAAATCTCCTTAATATGCATTTTTCCAAAGCTCCAGATTTCTCAGAGCGATTGGTTTATTACTTTTTCCCCCCAAACATTTTAAGGAGAAAAACAACCTTGCCAAAAACAAAACAAATGAAAATAGTCACCACATGTTTATTTAGCATGCAATAGAACGTAAGAGCAAGAAAGCAATTTAAATTATCAGGAAGCATGAATGCAATGAAACACCATCTTAAAAAATTGGTTACGATGATTATGAAGAATCTCTTAAGGTAGTTGATTGGAAAGCAAAAGGCACTGAGAGCAAGAGAAAATATAAGCAATTGTTTTGTAATTATATCACTTTTAAGGGCCAATTAAATAAATTGCCTGTAATAACTCTGATTCTATAAGGTACTGGGAATAACTCTGATTCCATAAGGTACTGGGAAGCTGGAGCAGTTCTGGACATAAAGCATATCTGTGTAGGAGGAGGTTGTCTTTATCAAAAGCTAGACTACTGGACGACTCAGTTTGGTATTGGCTATGCCAACTGAAGTGGGGTTTTCAGAGAATGCAATTTCTAGGTATAAGCTGAACCAGCAGCACTTTGCTTACAAAGCATGTACTTCATTAGTGCTTGGTTTTATGGGTGACAACCAGCACCTTGAATTGTACCTAGAAGCTGACCGGTAACCAGCACAGCTTGCAGAACCGGAATATTGCATGGGCAAAACGAGGAACGCCCATAACTTCTTGCTGAGCTGCATTCTGGACCGGTTGTAGCTTCTGAGTAGTCTTCAAGGGTGGTCCCATGAAAAGCATGTTGCAGTAGTCCAAGTGGGAGGTGACTGTGAGAAGAGCCTCCTAATCCAGGAAAGGACACAATTAGTGCATAAAATGAATAGTTAGGAATGAGCTGGATCCTGTACGGGATTATGGCTTGACATTTTAGGAGGAAAATTTAATATAAATATATTGATTTTTGCAAGCTGCCTTCAGATTTTAGTTTTTAAGAAAAATCCCTCAATTTCTAGTTGAAAAAGAGAACCTGAAGCTCTTTGCAGTTCAATAAAATAAAATTCAAATTACCAAATTCGTTTGTGCAAAATTCACTTTAGAATAGGGGAGGAAAAAACACTCTCAATGTATGAAGACTGCAAATTGGTTTATGTTTGCAATAATCTAGATTTCTAGTGGGAAATCTGTTCAGATGATGGAATAAGTATTGCTCATTCTGCTGTTGGCAAGAGACAACAATGCAAACAATGATTGCACTATGGTTATAGATGGAAGCCTGGAACTTAATAGCAAAACCAATCCAGTCCTTGTAGTTATGATAGGTTATCAGAAATATGAGCTGTAAGTTTTGTTTTATTTTTATTTAAGAAATCCCTACCATTCTGTACAAATGCATTTAGGTTTGAGATAACAACATTCAAACTGGTATAATCTGCCTTCAATTCTTGTCCTACTTCTGTGTTCTTATAATCTGTTTTACCGATCTCGCAGCAGCTCGCAGCATGAAGCCCTGCAGCTGTATTCATCAGTGACTCATAGCCTTGCTTAGGGTCCAATTTTCATGGTAGTTCTATGGGAGAAAGCATGAAAAGCTTCTCTCTCATGCAGTGCGCAAGACAAAAATCTGTATTCATTACTACTCCAAAAGATTTGATGCCCTTTGGAGATGTTCAGCCATTAGGGGCATGCATCCATGTTAAACTTAGTCACCTTTAGCTTTCTGTGCTTTCATTTTTTTTTAAAAAAAGTATTATTATCAGGGATACTGGTCAGTTGAAAAATAACTGAAGAGCTGGTTAAGTACACAACAGCCAGTAGCAGATACCCCCAACCCCCAACTAAACACCATGTTAAAATTCATTCTTTCAATTGAAGTGGAATCAGAAAGTTGTCAGAAGTTTTAGAACTGGCAGGAAAAAAAGGTGGATGCTTAAGGAACCAAATTCCTACTGCTGAGGAATTCTGCTAAAATGAAGCTGAGGTGAGACAGTCTTAAGAAGGAAGGAAGGAAGGAAGGAAGGAAGGAAGGAAGGAAGGAAGGAGGGAAGGAGGGAAGGAGGGAACGAGGGAACGAGGGAAGGAGGGAAGGAGGGAAGGAAGCACTTTTGACTGGTACCTTTGTTGTATATTTCAAAGATTGAAACATGAATCATGATAACATAGAATTCCTGATATGGCTGATAACTTTATGAATAGATTTTAGGATTCTTAGAATCCTAAATTCTAATAAAATTCTGATCATAGACTTCATGGCCACATAAATGTGCTATAGCAAGTAGCAAGTAGGATATGAGAATGAATTTCAAGAGGTCAAATTTTGCAGGAAAGTAGCCAAATCCTGTATACTCTCACCCTACCTATTCAACCTGTACGCAGAACACATCATGCAACATGCAACATGCTGGACTTGATGAATCCAAGGCTGGAGTTAAAAGCGCTGGAAGAAACATTAACAATCTCAGATATGCAGATGATACCACTTTGATGGCTGAAAGAGAGGAGGAGCTGAGGAGCCTTATGACGAAGGTGAAAGAAGAAAGTGCAAAAGCTGGGTTGCAGTTAAACCTCAAAAAAACCAAGATTATGGCAACGAGCTTGATTGATCACTTGCAAATAGAGGGAGAAAAAGTGGAGGCAATGACAGACTTTGTATTTCTAGGCGCAAAGATTACTGCAGACGCTGACTGCAGCCAGGAAATCAGAAGATGTCTACTTCTTGGGAGGAGAGCAATGACAAATCTTGATAAAATAGTTAAGAGCAGAGACATCACAATGACAACAAAGATCCGCATAGTCAAAGCAATGGTATTCCCTGTAGTAACCTATGGCTGTGAGAGCTGGACCATAAGGAAGGCTGAGCGAAGGAAGATAGATGCTTTTGAACTGTGGCGTTGGAGGAAAATTCTGAGAGTGCCTTGGACTGCAAGAAGATCAAACCAGTCCATACTCCAGGAAATAAAGCCAGACTGCTCACTTGAGGGAATGATATTAAAGGCAAAACTGAAGTACTTTGGCCACATAATGAGAAGACAGGATACCCTGGAGAAGATGCTGATGCTAGGGAAAGTGGAAGGCCAAAGGAAGAGGGGCCGACCAAGGGCAAGATGGATGGATGATATTCTGGAGGTGACGGACTCGACCTTGGGGGAGCTGGGGATGGCAATGGCCGACAGGAAGCTCTGGCGTGGGCTGGTCCATGAAGCCACGAAGAGTCGGAAGCGACTGAACGAATAAACAACAACAACAGCCAAATCCTGATGCTTTTTAATTTCTAGAGGAAGTCTGTTGACAGGATACCCTTGGACATTCTATAGGTTCTGTGTCCAGTTCTGGGTACACATTTTAAGAACAATTCAGACAATCTGGACTAGTTTAAGAGAAGGGTGATGAAGATAATCTGGGGACAAAAACTAAATTCCATGAAGATTGGTGGAATTATTAATATTTGGTTTTGAAAAAGGACCAAATATTATGGACTGAATACAGTATTTGGTCTTACCCAGACCGATGATATTACCCAGAAAGTTGTGGGCTGTGTTTGGATGATTTTAATCAGAAGCCGGACTACTATTTGTTAGAGATGCTTTAGTCCGGATTCCTGCACTGAGCTGGAAGTTGGACTCAGTAGCTTAAATGTCTCCTAACTTCGATTTTATGAGCTGCCTTTTAATTTTTTAAAAAACATTAACATTTGTAGCACCTGAAGGGATCCTGGGATTACAGCTCTCCAAGTGCCCAGTCAGCACATATCCGCCTTGCCATCTTAGTCTAAATCTGAGCATGGACTAACTGGGTTTTGTCACAGGCCTTTCTGAAATCCTGGCCTGGCTCTGTTGAAACCACTAGACCTGCTATTACCCCTAATTATCCTATGGAAGGATAATTTTGCCTAGTAGCCCCTCAAAACTGAAGCTATGTTTCTCTCTTAATTAGAGTTCCCAGATAGACAGTTTTATTTATTTATTTATTTATTTATTTATTTATTTATTTAATTTTTATCCCGCCTTTATTATTTTTATAAATAACTCAAGGTGGCGAACATACCTAATACTCCTTCCTCCTCCTATTTTCCCCACAACAACAACCCTGTGAGGTGAGTTGGGCTGAGAGGGAGTGACTGGCCCAAGGTCACCCAGCCGGCTTTCATGCCTAAGGCGGGACTAGAACTCTCCGTCTCCTGGTTTCTAGCCCGTTGCCTTAACCACTAGACCAAACTGGCTCATTATGCTGGTTCATCAGTGCAAATGTATTCTGCTAGGTAATGGGATCTAAAAAGGCAGCAAAATCCAGTCAGATTCTGTCCATTTCCATAGTTCAGTAAATCCTGTTTGGATAGAATAGGAGCAAAATGTGTAAATTTGAGATAACCATGTGAACCCATCTATAGGATTTCTATAAAAATCTAATGATCTGGTCATTTGATTGACCACTTCATCTATCTGGTCAATTGATTGAGGATAGATGCTTGCACACTGTTTGCATACAGAAAGCTATTCTTTGAGTGGAATGGCTTACAGCCAGAGTAAATGCAGAACATACATGTCAATTAGTAAGAAAATAAATTTTTGAAAAAACAAAACAAAGCTGATGAATATGGAACAATAGATATACATGAAGGTTTTGAGAGTGAAATACATAAAGGAATTGAGAGTGAAATAGTTGAATGAGTTTTGGGGCACGAACATGCTTGCTCACTACCCATTCGCTGAAACTCTTGGGAAGATGTTTCCACTGGACTAGGTATTGCAATTGTCCTCTATGAAACCTAGAGTCCAGAATGTCTTTAATTTCAAAATGCTGTTCTCCATCGATTAACAACGGTTCTTCTGGATGCCACTTATTCGCCCCTTTGAATTGTTTTAATGGTGCGATATGGAATACAGGATGTACTTTTCTCAAATTCTTAGGAAGATCCAATTGAACCGTCACAGGATTAATCACTTTCACAATAAGAAAAGGACCCACATATTTTGGTCCCAGTTTTTTCGAGGGTTGTGTTGATTTTAAATGCTTGGTAGACAGATAAACTTTGTCCCCAACTTTTAATTCCCATTCAGGAGATCGTTTCCGATCGGCAAACCTTTTGTAGGTATCCTTTGCTTCCTGCACAGTAGCTTGCATAATTGGCCAACTAGCAACTAGTTTATTTATTTATTTATTTATCTATCTTATTTATACCCCGCCTATCCCCTCCCAAATGGAGGGCTCTAGGCGGCTTACAATCATGTACTTCAATTTTTATACAATCATATCATACAATACCTGCGCGATTAGGGAGGGGGTGAGGGAACCGGCTCTTCTTTTCCAGGCATCGGAACTACAAGTCCCAGAATGCCTCGCTTTTCGGAGCCGGCTGCTGACATCCCGGAAGTTGTAACTGCCGCCGTCCTCAGCCACCATTCCAGCTTCTCCCGATCTCCGGCTCCGGCTCCGAGGCGACTCCCCGACAGGATGCCAGCATATTGCCCCATGTGAGTGGTACCCATTTATCTACTTGCTTATTTAGCTTTCGAATCGCTGGGTTGGCAGAGAGCTGGGGCTAGTGACAAGAGCTCACCTCGCCACGCAGATTCGAACTGCTGACCTTATGGTCGGCAGACTAACAGCTCAGCGGTTTAACCCACTGAGCTACCGCACCCGTTTAGCAATCCACTCATCTGCTGGCAAAGGCTTTGTGTCTTTCTCTGATGGACTAGAGGGCAATTCGGGAATAGGAACGAACTCCTGACCATTTATTATTTTGAACAGGGAAAACCCAGTACTCTGATGCACCGCGTTGTTATATGCCACCTCAGCAAAAGGTAATAAATCCACCCAGTCATTTTGTTAATGACAAATGTAACATCTTAAATACTGTTCCAATACACCATTAATCTGTTCAGAAGATCCATCCGTTTGGTAATGAAACCCAGAGCTTAAGCCTTGGGTGGCTCCAATTAACATCAAAAAGGCTTTCCAAAACTTTGAAGTGAATTGACTTCCACAATCGCTGATTACCCTTTCAGGAATCCTGTGAGGGCAATAGACATGCTGAATAAACAGCTTGGCTAGCTGTTGAGCTGAAGGCAACCCCTTACAGGGAATGAAATGAGCTTGCTTGGAAAATAGGTCCGTTACAACCCAAATTACAGTTTTATTTTTACTTTCAGGTAGATCAACTATAAAATCCATGGCAATTTGCTTCCATGGTTGTGAAGGATTAGTCACAGGCTACAACAGTCCTACTGGCTTTCCTATAGGTTTTTTCACGGTGGTACAAATGGGGCAAGTGGTTACATAGTCTTTCACATCCTTTCACGAGGAGGGCCACCAAAACTGTCTCCTCATTAAATGCAATGTCTTTACGAATCCGAAATGCCCAGCCGCTTTTGCATCATGGCATCTCTCAAACACCTGTTTCCTTAATTCCGCTGGAATATACATTTTATCCCTATACCACCACAAGCCTTGATTTTCAACTAGCCTCAGCTTATTTTGCTTTAACCACTCATCTTGTTGCAATTCGGATCGTAACGTTTTGGTCAATTCAGGTTCAACTGGGATTACATGTTCCCCCTTCTGGCTTCAGGTAACTGCCACTCTCCCTTCTTGGAACTGATTTGAAGTCCTTTTGACCCCTGTTGCTCTTTCAGGATCATTTAGGTCTAAGCCTAATTGTTGGGGGTACATTACAGTATCAATTATTTCTTCCCCCTGACTGTTATGCTGGGGTAACCTAGATAAAGCATCAGCCAAAAAGTTTTTTCCTCCTGGCAAATACTTAAGGGTAAAATTGAATCAACTGAAAAACTCTGCCCAACGGATTTGTTTTGGACTTAATTTTTGGGGTGACCTCAAAGCTTCCAGGTTCTTGTGGTCAGTCCACACTTCAAATGGGTGTGGGGACCCTTCTAGCAAATGTCTCCACGTAGACAAAGCATGCCTTACTGCAAAAGCCTCTTTCTCCCACACATGCCACCTTTGTTCAGTCACTGACAATTTTCTGGAAATGTACACACAAAGTCTTAACACATTTCCATCATCCAATTGTAAAAGCACATATCCCACTGCCACATCTGATGCGTCAGTCTGGACTATTAGAGGCTTTTGTGGGTCGGGATGTTTTAGAATGGGCTCTCTCGTGAACAATGATTTCAGCTGCTCAAATGCTTTCTGACATTCCTGGCTCCACTTCAATGCCGCTCCAGGCTTACTTGCTTTCCGCGGCTGTGCCTGATTTTTGGTTTTGAGGAGGTCAGTTAATGGTAATGCTATTTGAGCATAGTTGGGGATGAACTGTCTATAGAAATGTGTGAACCCTAAAAAACTTTGCAGTTGCCTACGGGTTCGTGGGGGTTCCCAGCCCAGCACATCTTTTACTTTGGCTGGGTCCATTTCAATGCCTCGGATTGATACTCTAAAGCCCAAATAGTCCAAACTTTCTTTATGGAACTCACATTTTGACAATTCTGCATACAACTGAGCCTGCAACAGTCTCTGCAACACTTTCCGTACCAGATTTACATGTTCTTCCATAGTCTCTCTGTATATGAGAATGTCATCAAGGTACACCAAAATGCCTTGATATAAAAATTCATGTAACACCTTATTAATCAAATTCATGAAGACCCTGGGCCCGCCTTTTAAGCTGAATGGCATGACTTGATACTGGAAACACCCCAATTGACAATTGAACACAGTCTTCCATTCATCCCCCTCTCGAATTCGCACCAGGAAATAAGCTTCCCGTAAGTCTAGTTTTGTAAAAAAAATTCCCTTTTGACAGGTGCGCTAGCATATCTTTCATCAGTGGTAAGGGGTATTGGTTTGAAACACAAATTGCATTTAAACCCCGGTACTCAGTACACAGTCTTAAAGAGCCATCCTTCTTTTTCCTAAACAATACTGGAGCAGCCATGGGAGACGTAGCCGGTTTGATAAACCCTCTCTCTAAATTTCTATCAATAAATTTTCTTAACTCCTGGATTTCCATATGAGTCATGGAGTAGAGTTTTGTTTTAGGTAGAACTGCCCCTGGCTCTATTTCAATCGCACAGTCCGTTTTTCTATGGGGAGGTAACTGATTTGATTCAGTTTCATCAAAAACTTCTTTTAAATCCTGATACTGTTCTGGGATGGCCACTTCCTCTCTCTCACAAATCTCCACTCCAACTGCCCCCAATTCAACTCCAGGAACCAATTCATCCTGGGTCAGTCCCTCATAAGTTCCATCCGCAAATATCATCTCTCCAGAAACCCAGTCAATGTGCAGATTTCTTTCCCGCAACCACTTTAACCCCAACACTATTGGTTGGTTGGAAATTTTCTTCAATTCCAGCAGCTGCCCCTTTTCGTTTGGTCATTACTGGTTTGTTGCTCCTCTCTTCTGGCTTTTTACTTGGGGGATTTGTGGCTTGTGGACAATTGCTGATGCAATGACCTTCTTTTCCACATTTAAAACATAATCCACTCTTTGCACGCCATTCTTTTTCTTCTTCCCAGGGTTTCTGTTTTGGCTCTTGTTTTCCCAGAGGCGTGCCTCTCACCAGCTTCCTTCCCGTTGCTTGTATCTGCAGATGCTTTTTGAGGCGTAGTTTGGTGTTCTCCACTGTGCCAGTTAGGTAGATCCATGCCGACAGCATCTCTGGATCACCTCGGCCAAGTACCATCTCCAGCACATCTGGTTGCAATCCCATCTGGAAATATTCTACTTGGAATGTCTCTGGCCAGTCGGGTAATCGGCTCATGAGCTTCTTGAATTCTAATGCATACTCAGCCACTGTACGATTCCCTTGATGGATATTATGTAATTTCATTCTGGAAGTCATCTTAGACAAGGTATCTTCAAACCGCTTTCGGAGGGCCGTCATGAAGGCATGGAAATCGAGTAGTTCCTTTGCCTCTGCTTCATGCATTAGCACCAACCAGTCTGCTGCCTCACCCTTTAGGTAGCCTGACACGTATTGCACTTTGGCTTCTTCACTGATGAAAGACTCCTTGAACTCTTCCATGAAGCCTTTTACGTGGGTCATAAAACAGGCTAATTTTTTCGGATCCCTGTAAAATTTCATCTTCAACTCACTCGCCCCCTTAGGTTGCGTGTGTGGCCAATGCACCTGCATCTGCGACCTCTGTCACTCAGTACGGGTCTCCTCCGGTGGTTCCTCCTCCTCCTCCTCCTCCTCCTCCTCCTCCTCCTCCCCTCCTCCTCCTCCTCCTCCTCCTCCTCCTCCTCCTCCTCCTCCTCCTCCTCCTCCTCCTCCTCTTCTTCTTCTTCTTCTTCTTCTTCTTCTTCTTCTTCTTCTTCTTCTTCTTCTTCTTCTTCTTCTTTGTCATCAGTGGCCTCCTCTTCCACCAAGCTCAGAACAGGGCTTGGCGGTCGCTAGCCTGGCTCCCTTCCCCCCATTTTTTGTAGGATTTGATCCACCGCCAGCTTAATCAATGCCACTTGTTGACTTACAGTTTCCAGCTCGTAATCCACTTGAGACATCTTGCTTTCTAGGGGGGCCACCCTCTGCCCCTGTGAGACTCGTTTCTTAGGGGCACATCGAGTCGCCCCACCTCCCATGACGCCTCCGATCTCCAACGACCAACTCACTGTCTGTCTTGGCGTCTTGGGTTGAGGTCTGTCAGCTAGTTCTAATTCTTCCACCTCTGCATCCGGGGCAGAACTCTTTTTCTTTCTGGTTCCCTTGGCTTTGAACTTCAGCTTCTTCTCTTTCTTTTGAGTCTCTCTTTCTTGGGGTGCTGTGTCTTTGGCGTTGCCTGGTTGGTCATCCTGAAACTCGCAAGTCTCCTCAATTGACTTCTCCATCACCTGTCCCTCTGACATACAGTGTTAATTGGTTACAGTATCGATTCTCTGCTGTAGGATTTTCCGCTACTGTTGTAGGGTCCTCGTGTAGAACCGACATACATTAGATTCGGGTCTTTCTGTGATGAGCCTGAGTTCAAATCCCCAATATACACTTCTCAATGCAGTTCATTAGAATTGCAGAATAAGCTTTATTAAGGATACATGTAACTCAAAGGATTCTCAAAGACCCGAATGAATATTCCCGCCAAAAGTCTGAAAGTTGAATTCTCCCCCTCCCCCACAGTGCCAACCCCCCTCTTCATTTCCCACTCTGTAGCCATCCCCCTCCTCTCTGCCTCTTGCAGATGCGTGTCCTTGAAACTGGCAAAGACAGTCTCTAACAGTCTTGAGCTCTCTCTGGGATGCGCTCCCCCTCCCAGTGCTGAAACTCTCTCCACGGCTGGCACGTATCTTCTTGCATATTCCCAATGCTTGCTAGTAGTGGCAGGATTCGCATTCAGGCGATCCTGACATAAAGTGAGCTTTCCAAAAGGAAAAAGAAAAAAGCCTTTTCCTCATGCTGGATAATCTGCTTGTTTATGCAAATCAGATTGGGATGTTATTTTTGTTACATTATTCTGGAAGTGTTTTGTTTCTCAATTTTTCTTTGACTTAAATTTTTCTTTATGGTTAAAGACTACAATGAGCCAAGAAAACATTAACTCTTTTAAAACTAGAACGTTCCATCTTGCTTGCAGCATCCATGGACAATGGAAAATTATTCCTAAATCTTTTGGAAGGAGGAATGCACTGCCTGAGTTGACCTGTTTTGTGATATGTCTTTGCAGAGGGTATGGGTGTACATGCAATATGTACTCTCATCATGAAAGATGAGACATCATTTTGACCTCACTGCATCTTGTTACAAATGCTGCTACGGTGTGGTGAGAAATTTCATTGTTTCATGTTCTATCATTATCAGAATGATGGGAGCCACAGAAAAGGGTTCTATTTTACAAAAGGGAAATTTTGGTGGGAATTGTCAGAGGGCATTAGTTGCATGGAGGTTTAGCATGACCACAGTTTGAACAGGTGAATCTACAGCTCAACCCTACCAGAAATTTTGTGAGGTGTACTGTATTTTCTGATAATTGATGGTAGCCCTATGTATTTTCATTGGGATATGGAATGCATTTGAAAGGGGTATTTCATAAAGCATGTTGGGATATACTGGTGAAATACAGGTAGTCCTTGACTTGGCATAGCCAACTTGCCCTTGTGATTTGGAGAAACTTGAAACTCTGGTCCACGTGTTCCTTTGATATTCTTTCAGCTTGCACCCTACTTTCATAACTCTGCTTGTTAACAGCAATTCCACCAGGACTGAGGATTTTTTTTTATTTGCTGCATATTATTGGACTGGCCCCTTAAAATCTCCAGAAAAGCTGCAAAATTTCTTACAGCCACCAATGCTTTATGCAGGAAAATCTTGTCTTCATCTTAGGATTTTATACCTGTATTAAAAAAAACCACAACCCTCTCTATGTTGTTTTATGTTTCTTTTTCACATGTGACTGGTCACTGACTGCAATGACGTTTTCCATTTAGGGCAAGCAGAGGACCCCTCCCTGGAGTGGTAAAGCAGCTACATTCTCCAGTAGACCTGGCCCAGTTGGCCACAGACAACAGGAACAGACTTTCTTCTGGAGGACTTGACTGCTTCAATGCATTTTGCAAAGTGCCCCTTGCAAATACTTTGGTGCAGTCTGAATTTTCTCTTCTTTCTTTGATGGGTTGATAGTAGATTCCCAGATGAGCCCCCAAGGAGCCAGTTTGGTGTAGTGGTTAAGGCATCAGGCTAGAAACTGGGAGACCATGAGTTCTAGTCCTGCCTTAGCCAGCTGGATGTCCTTGGGCCAGTCGCTCTCTCTCAGCCCTGGGAAGGAGGCAATGGCAAACCACTTCCAAAAAACCTTGCCAAGAAAACTGCAGGGACTTGTCCAGACAGTCGCCAGGAGTCAACACTGAAAAAAAAAGTGAATTCTGTAGTGAAATGTGATCTTAATCAGGGAAAAGAGAAAAGAGGAGGAATAACCAGGAAAAAAGAAACATACCTATAAATGGGCTTTCCAGTAGGAAAAGCAGATGAAAGATTACACATGATTTACAGGTAGTCCTCACTTAACAACCGCAATCGGGACTGGCAACTCCATCGCTAAGCAACATGGTCATTAAGTGAAACCAGGTGACCGTGCCGGACTTATGATGTCAATTCCGCTGAGGTCATTAAGTGAATCACCTGCAGTTGTTAAGTGCAACATCACATAACCGCGACTTGTGAGTTACTGCCAGTTTCTCCATTGACCTTACTTGTTGGAAGCCGGCTGTGAAGCTTGCAAATGGCGTCTTGTGACTGTGGGGTGCTGCGACCGTTGTAAATACACACCAGTTGCAAAGCTCCCGAATGGCAATCACATGACCGCGTGAATGCTGCAATGGTCATAAGTTTGAGGACCAGTCATAAAAATACTTTTTCAGTGCTGTCATAAGTTCGAACAGTTGCTAAACAGGGCAGTTGTTAACCAAAGACTACCTGTGTATGAATTATGTATGGTAAATAAATGAAGCTATTTTTGTATAAGTGAAAGTCTCAGCCATTTTATAAAGAACAACTTTGGTGTCTGAAATCTGAACAACCCTGCAGTTCTGGGAGATTCTGGTTGATTAGGATACAACCCACGTTGAAGCCCGAAGTCCAGTTTTGAGGGCCATGGTGAAATTCTCCCCATCAGAATAAAAAATTCACATTCAGGTAGAAGGTTTTGATTTATCAGGCTTGGCTACATGGTCTAATTGAAAGCGGAGGTTTTTCTGCTAGACGATTGCTACCAAACTAATAGGAGGAGGAGAAATCCAGATATGTTTCTTCATTTAAACTGTGGGGTTACAGAGGGAGTAAATTCTTAAAAATGTTCCCTTTGCTACTGCTGCAGTTCTTATTTGGGAAAATGTGATGAACATTTTATTTATCTATTTATTTATTTAACAGATTTATAAGGCCGCCCAACTCACACACTGTGACTCCGGGCGGCTTACAGAATTAAAAACACAATAAACACCCCCACCCCGGCGGCAGCAAACACATTCATACCAGCCACTTGATTGGCTCCGAAGCAGCTTGGGGTCCCCAGGCCCATTGACAAAACCACGTCTTCAGGGCCTTCTGGAACAGGAGCAAGGAGGGGGCCAATCTTATATCTGGGGAGATGATGTTCCAATGGGAGGGAGCCACTACGGAGAAGGCCCTTTTCCTTGGTCCCACTAGATGTACCTCCCTAACTGAAGGGACCCACAACATGCCCTGCCTCCCTGCTCTGGTGGGCTGGGTGGGTGTGACTGCGGAAAGGCGGTCCTGCAAATAACCTGGCCCCAAGCCATGTAGGGCTTTAAAGGTGATAACCAGCACCTTGAATTGGACCCGGAAGCAAATCGGCAACCAATGCAGCTACCGCAAAAGAGGTGACACATAGGCAAGTCTAGACTTGCGCAAAACTATGCAGGCCGCTGCATTTTGAACCAACTGAAGCATTCGGATCCGGTGGGTGTGACTGGGGAAAGGCGGTCCTGCAAATAACCTGGCCCCAAGCCAGGTTGTGGCCAACAAAAAACTGGCCCATAAGGGGGTTTGTTTTCAATAAAAGAGGGCTATCAGATCTGGGCTGCAAAAAAAGTTAATATACCAGTGTTTCTCAACCTCAGCAACTTTAAGATGTGTGGACTTCAACTCCCAGAATTCCCCACCCAGCATGGGGAGTTGAAGTCACACATCTTAAAGTTGCTGAGATTGAGAAAAACTGTAATATACTATACAGTCATCTAAAGTGTAAAGTTCTGTGAGTTCAATTCCCAGTAGAAGGTCTGAATCCTATAGAATAACATCTGGCTACCCACCTTTGAGGAGTCCCAGTAAAGACAAAACCAGTCACCTGGTGCTCAGTGTAACTGAAAATGGATTTCAATGGAAGTGAAATGCTGTGATTTGACAAATGAATTCACTCGAAGGGGCAAAGGTGGGCAGCAAGGAAAGGAGTTCTGTCAATCCGGACTTCCGGGTGTCGAGGTGACCGGTGCGCTGAGCCGAAAGCTCCGCGGTTTGTCCGTTTGCGGCGATTTAATAAAAAAAAATCGCTGAAAAATCGCCCTCAAAGAGAGGGCGAGCAGAAGATTACCCACAAAAGGGTCGTTGGATCGCTGCTCTCTCCCGACCCCCGTAAATCCACCGCGGGGAGAGGGAGATTGAAGCGGCGAAAGATGGCTGGAACTGACAACGGCAGCTCTGCGGAAACCGCGAAACTGAATAAGTTAAGTAGCACGGCACCCGACCTAAATTTTTACTTTTTAAAATATTATTTAAATATTTTTAAATATTTAAAATTTACAAATTTTTACTTTTTAAAATATTATTTGCCTATTAATATCTAAGATTTATCTCTGGACTGTGATTTATAAATGCTGGTGTTTTATTTTTTTTCTTGTCAAAGGAGTGTTTAAATGGTGGGACTGGAAAGCTAATTGACTCTGCCTGAAATGGACTGAGTGACTTTCTCTTTTTATTCTTAATATTCCTATTTTTGGTTTGCTTTCATTTTTACTGCAATTATAAGTACTTTTCTTTTGGGACTAATCTGCCTGGATTTAAAGTTTTTATGGACAAATGAATTAATGATTTGACATCCTTTCTTTTACCTGTTTGGGATTTTTATTAGGAAAGAATTTTTTTTTTTGCTTGTTATTACAATTCCTTTTGTATATAAATTAGATGACTTATTCATGGCTGGACTGTGTGGATATAAGCTGGCGTGAGAAACCCTGGGATTGTTAATCTTTTTTGTTATTATTTTGACTACAATAGAAGCCTCTCTGTTCTTTTTTATCTTTTACTTTTTTGCTCTTATGCTTGGATATATAATTTTAATGGACTAGATTTTAGTTATTTTGATAACTACATTTAAAGGATTATTTTTATTTTTTGAAGTTTTTACTCCCCTATTTTTTTAAAAAAAATAGTAGCCCTTTTTTCTGTTTGTTTTTTGTCTTCCCCCTCTCCTCTCTTTTTTTTCCTCTAATTATCTAATCGAAATTATCTACATTATGACAACCATGGCACTGAGGAAGAAGGAGAAGGATAAGGAAAAAGAAACTGGAAGGACATCCACAGATCCTTTAACACCTGGAGCATCAATGGAGCCTCCTCAATCAGAAATGAAAAAACTCCTGGAAGCAATGCCATCACTTAACAAGAAAATGGAAGATTCAATGGCACAAAATAAACAGATGGAAGAACAAATTGCATCTTTAGATTAAAAAATTGATAAGATGGAAGAAATGAAGAAAGAGATAACCCACGAGATTACACAAGAATTCAAAAAAGAGGTTCAGACAGTAAAGGAAGTTGTGAATACTTTGTCAGGGGAATTTAAGGATATACAAGGCCAGATACAAACATTAGAGACTAAATCAGAAGATGTTACTAAGGAACTTGAATATAATTTAGATATTACTGCATTAGCAGAAATGAGAAAGAATATATTTTGAGATTGAGAGCAGTTCCAGAACAATTAAATGAAAATGTAAGAGAAAGGATTGTTTCTATATTAGCTAAATTCTTGGAGATGAAAGAACAAGATCTAGATTTGGAAATAGATAAAATTTTCAGAGTCAATTCACGCTATGCTAGAGCTAAGAAAGTACCTAGAGACATATTGATACATTTTGTGAGAAAAGTTATAAAAGAGCAAATTTTGAAGAAACATTATAACACTGGACTAAATATAGAAGGAAAAGAAATAATTGTACTAAAAGAAATACCGTTGAGGATACTGAGAAAAAGAAAAGAATACTCCTTCTTTATAGAAAAATTAAGGCGAAATAATATTTCATTTAGATGGGAGAGATTAGAAGGGGTATCTTTTATATTCAAAGGGCAAAGGTTTAGGATAACTTCCATTTTAAAAGCAAAAGCATTTTTAGAGAAATATAAGACAGATTTGAAAGATGCATCTGGAGATTTGGAAGGAAAAGTGGAGACATCAAAGGATAAAGAGATGAGCGAAGATTTATCTGTGTTGGGAGCTGTACCAAAAAACAAAGAGACGAGTGAAGATTTATCTGCGTTGGGAGCTGCAGGACTGGACTGGAAAAAAGGCTTTTAAACATCAAAACACTTATGGATTACAAATATTTGACGTGGAACATAAATGGTGCCAATTCTCCACAAAAGAGGTGAAAAATGTTCCATTCTTTGAAAAAACTGAGATTGGATATAACTTGTCTACAAGAGACTCACATTTGTAAAAAAGATATTAAGTATTTGATTTGTAAAAAACTTGGAGAAGAATTTATTTTAGCTGGACTTAAAAAAACTAAGGGAGTAGTTTTGTATATGCAACCAAAGTTAAATTCAAAAAAGATACTAGTTGATGATGAAGGAAGATATATTGCAGTTGAAATTAATATACAAGGAACTAAAACATTAATTGTTGGACTTTACGCACCAAATATGGACAAAGGAGTGTTCTATAAAAATTTAATGGATAAACTTTTGGATTTACCCTATGAAAATTGGTGTTTTATGGGTGACTGGAATGGGGTTATCCACCCAATGATGGATAGACACTCACAAAAAGAAGTGAAACGTGCACAGGGAAAATTACCACAAACATTTTTTGATTTGAAAGAAATGTTGGATTTACAAGATATTTGGAGATTGATGAACGGGACTTCAAGAGAATATACATACTACTCAGAGAGATTCAAATCCTTCTCTAGAATAGATATGATTTTGATTTCTAAAAGTTTAATGATGGATATTGGCAAAGTTGAAATATTACCTAAGACTCTCTCAGATCACAATCCTGTAATGTTGACCTTTAAAGGAAAACAGAATGTATTTAGATGGAGATTGAATGAGTCAATCTTTCGGAGAAATGATATAGTTGATGTACGTAAAAAAAGGTTAAGAGAATATTTTCAATTGAATTTAAACAAAGGCATGAATATACAAACTGTATGGGATGCCAGTAAACCATATATGAGGGGTTATTTTATCCAATACAATGCTCAAATGAGGAGAAAGAAACAAGGGAGAATACAATTGATTTTAGATGAAATTAAAAGCAAAGAGTTATGTTTAAGAGATAAACCAATGGATGATACTCTGCTCACTCAAATTAAATTTCTACAAAAACAAATATCAATGATATTGACACAAGAAATAGAAACCCAAATGAAATTTACAAAGCAAAAATATTTTGAACATGCAAATAAACCAGGGAGATGGTTAGCTTATAAACTGAGGAAACAAAGACAAAAGAATTCAATTGTTAATATACAACATGAAGGAAAAACTTTGGTGAATAATATAGATATACAATAAGCCTTTCATGATTACTATTCAAAACTATACAAAAAACAAGATGTCAATCTAGTTGATATTGATGAATATTTGTGTAAACAAAAGCTAACTGTTCTTAATGATCAACAAAGAGTAATATTAAATAACCCGATACAACAGAAGAAATGGTAAAGGCCTTCAAGAAAATCAGCAGTGGGAAAGCACCTGGACCTGATGGATTGCCAGCAGCTTATTATAAATGCTTCGAGGATGAACTATGTTTACCCTTACAGAATACTATGTATTCGATTTTGGAAACAGGAAATATGCCAGAGACTTGGAAAGAAGCGCATATAACATTGATTCCTAAAGAACAACAAGATTTGACCTTAACTAAGAATTATAGACCAATATCTTTATTGAACAATGATTATAAGATATTTACAACCATATTGGCAGAAAGAATGAAAAATATTCTTAAGGACTTTATTCATCAAGATCAAGCTGGTTTTCTACCTAAGAGACAAATCCGAGACAACGTCCGAAATATATTAGATGTATTGGAATATTTGGAACAACATTATGAAAAGCAAGCGGCTTTGATATTTATAGATGCTGAAAAAGCCTTTGACAATTTAAATTGGTCATTTATGTTTAAGGTATTGGAAAATTTGAATTTTGGAGGAAACTTTATTAAGTGGATTAAATCAATATATACTCCCCAATTTGCAAAAATAATTGTTAATGGAGAATTTAGTAAACCATGTGAAACTCAAAAAGGTACAAGACAAGGTTGTCCATTATCTCCACTTTTATTTATATTGGTACTAGAGGTGTTACTTAGAGACATTAGACAAGATGATGGTATTCATGGTATTAGGGTCAAAAAAGAAGTGTATAAACTAAGAGCCTTTGCTGACGACTTAGTCATTACTTTGGAGAATCCACTAGATGGAATTGAATTATTGATTCAGAAACTAAAAGACTTTGGGTCGTTAGCAGGGTTCAAAGTGAATTTACAGAAAACTAAAGTCTTGACTAAAAACATGGATTACCATCAACAAAAAAAAATTGAAAGAAATAATGGGATATTCAATGGAAGAAAAAGTAAAATATTTGGGAGTATATTTGACATCTAAAAATGTTAAGTTGTTTAAGAATAACTATATTTCACTTTGGACAGATATTAAAAAAGACTTGGACCAATGGAAAAAACTACAATTATCATTGTTAGGTAGAATTTCAGTAATTAAAATGAATATTTTGCCACGAATTTTATATCTTTTCCAATCACTACCTATATTAACATCAGAAGAACCTTTTAAACAATGGCAACGGGATATTTCCAAATTTATTTGGCAAGGAAAGAAACCAAGAATAAAATATAAAGTCTTGCAAGACTCAAAAGAAAGAGGTGGACTAGGTTTACCGGATTTGAAGCTATATTATGCTGCCTGTTGCTTGGTATGGATTAAAGAATGGATAACTTTGAAAGATGAAAAATTATTGAACTTGGAGGGTCATGAATTAAGATATGGATGGCATGGATATATGTGGTACGATAAAGTAAAAGTTAATGTGGACTTTAAAAATCATTATATTAGAAGATCATTGTTAAGAATTTGGAATAAATATAAACAAACTTTATGTTACAAAAGAACTTTATGGATTTCCACACAAGAAGCATTTTACAGAACAGAAGTAAGAAATAAAGATAAATGGCTGACTTACAAAAACCTTCTAAAGAAAGAACAAGGACAATATATAATTAAAACAAAAGAAGAACTTGCCCTAGAAGGATATACATTCCAATGGCTTTCATATATGCAACTTGTAGAAAAATTTAAATTAGATAAAAAAAATTGAATTTGAACAAACTAAATCGGAATTCGAGAAACAATTATGTGGGACAGATGACCATCTAATTGCAAAAATGTATAAATTATTGTTAAAAGGAGAAATGGTAGAGGAACAAGTCAAAGATTGTATGATAAAATGGGCAAGAAAAATTGGACATAATATACAAATGCAGCAATGGGAAGATATGTGGAACAAAGGGTTAAAATTTACTTTGTGTTATAATTTGAAGGAAAACTTTTATAAGATGATGTATAGATGGTATATGACTCCACAAAAACTTGCAAAAATTTATGGAAATGTTTCCAACTTGTGTTGGAAATGTAAAAAAAAAAGAAGGGTCTTTTTATCATATGTGGTGGACTTGTGAAGTTGCAAAGAAGTTTTGGACTCAGATACATTCACTAATGCAAAATATTTTACAAATTCGAGTCCCATTTAAACCGGAATTATTTTTATTAGGAATATGGGAAGAACAAATGGGAAAACAATTTGTAAGAATTATGCAATATATGGTTACTGCAGCACGACTTGTATATGCGCAAAATTGGAAAAACCAGATTTTACCAACGATACAAGATTGGATGTTAAAATTGATGGATATGGCAGAAAATGACAAATTGACATGTTTATTAAAAGAAAACTCAAACTGCTACTATCTTAAAGAATGGAAACCATTAATGGATTATTTGCAACATGCAGGTGGAGCAAAGCTTATTTGGGGTTTTGAAGACTAAAATATATATGGATTGATATATTAGACAGGAAATGTTTTTGTATGTTATATATAGAACTAGCATGTAAGAAAACTTTTTTTTTAATTACTAAGGCCAGAGATAAATCGGAAGTTGACTATATCTATGTCTTATCTTTTTTCTTTTTTTTCTTTACTTTTCTATACACTTTTACTTCTTTCTTTGATTTGTATTTCTATTTCTTTTTCATTTTCACCCTTTTAACTATGTATATTTAAAACTCTAATAAAATTTGGACAATTCTGTCCTAACATAAAAAAAAAAGAAAGGAGTTCTGTCAATCCCACTGTTTACAAATTCAAACAAAGATATGTATTTGAGAAAGAAGCATCTACAAAAGTGCATACTTGGGGGACATTTTATACAAAGTACTCGCATTTTAGTGCCTGTTGGGTTTTTTAAAAAGAAAGAAAACTGTGTTAAACCAGGGATGTGGGGTAATTTGTTTTTTTAAAAATAATCTACATTAGTACTGCATTGTTCTGGTCTGCTGTTTTTTTATGGACTTAAAAAAAGAATTCTGCTCTTTTTTTATTGCTGTTATTTGGGCTGACCTGCTCTTGCCTTTTGACTACAAATTGTAGACAATTACTTATTCTTACTTCTTGTTTGCTACTCCAGGAACATCCTTGGCCAGATCAGCATCCAAAACAGACTTCTGGTTGACATGTAAAAATGATTGGAGGTCAATTGTGTGGGCTTCATGTTTGCTTCTGGGCTTTCTTGAAAGATCTGATTTTGTACATCAAGCCAGAGGTAGGAAATATCCCCAAGAAGACCAATATGCCCTCAGAATGGTGTCCTTTGGTGTCCACCAGGTTTCTTGCCCTGATTTTTTTAAACCATTATTTTAAAAACGTAAACATAGGAAAGTTGCATCTTCCAAGCCACCCTTTTTTATTTTCAGCAATGCTTTTTGGCATCCAAAGATCCCATGAGGATAGAAGAGAACATCTTGAGGGGCTTCTTCTCCTTCTAGTAGATGGTCCTTCCAGTAGATATGACTGGCTAGATCAGTGTTTCTCAACCTTGGCAACTTTAAGATGTGTGGACTTCAACTCCCAGAATTCCCCAGCCAGCATTGAAGTTGCTGGGTTGAGAAACACTGGGCTAGGTCCACCGTGACAAACATTTTGGGAACAGACAACTCTCCTATGTTTTCCAAATTCCATATAGGTTGCCTATCTCTCTTTAAAGCTCTAAATGCTGTAGTAAGTTTTGTTTTACCTTAAAGATTGCTTACTTCTGAAGATCATTCAGTGGCCTGTTAGAACCAGTGAATGGAGCAGAGCTTAACGTTGTGTAAACTCATGGGCAGAAAAAGGAATATTGTTTAAAAGCACAGCCTGTGAGCATGTTAGAGAGATTCAGGTTCTTATTCTTACACTTTTAGCCCACCCAAGCATAAAGAAACACACGCTTAGACATTGCAGGTACAAAAAGTAAGTACAAAAGAGTTCTTACATTTATTTTGTCCAGGTACAGCCATTTCAGTGGAAAATTGGTTTCAGTTCTTCTTTCTGTTCCCTAAACTGCATACCTCTGGCCCTGTTTGCTGCCTGGAGAAAGGGGGCTTGAGGCCTAGGCATGGCCTCTCGATGGAGAGGAGCAGCCACGTGCTGCTTCCTCCTCGATGGTGGAAGAATCAGAGAGAGAGAGGAAGTGGGAGGGGCAACAAGCAACTTCCTCTAGAAGCACAGAGTTTGCCTCCTAGAGCAATCACCCATATGCTAATGAGGCATGCTTGATTTGCTGAATTCCAACAACTTCCACATAGGCTAGCCCAAGAGCTGAGATCACTGTCAATGCCCTTGCTTCTGAATACCGTCTCAGGAGGTTCAGCAAACCCATGTCCCAGGTATATATATATTTTGCTGTCCCAGGCTCATCCACTCCCATAAACAAGCAGAAGAGGTGCATTTGATCTTTGAGTCATGCTCTGGAGGCCACACTCTCTGGAGACAGAAGAGCTGATTTAATTTTTATTAAACTGAAAGTTAATATATTATTCCGGCAGTTATTTTCCTTTGTGTTACTTTTGCAACAGATTCCTTCATGCGCAATTTGGTAATACCTCTCAGAGATCAGTCTGCACCACAGCCAAATCTTTCAGCAGCTGCTTGGAAGTTCGAGTTGTATGCTTTGCCCCATTTTAAGACAATGTAGTATTTTTGTAGTCCCCAAATTCACAGGTGAGAAGGACTAGTGAGAACTTTTGAAGGCAAAGGTCTGGGTCTTAGACAGTTAAACTGATGTTGCCGATCACACCGCTTCACCTAAAAGATTGTTTTTATATATTCTACTGTCTGCCAAATGGAAGATGGAAGTAATGGGTCTGAATCAAATATACAGATTGAGTTGTTGGGGGTGGGGGGTGGGGAGAAGGAAGATTACTAATTCAATGTATAAGAATCTTCCTAGAATAACAGCAAGTTCAAATTCTCTCTTGCTCTCTTTCTGTATGTTGCGAGAAAAGACATTATAAAATAAAATAATGCTCCAAGCAACTTTAAAAGGGAGCAATTGGAGACGCTAATGGGATTGCCACTGTTTCTCAAATCCATCATATGAAAGCTTGATCCGAAAGAGAGCAAAATAATATCATTAACAGAAATTAAAGTTAAAGTCACCATGAACTATGGACTTGAAAGACCTGCAAAAAAATGAAAACACATTGTCTGTTGCAAAGCCAAACTGTCATACAGTCACAGACCAACCGAAAGCTGTACCAGTTGCCTGAAATATACAGTGCTTCAAAATCCAATTAACCGTTTCAAGGAGAAAGTCCTCATTTTTTCCTTTCATCAGGAAGTGAAAATTGTAATCATATATTCCGATGAAAGTTGTTTTTGATCTGATAATTGTCAGATGCATTTATCTTAATTTGTAAGATTTCTAATGCTAAAGCTCCCAACTGCAGAGATATAACAGAAGTGCTGGGAAATGAGGTGCAGAAAAAGAAAAAAAAATGGCTGGAATTCAAATTAACCAATAAATATATTTTAATATATATCAGCAGAGCTCTAGAGGATTCCATTAATGTTGAAAAATAGAAAGGATTTAGGTTAATTTGGTAAGAAGGCAGGTCAGAACGTTTACAACAGTGGCCCAGAATTGTATAGAGATGCAAAATTTTTCAAGAGAGCAGAATTTTTTTTCAAAAACGCTGACTCTAGCTGTCACAGCCCTGCCTTGCTTAAATCCAGTAGAGAGATATGCGGACTTTCTAATTTGCTTTCCCTCTATTTTAATAATAGCTGTGCATAAGTAATTTATGAAAGGCCAAGCAGGCAGTGGGCAACAGAAAATTAAACTCATTTTATCGGAAAGCAGGTGGATTTCTATATATCATTAGCATGCATTGAATTCTCACAATGTTATTTCTCATACTGATGGAATGTAACCAAATAATATATGAGGTTTTTGCTTATGCACAAGTGAAATTTTTAGATAAAAGTGCCAGCCCCAATGGCAATTTTCTGCAAACGAAAACTAATTCTGCGAAGCTTCTTATTACTGGAAAGACTCATTTAGCTTGCATTAGAGACTGACATAAGTGACTTTCGGATTTTGCTAACAGATTAGATGAGATGGGACCACAAGCTGTAATGTCATTAGAGAATGTTGCAACAGCCAGAGAAGAGTTTTGTGGCACTTAAGGAAACCGTCCCAAGTAAATTGTTTTCCATTTTTGACATGCTTTGAATGATTCTTCTCTGCTCTAATGAGAAAAAATGATTTTGAAAAATCATTTCCCCACCTCTAGCTCTTTCTCCATCCCCCCTAACTTTCAAAGAACATTATATACAAGTTGAAGTTTTCAAATATTCTTTCTTTATTGCACATCCTACTATCTGGGCTGTACTTTATCTCAACCATTGTGCAGAAAACAACATCAGCCAAACTGTATTACTTAAGCAATTAAAGTTGGCCTATAACTTTGGGCCAGGGATAGAGAAACAAAACGCATCTGCTCAGGATGAAAATACCATAACAAAGTAAGTAAATTAGAATTGATTGCCCTTTCATGGAATCCTGAAACTTGGTGCTTCTCCTGACCAATGGTTGGGTCATCTCTTCTAAAACTTAGTATGTTTTTTTTAAAAAAAATACATTTGTTAGAAAAGAAAAATCCTTAAATCATGCCTGTTCTAAAGTTTATTTATTTTATTTATTTATTTATAAAATTTATATCACCGCCCATCTCCCTCCACCGGAGGGACTCTGGGCGGTTTACAGCAAAATAATAAAAACAAGAAACATAAAATATACATAGAATATAAAAATACAAATTATAAAACAAGATTAAAATCCAAGAGGCAAGAGTGGTAAAACGATCTAACTTAATCCAATGTAGGAGAGGAGCTCTCTAAGGTATTAGCCATCCCCAAGAGTGACTAGTCCTTCCTTGGCCCCAAGCAAGGCGGCAGAGCCAGGTTTTCAGGTTCTTCCGGAAGGTCAGGAGCGAAGGGGCTAATCTCACCTACGGGGGCAAGTTGTTCCACAGGGTGGGAGCTACTGCAGAGAAGGCACGCCTCCTGGACCCCGCCAGATGGAACTCTCTTATAGATGGGGTCCGTAGCATGCCCTCTCTGCATGATCTAAAGTTCATGATGTTAAGCTAATGGCATGCAGAAGAAAAGGAGGAGCTATCTATCTATCTATCTATTAAATTTTGCCACCTCCCATCTCCCCCCAAAGGGGGACTCTGGGCAGTTTACAACAAGTTGCCTCCCAGCTTCAGTTTCCTGTTACAACTGAGTAAATCCCAATCAACACATCCTACTATAGCAGCCTTTCACAACTTTTTGACCCTGGAGGAACCCTTGAAATATTTTTTCAGGCCTCAGGGAACCCCTGCACATCAGGCTCAAATATAGGCCAGAAGTTACCAAATTATTGTATTTGTTTCATGTGTAGACCTGTATATTTTGTTTAATTATTTTTATTTTTGTAATGTATAAATTAAAAATAAGAAAAAGGAAATTACGGTGAAAGTATGAGAAATAGAAGTAATAGAGGTGCAGAACAGAAAATAGAAAAAAAAATGAGAAAACAAAAGAAGAGATACAAATATATATAGACATTTAACAAAGCAACTTCCGACTTCCTTTACAAAGGATATATACAAAAAACCTTTCATACAACCCTTGTTTAACTTTATTATTGCTTCTACTTTTCTCGATAATCTATAATTATAACTAATCATCGAAACCATATGTTACTATATCATGTTATGCCAAGGTGCTTTGCTGCGTAGAAGTAGAATTGATTGTGGATGAAGGGCAGCAGGGCATCTTCTGGCACTTGGAAACAGGGAGTCTCTTCGCCTCATTGCTTGGATCAAGGGTCATCAAGATGAAATGCCTCTTTAAAACTCCAAACATTCTTAATTGCTATAATTTATCCGATATGTAGATCAGAGCATTCAAATGGGGTGGTTACAAAATCACTCTGCTTTCTGTAATTTTCTTATCCTTTTCCTTGGAAGAAGATAGGTGTTGAATTTACGTGTCATCTATTCAGAGCACCTTCCATGATCAGCAGATCTTGGGCCTAAAAGGTATATAACATAAATTCCCAGTAACTTCCTTTAGAGTCCTAAATGGCCTGGGATTAAGTAACCTAAAAAATTACTTTCTCCCACATTAATTTGCCTGTTCACTGACATGGCAGAGGGCACCCCATCCCCCAAATTCCATTGGCGTGCATCCCCAAATATAATATTTTTTCTCAAGGTAGTGAATTTAATTGGATCTTTCAAAGATGTTAGAAGAAGCTGTTACTGATATTCCAATAGATAAAGGTTAACTTGTGATATTTTTATTACTATTGCAAGCTCATTTGGGTATCTCCATTTTACATTTGTAAAATGTACATTTCTTTATAGAGAAGAATGCATTTATTAGCAGTTACTGGAAAATGTCAAGGGGGCATGGTAGCTCAGCGGGTAAGACGCCAGGCTTGTCGATCGAAGGTCGCAAGTTTGGAGGTTAGAGACCCTAGCCCTGTGTGACGGAGTGAGCTCTTGCACTCGCCCTAGCTCTTGGATATAATACTTCTAGCTCTATCTCCCTAAGCATCGGCTCCCCACAGGGCTGTGTCTTGAGCCCGTTGCTGTTCACCCTGATGACACATGACTGTTGCGCCAAGTATACCACCAATTCCATTGTGAAATATGCGGACGATACAACTGTAGTGGGTCTTATCAGGGGTGAGGATGAGTGGGCTTATAGGGAGGAGGTAAAGGGTTTGGTGGAGTGGTGCAATAAAAACAGCTTGGTTTTAAATGTGGAAAAAACTAAGGAGATTATTATAGACTTCAGGAAGAACCGGTGCAGTCACACTCCACTTTTTATCAATAACATAGCTGTGGAGTCAGTCAGTAGCATTAGATTCCTGGGGGTGCAGTTAACAAATAGTCTGTCCTGGTCCCTTAATACCACATTTTTGGTAAAGCGAGCACAGCAACGTTTGCACTTTTTGCGTTGGATGAAGAAAGTACATCTCCCATCTTCCATTCTCCTTACTTTCTACAGAGGCACTATAGAGAGTGTACTTACAAGCTGTATTTCCATCTGGTTTGGAGGCTGTAGGGCCTCAGATAGAAAGTCTGTGCAGAGAGTGGTAAGGGCAGCAGAAAAGATAATTGGGATATCTCTGCCCCTCATCCAAGATTTAGCTCATGCACGCTGTTTGTCCAGAGCTCGAAAGATCATCAGTGATGCCTCCCATCCTCATCATGCTTTGTTTTCTTTGTTACCCTCTGGGAAGAGGTTCCGCTGTATCCGATGTAGAACAGCCAGATTGGGAAACAGCTTTGTCCCCCAGGCTATTGGATTCTTGAATGCCAAATAGGTTCTTTTGTGAGTTAAAGAATGTATATTTTTTAAGAATGTATATTTTATAAGAATGGGTATTTTATAGTAATTATGGTTTTTTATTATTATCATTAGTATTTTATTGCTTGAGTGAATTTGTGAGCCAACTGCAACGAAATTTCATTCTATTGTGCACTTGTATAGTGTATAGTGGGATGACAATAAAGTTATTATTCTATTCTTGCCAACCTAGCAATTCAAAAGCATGCAAATGCAAGTAGATGAATAGGTACCACTTCGGTGGGTAGGTAACAGCGTTCCGCGCGCGTCATGCGGCCACATGACCGTGGAAGCGTCTTCGGACAACACTGGCTCTTCGGCTAACAAACGGAGATGAGCACTGGCCCCTAGAGTCGGACACGACTGCACAAATGTGCGGGGGGAACCTTTACCTTACTGAAAAATGTAAGGTTTTAAGATCTCCTTGCTCAGAGCTTAGCATGAGGACAGCAGGTGATGCAAACTGGCAGCAACTTCTCATTAGACCTGTGCCTACATACTTTGAGCCATGTGCAGAGAGGTAATTTCTCTGCTAGCAAAGTATAGATCTTCTAGAGTCATCCAACTATCATCAAGACCAAATAACACTAATGAGGACAGGCTTTCTATCCTGTTAGCAATGGCGGAATGATGCTATGCATTGTAGGAAGATGGCCAACACATGACACTGGAAAATACATTTTTCAGCATACCAGTTGATTAGCACGAGCAATCTATCTGAACCATGGGAACTAAGAATTTCAGCAGCTGGCCTTGAACTGAATACGCGGAAACACAAAGACCGTTTTTTTAAGGGTGTACCCTGTGCGCACACTGCCTAAAACCAAATTTCCACATGAACTAGCACCACCTTCTGTGCTGCTTCTCAGTGCTCTGAAACAAGACCTTTTACAATAACACAGTTGTTTGAGAATACACACACTAGATATGCCCCCCGCCATTTTCCCTTATTTTAAATATTATATTTTTATCTATGCCACTTTTATTTAAATTGATAGAATTGCATGAGTTTTGACATTCAATCTGTATTGGTGATCATATGTCAGAAATAATAAAACCATTCAATCTGTGTTCTTTCTTTGTATTTAGATGATACTGTGGAGTCCTTCGTGCTCTCTGAGCCTTGTTGTTTTCTTGCAGATGTTTCATTGCCAGACTAGGCAACATCTTCAGTGCAAAAAGGCAGTGGGACTTGCTCTCTGTTCATATACCCTGGCTTGTCCTGCCTGTGTTGGTGGGGGTCTTGTACTCTCCTTGGTAGTACCTTGATTGGGTTGTTGTTTGCTGCTTGGTTGATTGACTGAGTTAATAGTTCCTTGATTAGGATGATACTTCTATGCGCCCCATCATTTCAGAAGAGACATCTCGTAGCAGGAAACAGAGACAGAGGGAAGAATATCTCTTCCAAGTAGATGAGTTGGTTCCAGATTTCTTCATACTTATGGCAAGCCCTCTAAGATCAGTGGGACACGTTAGTCTCAATTAATTTAAATTCAATAGTATAGACCAGCCTTTCTCAACTTTTTGACCCTGGAGGAACCCTTGAAATATTTTTCAGGCCTCAGGGAACCCCTGCCCATTCAGGCTCAAATATAGGCCAGAAGTTACCAAATTATTATATTCATTTCATTTGTGGGCCTGCATATATGCATTAACAGTGTTCTTAAGTGTTTGCCCGAATTTGAAACAATTTTTAAAATAAATTGTGATCTCCCAGGGAACCCCTAGGGACCTCTCGCGGAACCCTGGTTGAGAAACCCTGGTATAGAATATATGCACCTCAGGATTGAACTGTTGGATTCTTGGTGTTTTTTGAGCTTGGTTGTTTTCTTGCAGATGTTTCATTGCCAGGCTAAGTAATATAATCAGTGCACAGGAGGGTGAAATTTGCTGGTTACTTCACTCCGCCATGCACTGATGATGTTAGCTAGTCTGGTAATGAAGCATCTACAAGAAAATACCCAAACTCAGAGAACCCTAAATTAATTTCACTGATTTCAGTGGGTTTATATTTAGCTTGATTACATCTGACTCCACCAACTCATTAAAAGGATTGTGTTTTTACTGCATGATTGAATGACTGAAGTTGTTAACAGTGTTTTGCTGATCGTGTTTTTTTCCTTTTTCTTATATGGGCAATTTTCCTGATCATGTTTTATGATGATATTGTTTTCTTTTGTAAGTTTTTATCTTAACTTACAGAGGTGGAATTAGATGCCACTCAGAGTCTCTTCTGATTGGAGCCACCTATAAGCTCTGTAAATAAACAAACACATGCATTTTAAATTATTATTATTAATTGAATTTGTATACTGCCTGAATCCCAGCGACTCCCAATGTTTTTAATGATTGGTGGTCTGAGTTTAATTGGAGGCACTCTTTTAATGAATTGTTCTAATTAATTTATCTTACTACTCAGCTATGCCTGCAATCACAATCATAATTTTTTAAAGAGTAAGATGAACAAGATGGGACTTCTGAACAAAATGGGACTTCTTGAAAATAAGCAGAGGGCTGTATTAGTCACAACCTAACTAGCACACTAGTGATACAAATGTCCAGATGGTGGCCATGATGGATATAAAAAACAGGTGAAGCTTCCATCGCACCATCACAGCTGACATCTTGACTTTTTCCTCCTTATCCTGCAGACACTCTGGCAACGGGAGTTATGGAGAAATGATAAGAGGCTGGGCCCTCAAGTTTTTCCTCCTGGCTCTCCAAAATCTCATCAGATCTCCCTTCCCGCCTTTGAGAGATCAATAGGATCTTCATCACATACTTTGAAGCCTATCTTTGCACCCTTGAGGACCGAAATTGTATTTTCTAAAGGAAGCTAAGCTTATCATGAAGTTGATTGGCATAGAATAAACTCAATGCCTGTGGCATTTTACAGTTACAGTGTTTCTCTTCTGGAAGAAAGAAAAAATGTGGGTCACTGGTCAAGGTGTAAGAATAGGATTTTTTTTTTCTGATTAGGAAACAAATTATGAAATTAGATTTTTTAGTATCTGGCTAATGGCTTTTCTATGGACATAAGAAATAGTCACTTTAGACTATTTCTCCCGATTGAAAACATAAACATAGGGTGTAGGATCCAGGGTAACTTGGATCTACTCCAGTTTTATGCCAGGATTCACATTATTTTTTGGAGAAACCATAAGAGACAATAAATATATTTGAGGATTCTCTTCCGCAATTAGTTAATAATAAAGTCTTCCAGAAGTTACACAACTTGGTGAACTGTCCCATGCACCAAGCTATTCCTATTTTAATAAATTACTTTCCTTACTTAGCAGTTGGTGTATGTTCACTAATAATTACAGTTCATCTTCAGCCTTGCTGATGACACTGATACTTCTCTGATTTTATTCCATTCAAAGAAAAATTTCATCCTCATCCCAAAGGCATCATTATTTTGTTTCATCACAGATTCTTCTGAGACACAGCTCCTCTGGTCACCAAAAGCAATTGGAATATAATATACTGAACTAGAAAGCAGTTTAGCTATTATATAGCTGACAAGTTTGTGCTTATTAATACATGGAGGTGACAGGGTGTGCAGGCCTGCTGGTTTCACCTTGAAAGCAATTACTAATAACATATTGTCACATACACACATCTCATTTCCAAGCAGTAAGAAGTTTTGAGCTAGTTTGGTCTAGTGGTTAAGGTGCTGGGTTAGAAACCAGAAGACTGAGAGTTCTAGTCCCGCCTTAGGCATGAAAGCTGGCTGGGTGACCTTGGGCCTGTCCCTGTCTCTCAGCCCTAGGAAGGAGCCAATGGTAAACCAGGAGACTGAGAGTTCTAGTCCCGCCTTAGGTATGAAAGCCGGCTGGGTGACCTTGGGCCAGTCACTCTCAGCCCAATTCCCCTCACAGGGTTGTTGTGGGGAAAATAGGAGGAAGGAGTATTAGGTATGTTCGCCGCCTTGAGTTATTTATAAAAAATAATAAAGACGGGATAAAAATAAATAACAAACAAATAAATATTTGTGGCTGTGCTTGAAATGAGGACATTTTAGAGACTTACCCAGGCTCCAATAGAGGAGAATCTCTGTAGCTCAGGGTTGAACTGTGGAGTCCTTGGTGCTCTCTGAGCTTGGTTGCTTGCTTACAGACATTTCATTACCCAACTAGGTAACATCATCAGTGCATTGGAGGTTTGTATCTGATACTGGTGGGCAGGGCATGCTGTCGTAGCATTTGTGCAGAAAGAACAGTTGTTCCTTGGTAGAGGAATGTCTACATGCAAATTTCTCCCATTTGCGTGCTTTCTGAAGCATTTGACGTCCATATGTGGCTCCAATAGAAAAGGATATATGTAGCTCAGGATTGATGATGTTACCTAGTTGGGTAATGAAACATCTGCAAGCAAACAACCAAGCTCAGACAGCAATAAGGACTCCACTTACCCAGTCTCTGTGATATACTGTATGGTTTGTATAAATATATGGGTTATTTGAAGCAAGCTCAGCTCCTAGAGAATAAGATGAACCTAAGATACACTGTTTTCTGGGCAACCATACAGCAGGAGTTTGGCATCACCTATTTCTGGGATTATTTTTTTTTCAGCTTCCCAGTTTAGTTTACTATCCTGAGATTTTCCTAGTGGTCTCCTACCTGAGTAGTAATTAAGTCTGATCCTGCTTAGCCTGTTCAAAATCAGCCAAGGGCAGATAGATGCTGCCACCTGCTGTAACTGATATAAATGGTATTATTTACACACCTACAGTATATAGGCTCATGGCATTAACACTTCAACAAATCCCTGTTCCTATAAGATTCCAAGGGAACTAATTCTGCCATAGGATTTCCCTGTAGGAAGCAAGTTCACTTCTTTTCAGACTTGGTTACAGAACAGATGATCTTCCTGCAACATCAAAGGTCAGTAATGGTCCAGCCAAGCTCCTTACTTCATCTAGCTTTACTTTAAAAAAAGAAGAGAGAGAGAGAGAGAAGCAGACATGCTACATGGAAAAATGCGTTTGCATCCTATTTATTTCTAAAGATGCTTTTGGGACACCTGTAGGTCTCATAGACATTCTTAGAAAATTAAAAGGGTATTGAATCTCGGTATTTTATTTCTGGGTTCATCTGCTCATGTTGTCTAAGTTGGGCAGCAATATCAATGCAAGAAAGAGAGGAAGAGAGAAAGAGAGAAAGAAAGAGAGGGGGGGAGAGAGAGAAAGGGTAAGCTTGGGGGGTTAAAAGCAGGTGGAGCTAGACCAGGGCAGTATACAGGAGGGGTCAAAAAAGTCAAGATGGTGAAATGAAAGCTCCACCCCTTTATTACATGCCCCTTCCCCTATTACTATTATAGAAGGCTTAATGCATGGATACTTGACATACATAGGGATATCATGCAAGAAGATGGAATATTGTTTTTTAACTCTACTGTTCAAGGCGAATGCTGTCTTTGTAATTTTTTTGAACCAGTGTGTGAGGACTTATTCCTATCCCCAGAATGGCTGCCATGGTAGATGTAGCCAGCCACAAAACTCTTATTTACCCCAAGAGAAATGGGTGGTGTTGGTCTACTCTACCCATCCAGACCAGAGTTATTTGTCGGAAGGATCAATAATAGCAGCTGCAGCCATGTAATCGAAGTCCTGCCTCTTTTTTAGATGTGTTGTACATACAAAGGGGCGGGGCTTTGATCATGTGGTTGTGGCCACCATCTTTACTTTTCTGACGCCCCCCCATATTATAATGATAATTTGCTTGCACTTTCAGTGTACAAAGTGCTTTAAAAGAGCCCCCAAATATATAATGAAAGATCAAACCAATGTTCTCTGCCCCCAAAAGCTTCTAAAATCTAAATTTCAACAACGGGAAGGGATGACAAGAAGACTTAACAGTTGTGGAGACAATTTGTAAATTCCATTAATGTGTAATTTCTAAAATGTGGCTGCATCCACAAACTAGCAATGGAAGTCTGATTTCTTTTACATATCGGGAAGAAATAAAATCTCTGCTGTTGTTTGTCAGTTTCCTTTCTGTTTGTTTTAAAAATAAAAATGGAGAGGAGGGGAAATTTATTAATTTTGTCATCCTGGAAAGCCATAATAGCTGTGATATTCAGTATTGGGCAAAGCACAGATATATCAAATATACTTGAAGCTCAGCTGTAAGTAGATTATAAACATTTAATGTAGAATGTTATCATAATATTCAGTGCACCAAATTGCAGACTTCTGTCACCCACTTTCAAGCTTCTGAAGATCATAGTTAATTCTTCTGCTTTATGGTAATGCTTGGGCACTATCACACCCAGCATCAGAAACCACTAACAAGCTTAGTATAAGCCTAGAATGAAATGGCTTGAGGTTTAAATTTCTGTAATGATTATAAACTAGAAGGAGTAAAATCCTACTTCAGCCTCCCCTCCCCCAGAGGCATCTCACAATTTGCTATTGCATTTTTTCCTCCCCCCATTTTTCCTGTTTTCATATTGCCATGGGGATGGGTGGGAAGAGACATCTGAAGTCAGAATAGTATTTCACTTGAAACCCCAAAACAACCCTTTGTGTGATAATTGTGCTCCATGATTCTAGGGCATAACTGCTTAGTTAGGAGATGCTGTTAGCTGGGGAAGTATTAAAATAATATGGATAAGTTTGTAATTTTTTTTAAGATGTGCTCTTTAATTTTAAAGTACTAGCTACTTCCCAGAATGGCAAGAAGTATTAAAGGACCTTGAATCCAACATAAACCTTCACATTCCCCCATCTATAAGTGTGGTTTCTGGTTTAACAGTTTTAGGAAGGGTTAAATAATAGCTTTTTGCTGTTCTGGGGTAAGAACTGCGAAGAATTTAATACAAAGTAGTCCAGGAACTCCTCAAGCAACTGGTGTTACTTCTGGCTGGGAAGGTTGGAGGATAATATAGATTTCCTGGATTTGAATGCTAATTCACTGTTCTAAAAGAAAGAGAATTTCACAATGATCAGTCCAGTCCATTTTGGCATCCAATGTGAAGTGCTGAAACTTGAAACCAAATCTGTTGGAAGAACGCATTCATTCATTCATTCATTCATTCATTCATTCATTCATTCATTCATTCAATTCATTCATTCATTCATTCATTCATTCATTCATTCATTCATTCATTCATTCATTCATTCAACAAATTTATAGGGCCATCCATCTATCGAAAGGAATGCTGGATGGCAAACAAGAATGAAAACACCATCAGCTATAATTTAGGATGGGTCGACAACATTCTTTTCAACCCAATGGAATATTGGAAAGAAATTTTGCAAAGGGGATGAGGACTCTGTCTGTCTGAATAACCCCCCCAAAATGGAACAGAACAGCACCTAATTTGGAGTGTCAGGTGAAGCCTGCAAAAAAAAAAGGATTGAATTTGAAAATGGGCTAATTCAGGCCAGGGGCTGTGGGGAAAAAAACAATCCACAAAGAATTATCCCCATGCATTCCTATGGGAGAGATACTTGGGTAGTGATTTGGAATGTTGCTGATTGTCCCACCCACCCACCCCTTCCTACTCACATAATTCAGAGTAGAACTACTATTAAAGGGTTGGAAAGAATCCAGAAATCATTCCATGCATTCTTTCCTTATTTTTTTATTCATTTTATATAACATTTTATTCAGGTGTCAGGCTTCTCCTTGTCAAGTTGGGTTTGAATTCAGTTCAACAGACACACAAGAATCCAGGAACTTCAGATAAAGTATTTATTGTAGGAAAGCTAAGAATCCATTATGAAAGAATTCCAGAAACTGCTGAGCATCAATATGAGTTTTAACTAAATTGCTTGCAATTTTTCTCCTACTCACCCTATGTAAGGGATGGACACCTTTTAAGGAGTGGGTGTCAGCCCTGCAAGGTAGTACAGACAAGAAGCATGCCCAGCTGAACTAATTCTACTTTATTGTAAGGTTACATTGCAGAATCTTGCAGGACTGAAAGCATTTCTCCCATCTCTTTTCTAGTCTCTGGAAAATTGGGAGGGTCCCTTCTGAAATGCTTCCCATGCTTTCCCCCTCACCTGCAGACTGAGCTGTCTCTTATCAGACTGTTGCCTGGGCTGCGGGTCTTCCTCCTGTCTCCCAAGGTCATTCCCACATACCATTACAGTGGGGGAAGAAGGTGCAGTTTTCATCTATTCCTCATTTTGGTAATAGCTTGATGAGTTGTTTACTTTTGATCAAAGGAGAAAAAAGTTTCATACTGGGATTCTCTATTGAGATCTACAGTATGTTGTCATTCCATGTTATACACTTTATTCACTTGAGTTTTATTCTAATGATACATTTGCTTGTGCTACACAGCAGCTATGTAAATATACGAATGAGCAAGGATATTTGTATTTAGTAATCATTCAAGTGCACTTTTAAACAAAGACATTTTGAAGTTTTAGGAATCCCAAAGCTAGGAAAGGGTCTATTTCAGCCTCAGTTTGGGTTACTGGCTGCTAGGTTCAGGACTAGGCTACATGCCTACATTTGGCACTAATATCAAGTGATGGTTTGCATGTCTGAATGGACTACTATATATAGGTCAGTTCATTAGAAGATACATTACACATCAGAGCATCCACAACAAGTTGAGATTTCATTAAAATGATGAAATGTGCATTGTCATGTCATGGTGCAAGCTCCAGCCTATGTGTGTGACATCATGACAAATGTACAAAAGGAGCAACGTTTGCATCATGACATTGCAACACACATTTTGTCCTCCAGTCATATCTGGGGATTATGTGAATGGAAGCTAATTAGAGGAGCTGCACAGAATATACATTTCATTGTTCTGTTCTGATCAAATCAGTTCATTGATTCAGCTAAACAACTGCACAGGAGGCACCAAATGAAAAAGCATAAGACAGCAGGGGTCCTAAAGGGAGGCCCTGCTAAGAACAAAACACAGCTCTTTAGTCTGTAGCTTGAATCATGTCAACTGGATTTCTATTTTCTCAGTGGAAACGTTTCGCTCCTTATCCAAGGAGCTTCTTCAGTCTGAGCAAAGTTAGTAAGGGAATCCTAAATATGTTTCTAGGTAGCTTTGTGACCTTACACCTGGGGTCATGGTTATATTGAGATGTTATTTTAAGTCCTTTTATTATCTAAAGGAGGATCGTTAAGATTACCATGCTGCTGTTGAGCTTGCGAAATGGTCTTAATCTTCCTAGGCACAGAAGACAAAGCAGGAAGGAAAATAGGGGAAAGATTGTGCCTGAGGCCCCCACCTCTATTCAAGGAAGGATTTTCCAAGTTGGCATAAATGGATTCCTTGACCACTCTCTCAAACCACCTATCTTCTCTGTCTAAAATGTGAACATTAATGTCCTCAAATGAGTGTCCTTTTTCCTTTAGATGAAGATAAACTGGTGACTCTGGTCCTGTGGTGTTACTTCTCCTGTGTTGGGCCATCCTCCTGTACAAAGGTTGTTTGGTTTCTCCAATATAGAGTTCAGAGCACTCCTCACTGCACTGGATTGCATAAACTACATTGCTTTTCTTGTGTTTTGGAGTTTGATCTTTGGGGTGTACAAGCCTCTGTCTCAGTGTGTTGGTGGGTTTGAAATATACAGGTATGTGGTGTTTGCCACATACAATTCAATATAATACAATATATTATATATATATAATATATATATATATATATATATATATAATATATAATATATATATATATATATATATATATATATATATAATATATATATATATATATATATATAATATAATATAATATTATATATATATATATATATATATATATAAATACAATACAATACAATACAATACAATACAATACAATACAATACAATACAATACAATACAAAACAGACAATTCCACCTGGATGACTGAGAACCTTCATAGACACAGCTCTTTAGGAATTCTTGGGGGCCTTGGGAAGTTTAATACAGATTTTTGATTAGGTACCATCAAGTTAGTGGTCAATTTTCTCCAGGATGATCTGTCCCCAACCTGGTCCTTCAGGCCTTCCAGTGGTGCACCAATCACTGCTGTAATTGAGTCTGTCCACCTTGCTGCCACTTGTCCTTTTCTTCTCTTTCCTTCCAATTTTCCCAGCATTTTAGACTTCTCCAGATAATTAGATCTTAATATAACGTGCCTAAAGTATGACCGTTTGAGCCTGGCCATTTGTGCCTTGAGTGAGAATTCTGCGTTGATTTGTTTGATGATCCACTGGTTTGTTTTCTTGGCTATCCATGGTATTCTCAGGAGTATTCTCCGACACCAACATTCAAAAGCATCGATGCTCTTTCTATCCTGCACTTCAAAGTCTAACTTTTGCTTTCATAGACTGTCACAGGAAAAACTATTGCCTGCATAATTCTGGTCTTTATAGGTATAGCCATGTCACAGTATGAGTATCTTTTCTGAGGCCTTCATTACTACCCTTTTTTGTTGTTGTTCAGTCGTTTAGTCGTGTCCGACTCTTTGTGACCTCATGGACCATGGCACGCCAGGCCTTCCTGTCCTCCACTGCCTCCCGGAGTTTACTCAAATTCATGTTCATTACATCGGTGATGCTATCTAACCATCTCATCCTCTGCCGTCCCCTTCTCCTTTTGCCTTCAGTCTGTCCCAGCATCAGGGTCTTTTCCAGTGAGTCCTCTCTTCGCATTAGGTGGCCAAAATTGCTACCCTACCAAGTGCTAATTTGTGGCTTATTCCCTGACTACTGGTTCTTTGCTGGTGACAGTTGATCCTAAAAAACAGAAGCTGTCCACCACTTCAATATCTTCACTGCCAGTTCTACAGCTGGTTGCTCTGCCTGTTGTCATTATTTTGGTCTTCTTTATATTTAAACTTAGTCCCAGTTTTTCATTGTGTTCCTTGACTTTTATTACAACAGCTTGCCGATCATTTCCATTTTCAGCTATCAAAGTAGTGTCATCAGTGTAGTGCAGGTTTTGATATTTCTTCCCCAATTCCGTGTGCATCTTCTTCCAATATCAGCTTCTCTCAATATAGATTCTGCATATAGGTTGAATAAATAAGGGGAAAGTATACAGCCTTGTCTTACCCCTTTTCCATTCTGGAGCCAGTTTGTTTCACCATGTCTATGAAGGTTCTCAGTCATCCAGGTGGAATTGTCTGTAGCTTGAATCATGTCAACTGGATTTCTATTTTCTCAGTGGAAACGTTTCGCTCCTTATCCAAGGAGCTTCTTCAGTCTGAGCAAAGTTAGTAAGGGAATCCTAAATATGTTTCTAGGTAGCTGTGTGACCTTACACCTGGGGCTAGGTCATGGTTATATTATATATATTATATATTATATATTATACTTAAAATAACATCTCAGTATAACCATGACCTAGCCCCAGGTGTAAGGTCACACAGCTACCTAGAAACATATTTAGGATTCCCTTACTAACTTTGCTCAGACTGAAGAAGCTCCTTGGATAAGGAGCGAAACGTTTCCACTGAGAAAATAGAAATCCAGTTGACTTCGTTTCACCATGTTCCACTTGGACTGTGGCTTCCTGACCTATGTGTAGGTTTTACATAAGGACAACGAGATGCCCCGGGATTTTTCTAAGCATATTCCACAGCTTGACATAACTGATACAAAGGCATTTCTATAATCAATGAAGCACATATTAATTTCTTTTTTGGTATTCTTTGACTTTCTCAATTATCCAGCATACATCAGCAATAATATATTGTGTTTATCAGCTTTTCTAAAGCCAGCTTGAACATCTGGCATTTCCTTTTTCTATGTGGGGCTCTAATGTGCATTGGATGATCCTAAGAATTATTTTGCTAGCATATGAAATTTATATTGTACAATAGTTTGCATACCTTGTTAAGTCTCCTTTCTTTGGTAATGTTATGTAGACTGACCTCTTCCAAACTACTGGCCACTGTGTCAGATTTGCTGGTATAGTTAGAATCTTCACGGATTATTCTTCTCTTGCTGGCCATATTTCTGTAGACATTCCATCAATTCCTGTAGCCTTCCAACTTGGTAATGACTGGAGTGCTGATGTAACTTCACCTTCTAGTATTAGATGCTCTTGTAAGCAGCAAATATCTTCTAAGGCAGAGCTTTCCAAACTTTTCATGTTGGTGACACACTTTTTAGACATGCATCATTTCGCGACACACTCTTACAGCAGGGCACAAGGCAGGCACTAGGACCTGCGCAGAATCACAGCAGGTTTGGAGGCAGCAAGGCACAAGGCAGGCACTAGGACCTGCGTGGAATCCTGGCAGGGCAGGTTTGGAGGCAGCAAGGCACAAGGCAGGCACTAGGACCTGCGCGGAATCCTGGCAGGGCTCGGAGGCAGCAGCAGCCGCGACACACCCAGACACTGCAGCTGACACACTAACGTGTCGCGACACACCGTTTGGAAAGCTCTGAAATAAAGCATCCTTGACAATGGCCAGCTGATTTCCAATGCAGCCCATATCAGTATCAAATGGCTCTTACTATTCAAAGTTTTGCCTAATGTTTAGCAGAAATCTGCTTCCCTGCAATTTCCATTCATTGTTCCAAACCTTTGGATCTTTGGACCTTTGAATTCGATTAATAGCTTCCACCAACTCATAGTGCAATCACTTTAAAGCTAAATATTATTGCAATAGAAAATGTTTTTTCTTGGAGTAAGGCCACGTTTTGGTCCTTAAAATGCCACAATTATCTTGGTGGTTTTTCTTTCTTGCTAGCAGGTTCACTCAGCCACTTCTCCGGAGAACAAGAGAACACTGTTCCCTCGTGAAGAGTTCTGAGCAAAGGGGAAGTGGAGCTCAAGAGGAGTGAAATTTCTGGGTTATACGGGCAGCCAATAAGTCACGTGCAATAAGGAAAGGGTGGAGTAAAGCATCTTTGAACCAGTGAGCATGCTTTCTAAAAAGTTGGTGGAACTGAAATTAAAAGCAAGATTGCAGATACTCTGGCTGGTTTTTTTCATTTTCTTTGAACCGTATTGTTAAAATTCTGCAACAGGTATTTCGACCTGAGCAGAAGAATGGGATTCCAGAGGCAAATGTATTCATCCTGATTATCTAGAGCAGAGCTTTCCAAACTTTTCATGTTGGTGACACACTTTTTAGACATGCATCATTTTGCGACACACTCTTACAGCAGGGCACAAGGCAGGCACTAGGACCTGCGCAGAATCACAGCAGGTTTGGAGGCAGCAAGGTACAAGGCAGGGACTAGGACCTGCGCGGAATCCTGACAGGGCTCGGAGGCAGCAGCAGCCGTGACACACCCAGACACTGCAGCCGACACACTAACATGTCCCGACACACAGTTTGGAGAGCTTTGTTCTAAGGCATCTTGGATGTTGATATCTCTACTGCACAGAATTTCAGTATATTCCTTCCATCTTTGTTTGATTTTCTTGGAATCAGTTACTATCTGACAATTGGTGTCTTTTAGCATACCAATTTGAGTCTGGAACCTCCCGCTAAATGTAGAGATATTTTGGAAAAGTTTCCTTGCTTTTCCATGCCCTTATCTATCTTCAATGTCTTTTGGATGTCATTGTAATACTGCTTCTTATCTCAGAATTTCAGAATTTTAGCTGTCTGAAATTCTTTGTTAAATTCCTTCCTGAGATATTTGGCTTTTCTTCTCTTTTTGGCAATTTCCACCATTTGTTCTGACATTCATTTTTCTTTTTTCCTGTTTCTTGCCCTTTGGCAGTTTCTTTTCACTTTCATCCTTAACAACTTATTATTTTGCTAGCAAAACCACCCAGAATCGTTCGCGAGATGGGCGGTGCAGAAATATGAGAAATAAATAAATAAACTTCTCTGATTTTATTCCACAATTTCAATACAAATTATGTAAGCTTATAAATTCACCTCTGAAGAATCAGAACCCATTATGGAAGAGAAGCACCAAGAATGGCCATTTACGCTTTACCAATGTAGAAGACATAGATTGCATTAGGGATATGAAAGAGATCTGTTATCAATTTCTATCAGAATAAATTGCCACAATCTACTAGAAGGGTCTTTCTTATGGCTTAACATTCCCCGGTTCAAAATCCAGAGGGAAAAAAAACAATTATTTGCAAGATTTGCATCTGAAAAAAGATTGTATACTTGAGATGATTATATATATTAGGGGTACCTGTGTTTTTAAAAACATACATTTAGATGCTTACATTTTTGAAAAAGGGTACATCGGATAAATACATTGTTCAAATGTGCATCAGGGCAATTTATATATATGCAATAAAAGCTGTGAACAACAATAGACAGATTATTCTTTCTAAATCAGTTAAAAAATCAGTGGAATGGAATATGTGAACACATTTCACACAAATAGAGGCTGGATCTATATTCATCCATACATTTCATTGTTGCTGAAAATGTGCACGTGTTAATGTAAGTTTACAGATGCAACTTTATAAAAAATCCATTTAAATTAAATGCTATATATTTTGTGGGAGAGCCGGCGACCAGATGATCTGTGCACTCCTTGTACCGCAGCAGTAATACTAACTGATAGACAATTGTGAGCTCCCTCTTTTCATTCTTTTTCTACAAAACAGATTTGGATCTGAGAACCTTTTAAACAGAGATTAAGTTCAAAGACAGGAGTGTTCTCTGACAATTCTTGAATAGAAAACTCTTCTCCTTAAGTAAGCATATCACTTCCTATCTTCGTGTACACAAAATTAGAAAAAAGTTCTGTCATTAATTAATTTAAATAGAAATATATCTTCTGTGAACAAAGGATCTCTGTACCTACTGAGTTAGTTATGTTAACTATTTATGGGCTACTTTGAGCCCTTACATTCCCCTCTTACGCTTCTTTGTCTTTAAACTTGAATTGAACAGGCTTTCAGACAAGGCAACATGCCTTCAGACAGAGGGATGTATATCTGGTTGCCTCAATTTAGTCAGAGTTCTCTTCCCAGACTGAGCGGTGGGGGCTTTAAGATTGCCCTATGAAGTGCTATTGTGTGGTTGAAATGAAAAGCACTATCAAATCTCCTTAAAATGCAAAAAAAGCAATGAAATCATTAAAAAAACAACAGCGCTATTTACTACTTGCTCACAGTAGGGTGGGCATATGAAGGCCGAGTCTGCATAGTCATCCGAATAACAGACCCTGCACAATTTTCGAATTACTTCCTTAAACAGAAGGAGGTTCTGAATGAATTCCAGGTCTTAACAAAGAATAGGATTGTCTTGGAAATCAGAATGATCGATACAGAAAAAACAAAATGGAAGTTTTCTGCAAATGGAAATTGAGTAGAGAGAAAAGCTCCAGTGGGTCTCTAATACATCGGCCTGATAATTGGAAGAGAGGAGTTAATCCAAATGCAAAGATCGCCTGCTAAATAAATGCAAGCGAGAGCACAGCCACTGAGCTCCATAGATTGTGCTGAATACTGTAAGTGCTAGCTGGGCAAGAGTTTATACTTAATGGAGATGCTAAGCAATCCTATGCATATTTACTCAAATGTAAGCCGCAAAGGGTTCAATAAGTCTTATTCTCTCTTAAGGGGGTTTACAATTGCATCCTCAGTCATGGCTATTAGATAGGGTGGCCCGATGTCCTACTTTACAAAATACAGCCTTCTATTGAAGACATCCACTATCTGAAAGGCTGTCAGAGGATGGTTCCTTCATTGGAAGGTATCTTTCCTATTTCTAAAGGGCCATTTAGTCCAAGCCGACAGAGCCATAAAACAGAGCTACAGGCTGTAGAGCGCCATGGAGATGACCTTGAAGGGAATATTCAGAAACCGTTAGAGAAACAAGGGCAGGATCATTCCTTAAGCTCTGGGAAAGGGGATAGTATTAGGAAGAGGCTCAGGTTGGCTCCTCCCTGACTCAACAGGCGTATAAGAGGGAGGGAAGATAAAACACAAGCAGACTTTGCAAGATTCTGTTACTGTAGTCTAACTCAATGAAGTAGACTTACAGCCTTCCCATACAGGCGGTTTCTTGATCTGGTCCGACACAGGCCTAGAAGATGCCCATCAATAGTTAACATGTAGACAGCAGACTGGGCAGGCAGGTAGGTCTTATGACAAGATTTCTTTATTTCTATTTAAATGAGACTAACAAACTACATTTGCATTGCTGCAGGTAAATCAGCTGGTCACATTTTACTCTAATCTATCCCCTCATATGGGTATATTTTTTATCACCTCACCTGCCTACTAAATGTGTCCTGGAGGTGGCTAACAACAGTTGTAGGATAACAGTTCCAGGCCCAATGAAGAGAGGAGACCGACGTAGAAGGAAAAAAGTATTCAGCAACCACTGCTGGATCTGTCCCACAGAAACAGATACCAGCACTGGGATAGATAAGGTAGTCCTTGTTTAACAACCACAATTCGGACTGGAATTTAGGTCGCTAAGTGATATGGTCATTAAGTGAATCCGGACCCAATTCTATGACCATTTTTGTGGCAGACATTAAGCGAATCACATGGTGGTTAAGCGAATCACATGGTTGTTAAGTGAATCACGCAATTCCCTACTGATTTTGCTTATTGGAAGCCAGCTGGGAAGGTCGAAAATGGCGATCACGTAAATGTGCAATGGTTGCCAAGTGCCCGAATTGCAATCACGTGACCAAGGGGATGCTGTGACGGTTGTAAGTGCGAGGAATGGTTGTAAGTCATTTTTTTCAGCACCATTTTAACTCCGGACAGTCAGTAAACGAACGGTCATTAAACAAGGACTGCCTGTACAACACTTACAAACATGTATGGCACAATATGTCCATTTCTCATTGGTTTGATGTGTGCTTTTGCCTTATATGATTAAATGTTACATTTTGTACATACAAAAACACTTTGTTTCCTAGATGGTTCTTTAAAAAACACGGAATGATTACCTTCCCCTCCTATAATATCCTGACATGCCCATTAATTTCCTGGCATGTGATCTGTCCATTTAAAGATAGTGGAGAGGGTCCTTTATTTGTCCCAACAAACAGAAGTACCAAATTATGATTTCAACACAGAAAGGTACTACCTGAGGCACATTAATACTAATTAAAAACAAAGTGCATCCAGTGACACATTTGCCTCCTTCCGTATAATGTAACCAGTAGCCACAGGGAAGATGAAGGTATGTTCAGGAAACTGTGTACCTGGTACAGATTGCCAATTCATTATTTACGTAATTACTTAGCTCTATTTAAAAAGATGACAAATAGAAGTAAAATGAATATGGGAAAATATGTAAATATACGTGCTCTTCCTTATCTGGGCATAAAGGTTTGAGATTTATTTATCAATTTTTATTTTTATTTATTTATTTGTTCGATTTATATAGCCACCTGTCTCATATACATGACTCTGGGTGACTTACAGAGTTAAACACACACACACACACATACACAAATAACTAAAATCATGACAACACAACACCATTAAAACATTAATACAATTTGAACTATTAAAAACATAAAAACATAATGAATCTCACTAACAGTACAGCCATTTTGCAGGCTCCACAGCACCACTATCAGATCCCGAGGCCAGATGTCAAAGCCAAGTCTCTTCCGGAAGGCCAACAAGGTCGGGGCCAATCCGACCTCAGGGGGAACGGTGTTCCAAAGGGCGGGTGCCACAGCAGAAAAGGCTCTCCTCCTGGGTCCCGTCAGATGACACGCCTTCATGGACAAGACCTGTAACATGCCCTTCCTGCCACACCTGCTGGGGTGGGGAGATGTGACTGGGGAGAGGCGGTCGCTCAAATAACCCATCCCCATGCCATGTAGGGCTTTATGGGTCATTAGGTAAAGGTAAAGGTACCCCCCGCACATTTGTGCAGTTGTGTCCGACTCTAGGGACCGGTGCTCATCTCCGTTTGTTAGCTGAAGAGCCAGCATTGTCCGAAGACACTTCCACGGTCATGTGGCCGCATGACGCGCGCGGAACGCTGTTACCTACCCACCGAAGTGGTACCTATTCATCTACTTGCATTTGCATGCTTTTGAATTGCTAGGTTGGCAAGAGCTGGAGCTAGTGAACCTCCAAACTTGCAATCTTCCAATCGACAAGCCTGGCGTCTTACCCACTGAGCCACCACGCCCCTTCTATGGGTCACTAACAGCACCTTAAATTGAACCTGGAAGCAAACTGGTAACCAATGCAGCTCATGCAGCAGAGATGTAATGTGCATTGATCTAGGTGCGCACATAACTGCCTACGCTTCTGCATTTTGCACCAGCTGAAGCTTCAAGGGTAGCCCCACGTAGAGCGCATAACAGTCATCAATGTGGAAAGTGACCAGGGCATGGGTGACTGACGGTAAGGCCTCCCGATCTGGGAAGGGCACAACTGGCGCACAACCCAAAGTTGTGCAAAGGGCCTTCTAGCCACGGCTGCCACTTGTTCTTCAAGCAGGAGTTGTGCGTCCAGAAGGACCCCCAGATTGTGCAGCAGATCTGTCTGGGGCAGGGCCACTCTATCCAGATCCAAAGATGGTAAATTCCCAGATCCTGGTGGCGCCAAAACCCAAAGCCACTCAGTCGTGCCAGAGCTGAGCCAAAGCCAGTGGTTCCCCATCCAACTCCCCCCCCCCCCCCCAGCCTCCAGGCACCGAGGCAGGACATCAACAGCATTGCTTACTTCACCAGGGGTGGAGATATAGCTGGGTATCATCAGCATACTGTCGGCACTTCACCCCATGGTTATGGATGACCTCACCCAGTGGCTTTGTGTAGATGTTAAACAGGAGCAGAGAACGTACCAAACCTGCAGCACCCCACAAAGTAGGGGTGGAGGGCAGGATCTCTCACTTCTGATCAACACCAACTGGAACCAGCCATGGAGGAAGGAAGAGAACCAGCACAATACTGTGCCACCCACCCCCAATCCCCACAACTGGTCCAGAAAGATAACATAGTTGATAGTATCAAAGGCTGCCAAGAGGTCAAGTAGAGTAATAATGGATGTGCTACCCCCATCCCACTCCCACCAGAGGTCATCTAAAAGTGCAGCCAATGCTGTTTCAGTCCCATCCCCAGGCCTGAAACCCGACTGAAAGGGGTTCAGATCATCCGCTTCATCCAGGATCCTCTGTAAAACCACCTTTTCAATAAACTTCCCAAAAAAGGGAAGGTTGGATCCTGGATGAAAATTGTCCAGTACAGTTTGGTCTAGCGATGGCTTCTCCTTGGTGCAAAATTAAGATTTTGCAAAAACCCCTTTTTGTTCTGGGCCAAAGCTATGATTATCTGAACCCTGTACAGTACTTGGTCTGTAACCAGTGTTGGGAAGCATGAATCTTTATCGGACTTAAAATGTAAATTCAGATCAGTGATAAAGTAAGGAAATATTTAATACCATTTTAGCTCTCCACAAGAGATCCACACATCTTCTTTTAATGCTTCTCTGAGTTTTAGAGAAATTCTTTTTAGTTAGAAATTGCACAGAACAACTTCCCAAACCAGGTGCCCACCACAAGTTTGGAATTGCAGCTCCTTGAACTCCTTGGCGAACCAGCGTGCTGAACACATCTCCCGAGAAAGCACAGAGTATGTTTCCTAAAAAGATTAGAAACCAGAACCATATTTAGCTTTCGTTTAGCTGTTTTGATGATGGTGTACTCCTATGCGTATGCCAGCAATGAATGAAAACCTTGACGACTATTCAAAAGCTTTATTTTCCTTTTTTTTTAAAAAAATATGACAGCAAGAATTAGTACTGGTTGTCTTGTTTCAATTATGGCCAAGATGTTGAAACGACAGCAAATGCCATTACATTTGCAATGTACATTTCTGGGGATAAAAATTGTCATTACTAATCGGGGTAGAACATTTTATCATCTGCCCTACAAACAAACAAAATCAGTCTAAGATGTTTTTAGCCATCAGCTGCAAATCAACATGAGAAATGTAGAATGCGACTTGCTGGCACCGATCAAAAAACATCCTGTTTAATTTTAGTTAAGCTTACTTAAAAAGAAAAAGAAAGAAAGAAAAAATAGTCTTAAACACTAAGGGAATAATGAAATTACAGTACTTGCTTTCTGGCAACTAATCTATACACTTGAGGCAAAAGGAAAAACTTAATATATGGGAAATGCACAAGAAAGTTTGGGACAGCTATCTTTGTAGCGCTTTGCAGTAAGTGGAACACCACTTGGGTCAACATATCTCAACGCCATTAGGGCTGGCTAACGTACGGGACTGTTTTAGATGATGGGTGGGCAACCTGAAGCATGCTGAACACACATGGCCCCTAAGTCCCCTCCCATCCCATTGTACATCTATTGTACAAGAGTCCTTTTGCTGCTGGGTGATGGATTCTGCCTGGGAATGTTGCACAAATCTACCCAGCCAGTACGGCTAGGATTCATGACAGGGCCAAAAAGTTAGACATCTGGGTGCTGAAGGCACATTCCTAGTGCCTGCAGCTCTCTGAAGAATTGTCACCTGTATCCAACTCAAAACGACAGTGAGAAGTACAAGTTCTCCACCCCCTGATAGGGGCTGGTGGCATCTCACTAGATGCTCCTGAAACCGGGACTTCCACAAACTGACTTCCTTTTGGGGGTGATGCCACTCTCCCACCATCCCTCTCCCCACCAAACCCAGAAACCTACAAACGCTCTCTCCGCGCACTCCATTTTCTTCCAATCTGAGCGCCATTTGTATGCATAATTGAAAATTAGCAGTGCAGCTGTTTGAAGAGAGTAATTTATCACGCCACATTGTTCGCGCCTGACACTTTAGACCTGGCTCTAACAAGGCAGTGGTTGCCGGGGGTTGAGCTACAGAAAGTGATTCTCGGCTGTAATGCCGCGTTTCCCCTGCTTTGTTGCTAATTGTAGCCTCTTTTTCTCCATTGAATTGGGAGTTGAGTAAAAGAGCTTGTTTGCTCTACGCGATGCTGCTGCCAGGGCCGTTTGGGCTATTATCACAAGATACTCTTGATCTTTTGAAAAGCAGGAAATAGAATTTTTCTCCAACAGGGAAAGTAATTTGCGATGCGTCCATTAGTTCTTCATTAAAGCAAGATTAAATAGCACGGCAAATCACATCTGTGTTTGGATGATTAAAGGGTGGCATTTTAGAGGCCAAAACTAATTACTAGCCAAAATGAATGGGAGTGAAAAAACAGTCATGTTTTTACATTAGATAGTGTGGTTTGTAATTAGATTCAAGCTAATTCCACTATTTCTTCTCATTTAATGAGATGAGCCTGTCCTCATCTTTTTCTAGGCCATGCTAGCACCACTAGATGTATAATTTTGATAATACTGAGAGTTTTACTTTATTGAAATTTCTTTGCTACCTGCCACAAGTGATTCTTCGGTCTAGTAGTACTTCATTATGCAGAAACACAAGTGAACACAGCAGCCGCCTCCATTAAGAAAAAAAGAAAAGAAAAGAAAGAAAGAGAAAAAGAGAAAAAGAAAGGAGAGATTACATCTCTGCTTCCTTAAGGAAGGGGACGCACCTTCATAGATGTCTGTGACCAAGCAGCATAGGACATGGATGTGGAAAAAATCAAGGAGAAATTATCTGACATGCGCAGAAAGATGCTGACAAAAATGAGAAGGGGAAGTTCCAGGAATATTTCATGCACAGCTGTAATAAGAACAGGTGCTGCTACTGGAGTTTCAAGATTGATCCTTGTTTGTCTGATGTTATATCACGATTTTCAGGAGACAGCGGAACGAACTAATCAACTCAACATCCTTTCAAAAGACTCTTCTGCTGGAGTGCTTGTGTACAGATCCCATTTCTATTCCAGCTGAACTGAACAAGAATTACAAACTATTTCCTGGTGTGCATATTCCAAGTCAGGAGGTCTAGCTTATGGCTTCAACTCTGCTATCTTCCTGACTATCACCCCACACTGGTTTTTATTGCATGGCTGGCTGGGGAATTCTGGGAGTGGAAGTCCACACATCTTAAAATTGCTGAGGTTGAGAAACACTGCTCTGCAGTATTCAGGAACAGGGTCCTTGGTTCTTTTCTTCAGGGAAGAACATCAGCGTAGGAGATGTAGCAGCAGGTTTCCAGAAATATATATTGGTGAACTCTTCATCTAAATTATGATGTCCAGCTTTAGTGGACATCATGTTGGACATATTAACAAACTTAACATTCTTAAGGGAAGTTATTGCATCAAGGTCAGAAAACCACAATGTAGATTATAGATGAGAAATTGCAGGGATTCTTGACCCAGGCTTTAATTGGCACGGCTTTCCTTGGAAAATTGCAGCTTCATTCACTTGCCCACACAGAAGCCTCTGCTTCCTATCCATAAACTACATTTCCCAGGATTCTCTAGGGAATGATGGCAATTAAATCATTTTAGATATCTAGTTTGCTGATTCCTCTGATGTCTTGGTTCATTTATACAACCCACTGCCACAAGGTGTCATAACAGTCATTAGTTTAGATCATTGATTAAAAAAAAAGAAGTTCATGACAATCTAACAACAGTTATTAACCATCACAGTTAAATATACTAAGGAAAGATATTTCTTAAATATACTGTTCAAGAATCTGTACCCCAGACTGCTAGGCAGGGGTATCAGCAGATCAGTAGGTTATGGATTTTATAGGTGTAAATATATAACGGTGTATATTGAAGCGTCTTCGGACAATGCTGGCTCTTCGGCTAACAAACGGAGATGAGCACTGGCCCCTAGAGTCGGACACGACTGCACAAATGTGTGGGGGGAACCTTTACCTTTTATATTGACTGCAATATTTTCCTGTGATTTTTAACTGTTCATAGTTTCTATTTGTTAATTTTAATTGTGGTTGGGATGGGCCCCAGGGGTGGGGGGAGGAAGAAGGGTGGTGCATTATAAATGAAATGTTTGTTTGCTTTATAAGCAAATCACGTTTTCTGCACATTCAAAATTTGCTATGTAGATTTTATTTAAAAAATTAGCACAGTAGATATTAAATATTTCCTTTATATTAAATATATTTCAAAACAAGAGAATAGGTTCAAAATATACATTTAGAAGATGAATTTTCAAATGGGTGAACACACTACTCCCATATAATACAGGAAGACTGTGGAAGATCTTTACCGTAATGCCATATTTGGAAGCTTTCCAGGGTCCTTGTTGACATAGTGATGGAAACACAGTGATGCACTAGATCTGCTTTTCATTTGATCTAGCACACCTTCTTTAAAAAGGCTGGGAAACATTTCCTACAGGTGAACACCTTCCAATGGGCCATTCACCGTGTGTGTGTGTGTGTGTGTGTGTGTGTGTGTGTGTGTGTAAATAAAAAAAGTCAAGGTGTCAGCCATGACCATGTGATTGAAGTCCTGCCCTGCTAATTTTGGTGTCTCCTAAAGCATCTGATAAATTGCCCCCATGTTGAGAGATTTGAATAAATGGAATCTATAAAAAAATACAACTGGTAAAAACTAGACTGTGCTGTTATAATTCTAAAGTTTGATAGGAAGGTAGGTTTAGCTTCCTCAATTTTTTAATTTGCTGACTGGACCCAGGAATCATAGATGGAGCATTGTCCTTAAACGGAGAGTGCAACAGTCACTCTCCTGATGGAAACTGGCTTTCACTTATCTTCACATAAAACGAGGAGGAGGAGGAGGAGGGGGAGGAGGAGGAGGGAGGGAGGGAGGACTGCCTACAGACATCCAGATGATCTCTCTCTCCAACCATCTTCTCTCCAATGAACGTGCACTGAAATTTGAGAGCCTATTCAAGAAAGTCATGAGCAGTAGTTTAGACCGACTGATGGCATTGAATTTATTTGAAATTCTTTACTGTATGTATTTTCTCCAAGAAGCTGCTTTTTATATCTCGAGATTTGGCTACATTGGTTTTAGGAAGGAATTTCTCATTAAAAGCTTCTCCATGTGCAAGACCATGTCTAAGGATTAGCTTCTTGTGTTTCAGGATTGGCACAAGGTATGTTAAGTTCGGTATTTCTAGGCTTTGAGCAGGAAGATTCAAAGCATCTTCACTGCAGCTTTCCCAGAGCTGGGCTGATGGGAAAATCCTTAGTAGAAGGGATAAGAACTCTTCAGTTGGATAAACTATTCAAGGTTCAGCCTGTCTGATTCGTTGGACAACCTCTGGAAAAAGAGTCAGTGAGAGAAATTTTAAATGACCTCCCTTGCTGGTTGGTAGCAGACTCTCTTCTCCAAATCTATAACTTTAAAGGCATCTATCTTCTTTCTCTCAGTTGTTTCTATGTCTAGCTTTTACAGTCATACACCGCCAGTGGAAAAGCATTGGTTTAATTATTCTGATCTTTGGGATCATTGAAATGCCTTTATCCTTCATAATCTTGTCTAACTTTGTTATTGGCATTCTCTCTAGAACTGATCTCTTTTCTTCTCTACTGTAGTGCCTTGTCCATCTTTATCTTCAGCCCCACAACCAAAATTATTTTCACATTTTTACAACTAGCGCTAAGTTCACTAAGCATTCAGGATGGCATTACCTTTTCTTAATATTTAACATGAACTTGGATTTATTATTTTCCATTTTTACTTTCATTATAAGCCCTTCTATTCCTTCTTTAGTGTTGTTACTGCATACAGGTAGTCCTCACTTAACAACCATTCGTTTAGTGATGATTCAGACTTACGACGGTGCTGAGAAACTTATGACCAATCCTCGCTCTTATGACCATCATAGCATCCCCACGGTCACGTGATCATGGTTTGAGTGCTTGGCAACTGGTTTGCAATTAGGATGTTGCAGCATCCCATGGTCACATGATTCCCATTTTCTACCTTCCTGGCTGGCTTCTGGCAAGCAAAATCAATGGGGAACCACATGATTTGCGTAACGACCACGTGGTTCTCTTAACGCAGGGCTTTTCAAACTGTGTGTCGCGACACAATACTGTGTCGCCTGGGGGCCCCAAGTGTGTCATGCAAGAACCCGGAAGCGCTGATGGTGCACTGCCGCACGCAGTAACGCACGTAGCAGTGGCCCATCAGTGCTTCCGGGTTCCAGGATGCCGATGCCGCCACAGCACGCAGAAACCCGAAAGTGCGGCGGCGGCAACCTGGAAGCGCCGCTGCTGGCTCTCGAAAAAGCCTCGGATCGCCGCAAAAAGTGACGGTGGGGGGGCGCCCCGGGGTGGAAAATATCCGCGCTGATCAGTTGTGCGGCCGGGAGGTGGAGGCGCGCCTCCTCCCCACCACACAGCTGATTGGCGTGGATATTTTCCACCCCGGGGCGTCCCCCCACCATCACTTTTTGCGGTGATCCGAGGCTTTTTCGCCTCGCGACTGCAGCTTTTCTTGGTAGAAGCAAGGCAGGGCAGGGCAGGGCAGCGGCGGGGTGGGGCGGGGCAGGGCAGGGCAGGGCAACTGTGCCCTGCCCAAGGCAGAAGCCAATCACGTGGGCCGGGGGGCAGGGTTTCCACCCGGGAGCCAATCGCATGGGCTCGGGGGCGGGGTTTCCATCCAGGAGCCAATCGCATGGGCCGGGGGGCAGGGTTTCCACCAGGGAGCCAATCGCATGGGCTCGGGGGCGGGGAGTCCTGTTATTAGTGTGTCGTGAAATGATGCACGTCTAAAAGGTGTGTCACCAACATGAAAAGTTTGGAAACCTCTGGCTTACTGCTTGCAGTGATTCGCTTAAAAACCACCGGAAAAATGGTTGTAAAATCAGGTTGGATTCGCTTAATGACTGCTTTGCTTAGCAACTGAAATTCCAGTCCCAATTGTGATCATTAAGCGAAGACTACCTGTATTTCAAATAGTTATGTTTTGATCTCTAATTTTGATTCCAGCTGCCATGTTCTAATTCAGCTATTTGTATAATAGATATTTACTATATAAGTTATAGAGATATCGGGATAATATGTGTTCTCATCTTACTCAGTTCCCTATTCTGAACCACTCTAGTTTTAGTTGTTGCAGTGAATATTCTTTTTCATTGTAAAATTTCCTCAGAAAAATAATCAGATAGGAGTTGGGTGGCCAATAAATTTAAATAAATAAATAAATAATTTCGCTGTTCTAGCATGATCTACACAGTCAGATCCTGTACTGTAGTCAATGAAGGGAAAATAAAATTCTTCTTGCACTGTCTTGCTCTTCTCATTTTTCATATTTCTTTCATTAGGCATCTGGTCTTGTTGGCCATTTCTGAAACTTGCCTGTTCATTTAGCATTTCTCTCTGCTTATATGTCTGGTTCTATTTTTCTTTGTCAGATTTTAAGTAAAACTTTATAAACACGAGGAATTAATGAAATGGTTTAGTAATTTCATTCAATGCACATTCTCTAGCATCTCCTTTCTTTGTTATAAGTATATACACTAGAACTTTTCCAATCTCTTGGTCATAAAGCCTTGTTCTATATTTGCTGACACACAGCTGTTAGCATTTTAACTATCTCTTTTCCTGTACCTTTTAAACAGTTCAGCTGGTATCTCATCTGAGCCTAGTGCCTTTCTGTCTGACAGCTGGTTTATGGACTATCTCATCTAGTGGACTTAGTTTCCGAACATATTTTTCTCTACAAATGTTCTGTAACATGTTTATACAGCATTTTAGTGCAGTATTTCCATCTTCATCAAATTTCATTTGCCTCTACAGTATGTGACCTCTTCTACGATTACTCTTCAGCATTCCTTCCTTAGCTGTAAATTTCCCTGTGATTTCTATGATCTTCTCAAAAACATTTTTTTCTTGTTATATTATTTCATTTGTTGACTTTCTTCATTGAGATATCTTGCCTTGTCTTTCCTTGCTTGATGTTATTTAGTCATCAGGTGTCCTTCTTGCTCAAGGGTTTCCTCTTCCACCTTTCTCTATTATGATAGTTCATTCTGAAAGCCGCTTCAATTTTTTTCTGAAATTTTGAGAATGTTTTTTTCTGTTTCAGGTTGCATGATGCCTCTTAACTCTTCCCATAGCTCCTCAGGGTCCCTTTTGTAAAAATTCCTTACACTGATCTCATATTCTGTGTTTCCTCTAAGTCAAATTTTGCTGGCACAACTACTCTTTAATGTTCTAGGTTGATCCATGTATTTGATACCAATAATTCATGGTCTGTTCCAGAATCTGCACTAGGAAATATCCTGATTGTATTGTACAGTATTTCTTTATCATCTGTTTCCTGTTACTTTTTTTATTTGATTCTGATGTTGCCCATTGGCAGTAAAGAAGGAATTGTGGAGTCCTTGGTGCTCTCTGAGCCTTGTTTTTTTCTTGCAGACGTTTCATTGCCAGACTAGGTGGAGGTGTCAGTCAAGGAACTCCTAAGGGGAGAACATCACCTCCACCAATACAAGCAGGACAAGCCACGATATACAGTATAAACAGAAAGCAAGTCCCACTCCCTTTTCACACTGAAGATGTTGCCTAGTCTGGCAATGAAACGTCTGCAAGAAAACAACAAGGCTCAGAGAGCACCAAGGACTCCACAGTTCAACCCTGAGCTACAAATATTATCTTCGAAAGAAGGAATTATCTTCACAAATTATCTCCTGCATCACTGCATTAAACCAGTCCAAATCTTTATGTGATTCCAGGGTTTTCCATTTCTACATTCCAGTTACATATTGGTGATACACCTTTTCTTCATATTGAATTTAGCATTTCTTGAAGTTTGCTACAGAAATACACAGTAATTTTCGGTATTGCATCTATAGAAGGTACTTACAATTGTATAATAATGATACTTACTGGATATTTAATAAAATTAGTATGTATGATCCTGTAATTTATTGAATTACAGCTGAGCACATACTTAACAATGTCCTTTTTGAGTATAATTTCCACTCTTTTCCTTCCTACGGATTCACTCCCTAAATAGTATATCATGTGTCAAAGTGACTCTTTCTAGTTCACCTAAGTTCACATTACTAAGATATTCAATTTGATATGCTTAATGTCCTCTTCGAGAATTTCAGATTTTCCTTGGTTCATGCTTTATACATGCCAAATCCGGCTAAAACAGTTGTTCTCAAACTACCTTACAATGACCCACAACACAAATGCTAAATGAATTTGTGCAATCCACCCATGAATAAAACTAAAGATTTCATTAGGGCTGGGGTTGGACAAGAAATAAATATGCCACTTTAAATAATTATACATCACAGAGGTGCTCAAATTTTGTGGAACCACAACCCGTCCGTTATAGACTTGTGCAGATAGTTGTTGTTGTTCAGTCGTTCAGTCGTGTCCGACTCTTCGTGACCTCATGGACCATAGCACGCCAGGCCTTCCTGTCCTCCACTGTCTCTCAGAGTTTACTCAAATTCATGTTCATTACATCGGTGATGCTATCTAACCATCTCATCCTCTGCCGTCCCCTTCTCCTTTTGCCCTCAGTCTTTCCCAGCATCAAGGTCTTTTCCAGTGAGTCCTCTCTTCTCATTAGGTGGCCAAAGTATTTGAGCTTCAGCTTCAGCATCTGTCCTTCCAATGAGCAGTCAGGGTTGATTTCCTTTAGGATTGACTGGTTTGACCTCCTTGCAGTCCAAGGGACTCTCAAGAGTCTTCTCCAGCACCACAGTTCAAAAGCATCAATTCTTCGGTGCTCAGCCTTCCTTATGGTCCAACTCTCACAGCCATACATTGCTACTGGAAAAACCATAGCTTTAACTATACGGACCTTTGTTGGCAAGGTGATGTCTCTGCTTTTTAATATGCTGTCTAGGTTTGCCATAGCTTTCCTTCCAAGGAGCAAGCGTCTTTTAATTTCATGGCTGCAGTCACCATCTGCGGTGATCTTGGAGCCCAAGAAAATAAAATCTGTCACTGCTTCCATTTCTTCCCCTTCTATTTGCCAGGAAGTGATGGGACCAGATGCCATGATCTGGGTTTTTTTAATGTTGAGTTTCAAGCCAGCTTTTGCACTCTCCTCTTTCACCCTCATCAAGAGGCTCTTTAGTTCCTCTTCACTTTCTGCCATTAGGGTGGTATCGTCTGCATATCTGAGGTTGTTGATATTTTTCCCGGCAATCTTAACTCTGGCTTGTGATTCATCCAGCCCGGCATTTCTCATGATGTACTCTGCATATAAGTTAAATAAGCAGGGTGATAATATACAGCCTTGTCGTACTCCTTTCCCAATTTTGAACCAGTCGGTTGTTCCATGTCCGGTTCTAACTGTTGCTTCTTGACCCACATACAGGTTTCTCAGGAGACAGGTAAGGTGGTCTGGTACTCCCATCTCTTTAAGAATTTGCCACAGTTTGTTGTGATCCACACAATCAAAGGCTTTAGCGTAGTCAATGAAGCAGAAGTAGATGTTTTTCTGGAACTCTCTTGCTTTTTCCATGATCCAGCGAATGTTGGCAATCTGATCTCTAGTTCCTCTGCCTCTTCGAAACCCAGCTTGCACTTCTGGTAGTTCTCGGTTCACATGCTGCTGAAGCCTAGCTTGTAGGATTTTGAGCATAACCTTGCTGGCATGTGAAATGAGCGCAATTGTACGGTAGTTTGAACATTCTTTGGCATTGCCTTTCTTTGGAATTGGAACGTAAACTGACCTTTTCCAATCCTGTGGCCACTGTTGAGTTTTCCAAATTTGTTGGCATATTGAGTGCAGCACTTTAACAGCATCATCTTTTAGGATTTTAAATAGCTCAGCTGGGATACTGTCTTCTCCACTAGCTTTGTTGTTAGTAATGCTTCCTAAGGCCCACTTGACTTCACTCTCTAGGATGTCCGGCTCAAGGTCAGTGACCACACCATCGTATTTATCAGGGATATTAAGATCTTTCTTGTATAGTTCTTCTGTGTATTCTTGCCACCTCTTCTTAATCTCTTCTGCTTCTGTTAGGTCCCTGCCTTTTTTGTCCTTTATGATGCCCATCTTTGCACAAAACGTTCCCTTGATATCTCCGATTTTCTTGAAGAGATCTCTAGTCTTCCCCATTCTATTGTTTTCCTCGATTTCTTTGCATTGTTCATTTAAGAAGGCCTTCTTATCTCTCCTTGCTATTCTCTGGAATTCTGCATTCAGTTGTTTATATCTTTCCCTTTCTCCCTTGCCTTTTGCTTCCCTTCTTTCCTCAGCTATTTGTAAAGCCTCATCAGTCAGCCACTTTGCTTTCTTGCATTTCTTTTTCTTTGGGATGGTTTTAGTTGCTGCCTCTTGTACAATGTTACGAACCTCCATCCATAGTTCTTCAGGCACTCTGTCTACCAGATCTAATCCTTTAAATCTATTCCTCACCTCCACTGTATATTCATAAGGGATATGATTTAGGTCATACCTGATTGGTCTAGTGGTTTTCTCTACGTTCTTCAATTTAAGCCTAAATTTTGCAATAAGAAGCTCATGATCTGAGCCACAGTCAGCTCCAGGTCTTGTTTTTGCTGATTGTATAGAGCTTCTCCATCTTTGGCTGCAAAGTATATAATCAATCTGATTTCGGTATTGACCATCTGGTGATGTCCATGTGTAGAGTCGTCTCTTGTGTTGTTGGAAAAGAGTGTTTGCTATGACCAGCGTGTTCTCTTGACAAAACTCTATTAGCCTTTGCCCTGCTTCATTTTGTACTCCGAGGCCGAACTTGCCTGTTATTCCGGTTATTTTTTGACTTCCTACCTTAGCATTCCAGTCCCCTATGATGAAAAGGACATCTTTTTTTGGTGTTAGTTCTAGAAGGTGTTGTAGGTCTTCACAGAACCGGTCAACTTCAGCTTCTTCGGCATCAGTGGTTGGGGCATAGACTTGGATCACTGTGATGTTGAATGGTTTGCCTTGGATTCGAACTGAAAGCATTCTGTCATTTTTGAGGTTGTACCCCAGTACTGCCCTTCCCACTCTTTTATTGACTATGAGAGCTACTCCATTTCTTCTAAGGGATTCTTGCCCACAGTAGTATATATAATGGTCTCCTGAATTAAATTCGCCCATTCCTGTCCATTTTAGTTTCCTGATTCCCAAGATGTCGATGTTCAATCTTGTCATCTCATGTTTGACCACATCCAGCTTACCTTGATTCATAGTTCTTACATTCCAGGTTCCTATGCAATATTGTTCTTTACAGCATCGGACTTTCCTTCCACTTCCAGACACATCCACAACTGAGCGTCCTTTCGGCTTTGGCCCAGCCGTTTCACACTTTCTGGAGCTACTCGGAATTGCCCTCCGCTCTTCCCCAGTAGCATTTTGGACACCTTCCGACCTGAGGGGCTCATCTTCCGGCGTCATATCTTTTAGCCTTTTGATACTGTCCATGGGTTTTCTTGGCAAGGATACTGGAGTGGTTTGCCATTCCCTCCTCCAGTGGACCACGTTTTGTCAGAACTCTCCATCATGACCTGTTCTTCTTGACCTGACTTCATTGAGTTACGCAAGCCCCTTCGCCACGACAAGGCAGTGATCCATGTGCAGATAGAGCAAGCAGCAAAGCCCAGAGGAAGTTCTGACATGCTTCTGTAGTGGAGAAAATAAACCTAGCAAACAAAATGGAGGTTGCACCCTTTTTATCCCTGTCCTTTAGATGTGACCAGGGTCAAACCCAGTTCATCTCTTTGCCTAATCCCACCAGATACAAATTGACCCTGCCTGCCCACAGACAAAGCCCCCCTGCAATGGCAATGTATTTGAATGTAGGTGGAAAGTTACTGTAAAAAAGGAAATTTGTGCCTTCAAGCCAGCCTTAACTCCTGGTGACTGCCTGGACAAGTCCCTGCAATTTTCTTGGCAGTATTTTCAGAAGTGGTTTACCATTACGTCCCTCCTAGGGCTGAGAGAGAGGGACTGACCCAAAGTCACCTAGTTGGTTTTGTGCCTAAGGCAGGACTAGAACTCACAATAACATCTAAACCAAAGAGTAGAAGTCTCCTCACCAGCTCACAGTACAGCTCTTAGAAGGGAGTTACAACCTAGAGAAACCCCAACCTTCCCTACTCCATCATCTGAAGACCTCAACATTCCACCTCCTTCACAATTATCTTCTCCAGCTCTGCTGCCCTCCTGAAAGGCCCGTTTTGCCTAACAATAGAACTCACCCCAAGTACACTGAGGAGGACCTGCCCAGCTTCTCCAAACTGCCCAGCCAATCAGATCCCTAGGATTTCCCACCTTGTAGCCCTCAATTTCTATAACATTCTTTGCTTTCCCATTGATCGGGGTCGCTCTTTCTTATACAGTAAAGCAGACACCCAAAGATTGTTGAATAAAGAGCCGGCAATTTCTCCTCAGTGTTGTTCTCCTTGTTTCAACGTTTTCTCGCTCCCATTTTGCCTGGCTAAGCACACAGCTGGTCTGCACAAACAAAGCTGATGTGCATGGACAAGCAGGTTCCCACAGCCTGAATAGATTTTGAAAAAACTGTGCACCCCAATCTACCATTTAGAACTTCCTGAGCTAAGGGATAAACTGGAAGATGTATAAAACACATGCTAAGGGATAAACTACATGCTAAGGGATAAACTAAGGGTTATACTACATCTGAATTTTATTAATTTTTCTGTAAATGTAGAGGCTCCAGCAAAGGAGATCGTTACCTTGTCGTGGTGCTGGAGATTGAGCACCTCAATTACGCCATGAGCTAAACCGTGAAGGGACACCCAAGATGGGAAGGTCATGGCAGAGAGGTCAGACTAAATACGATCCCTGGGGAAGGTAACGGCAACCCACCCCAGTATTCTTGCCGTGAAAACTAAATGGATCAGTACAACCAGAGATATGTTGGTATACCATCGGAATGTGGGACTCCCAGGTCGGAAGACGGTCAAAATGCTACTGAGGAGGAACAGAGGATAAATTCAACTAGCCCCAGATGTGATGACGCAGCTAGCTCAAAGCCGAAAGGATGGCTAGCAGCTTACGGAGCTGGTGGTGAATGACGAATCCGATGTTCTAAAGATCAACACACCATAGGAACCTGGAATGTAAGATCTATGAGTCAGGGCAAATTTGATGTGGTTATTGGTGAGATGGCAAGATTAAGTATAGACATTTTGGGTGTCAGTGAACTGAAATGGACTGAAATGGGCCACTTCACATCAGATGACCACCAGATCTACTACTGTGGACAAGAGGACCACAGAAGAAATAGAGTAGCCTTCATAATTAATAATAAAGTGGCTAAAGCAGTGCTTGGATACAATCCAAAAAACGATAGAATGATCTCAATTCGAATTCAGGGTAAGCCATTTAATATTCAGGTGATCCAAATATATGCCCCAACCACAGATGCTGAAGAAGCAGAAGTAGATCAGTTCTATGAGGATCTGCAGCACCTACTGGATAATATGCCAAAAAGAGATGTTATTTTCATTACAGGAGACTGGAATGCTAAGGTGGGTGGTCAAATGACACCTGGAATTACAGGTAAGCAAGGTCTGGGAGAACAAAATGAAGCGGGACATAGGCTGATAGAATTTTGCCAAGACAACTCACTGTGCATAACAAACACTCTCTTCAAACAACCTAAAAGACGACTTTATACATGGACTTCACCAGATGGTCAACACCGAAATCAGATTAACCACATCCTTTGCAGCCAAAGGTGGCGGACATCTATACAGTCGGTAAAAACAAGACCTGGCGCTGACTGCAGTTCAGATCACGAACTTCTTATTGCACAATTTAGAATCAGACTAAAGAGAATAGGGAAGACCCACAGATCAGTTAGATATGAGCTCACTAATATTCCTAAGGAATATGCAGTGGAGGTGAAGAATAGATTTAAGGGACTAGATTTAGCAGATAGGGTCCCGGAAGAACTATGGACAGAAGTTTGCAACATTGTTCAGGAGGTGGCAACAAAAAACATCCCAAAGAAAAAGAAAACCAAGAAGGCAAGATGGCTGTCTGCTGAGACACTGGAAGTAGCCCAAGAAAGAAGGAAAGCAAAAGGCAACAGTGACAGGGGGAGATATGCCCAATTAAATGCAAAATTCCAGAGGTTAGCCAGAGGAGATAAGGAATTATTTTTAAACAAGTAATGTGCGGAAGTGGAAGAAGACAATAGAATAGGAAGGACAAGAGACCTCTTCCAGAAAATTAGAAACATCGGAGGTAAATTCCAGGCAAAAATGGGTATGATCAAAAACCAAGATGGCAAAGACCTAACAGAAGCAGAAGAGATTAAGAAAAGGTGGCAAGAATATACAGAAGACCTGTATAGGAAGGATAATAATATCAGGGATAGCTTTGACAGTGTGGTCAGTGAGTTAGAGCCAGAAATCCTGAAGAGTGAGGTTGAATGGGCCTTAAAAAGCATTGCTAATAACAAGGCAGCAGGAGACGACAGTATCCCAGCTGAACTGTTTAAAATCTTGCAAGACGATGCTGTCAAGGTGATGCATGCCATATGCCAGCAAATTTGGAAAACACAAGAATGGCCATCTGTCTATGAAGGTTCTCAGTCATCCAGGTGGAATTGTCTGTAGCTTGAATCATGTCAACTGGATTTCTATTTTCTTAGTAGAAACGTTTCGCTCCTTATCCAAGGAGCTTCTTCAGTCTGAGCAAAGTTGGTAAGGGAATCCTAAATATGTTCCTAGGTAGCTGTGTGACCTTACACCTGGGGCTAGGTCATGGTTATATTGAGATGTAATTTTTAAGTCCTTTTATCATCTAAAGGAGGGTCGTTAAAATCACCATGCTGCTGTTGAGCTTCTGAAATGGTCTTAATCTTCCTAGGCACAGAAGACAAAACGGGGAGGAAGATGGGGGAACACACACGGAAACTCTCCCCCATCTTCCTCCCCGTTTTGTCTTCTGTGCCTAGGAAGATTAAGACCATTTCAGAAGCTCAACAGCAGCATGGTGATTTTAACGACCCTCCTTTAGATGATAAAAGGACTTAAAAATTACATCTCAATATAACCATGACCTAGCCCCAGGTGTAAGGTCACACAGCTACCTAGGAACATATTTAGGATTCCCTTACCAACTTTGCTCAGACTGAAGAAGCTCCTTGGATAAGGAGCGAAACGTTTCTACTAAGAAAATAGAAATCCAGTTGACATGATTCAAGCTACAGACAAGAATGGCCATCAGATTGGAAAAAATCAACTTATATCCCCATACCAAAAAAGGGAAACACTAAAGAATGTTCAAAGTATCGAACAGTGGCACTTATTTCACATGCCAGTAAGATAATGCTCAAGATCCTGCAAGGTAGACTCCAGCAATTCATGGAGCCAGAATTGCCAGATGTACAAGCTGGGTTTAGAAAAGGCAGAGGAACTAGAGACCAAATTGCCAATATCTGCTGGATAATGGAGAAAGCCAGGGAATTTCAGAAAAACATCTATTTCTGTTTTATTGACTATTCTAAAGCCTTTAACTGTGTGGATCATAACAAATTGTGGCAAGTTTATTTATTTTTTGATTTGATGATTTGATCTGATCTGATCTGATCTGATCTGATCTGATCTGATCTGATCTGATCTGATCTGATCTGATCTGATCTGATTTGAATGACCGCCCATCTCCCCCCATGGGGAACTCTGGGCGTTTCACAATAAACAAGTTAAAATAAAATCTAAAATATCTAAAATCACAGTTATACAAAAAATACATATTCTAAAATCCAGATGGTGATGGAATAAATTAAAAGAAGGACAATTATAAAATTAGGGGATTAACCACCCCCATGAGGAACTATATCTTCCTCCTTCCCATGCCAGGCGGCAGAACCAGGTCTTCAGCTCTTTCCTAAAGGTCGGGAGGGAGGAGATCTGTCTTAACTCTGGGGGCAAGGTGTTCCATAGAGTGGGCGCTACCACAGAGAAGGCCCGCCTCCAAGACCCCATCAGATGGCATTCTCTAATTGATGGGGTTCGTAGCAGGCCCTCTCTGAATGACCAAGTGGGGCGGGTCGATAACATGGGGATCAAATGGTCCCTCAGGTATTCTGGCCCCATGCCATGTAGGGCTTTAAAGGTGATAACCAACACCTTGAATTGTACCCAGAAGCAAACTGGCACCCAATGCAGCTCGCGGAGCAATGGTGTTACATGTGCAGATCTCGATGCACCCAAAATTGCCCGCGCGGCCGCGTTCTGCACCAGCTGTAGCTTCCGGATAGTCTTCAAGGGTAGCCCCATGTAGAGCGCATTGCAATAATCTACATGGGAGATGATGAGAACATGAGTGACTGTACGGAGGGCGTCGCGATCCAGGAATGGGCGTAACTGGCGCACTAACCGAAGCTGTGCGAAAGCCCTCCTAGCCACGACTGCCACATGCTCTTCGAGCAGGAGGCGTGAGTCTAGAAGGACCCCCAAATTACGCACCGGTTCCGAACGGGGCAGTGCTACCCCATCGAGAACCAAAGATGATAATTTCCCAGAAGACGCTAAGCCATCAATCCACAGCCACTCGGTCTTACCAGGGTAAGTTCTTGGTGGTATGGGGATACCAAGTCATCTTGTCTGCCTCCTGAGGAATCTGTGTAATGACCAAGTAGCAATGGTAAGAACAGACCACGGAACAACGGACTGGTTTAAGATTGGGAAAGGAGTAGAGCAGGGCTGTATACTCTCACCCTACCTATTCAACCTGTATGCAGAACACATCATGCAACGTGCTGGGCTTGATGAATCCAAGGCTGGAGTTAAAAGCGCTGGAAGAAACATTAACAATCTCAGATATGCAGATGATACCACTTTGATGGCTGAAAGCGAGGAGGAGTTGAGGAGCCTTATGACGAAGGTGAAAGAAGAAAGTGCAAAATCTGGGTTGCAGTTAAACCTCAAAAAAACCAAGATTATGGCAACCAGCTTGATTGATAACTGGCAGATAGAGGGAGAAAACGTGGAGGCAGTGACAGACTTTGTATTTCTAGATGCAAAGATTACTGCAGACGCGGACTGCAGCCAGGAAATCAGAAGACGTCTACTTCTTGGGAGGTGAGCAATGACAAAACTTGATAAAATAGTTAAGAGCAGGGACATCACACTGACAACAAAGGTCCGCATAGTTAAAGCAATGGTATTCCCTGTAGTAACCTATGGCTGCGAGAGCTGGACCATAAGGAAGGCTGAGCGAAGGAAGATAGATGCTTTTGAACTGTGGTGTTGGAGGAAAATTCTGAGAGTGCCTTGGACTGCAAGAAGATCAAACCAGTCCATACTCCAGGAAATAAAGCCAGACCACTCACTTGAGGGAATGATATTAAAGGCAAAACTGAAGTACTTTGGCCACATAATGAGAAGACAGGATACCCTGGAGAAGATGCTGATGCTAGGGAAAGTGGAAGGCCAAAGGAAGAGGGGCCGACCAAGGGCAAGATGGATGGATGATATTCTGGAGGTGACGGACTCGACCTTGGGGGAGCTGTGGGTGGCGACGGCCGACAGGAAGCTCTGGCGTGGGCTGGTCCATGAAGTCATGAAGAGTCGGAAGCGACTGAATGAATAAACAACAACAAAATGTAGAGTGGTCCAATTTGGATTAGAACCCTTGTGCAGAGGCTGCGGAAAACCTAATCTTCCTCCTAGTTCTTTAATCCATTTGCACAGGTCGGGTTATAAGATATTTCCAATCTGGCACAGCTGGTATATGATGTGGGATTGTGTTTTTGTTCTGAGTAGAGATTGGGATGAATATTGTGTTCCCTCCACCTGACATTCAATGCTCCCATTCCTAATGGGTCCATCAAACACTTTCAATAATGTCAATAAAATGCAGGTGGAACAGCATATTGTGTATTCACATATCATTTAGTTTAACCCTGTGGCAACAGAATTAGTAGCAAATTTTGAACAGATGGATGAAGAGTGAAACCCAAGGCCAACGACCACTGTTGAAGTTTTGATGGCCATTCCAATTTTGGAAGAGTCGCTTGGAGTTTAAAGCAAGCATCTGTTGAGGGCAGAACAATCCCCATTTGTCTTTTGCTACTTTTGAAGCTTGTGAGAACCCAGAGCTCATACAACTGTAGGCTTCAAAAGGACGTTATATATTTGATTTGGCTACCACTGCCTTTTCTCATTTAAGTACTGTTTTAAAATATCTCTGCATGCTCTCTATAATATAAATGCTTTTTTAAAAAAAGCCCAATTAGTTGCTAAAGGGAAGTCAAACTGGTTTATGGGGAAGGAAATTCTTTGCTAGATCCAAGTCCTGCCTGCCTGGAATGGATTCTTTTCTGTATAGTTCCAGCCCTGTTAAATTGCATTTACTTTCTCAAAGCCTCAGGTGAGAGGGAATAAGACAAGCTAAGCCTAGAAAGGATGCCTCACCCAAAGTAATAGTGAGCTTTCTGACTTAGTGGGAATTGGGTTTCCTCAGTTCAGTCTTAGGACTACTTACAGAGGCATGTGTCCAGCTACTTTTTAACTTTGCTTTCAAGGATCACACTAGACATGACTTCTTCTTTTTTCCAATACAGGTAGTCCTTGCTTAACAACCATTTGTTTAGTGATGGTTCGGACTTAAGATGGTGCTGAAAAAAATCGACTTACGACTGGTCCTCACACTTACGACCGTCACAGCGTCCCCGCGTGCACGTGATCACAATTTGGGCACTTGGCAATCAGTTCACATTTATGACCATCGCAGTATCCCGTGGTCACGTGATCGCCATTTTCATTAACTATTGTGGTCATTAAGCAAGGACTACCTGTGATGTTGTAGGCCAAGAGTATATAGGTAGTCCTCATTTAGTGACCGCAATTGAGACTGGCAACTCATTCATTAAGCAAAGTGGTTGCTAAGTGAAAAACCACATAAGTGTGACTGTGGTTATGATTTTACACAGGACAATGCATACTAAGTGACTGTAATGGCAAACACATGACTGAGAGAGAGATGCTGCGAAGGTCATTAATGTGGGCATTGGTCACAAAGTTACTTTTTCAGCACCGTCATAACTGCGAACAGTCGCTGTCTAAGGCAGTTGCTAAGCGAGGACTACCTGTATAAGCTATTGTTCTGCTTTTGCTCAGTGCTGCCAATGCTTTGCTGGGAACTCAGTGTACACTGTTTTATTGTTTGCATGTTAATAAATTTATGTTGTATCTTCAAAGTGATTTGGTTGCTTTAGGTAAGCCAGGTTTTGACCACAACAAATGGGTCACGGGGAATTTTCCCCTTCAGTAGGCACCAGCCATAGGCTGTCAACTTAGGGCAGAAGGGCAGCAGAAGTTTGGGGAGGGTGATGAAAGGGTTGCCATGGAAGGATGGCGAATACAGTGCAGCGTGTTGCCAATGTCCTTGTCATTCGCAGTGGACGATGAGGACATTGGCGGAATGCCATTTAGAAAAGTGACCCCTTTGCTATAACCTTCGAACCAGTTAGCATCCTGGTAGCCACAGCTGTTTGGCTCTTTTGTGCTCTGAATTGTTTCTACTCCATCTGGTCATTGTAAAAAATAATATGAGGTTTAATATTAAGCAAAAACAAGGAATAAAACCCTAAGCCTGCCTGCTTCAGTCCTGCTGATCAATTGGAATGGAATTTGATGTGGAACCATAAGGCCAGCTGTCATGAAATAAACATGCATTTTTTAAAAATTTGACCCCACGTAATTTCATATTTTACATACATGAATGAATCATATTGAAATTTTATATTACTGTCAGATTTCCCGTATGAAATTGGCAAATATTTTCTGTACGGAGAGAAGCTTTCTCATGGTGACGTGAAGTGCAGGTGCCAGATAACAACCGTCATGTGTGTATTGTTATGGCTAGTGCCCACACAAGCAATGGGAACTTCCCATGAGAACAATTCCCCCTGAAGCCTTCGTGGGAAGCCCTGGGAGAACAGGGAGGGGGAGATCACGTGCTTGCTTAGATGCAGCACTGCCACACAGTGCTATGTGCTATGGCCTACACAAAGGCCTGGTGTGTGTCACACCTAACTTCCAGCCAATCAGAAAGCTGGAAGAACTGAATATCTAACCATGCAAAATGGTGTTCTATGCTTCTTGACTTTTTGTGTCTTTAGCCATGTAGTTCTTCGCGTGTATTCTACTTCTGCGGACTGGGCAGTGCGTAGTTATGCCTGGCTTTGGGTATAGGCCGTGGCATGAGCTCTGGCCCTGGGATCAATACACGGATCTCTGCTTATAAGTTTGTTTTTGTTTTTCCTTATTGCAATAATGTAACATATGCATTTATTGCCTTAACTATATCTGCATTTATTGCCTTATGCTACAAGTAAACAACTTTTAGCCCTAAACGCTGCACTCTTGTCTGGTTTATTCTCAAGCCTTGATTTTTCCCTATAAGCCAGCGTACATCCTATCAATTACATGTTACATAATTGTAGTGTCACAACAGCACCCAAGGAATTGTAAAGCCAAAGATGATGATGATGATGATCATCATCATCATAATCTCATCTTTCTAAGAAATACAAGAGCAATACAAACACAATTTCAGTCTCCCACAAGAAAATCAAGCTCTAATGAACTCCAGCAAGGTAGAGTTTAACTGATTCAATTCAAATTCCGCACTTGCACACTAGTATACAGTATAGACCAGGGCTTTCCAAAGTTTTCCCGCGGCGACACACCAACCGCTGTTGGTGTGTCGCCGCTGGAAAACCCGGAAGTGCCGCCGTTGTGGCAGCGCGCAAAAACCCGGAAGCGCTGCTGCCGCTTTCAGTTTTTTGCGCGCCGCCGTTGGTATGTCGCCGCGGGAAAACCCGGAAGTGCTGATGATGATCAGCGCTTCCGGGTTATGTGGCGACACACCAGACTGTGTGTGGCAACACACTTTTGTGTCGCGACACACAGTTTGGAAAGCTCTGGTATAGACAATGTTATCAGCAGGTTTTATTCATCCTATAAACAACACTTTCAATACATATGACATATTTTTGGGTTCACACATTACACTAAGCCACAAAGTGCTTTCTTCAGTCTTGGTTTAGTGCAGGCTTTCTCAGCCTTTTGACCCTGAAGGAACAAAAATATTCTTGAAATATTTTTCAGGCCTCAGGGTACCCCTGCACATTCAGGCTCAAATATAGGCCAAAAGTTACAAAATTATTATATTCGTTTCCTGTGTAGGCCTGCATATATTCATTAACAGTGTTCTTAAACTGAAAATAAAGAATGAAACTTACCTCTTTAATGTGAAGTTGCTGCAACAGTCATAAATGTGAACCGGTTGCCAAGCGCCCAAATCGTGATCACGTGACCGCAGGGATGCTGTGACGGTCATAAGTGTGAGCACTGGTTGTAAGTCAGTTTTTTCAGCACCGTCATAAGTCTGAACCATCACTAAAAGAATGGTCATTAAGTGAGGACTACCTGTATTCTTCTACTATCCTCTATCCTTACAGGATCCTCTCCCTAGGGTGCCAAAGTACTTATGTGCTTGCAAATACATAACTATGGGGTGGTTACCAAATGTTGGTAAGTTTATTTTTGTGCAGCATGATCACCCCTATTTCTGTCCTGGTACCTTAATATTGGTTCAAGTGTTGAAGTTGCAGCAACAGAACAAACCTGAAAACAAAATAATTTATTTCCTTTTCTCTTTCCTCATTCACTTTTCCTTTACCAAGCCATCTTTACATACAGGTAGTCCTCAGTTAACAACCATTTGTTCAGCAACTGTTCGAAGGTACGACGGTGCCAAACAAAGAGACTTACGTCTGGTCCTCAAAGTTGCAGCCATTGCAGTGTCCCTGCAGTCATGTGATCACGATTCGGGCGCTTGGCAACCAGCTCATGATTACAACGGTCACAGAGTCCCGCAAACATGTGATCGCCAGTTGCAACCTTCACTGCCAGCTTCCAACAAGCAAAGTCAATGGGGAAGCTGGCAGGAGGCTGCAAATGGTGATCATGTGATGCCGCGCCTAAAGACTACCCAGGATTCACATGATAATGACCACAACTGGAATTGCCGGAACAGCCATTGTAAGTCAGTGTGGCCATGTGACATCACGCTTTATGACTGAAACTCTTAGCGACAGAGTTGCCAGTCCCAATTACCGTTATCTGAGGACTACCTGTACTTCTTTTGTACTAGCCATGTATTTTGTGTTCATTCAGCACATATTAATTCCTGATCCTTTCTTTTCTTGTTTTATATACCCATCCTTAAGTTATCTATTTTCACTACATTCAACTTACCCTTATCCAACTTACAATTTCCTTTCCTAATGTTCCTAATTCTCACTTCCATACAAACAATTTAACTACTAACAGCTGAAGTAACATTCAAAAGAGATAAGCAACAAATCTGCAAGCAACCAATTCTTTCCCCAACACCCTCCCGAAGTCTCAATCCCCAACATAAGTTGAGACAGCATCTTGAGCTTTCAAAACAGCTCCATCACATTTTATCTGGGAGCAGACAGCAGACACAGCAGACACAGCACTGGGGGTGATTTAGCTGTTAGTCTTCAGGGGAGAACTACACAGACTTACACAAACACACACACTAGTGCAGCCCACACAGATAGAAAGAGCTTCTCACTTACTGTATACTCACATAGGGTGGCAAAGAAAAAAAGTTGTTCAATACGCGCAGGGGTCCCCAACCTTTTTGGCACCAGGGACCGGTTTCAAAAGACGATTTTTCTGCAGACTGGGGGGGCGGGGTTTCAGGGATTTCCGCAGACCGGGGGGCGGGGTTTCCAGGATTTCTGTGGACCGGGGGGTTTGCAGGCAGGAGCCAATCGCGCACACCGGGGGGTGGGGTTTGTGGGCGGGAGCCAATCACAAGCACCGGGGGCAGGGTTTGCAAGCGGGAGCCAATCGCGTGGAAGGGGACGGGGTTCCTAACAGGCTGCGGCCCACAGGTTGGGGACCCCTGAAATACGGCATAAAAACAACACTCACACACACTTCATACAATGAAAAGTAAATGGGAAACAACAACAAAAACCTCCTAATTTTCTTTAATTATGCACTCAACTTACACAAATCTCATAGACACAAAATATACACAACTTACAGAGAATAAAACGTACCCAAATGACTGGATTCAGGCACGGCCAGATCCTGCTTCAATCATTGGCATTAATAACAGAAGGGGAGCACATCTGAAAGGTTGTATGGCCAGAGCTGTAAAATTCCAAATATTTTGATCATTTTTATTGCAGATAGATTCTGCTTTTAAAGGGACAGACCCAGACAGACCTGGGCACAGAGAGATCGCTTCTGTCTGTGCTCCTGCCCTCTGAAGATGCCGGCCACAGATGCTGGTGAAACGTTAGGAACCACAACTTCCAGAACACAGCCACACAGCCCGGAAGACCCACAACAGCCATAGACCCAGATTGCTTTTAACTATTTCTCTTTAACTCACAACAGATTTTTAACCAGTCATTTGTTTTACTCCAGGCATTTGTTTTACTTCTTCACTACCCCGGCAGGTTTTCCAGCCAGTAAGATTAGATCATCCCTTCCCTTGTTTTTCCAATCTACCTTTCCACCGCTCTGCCTTAATAATGGTTCATTAATTGTTGGAGGGATCATGTTTACATTTTTGTATTATACATTGCTAATGAGAAGCATTTGATAGTTCTCTTAATGAAGTGTAGTATATAAATTCTGTAAATAAATAACAAGAAATACATAAATAACAAATCTATCATACAGCTTAAACTCTCAAAACTGGAATCCAAAATTGTACAGAATTTCTTCTTAGTTGCTATACGCCTTTAGAACCAATCATAATGAACTTAGCTGGAGGGATGAAAATGTCAGCCCAATGGGTCTTAATTAGTAGAAAGCCTTTTATTCTCAGTCAAGTACATCAAGACAAGAAGTCTTCCTTTTCAGCCTTTGCGTTCAATTTCCCCCCCAGTTAGGCTCATATCCAAGCTATCTTTCCTGGATCATGCCCTACCTAGAAGCAGACTCTTACTCCATACTATTCACGGGAGAATCACTTTCAGTCAAATTGTTTTAGGTCAAGGGTCGGAAATGGCGGCTCGCGAGCCAGATGCGGCTCTTTGGCCCCTTGAGTGTGGCTCTTCCGCAGCTGAACTCACCCCCGCCCCTTCCACGTGATAGGCCCCCGCCCGCAAACCCCGCCCCCTGGCTCTCGCACTGAGCGAGGCCCGGCGCAGCAGGGAGGCAGTGCCATCTCCAGCCGCAGCAGCCCCTGCAGCCGCTCCTGCGCCGCCTCCGACAGTGCCGCGTCCCGGGCCAGCAGCGCCTCCCTGCCGTGGCTTATTGGGGTGGGTGGGAGGGCGCGGGGGAGCCGCACAGGCGCCGAGGGGGGCGGGCGGGCGCCTGCTTGCCTCCCTCCGCGAGGCCCCAATCCAGCTTGGATCCCGGGAAGGCAGCGGGGGGCCTCGCGGAGGGACGTAAGCGGGCAGGCCTCGTTTCCCGCCCCCCATCATCATCTTCGCTCAACGCGGGTGGGCGGAAGCGGCCGAGGGGGGCGGGCCCGGCGGCGGAGGCCAGAGGAGGAGGAGGCGGCCCGGGCCGGCTTCCAGCGCGCCTGGGCCTCGCGGAGGGAGGCAAGCCCAGCTGTCCGGGGTCCAAGGAGATCAGCCCCGGCGGGATCTGTGGCGAAGAGCGGCCGTGGGGGGGGGGGGCGGCGACGACAAGCGGCGCGCTGAAAGCCTGAAAGCCTGAAGCGCGCCGCTTGTCGTCGCCGCCCCCCCCCCCACGGCCGCTCTTCGCCACAGATCCCGCCGGAGCTGATCTCCTTGGACCCCGGGCAGCTGGGCTTGCCTCCCTCCGCGAGGCCCAGGCGCGCTGGAAGCCTGAAGCGCCGGCGGAGGAGGAAGAGGAGGCCCGGGCCGGCTTCCAGCGCGCCTGGGCCTCGCGGAGGTAGGCAAGCCCAGCTGTCCGGGGTCCAAGGAGATCAGCTCCGGCGGGATCTGTGGCGAAGAGCGGCCGTGGGGGGGGCGGGCCACCCCCCCCCACGGCCGCTCTTCGCCACAGATCCCGCCGGAGCTGATCTCCCTGGACCCCGGGCAGCTGGGCCGGGTGGACGCCGTCTCCCGCCCGCAAACCCCGCCCCCTTCCACGTGATTGGCCCCCGCCCGCAAACCTCGCCCCCTTCCACGCGATTGGTCCCCGCCCGCAAACCCCGCCCCCTTCCACGCGATTTGCCCCCGCCCGCAAACCCCGCCCCCTGGCTCTCGAGCACTTAAAAATGTGCACGAGCATACCAAAATGGCTCTCGGCTCAAAAAGTTTGCCGACCCTTGTTTTAGGTTATCTGAGTTCAGTGCCTCACTTTTTCCATGTCCAGCCCGTTGAAAGAGGTCTCCCAAGAACTCCATTGTTTAGCGATGATTGGATTCTGCTTCTCCTAAGCAGGGTGACCACTCCATATTGCCCACAAAGAGGACAGCAGATAACACCAGCATGTTATAATGTAGCTTTATAGATGCAAATTTAGAAATAATTTGCATAATTTAGGTAGAAAATCTTTGTAGTGTAGCCAGAGTGACTGTGTACCTGCTACTCTGACTGCTGTCCAGAAGCCAACTTGGATGAGCCATTTCAAAACTCCGACAATTCTCCTTTCTTACGATTCGGTTTCTTCAAGTTGGCTGCTCTTCAAAGTGAGCAGGTTTTCAAATAAAGACATCCGTCTCTTATCAGCCCTGCAGGAATGGAGCCAATGGGCCTAATTCAGCTTTACAGGCCCGTGGTACAACTTTTCAAACACCCTCCCTGACAATGTGAGTCTCATTTGCCAGGGATCCTTCTGCAGAAAAGATGCATCTGCTTTTCTCTCTGGATCATGCCAGCAAGGAAGGTGACCTCCCAGCCTGCTTGATCCAGGGGGAAAAAGAACTTTTCTTCAGGATCCAACATGTAATGGAGAATGATCTCTTCATCTGACTGATATATAGGGGTTAATATCAAGGGGCGGGGGATTCTGCTTCTTAAAACCCTGCCCTTGATGATGGTAGGACTGGTGGTAGGTCGAATCTGGACTCCAGGCCAGCTACAATTTCCTTCCCCTGAGCTAGAGAACTGCCCTCTATCAAGTAGAACCTATGGTCATAGGTAGTGTAATGGTATGAGGGAATGACCTTGGGAGACAGGAGGAAGATCTGCAGACTAGACAACCATCATGCAAAAGGTATTTTAGCCCACAGAAGGAAAAGGGGTGTGGGAAGCATCTCAGAATGGACCCTCCCTATTTTTTTGGGAAGTAAAAGTAAAGGAGGGATGAGGTGCTTTCAGACTTGCAAGATTCTGTTACTGTAGCCTTACAATAAAGGTAGTGTTAGTATTAATGGTTTGTACTTCTTGTCTAGACCAACTCAAAGGGCTGACATCAGTCTTGCATGATGGTTGTCTATTTATTTTATTTTATTATTTTATTTTATTATTTTTATCCTGCCTTTATTATTTCTATAAATAACTCAAGGTGGTGGACATACCTAATACTCCTTCCTCCTCCTGTTTTCCCCACAACAACAACCCTGTGAGGTGAGTTGGGCTGAGAGAGAGTGACTGGCCCAAGGTCACCCAGCCGGCTTTCATGCCTAAGGTGGGACTAGAACTCACAGACTCCTGTCTCCCAAGGTCATTCCCACATACCATTACAGGTAGGGGTACTTCCATAATCTTGATCTTTGAGAAGGGGAAGAAAGGAAGAAAAGAGGAAAAATAAACAATGCTGCTAAGCAAAGCTCAGTACTGATTTTAATTCTTATTTACTAACTGAAACCATGAGATATAAGGCAGATAAGGGGGAGGATAAACAGATTTTTAATGTGTTTAACTCTACTTGCATCAGTGGGATTAGGATATTTTAAATTCCTAATTTTTACTGGGTTGTTGATCCATAGGTAGATAGATTGAAATATATATTTCATATTATATAGTTTATATATCGCTGAAATTGCTTTAGGTGACAGCAGCAGAGCAAAACACCACAGGCGAAGACTGAGGATGGGGGATGGGAGATGGGGGAGAGATCAAACAGCTACCCTGATAAGGATTATGATTTTTCCCTTGTTAATTTGAGTGTCTCATTATAAAATTAATGCATTTATTTTCACTAGCATTTTATGCCCTAGATGGCAGCAGTGGAACAAAATAGCCATGGAGAAAATATAGTTTGCTAGTCATGATTATATATGTTATTTTTGGTGTGTTCATTTAGGTTGTAATGAATTTATTTATATAGTTCATCAAGCTTAACTACTAAGGAGATGATTTTCAGAATGAAACAATAGAAGCTAATTGTCAAATATGGTTTACAGCCTTTCCCCAAATTGTTGGAAGTGCTTCATTTACATTAACTTAAAAACCCTTACAACAATCCTGTAAGGTGGATTTGTACCATTTATGATGTTCATATATAATATGATATGAAACAAATCAACATAATCATTGCATGGGCTCTGCCACACATCTGGATCCCCAAGCTCAGTGATAAAACCATGTCTTTAAGACCTTACAAAAGACCAACAGGGTCTTTTCCTGAAGTTGCCCAGTAGCTGTGGATAGGGTGACCATACGTCCCGTTTTGAACGGGACAGTCCCGTTATTTTAGCATTTTTCAACCGTCCCGTCGTTTTGATCAAAATCTCAATTTTGTCCCTTTTTTAAACCCGGCGGGAAGGAGGACAGGAAGACAGGAAGGAGGACTGGAGCCGGACTTGCCATTGGAGGCAGCCCAGAAGAGGCCCTATCAGCGCGGCAACTGGAAGCCCAGTTGCCACGTGCGAGCCCAGCAGCAGACACAGCACCACAGTCCAGGTTCCTGCCTCCTTACCTGATCCTGAGATTGTCTGCCCAGCATTGGTGAGGCCAGGGAAAGCAGGCACGGGAAGGTTGTGGAAAGAGGGTGCATGTGTGTGTGTGTGTGTGCGCACCTGCGTGGGTGCGTGCAGATTACTTGCTCAGTGTAATCGCACACACACACACACAAACACACGCACCCCACACCCTCTTTCTCCAGCCTCCCCATGACCAAATGCACCCGCACATGTTGCAGGGAGGCTGGAGAAAGAGGGTGTGGGGTGCGTGCGTGTGTGTGTGTGCGCACGCAGATTACTTGCTCAGCGTAATCGCGCGCACACACACACACACACATGCACAAACCCCACACCCTCTTTCTCCAGCCTCTCTGCAACAGGTACGGGTGCATTTGGTCATGGGGAGGCTGGAAAAAGAGGGTGTGGGGTACGTGTGTGTGTGTGTGTGTGTGTGTGCGCATCTGATCGGGCTTGGCCAAGGGAGGAGAGTTGTCGGGCCGCCGAGCAGAAGAAGCAGGAGCCGGCTACCCTGGGGAGCTTCTGCGGGCAGCAAGGGGCGGAGTGGTCAACAACTCTCCTCCCTCGGCCAAGCCGGATCAGATGCACACACTCACACACACACTCACAGGACAGACTGCCCTGGCAGGAGCTGGCCATGCTGGGGGACTTCAGCGGGTGGCGAGGGGCGGAGTGGTGTGGCTGAAGCCTCCCAGCACGGCTGGCTCCTGCTGAGGGCAGTCTGTCCTGTGAGTGTGTGAGTGTGTGTATGTGCATCTGATTGGGCTTGGCCAAGGGAGGAGAGTTGTCAGGCCGCTGAGCAGGAGAAGCAGGAGCCGGACACCCTGGGGAGTTTCAGCGGGCAGCAAGGGGCGGAGTGGTGTGGCTGAAGCAGCCGAGCGCAGCCGGCTCCTCCTGCTTCTCCTGCTCTGCGGCGGTGGCAGCAGCAGCGACTCTCCTCCCTCCCTCGGCCAAGCCCAAGGGGGATGGGGCAGTGGTGGGCCTCCATCCCCTCCATCCTCGCCCCTTGTTCCCTGGCCGATGACGGTGCTGTGTGCACAGTGTGTGTACTCCGGCCTCCCCCAAACACACCAGCTCTGCCGCACCATTTACTGCTAGAGGAAAAAAAAAACCTTTAAAAATCGGGAAAAAAAATTAAAATCCGAGCCAATCACGCTGATGGGGGCGGGGTTTGCAGGCGGGAGCCAATCGTGTGGGGCGGGGGCGGGGTTTGCAGGTGGGAGCCAATTGCGTGGACTGGGGGGCGGGGTTTGGAGGCCGGCATGGTGGCATAAGACCCTGTCCCGTTTTGCCATCCCAAAAGTCCTGTTTTTGTCTGAAGGAAATATGGTCAGCCTAGCTGTGGAAGACAGCTACCTGACACTGGAAAAAGATGTGGCTGTTTTAATGAGTTACACAAGAGTATCATACTTGCACCCCTTTGTGCTTTGAAGCAACATTTTACCTTGAATTCAAACTGATGCACAGTCCTCTTAATGTGATCTGGGAAGCCAGCCATTGTATATTATAAACCATTGTTTACAACCTGGAGAATTCGTGTAAAGTAGTGGTTAAATTATTGGATGGCTCCGGGGACACCCAGGTTCAAGTCAATAGTCATCTATGGAAACTCACTGGGTGACTTTGAGCCACCAACCCATTCTCAGCCTAATCTGCCTCTCTGTCAGAGTCCAGCCTGACTCTGACTCGGAGCTAGAGGAAAACGAAACTTACCAGGAAAATGAAACTTATCTTGTGCAACACCAGGCAGTTGAAACTGGTGATGAGCAGGTGCAGGAGACTGAAACTCGTGACCAGCAGGTGCTGGAAAACGGACCCAGGGATGACCCAGCAGAGTCACCGGTCCCAATGAGGACTTCATTCCTAGAATGAAGAGACTGGCATTCCTAGACTGTGAAGTCCTCATTGGGACCGGTGGCAAGCTAGAAATAGGAATCTACAGGAAACCCACACACACAGATCAATATCTGATGTTTGACTCCCACCATCCACTGCAGCACAAACTAGGAGTCATCAGGACATTGTCACACAGAGCAGAAACCATCCCCACCTCCATGGATTCCAAAAAGAATGAAAATCAGCACCTGAGAACAGCTCTGAAGGCCTGTGGATATCCAAATTGGGCCTTCACCAAATCTAAATCTACCAGACCTAAAACAGCGACAGATAGGGCTGAGACTCAGAGTAAACGAAAGAACCTGGTCATTCCCTACATGGCTGGCGTGTCTGAAAAGATAAAACGGATATTTGGCAAACACCACATACCTGTATATTTCAAACCCACCAACACCCTGAGACAGAGGCTTGTACACCCCAAAGATCAAACTCCAAAACACAAGAAAAGCAATGTAGTTTATGCTATCCAGTGCAGTGAGGAGTGCTCTGAACTTTACATTGGAGAAACCAAACAACTTTTGTACAGGAGGATGGCCCAACACAGGAGAAGTAACACCACAGGACCAGAGTCAGCAGTTTATCTTCATTTAAAGGAAAAAGGACACTCATTTGAGGACATTAATGTTCACATTTTAGACAGAGAAGATAGGTGGTTTGAGAGAGGGGTCAAGGAATCCATTTATGCCAACTTGGAAAATCCTTCCTTGAATAGAGGTGGGGGCCTCAGGCACAATCTTTCTCCCATCTTTCTCCCGGCTCTGTCTTCTGTGCCTAGGAAGATTAAGACCATTTCACAAGCTCAACAGCAGCATGGTGATCTTAACGATCCTCCTTTAGATAATAAAAGGACTTAAAATAACATCTAAATATAACCATGCCCCCAGGTGTAACGTCACACAGCTACCTAGAAACATATTTAGGATTCCCTTACCAACTTTGCTCAGACTGAAGAAGCTCCTTGGATAAGGAGCGAAACGTTTCCACTAAGAAAAGAGAAATCCAGTTGACATGATTCAAGCTACAGACAACAATGGGGCGTGGTGACAGACAACATTAAAGAAGACCTGTCGGTGCTTCTGTTGGGAGAGCACAGGGCATCTCAAGAGGGACCTGAAACAGCCACTCTGAACCTTTGCAGCTGTGAAGGGTAGATCCAGATCCAGCAAATCCACCTTGCTGAATGTACTGCACAGGCTTGATGAACAATGTGGATTCTGTGGGTATCATAGATGTCCATAAATACTAAATACTTTGGCTGTTGTGGGTCTTCCGGGCTGTGTGGCCGTGTTCTGGAAGTTGTGGTTCCTAACGTTTCGCCAGCATCTGTGGCCAGCATCTTCAGAGGGCAGGAGCACAGACAGAAGCAAAATCTCTGTGCCCAGGTAGAGTGGCAATGTTCTATTTATAGAGCTAAATTATAGGAGATTAGGTGGGGTTTTTTGTTGTGTTGAAATGTTAACGAGTGGCTGATGAGCGTGATTAGCATGTTCACTGTGAGAAGTATTCCCATGTCCTGGTGGTTGGACTGAGTTCGTTGACCTTTTGCAGGCTGTGTTTTTCAGGACTGGTAGCCAGGTTTTGCTAATTTTTAAACTTTCTTCTTTTTTTATTGTAACTGTGCTGGTGTTTGTGAATTTCAATGGCTTCTCTGTATAATCTGGTGTAGTGGCTTTTGGTGTTGTCCAGTATTTCTGTGTTTTCAAATAGGATTTTGTGTCCCGTTTGCTTGAGAGCATGTTCAGCTACTGAAGATTTTTCTGGTTGCTGTAGTCTGCAGTGTCTTTCATGTTCTTTTATCCTGGTGAGAATGCTTCGTTTTGTGGTTCCGATGTATACTTGTCCACAGCTGCATGGTATGCGGTATACTCCTGCAGCGGTGCGGGGGTCCCTTTTGTCTTTTGCTGATTTTAGCATTTGTTGTATTTTTCTGGTGGGTCTGAAGACTGTTTGAAAGTTGTGTTTTTCCATCAGTTTTCCCATGCGGTCAGTGACTCCTTTGATGAAATAAAATAAATGAAATAAAATAAATAAAGTAAAATAAATAAAAATAAAATAAATAAAATAAATAAAATAAAATAAAATAAATGAAATAAAATAAATAAATAAAGAATGAAATAAAAAGAGCCATCAAACCAAGAAAACAACATCCAACAGAAGAAAAACAGCCCCCCACAAACAAAGTATTCCTGCCCTACATCAAAGGAGTCACTGACCGCATGGGAAAACTGAATGAACATGCTAATCACGCTCATCAGCCACTCATTAACATTTCAACACAACAAAAAACCCCACCTAATCTCCTATAATTTAGCTCTATAAATAGAACATTGCCACTCTACCTGGGCACAGAGATTTTGCTTCTGTCTGTGCTCCTGCCCTCTGAAGATGCTGGCCACAGATGCTGGCGAAACGTTAGGAACCACAACTTCCAGAACACGGCCACACAGCCCGGAAGACCCACAACAGCCATTGAACTCCGGCCGTGAAAGCCTTCGACAATACACTAAATACTTTAGTACTACCATGCTTTCTGATCTCCTCCCCCTCCCTAACTTGCACTGTTTTCTAGCATCATTTTAAAATCCAGTGAGGTCTTCATATCCCAGACAGGGTTCATGGGCATTGGTAGAAAATAAAAATGGTGGGTGGCTGCTGGCTGGTCCTTTGATTGGAAATAAGTCCTCCCCCCTAGGGGGAAAAAAAGGAAAGATGAGTGGGGTGGTAGATAACATCCTAGAGCACTAGAGTGCTGGAGAGAAAAAAGTTTGACTTTTGTTAAATGGGTGTTTTGTGATTACCTGCGCCTTTTATGGAAGCATTGCTTTAAAAAAAAAAAGTCTCTAGCCATTTTGTGAGAATCATAATCATATGCTCTAAACATTTCAAATGTGCTTATTTGCCCACATACTTTGCCAACACCTGCATTAAGGTTTATTTTTCATTAGGAATAGATCTATTCAGTATTAAATTATTAACTTCTGTTTTCTTCCTTCCTTCCTATCCCACATGATATTATGGAAAGCCTTTAAAATCTCTGTGTCTACTTTCAGAAAAAGCATTTTTGGGCTTCTTTGCAAAACATTGAAAAAGAAAAACAAAAGAAATACAAATAACATTGGGCTTCCTTAGTAGTTCTAGCTGATTAATAAAGCTGTTTCAGTTTGATGGTTTCCACTTTGATGGAACAATCTGTTGTAGGAACGAGCTGCCCAATTTGTCCCCTTTGTGGGGGGAGATCGGCGGTGATAGAAGTTGGACAAATAAATAAATAAATTTATGAAAGAGTGCATTTTAACCTGTCGTCAGAAGGTTCACAGACAATTGTTGTGGTTGTAGTCATACTGGATTTCCCAGCATTAAAAAGGAACTCAGGATAGGGATCATGGAAAAAACAGTTGAGAAATGGTGCTTGATGATTTGGTAGTACAGGTAGTTCTCACTTAATGACCATTCGTTTAGTGACAGTTAAGACTTACGATGGTGCTGAAAAAACCGACTTACAACTGGTGCTCACACTTACGACCATCACAGCATCCCCACGGTCACTTGATCATGATTTGGGTGCTTGGCAACCGGTTTGCATTTATGACCGTTGCAGCATCCCATGGTCATGGGATCGCCATTTTTCATCTTCCCAGCCAGTTTCTGGCAAGCAAAATCAATGGGAACCATGTGATTCGCTTAACAACTACTGCAAAAAAGGTCATAAAATCGGGGCGGATTCACTTAATGACCGCTTCACTTAGCAACTGAAATTCTGGTCTCAATTGTGGTAATTAAACTACCTGTATTGTCCTAAACCAAAATTATGGCTCCCCCCCCCCGATAAAAAAATATTTTTAAGGATATATTTATAGGATTGCATATGACTACCTGTCTACTGGGACATATTGCTTTTTGGAGTTCTCTCCTATGAAACAACTCTTTTCCACGTAGTTCCCAACCTTTATCCTATAATGCTATTTGATGTATTTTCTTGATCTGTTTTTCAAGAATCTGTCAAAACTCACTTGCTCTTCAGATTTCTTAGGAGAATCCCTCAAACAAAAGAATTAGATTTTAGAGGGCACCGAGGAGGCAAAGTACACTTAATGAAAAGACGAGTGAAGAACAAAACCTACTTAAATTCAAAGAGTGAGGTATGCATACGTGAAAATGTCAGGTGGATAATGCTTCCTGAGGAGCACAGAATTAGAGACAATGGAAAAGCACTGGAGGCCAAATCCACAAACTCGGGCTGTCTGTGCCACCAGTGTATGTGCCAGGAAGGAGAAGAAGGCAGGCAGGGGGCTGTGTTGTTGGACACCAGATGTGAATCCACAAACTCAGGGTGTCTGTGCTACAAGTGTGCATGCCAGGAAGGAGAAGAGGGATGCCTGTGTTGTCAGTGTCTAAGTCAAGGGTAGGGTGGAGTACTTAGGCATCCCGAACCATAGGGCAATGACCCCTAGAATTAACCAATAAGCTTTTGTTTATTGATAACTGCTGTAGAACTGTATAAAACTGCTCCACGTTGTGTGTTCGGCGCATCCTTCCCTTGCACAGGGAGCGCCCTCTTTTCTTCTAGAGGTCTGGAATAAACGAGTTTGATTCTCCCACCCTGTGTGGTCACTGGCTGCCATACCAGGCGAATGGACAGACCATGACTTGCGGCCAACAATTTGGTGAGCCAGCCAGGAGGCTGACTGGCTCCCAAGGTTCCTGGCTCGGTGACTGCTGATGGCACGCACCGGATTTTACCAGGTTAGACTCGCCGAGGCGTGCCCGAGGGACTCAAAGGTGATAAGCCCTTCAGGAGAATCATCAGTAGGGGCTGTTTATAAAAGGAGAATGGTGTGTGCATCTTTGAACCACCGAAGAATCTCCCAAGAGGTAAGAACAAGGGTTCTCCGCTTCCCGGGGAGAGGCCCCGGGAATATCTGGTCCACAGGGGACTGGGGAAAACATAGGGGTTGGCTCTGGAGAAACCCCCACCGGGGAGTGGCCCTGGGAGCTTTTCCTGTGACTGATTCAGAGGGAATTGGCGGTTCCAGTGGGGGATGGACCCACCGAGGTTTCTACCTTCCTGACACCTGATTCAAAGGGAATCCGTGTTCGAGTGAGGAGTGGCAGCAGCCACACCAGGTATAGGTAACCCACAGTATCCTGACGAAGACAAAAGTGAGAAAAAGGAAAAATGGGGTCTGGCCAGACCAAGGAAAAGTGGGAGAAATCGCGGGTTGGGCCAGAATGCAAGAAACCATCCCTATTGCCCCTTGAGTGTGTGATCAGGTACTTTGATGACTTGAAAGGGAAGGAAGATGTGAATGTGGATGCTTTGTGTGATGTGTGTTTTGAATGGAATTTAATGACTCGGAGATGGCTGGCAGCTGGGTCAGTGGATTTGCGTGTTATAAGTGAGGTCGGCGAGATGTTGATTGAGTGAAAGAGAATCGAAGAGTTGGAATACTTAAAATAGTTTGCAAAATTGGCTCGAGTGCAGAGTGCCAGATATTGGTGGCATGGGATTCATGGGGAAAGTGTAAAAATAAACCCCTGCAACCCCTTGAGGATTTTGAGGAACCTCCCCCGTATGGTTCCGGAGGAAGCCAACAGCTCCAGAGGAGGAGGAGGAGGAGGGGGTGATAGAAAAAGGTGGCACTGAGGATAACCCATTCCAGTTATACCCACGAGCGAAACCTGGAGGTTGCGCCTCCCTGTCTCAGTCGGGACACCATTTGTGACCCCCCTTTAGGGCGAAATGCAACCTGCCAGAAACGGAAGCTAAGTTACTGCCCTTGCAGCAGACCCCGGTGGCGGGGGCACAGGGACATAACATGGAGTACACTCCATTCTCCACCGCAGACTTGTATAATTGGAAAAACAATATGGAACCATATAGAAAAAATCCGGAGCAGGTAGCAGAATTAGTGGACTCTATCACCCAAACTCATAATCCCACCTGGCAAGACATCCAAACTTTACTTTCTGTTCTTCTGACATCGGAGGAATGCAGAATGGTACTTGTGGCAGGAAGGAAAAGGGTGGCCGAAGTACCGGCACCTGGTCAGAATGAAGCAAACCCGGTCGAGGTGTTTCCCTTGACTGATCCTGGGTGGAACCCCACTAACCCCGCACACATGACCCAGCTCAGAGACTACCAGAGTAGGGTGGTCCAGTCTCTAAGGGACAGGGTTCCCAAGATAAAAAGTTTATCTAAGCCATAGCTTTCCAAACTGTGTCGTGACACTTTAGTGTGTCACGAGACACAGTTTAGTGTGTCGCGACACAACCCAGAAGTCGACGTGCATGGTGGTGGCGCACACGGTGGCGGTGATGACAGCAGCGGCGCGCCATCAGCACTTCTGCGTTTTAGCGGAAAACACGAGGCCGCCGCCGCTGCCGCCACCATGCACACTGCCGCCACCGTGCACCACCCCACGCCACTGCCGTTCACGCCCCCACCCCCGTGCGCGCCGCCGCCGCCGCCGTTGGTGTGTCGCCAATGGCAGCAGTTTGGAAAGCACTGATCTAAGCTCTATGAAGTTAGGCAAGAAAAAGATGAAGATCCAGGGCAGTTTTTAGAACGGCTGTACCAGGCTTTTCACACGTACAGTGACCTAGACCCTGAATGAACAGATAATCAAAGGACTGTAAACATGTTCTTCATTGGGCAAAGTTGGGAAGACATTAAGAGGAAGCTACAGAAACTTGAAGGAGGACCAGCAAAGCGGATTAGTGAACTATTGGAGGTAGCTTATAAAGTTTATGCTGAGAGATTGAGGGAAGAGGAAAAGAGAGAGAAAGAAAAAGGGAGACAAAACACCCTGTTTCTGGCCCAAGCCCTCCAGGAGCAAAAGCCAAGGACAGAAGGTATTGGTTCTCGTGGAAAAGGTGGGCGAGGAGAAAAAAATAGGGGACAAATGGGCATGGACCAGAGAAGGGGTCCTCTGGACCCCGACCATTGTGCGCTCTGTAGAAAGAAAGACACTGGAAGAGAGACTGCCCAACGTTGGCCACAGGGCCCCCAAAGAGGGGGTCCTGTGGATGAAAGAAGATCAAGATTAGGGAAGTCAGGGGCTAGGTCAGGGGGAGTCAGTCTCCCTTGACCCACAGAGCCTCCCCGAGGCCCTAGTAAAACTTGATGTGGGAGGCAAAGAAGAGACTTTTTTGGTTGACACAGGAGCGACACAATCAGTCCTGACAGTTAACCCTGGAATTCGGCAGGGAGGGAGTATAGATGTAGTCGGAGCTACTGGCAAGGGACAGGCGGTGCCCCTCTTGCAGCCCATGGAATTGAAAGTAGGGGGAAGAATACTATGTCATCAGTTCCTTTACATGCCTGACTGCCCCGTTCCCCTGCTAGGGATAGATCTCCTCACTAAAATGCAAGCCACCTTAACTTTTGCCGATGGGCAAATCCTTTTGAAAGTGCCCTGCCACGAATCCTGGAAGCTAATCCTGCCTTTGTTAGAAAAAGACCCGATGCCAACGGTGCCCTCCAAATTTTTAAACGCAGTGAAATCCTGTGTCTGGGCAGGAGAAAAACTGGATAGAGCCTTGCATGTCCGCCCAGTACACATAGCCCGCAAGCCGGGGGCGGAACCAGCCTGGGTCAGGCAGTACCCCTTCAAATTGGAGGCTTGGAAAGGCTTGTAGCCGACTGTTGATAAATTCCTCAAACATGGGCTGTTGCGAACAGGGGAAAGTCCATATAACACCCCTGTTCTGCCGGTCAAGAAGCCTGATAGCACTTACCATTTTGTGCAAGACCTTAAAGCCATCAATAAGATAACCGAAACCCTACACCCTGTGGTTCCAAACCCTTATACCTTGCTTGCTACCTTGCCGGCGGCGGATTCATGGTTTTCTGTTCTGGATTTGAAAGATGCATTCTTTTGTATACTGTTAGAAAAGGAGAGTCAGAAATTGTTTGCTTTTGAGTGGGAGCACCCTGAGAGCGGTACCAAGGGACAGCTTTACTGGACAGTGCTTCCACAAGGATTTAAAAACAGCCTCACCATTTTCGGGACCGCTTTAGCCAGACACCTTGAGACATGGAGTCCGGTCGAGTGGACTCATGCTACATTATTACAATATGTGGATGATTTGTTGTTGGGAAGCCCTACGAAAAGGGAATGTGAAGAAAACACCATCGCCTTATTGAATTTATTGGGGACATGGCGGTATAAAGTGCCCCAAAAGAAAGCACAAGTGGTGAAGCAGGAAGTACAGTACTTGGGGTTTTTGGTATCCCGAGGACAACGAAAGCTAACCCATGTGTGGGTGGAGGCGGTTTGCCGAATGAAGGAGCCAGTGAACTGTAGACAGCTGAGGCTTCTTAGGCATGGCAGGTTTTTGTAGGATTTGGATCCTGAACTTTTGGATAATGACTAAGCCCCTTTATGAGGTGACCCAAGGGGGGGGGGGAGATCACGATGTTTTTGAATGGACTGTGAAGAAAGGAATTCCTACTGGAAGGATCTTTCCACTCCTTTCTGATGCACTCTATGCCTTCAAAATTGTGAGTTTTGTGTTTATCCTCCAGTGCTAGTTTGACTGTTGTGATCTTATAGTAGATTCCATCTTGAAAATAGTCATTGGCATCAGCTGTCCCAAAATGGCAGGATTCCAAGCATTCGACTCTGTAACACCAGTAACACATCCGTAAATAAATAGTGGTGTAAGGCAAACCAACATTACTTCATGCTCCTTAATAAAGAAATATGGGAAACGCCAGCAGAATAATATGAATTTGAGAGAAAAAATGCCTGGTTGGGAAAGGATCAACAATATTCCTGCACTGCTCTTCTCAAACCTTTGGCCTCTTTTGATTTTTTTTTTAAAAGAGGGGGGTGTTGTAATATGTAATTTGTCCCTGAGTATTAAGTCCCCTGCTTCTTTTAGGGAAGTAAAGAAATGTTGAACTGAGCTGGCAGATTCTTCCTTTCAGATGACAAGACAGGAAGATGGGGAGGGAAGCATGAGCAACCAGCCACAGCAGCAAAAGTCAGTGAAACCTTATCCTAATTTTATCAGATTACTTCCTCCAGAACTCTTTGTTTGAAGTGCTCTTCAACAGAAGAACAAATAGGGAAGACTTCAAGGCTTCCTAAAATTGAAAGCTTCTCCCTGGGGTAATTGAAATGTTTTTTTATCAAAGGACTGATAAAATCAGGTTCCAGGAGCAACAAAGAAGAAGCAGATAAAGCCAAGTGGGAATTGGCAAAACAGCGCTGGAGGTACAGGCCTATTGAAGATGGTCAAGCTAATTAGAATCGGTAACTCAGGACATTCCATTACATGCTGGGCGAATGACCCTACAAGTTTCAAGTCTATCTGCCATATATATATATATATATATATATATATATATATATATATATACACACACACACACACACACACACACACATATATACACACACACACACACACACACACACACACACACACACACACAAAAGTAAAAATAATAATGTGGCTGATGGATCCTATATCCTTGAATGGGCATCACCAACCAGAAGTCTAGGTATCTGGCAAATTTCTTTTAAATAAAAGCCTTTTGAATTCAACATATGCATCTGTCTTCACCGCTGTTTAAAACCCATCCTCTAAAAATTTCACACAGAGCTTTCTGAGATGATATGTTCAAAAGGATTGGGGGTGGGTGGGGAAGAGAGAATCAATGAAACAAAACAGTTTTACATTATAAAAAAAATACCGTTAGAGGCATGAGGTAGTTTAAATTGGGATAGCTTTATGGGCAAAAATGTCGGCTCAGATCAAAGAATAATAATTATAATTTTTTTACAAAGCAAAACGGTACACAAGGAGTATTAAAATTAAAACAGAATAGAGCTGCACATATAATTCAATTCTGGGCATAGTAGAGATTTCCACATTTTTTCTCAAGAAGGGGACATGACGTCAGGCCCAGATGAAGAGATACATCTCAAGATTTCTGCTTGTCAAAGTAATCCATTGGGTCCAACATAATCCAGTGTGGTCCAGAAGAGACAATATTGGAAACAGGTCTTAAAACTTTGGGTGTAAATCCTTTGGTTTCTGTGAGATTCCTTGGTGACTTTGGCCACACTATGCATTGTGATTATCACTCTGTTTCAAAATCTTGCTGCTTCTGGCTCAAGCTGTGGTATGTAGGTTTGGGCTGCCTTCAACATCCCTGGAATATTTGATTGAATATTTTTTTCAAAAATCAGTAAGATCCAGAGCCATAATAATTGGATGCAGAGCTATGAAAATATATGTGCAAGCTCCCCACTTCAATGGATTTTGATTGTTACAAGTTTCATAGGCTTTTCTGGAGTACTAGCTAAAGGATCAGTTTGGTCATGTAAAGACAGTGAATGAGGATCAAACTGCAAAATGAAGAGGTGAGCAGCTTAAAAAATAAATGACAACGGATGGATGGGTGGATGGGTGGGTGTGGCGTTGGAAACAAGGATAGTTTGCAAGGCTAAAAAGGTGTGGTATCCTGAATGCTGCTGGTATAAACCAGCTTTAGCTATGCTTTCTTTTCTCTTTAGTAATCTCAAACCTTTCATTTTTATAGCTTCCTATTTGTTACTCCTTCTCTGTGCTCTGCAAAGCATTGTTTATCCCTAAAAGGAATAACATGATGGGTATGTACATTTGTACATATTAATTTTTCTGTTCTTTGCTTTCTCATTTTCTACTCTTTGATTACTTTTTTTTCTTTTCACTTTGCTATAATCCTTTTTATTCTCATTGTCCATCTCATTTATAGAATTATAGGGTTGGGAGGGGCTTTGGAGGACTTACGGTTCAACCTTCTGCCCAGCGTTGAAGTCCACACATCTTCAAGCTGCCAAGGTTGAGAAACACTGGTCTAGTGAATCAGGAGGCATATACATTTGTGTAATAAAAATAAAAAATAGGTCAAAACTACTTGTTTACAGACTGTTTCAAATAAACAAGTCTGTGCATCAGGCTAGTTGAATCACAATAGACTTTTGTCACTCTTCCCCATATTAGTGTCCCCCTGGTGTGTTGGACTTACTCATATAATTTGCAGCCAAGATGGCCATCAAGAGTTGTAGTTGAAGGCATTTAGAAGGACCAGTTGGGGAAGGCTTTGCCCAGTATTTTAAATGGACTTTGGTGTGATCAATATTGTCAGTCTGATTCCCTTTGTATTATTCCCTTTAGTTGAGCCCCATAAAAACACAATTTTTTGTTTTTTTGCCAGCTGCAATAACTGGCCCCGGTATCAGAATATGAATACACTTCGCTTTTTAAACGCCACCAAGTGTATATTTCCAGCACAAACAATTTTAATCAGGCAAATTCACATGCAGATTACAGCAGGCCAAGCCAACTCTTGTTATCATTATTGACCAGAACAGTGAATAATATTCCAAATATAGTCTTGCTGATATTTCTTATGGTTGTACATCAACTCACTCTGAAATTAGCAGAATCTTAGCAAATTCAACGACTTCAGGGCTTTACATTTTCCAGAGTGATTGCTCTTTTATTCTGACTATGTCCTAATGCTATTTTGTGACCTTTTATGATCTAACTAGTTTGTGAAGAAGGCATGTGCAGTGTTTAGTTTTCAAGAACTCTTCATTAGGCAAGGCTATTTAAAGCCAGAAAGTGAATGAAAAAGAAAATGAAATTCAATGCATAAAGTTATTCTATTTGTTTCTATGAATTCTGCCCCCCCCCATTTAAAAGTTAGATGTTCTGCCATGTCTCTTTTCCTATTCTCCCTCTCCCCCAAAGAATTAATAGTTTTCATGGGATTAGAATATTTGAATTTTTATTGCTACCAAGTTAATAAACTGTATTAGGTGAAATGGCAGAAAGTGAAGAGGAACTAAAGAGCCTCTTGATGAGGGTGAAAGAGGAGAGTGCAAAAGCTGGCTTGAAACTCAACATTAAAAAAACCCAGATCATGGCATCTGGTCCCATCACTTCCTGGCAAATAGAAGGGGAAGAAATGGAAGCAGTGACAGATTTTATTTTCTTGGGCTCCAAGATCACCGCAGACGGTGACTGCAGCCATGAAATTAAAAGACGCTTGCTCCTTGGGAGGAAAGCTATGGCAAACCTAGACAGCATATTAAAAAGCAGAGACATCACCTTGCCGACAAAGGTCCGTATAGTTAAAGCTATGGTTTTTCCAGTAGCAATGTATGGCTGTGAGAGTTGGACCATAAGGAAGGCTGAGCGCCGAAGAATTGATGCTTTCGAGCTGTGGTGCTGGAGAAGACTCTTGAGAGTCCCTTGGACTGCAAGGAGGTCAAACCAGTCAATCCTAAAGGAAATCAACCCTGACTGCTCATTGGAAGGACAGATGCTGAAGCTGAAGCTCAAATACTTTGGCCACCTAATGCGAAGAGAGGACTCACTGGAAAAGACCCTGATGCTGGGAAAGACTGAAGGCAAAAGGAGAAGGGGACGGCAGAGGATGAGATGGTTAGATAGCATCACCGATGTAATGAACATGAATTTGAGTAAACTCCGAGAGACAGTGGAGGACAGGAAGGCCTGGCGTGCTATGGTCCATGAGGTCACGAGAGTCGGACACGACTAAACGACTGAACAACAACAACAAAGTTACCAAATGAGCTGAGATCACAAGGATCCCAGTTGCACTCATAAACAAACCAAGGTTAATTTGTTGAGCCAATACATCCGCTACATCTTTATCTGGTTTGGTTGAAATTCAGTAAAATTCTGATGGGGTAGAAAGTAAGGGAAAGTAAGGGAAAGTAATGCTCTTTGGAAGGACAGATACTGAAGCTGAAGCTCAAATACTTTGGCCACCTAATGTGAAGAGAGGACTCACTGGAAAAGACCCTGATGCTGGGAAAGACTGAAGGCAAAAGGAGAAGGGGACGGCAGAGGATGAGATGGTTAGATAGCATCAGGGATGTAATGAACATGAATTTGAGTAAACTCCGAGAGACAGTGGAGGACAGGAAGGCCTGGCGTGCCATGGTCCATGAGGTCACGAAGAGTCGGACACGACTAAACGACTGAACAACAAGAACAAAAATTAGGTGAAAAAAGAAGTACATCTTACTTCTACACAGTACTGTACTGTGAGTACAGTAAGTTCAGTTTCCCGTAAGTTTTTGTCATTTCTGTGTCATTTGGTGCAGACAGGTTTTACAGTTATGACTATAGAAAGCAGTTAATTTGTAATAACTGGCAATATCCTCCATAAAGACAAAAAAACACAAAAATCAGTTTAGCTGCAGAGAATATTGTCTCTTTCCATTTATCTGTTTAAAATATACATCCACATGTTTTGTCCATAAGGAAATAATGTTGACACTTCCCCCAATACTTTTTGGAAGAAAAAAACACCACAGATGTAAGTGGTAACACTAACCATTTACTCTGTAGTCACTGTATAAAAAAACAGGGAACTCTCTGCGACTTATCATTCATCATGTTATTTTAAAGATTATGTTAATGCTCTTGTTATCATTACTGATTTTATGTTATCTTTATACAATAGTGATTTTGTTTTTAAAATTTTAAAAGTGATCTTAGCGGTATGCTTAAAGGGATTAAGTTTTCATCCAATTAAGCTGATTAACATTCAGGACAAATATCAGGAAATTGTTCAGGATGCCTGGTGGGAATCAGTTTAAGAATAAAGTCTCCTTTGACTTAAGGAACGTCACTTTCCTTTTTTCTGATAACATTATGCCTTTGTGGGGGATGTTTTTTTCAATCTTCCAATATAGCCTACAACCTCAATATGTCTGGGTGGTCTCCTGACCAAGTACAGGAGGTCCTTGTTTAGCGACCACAACTGGGATCAGCAACACGGTTGATAAGCAAAGTGGTTGCTAAGTAAAACTGCAACTGTGCTTATGATCTTACTTCAGCTTTCCTTTGCTTTACAGACCTGCAAAGGTCATAAATGTGAGGATTGGTTGCAAAACTATTTTTTCATCACCATCATAACTGCGAATGGTTGCTGTATGATGCAGTCACTAAATGAGGACTACCTATATAACCAGGCTGGCCAGAGGGTTTTAAAGAGCGATGAGGCAAATCCATGGAACACCATCCAGAGGCATTTGCTGGGAGCAGAGATGAGAAAGGATCCATGCCCTTCCACCCTCCTCAGAAGGATCCCCAGAGGCATCAGCCTTCTGGTCTGGAAAGATTTTGGGGTGGGATTCAGGACCTGGAGCCATCCGCAAGGGCCCATGAGACCTGCTCTTCTACATGGGAGCGCCTTTCCGGTCTTCATAAGGACATAAGCAGTGCTCGGCTGGATCAGACCCCTGGCCCATCCGGACCAGCAATCTGTTCTCCCAACCCAGTGATCAACCAACTCTCACAGGCCAACCCACCAAGGAAGCCTAGTAGTTTCCCAGCAGATGGCCATCAGAGGCAGATCCATTGCCATCAAGGCTAAGAGCCACTGATCCCCATGACTTTCATGAATGGGTCCAACCCTTCTTTGAAGCCAGCCAAGATGGTATTCCGCACCACATCTCATGGTAGCAAATCCCAAAGTTTCATTATGGGTTGTGTTAAAAAAAATCCTTTTGTCCCGATTCTTCCAGGTTTCAGTTTCATTTAGTGAACTCTGGTTCTAGTATTTAGGGAAAACAGCTTCTCCTTGTCCATTTTATCCACACCATGCACAATTCTGTACACCTCAATCACCTCCTTTCTCATTTCCCTACTTTCTAGACTAAAAAAACCCCAAGGATCACAATCTTTCTTCTTGGGGACACTGCTCCAGCCCTTGGATCATCCTAGTTACCCTCCTCTGAACCTTCTCTAGCTCCACTTTATCCCTTTCAATGACCAAAACTGCACACAACAGTCCTCATGCAGTGATACCAATGATTTCTATCGGATTTGCTACTCCTAGGAAGCCAAACCACCCAATGTTCATCCTTGTTGCTCCCCCCCTGGCTTGCAACAATAGGGCAGTGTTTTTCAACCTTGTCTGCTTTAAGAGGCCTGGACTTCAACTCCCAGAATCCCCCAGCCAGCATGCTGGCTGGGGAATTCTGGGAGTTGGGAGTCCAGGCCTCCTAAAACAGCCAAGGTTGAGAAACACTACCAAAGTGTTTCAAATCCGGAAGCTTCTCCGATTTGACCTCGGATCTGAGCTCACCAAAGAATGAGCAGCCCTAGGGCACGGGTGATGGAGGCTCCCCCCACCCCCAGGTGTTGGACTACAACCCCTGCGCGTCCTGCTCCGGTGGGCAACCGCTGTGAGCGGCTGGGAATGCTGGGAGTTGAAGTCCCCACCGTGGCGGCAGGAGGCAGGCGGACGTGGGGGAACAGGGAAGCCTCAGGCCATGGGAAGGAGACGCGCAAGCCACGCCCCGTGGGGGGGGGAAGCAGAGTTCGCCTTCGGGGCTTGCGCGAGGCGCCCAAGGGCAGACGCAGAACCGCCGACGAGATTCCTCCGCCGGTGTGCGTCTCCCGCGGCGACTGAGGGCGGCGCCGCCGCCCCCGCGTGCCGTGTTGCCGCGACGCTCCGCCTCCCACGACCCTGGGCCTGCGCCGGGTGTGCGGAGGGGAGAGCCCGGGGGGGGGGGGGCGTCCCCTCCTCCTTCCTCCTCTAACCCACTCAGGTGGCGATAGTTTCTAGAAGCCCGTCCCGGCGTCCTTTGCGGCCCCAACATGGAGGAGCTGACGGTGGAAGTGCGCGGCTCCAACGGGGCCTTTTACAAGGTACGCCGCGCCCCGCTCCTCTTCCGGGCGCCCGGCTGAGCGGGGAGCCGCGGCGGGAAAGGCCGGGAGCTGCGATTTCAGGGCGGGTGGGGGGCTCGGCCGTCGCCCGTTGGGCGACGAGGCTTGGGGCTTTCCGCCCCAGGCCGGAGTGGGGAGGCGAGGGGAAGGCTGAGGGGCCTTCGGGGGTCGGAGGGCGCGGCGGGTGGGCTGAGGACAGGCTGGCGGGCAAGGGGGAGGCGGTGGGGGCGATCCACCGGCGCGGCTCGGGTATTTGTCGTGTTGCGGCGAGGCTTCACCCTCAAAAGTAGGAGCCAGGAGCTGCGAAGGGATGCCCTGGCACTGGGGCGGGTTTTCATTTCTTCCTCAAGCCCTTAGAGGATGGTTTCCTTCGGATACCTTGAGCCCCTCCATCCATAACCGAAAGCCCAGTCTAACTTCGCTTTCCTTTGTGTTTTTAGTGCAGAGACACGGGGAAGGACGTGGTTTTGAGGCCACCCGGGAAGGGTGTGGGGGAGCTTCCCTCTGCTCTTAATCATCCCATCTTTTCTGGCCTCATCTTTGACTCACCCCAGGAGGTGTGAAGTCACACTTTTAACAATAATAAAAAATGGCCCGCTGGGGGAACGCTAGATTGAATGCTGCCCCTGGAAAATTGGGGGAAGTTCTGATCCTCCCAAATTCAGGAAACTTTGGACACAACTGTGTGGTATAATAAGGAATGTGTGGCTCCTTTAGTCTTGGGGACTCTGGAGTTTATTTACCTCATCCGAAAGCTTTTTTCCCTGCTACCCTCTCTGAAATGCCAGGATGTTGCAGGATCAATACAGGATACTCTCAGCTGTTCCTGTCAGTCTGTCTTCCTGCAAGCCTTGGATTCTTGAAAATCCTAGACCTTTTTATGGTGTGAGGCCTCTGTGTTCCTTTAGAGAAGTGCTGCTAGAGGTCAGCGTTGTGAATGCTAGTTTTATCCCTGCATTGTCTAAATTAATTGCATGTAATAATACTTATGTACTGCTGCTTATATGCTATCAGTTTCCGTATTGTATTTTTTGTATTTCAAGTTGAATGAGTTGTGCTAAGTATATTTAAGTCTCATGGAAATTTGAAGGATTCTTAATAGCAGATGTTCCAACTATCCTTAGAGGTTTGGTAAGACTAATGGGAATAATTCTTTTAAAATATTATTTAATACCTCTAACAACTACACGTCATACTTTTGAATTCCTACACAGAACATGAGCTGTGTTCTTCATCTGTTGTGCTTGTATTTCTTAACATAACATCTTTGTGTAGTCTTTAGGTTCTAAAAGGAGATCCTGATTTTAAAAAATGCCATATTAGAATGAGCCAAATCCCTCATCATAAACTTAATGAGCAGGGAGAGCCATTTCTGTTTCTATAAAGTGTTTTGGCCTTTACTTCATAATATCGAGCGACATAATAAAACCATATTTCCTTTTAAGACTTTTTGAGTGTTTAACATATATTCATATGTTTTCAAATGCAAAGCTACAGGAATTTAATTTTAAAAATCTGAAGATAAACTGGATGGATTTCTGGAGTCATTAGTTGAAGGCATGATGAGGGATGTGCTTTGATATTCATGTATGTAAAAGAACTTGGGATATATGCTGTATTGAAGCATTTCTTGTTCACTCATCTTCAATTTCTCTTCAAGTACATTATATAAAAGCAATTAAACAATGCTTGAATTTGTAGAAGCTACCTCATCCTAAAAGTTGCTGCATTCAACTAGTATTGTTGTTTTAGCAGGAGTTTATGTTTCTTTGTTGCTTCTGTGCACATAAATGAAGGGAAGAGGAAGTGCTGTTAGAATGAAAGCTGTTGTGATGGTAGACACATCGCAGCAGTAGGAGTGTAGAGTGAAGTCTCTCCTTGATTCCATTTTGTCACTAGAGGCACAGGCCACCTCAACAACATGAAGGGTCAACATTCAGCTCATTAACCAGCTCAGCCCTCTTGGACTGGGATAGCTCCATGCCCTGATAACAGCACAAATGGCTTATACAAATGCAGTTGACATTGAGATACCCTTGAAGGCTATCCAGAAGCTGCAATTGCTGCAGATCATAACTGCCTGCTTATTAAATTACATGCTAAATGGCACCACATAACATGGGCCTGAAAGTGCTGCACTGGGTGCCTCTGAACTATTGGACCCAGTATTAGGTGTTGGCATTGGTCTATAAAACTCTTAACTAGGAACTAGGAATTTAAGATTCCCTCTCCAAGTACCATCTAATCCATGCACTGAAGGTAGCTGGGAAAACCCAACAGGCTGGTTTGGTTCAGAGTTCAAGGGTTGGCATAGGACATTCTCAATAGCAGTGCCTCAGTTGTGACATTCTACAAAGGAAAGTATAGCTGTTTAGATGACAACTGAAGATGTGCTTGTTTATCCAGGTATTTGTAAACCAAGCAGTTTTTAGATTTCCTGTTTATATGACTTTTCTTGCTTACAATTAATGTTTCTAATTTGTTTATGTAGTTTTAAAGAATTACTTGTTTTATTTAATATTACTGTATTCCTTTTTAAGCTGCTTTGGGCTCCTGTGGAAGTAACAGTGGTATAGACTTTAATATTAGTAATTTGGTAATGGGATTTAAAATTATAATATGAACTCATATTAAAACAATCATTGGCAGGAAAGCTGGAACTCTGTGTTTATCTTAATAAAATAATGTTGTATTTCATTTAGGTTGAGTTTGAACACTGATCAGACAGCAACATCAAACTTGTGTTATCTGTTTATTTACATCCTGCCTCTTCATTCAGATACTTAAGGTGGATAGCTGTAATTACAATGCCTAATACAAAATATAAATGAAAACAAACAGAAAAACAAGCCGTTAAAACGTTGGCCAAAGATATGAGTCCACAGCCGTAGAAGCAAAATGAAGACCAAAGATGACTTGTGAAGGAGTAGGCTCCATAGTCTGGGCATAAGGCCAGAGAAAGTCCTCTTGCATGCTGGATAAATGGGCCTCTGAGAGTAGGTGCTTTTTCAGTAGGGCCTGGTATGCTGTGTCAAATCCTTGATTGATTTTAGGCCACCGGAGCATCCTATTTTTTCTTCTTGAAAGTACTTTAGAGAGTAATCTAAAACAGTATCTGATACTGGGAACTGGTAAAATTTGATTATTTCTTCAGTTAGTGTTCAATATCACCTTTGTGCATTTATAGGATTATCACATATTTACTTGTTAGTAGCTATTATAGTCATATGAACAGTAAAATCATTTTTTAAGTTAAACTTGTATCACTTTTACATATTCTAAGAGATGAGTACTACAGGCAGTCCCCACTTAATGACCATTCGTTTAGTGATGGTTCAGACTTACAACGGTGCTGAAAAAACCGACTTAAAACTGGTGCTCACACGACCATCACAGCGTCCCTGAGGTTACATGATCACATTTTGGGAGCTTGGCAACCGGTTCACATTTATGACTGTTGCAGCATCCTGTGGTTACGTGATTGCCATTTTCGACCTTCCTGGCCGGCTTCTGGCAAGCAGAATCAATGGGGAACCACGTGATTCACTTAACAACCACATGGTTTACTTAACAACCACAGTGATTTGCTTAACAACCGCTGCAAAAAGGTGGTAAAATCGTAGATTCACTTTATGACCACTTCACTTAGCAACCAAAATTCCAGTCTCAATTGTGGTCGTTAAGCAAGGACTACCTGTACTCCTATAGAAACCTATATCTAGTTTTCTCTTTTTTACAAAAAATGTATCCTTTCCCCACTGAGACACATGCTGAGACCCTGTCTTTTGAAGAAAATAATATGCCAGAAACATTTGCAGCAAAGAAGAACGTGTAGGAATCTGAGGCCCTCTAGAAGTTGCTGAACCACAACTTGCAGCATCCCTTACCACACAGTTTGGTGTGTCACCACACAACCCGGAAGCGGCGGCGGGGGCGTGTATGGCGGCGGCAGCGGCACGCCATCAGCGCTTCCACGTTTTAGCGGAGGCCGCCGCCGCTGCCACCACCACCATGCACGCCACCGCCCCTGCGCTGCTGGTCATTGCTGAGGAACACACAGAAGACCTTAGTTTCCTTACCCCTAATATAGGTGACAGCTTTCAGCTGGTTAGATCTGGAAACTAGGTTGAAAAAAAATCAAGCCTGAACTTAACCAGGTTTTTAGAGAAGGTCCCTGCATCCTTAATTGTATATGAATCAAGCTAAATTTCCCGCCTCTGGCAGAATATTCTCGATGCCAATCCTCCTCCCCATGCCACAAAGGAATTCCACTATAAATTTCTATTTATCAGATTATGGATCAGTCAGTATGGCTATGCATTGATCATCAGCAATTGCATTAATTGAGAGTTGTGAAAATCAAAATATTGAATCATACTTAACTCTGCTGATCTATAACTATTATGGTTAACTTGGCTGAAATTAGTAAAAAAATCTTTAAAATGGTTACACTCAAACTGCTGTTTCATTGTTTACTACAATTTGTATAACTCAGTGCTTCCCAAAGTGCTGCCGTTGGCGACACACCAACAGCGGCAGCGGGGGGGCGCGTGGGGGTGTGCACGGTGGCGGGGTGGGGGGGTGCGCAGCGGGGGCGGCAGTGGTCTCTGCTAAAACGCGGAAGCGCTGATAGCACGCCGCTGCCGCCATACACACCCCTGCTGCTGCTTCCGGGTTGTGTGGCGACACACCAGACTCTGTGTTGCGACACACTAAAGTGTCGTGACACACAGTTTGGAAAGCTGTGGTATAACTACAAGGCAGTGAAGATGATCTGTATCAAAATAGCTGAAGTTTGTTGTGGGAAAGGAAACACCAAAAAGATTTACTTTTCATATTTTGTGTTCTGAAATCAACATTTACGTTTTACACTTTCTTTCCAAGGAGTTCCAAGGGATTCTAAAAAACTGACAGTTAAAAATACATCTCTAAAATAGTGAAAGACTAATTAAACAGCTAGTGAAATTATGCAGCAGATGCCTTTTCATCAACTTTGACAAACTGCAAAACACCTTTCCTAGAAGAAAATGTCACAACTTAGAATAGCCGTTTGGGAAGCCTTTTCTCTAGTCACAATGAACTGTATCTCAGAGGTTACTGAGGTTCTCAATGAAGGGAATTTGTTGTATTTATTTGAAAGTAATATTAAGTTTTTTTCTTCCAAATAATTTACCTTTAAAATTGAAGGATTGTCTGAAATTTACTGAGAAAATAGTAATTGAAGCAGATCACCACCATCATCATCATCATCAGACAGTCTTCAGTGGGGAGATTAGTTTTAGAGTCATATTAATACTCCTTTTGGGGAAATGGAATACTTGCTGAGAACTTTAGTACTTGGGAAAATACCAGGGAACGCTGGGGGTATGGGCTAGACAAAAAAGTAAAAAAAAGCATATTGGATGAAGGTGATAGCAATCCATACCTGTCATTAAAAAAACATGGATTATCCTTGAAGTCAGCTTCATGCATGCAAGTAAAGGAAGCTTTACCTGTATACTATAATTATATAATACACCACAGGACTGACTTTCCTGTCCAAATTTGACTTGGTCTGTGCATTCTTTGACAGAAGGAATGCTGAATGTTCCCATCCAACAGGAGGCCGGCAGGTGGGGTGGGGAGAGTCAACAGTTTGCCATCTCAGTGGTTGCCACTGCCTTGAGGAACACCTTGTGTCCTGACATAAGGAATTTCCCCAGCTGCTTGGTTTTCAAAAATATATTGAGAACTTTATTCTGCAGAGTAGGTGCATGCTAATGGTGCTGGAATTGCCTTAGCTTCATTATGTTAGATTTATAATTGCTGTTTTATTGGGTTGCTGTTATTCTGATTGTAAACTGCCTTGAGTCCTTTGTAGAAGTGGGTGGTCTATAAATAATTGCATAAATAATGTGACTGCTTGTGTATCACTTTTATTTACATAGCAAATGCAGCTATGTTGCAGCTATTCTGCATTACTATTTATTAATTAGTATTCTTAGATATGCAAATTTTGAATAATTGGATTAGAAAAACCTAGCTGACAAACATGTGCAATATTTTGATTTTTTTAAGAAAACATGCTGTCAGTATTTCATTTAGTTTTCCATATATGAAGGTTAAAATTTCATGAATGAATTCATGAGGTAAATCCATTGTTGTACATTGCCCAGCCCTACATAACTGAATGACTTTCTAAGAAGTTTTGGAACTGTTATTCTTTTCTCTGGATAGAATTCCCAAAGTAGCTTATACTATAAATGCAAGTAGAAATGTAAAAAATGTCCAGTACTTGCAATTTTTTATGTTCACGTACCTCTGTGAGGTTCCTACTGTTGCTTATTGTCAGGTCAGAATCAGTTTTGTCCAGAGAACAAAATAGGCCTGGTGGGAAAAAAAATTGAAAATGTTCTTCTGTAAGATACTCATTTTGTTTAGTGGAGAATATTTTTAATTCTGTTATTCAAAATAATTTGTATTGTATTAGAGTAATTAAATTTGGAGTATCTATGATAGTTGATAGTTTTCTTTTTTTGAACAAAGGTGACAAACTTTGCTAAAACTTTAATATCTTTTGAAATCATTAGTTTGAGCATAAGTGATAACTGCCTCTACTTTTGCTTGCTTTCTGCTACCCATGAGTCATATTTCTTTTTTAGTTTGAGCTTTCATTGGCTGTCTCACATTCACTTGTCACTGTCAAGTTGCATAGCTGTAAGGTTATTTTAGGCTATCTGATTTTGATAATAGAGCTGTGAAGACATTAGCTCATAGCTTTCCAAACTGTGTGTTGCGACACAGTACTGTGTCGCCTGCAGGGTACAGGTGTGTCGCGTGAAAACCTGGAAGCGCTGGTGGTGCGGCACTGCCGAAAAGTTTGGAAAGCCCTGCATTAGCTATTGAACATTTAAATATTCTATGTTCTGTTACTTTAAAAATCTTTTTCATTTTTTTGTGGAAATTAATTATTTTATGATTTTTGCAGTTCTAATTTCTGGACAGCTTACTCAGATGTAAAAGTTTTCAAAATAACTCTTAATATTGGTATAATATTGGTATAATTTTTCAGAGAATCATGGCATATGAGATAATACCACCCTATTCCTTTTTGGAATAAGCAATGTTATGTGAAGTGCAGAAGAACAGTATGAAGTAATTAGTCAAAGAAAGTAAAGGCAGGAGATAAGTGCAAAGAAAAGGAAACCAATTTCAGTCTAGTTTACACCAATATTCAGTATACTTTTCCGTCTTTGCAAACTATCCTTCTACCACGTTCAGTTTATACTAATTCATGTATCCATGAACTCCACCCAACCATGATTTTCTTGTTCTTAGTTTTATTGTGTGATTAAAACAATAATCTAGGAAGTGGGCCTTCTCTGTGACAGCGCCCACTCTATGGAACATCTTGCCCCCAGAGTTGAGACAGATTTCCTCCCTCCCGACCTTTAGGAAAGAGCTGAAGACCTGGTTCTGCCGCCTGGCATGGGAAGGAGGAAGGGATAGTTCCTCATGGGGGTGGCTAATCCCCATGAAAGGAATTTTTAATGTCCTTCTTTTAATGAACACCTCGTCCATCTGAATTTTATAATTTATTCTATTGTACATATTGTGGTTTTATATATTTATCAATTTTATTTTAACTTATTGTGAACCGCCCAGAGTTCCCCATGGGGGGAGATGGGCGGTCATATAAATTAAACAAACAAACAAACAAACAAACATAAATAAATAAATAAATAAATAAAACAAAACGTACGTAAAGGTAAAGGTTCCCCCTGCACATTTGTGCAGTCGTGTCCGACTCTAGGGGCCGGTGCTCATCTCCGTTTGTTAGCTGAAGAGCCAGCGTTGTCCGAAGACGCTTCCACAGACATGTAGCTGGCATGACGCGTGCGGAACGCTGTTACCTACCCACCGAATTGGTACCTATTAATCTACTTGCATTTGCATGCTTTTGAATTGCTAGGTTGGCAAGAGCTGGGGCGAGTGCGGGAGCTCACTCCGTCACGCGGGGCTAGGGATTTGAACCTCCAAACTTGCGATCTTCCGATTGACAAACCTGGCATCTTACCTGCTGAGCCACCATGCCCCTTATACATTAAAACGTATAGGCTGCTAAATAAGAGTATGCAAAACCCTGATCAGTATATGCTGATGACTTTTTCTCAACAACTTTATATAGATGAAGGACAAGGGAGAGAACTAAGCTCTGGGCACCCCATATTGGAGTCTCTGTGGACTTGACATCTCCCCTCCTGCAAATGACGGGCTGAAATCATCCTCTCAGGAAGGAGCAGATCCAGTGCCTCCCATGTCCAGCCCTGATAGGTGACTCAGAAATATGCTGTAGTCAACGTTACTGAAGGCCACTGAGAAGTCTGATTGGGCAAGGATAGGGGCATACTCTTAATATGTAATAATTTAATTTAATTTAAGGTAACATGGACAGTATCAGTGTTTAGAGAAGGAACAAGATCTCATCAAAAGCTGCAGTAATAGATGCTCAGTTTATTATTTGCTAAACCATCAGAAAAGGTATAAAAACAAATGAATGGGTCGCTGGTATATCAAACCTAGTAGAGAGAGAGTCCAAGGGCTTCTCAGTCCTAGTTGGAGAATTGTATAATTGGTCATTCATCCTTTTAAGGGGGCGTGGTGGCTCTGCGAGTAAGACGCCAGGCTTGTCGATCGGAAGATCGCAAGTTCGGAGGTTCAAATCCCTAGCCCTGCGTGCGGAGTGAGCTCCCGCACTAGCTCCAGCTCTTGCCAACCTAGCAATTCGAAAGCATGCAAATGCAAGTAGATGAATAGGTACCACTTCGGTGGGAAGGTAACAGTGTTCCGCATGGGTCATGCCAGCCACATGACCGCGGAAGCGTCTTCGGACAACGCTGGCTCTTTGGCTAACAAACGGAGATGAGCACCGGCCCCTAGAGTCGGACACGACTGCACAAATGTGCGGGGGAACCTTTACCTTTACCTTTTAACAAGCCAAGATTTTAAGTCGTCAGTCGCCTGAGCCACAGTCCTCATGAGAAGTCTACTCCTTGTCAAAGGGCGTATGAGAGTGCTACTATGCATGAGTCTAACATCCCTTGGCTACCTTTTCTTTTGGGAGAGCTGGGGGGATCATGTTATTTGGGCTCTAGTGCTTGAACATTCCTCAGAGTATCTTTAGGTGATGGCCTGCTCTTATTACCCTTGGTCTGTTGCTCTTTCTGGAAAGATATGAACTACCAACGAACGTTTTGGGCTTTAATGCTTGAAACGGGAATGTATGCTTGACCAGCATGTCTGAGCAGGGCTCCCTCAAGAGGAAGCCAAGTTCGTCTGTAACTGCTGGTACAGTTTGCAGCTACAGAAGATACTGATATACTCACTGCAGTGAAATGTAACAAGGGCAGTTGTTGAAGCTTGTCTTCTGATGTGAGATCATTTTGACTGGAAATTGGATTTGACACATTGTGTGCAAAGTATATACCTTATTACTGAGCTGTGGTCCTACACTTTCCTGTATTAATGGAGTTTTTGCAGGGGGGTTTTGTTCTGTAATATCTCGGTATTGATTTCCATTGAATTTATACACTCCCCATTGCAGTTCTCAAATCTTTCCTATTAAACCTGTCTGTGTAGACAGTTACTGTTTCATTAAAAGGTTTATGCAGTTTCAATTGCTTTGCTTTGCTGAACTTTATTTCCTTGTTACCTGCTTTATACTTTGAGACCCATCCTGACTCATCTGAAGTATTGTAGCCTTTCCCAATGCTGTGTTGTTTACTTATTTCTCACTGTAGACTAGGGTTAGTAGAGAGAATAAAATGGCATTTTGATTAGTAATTTGAATGATAACTGATTTCCAACACAATTACTTTTTTTTATTTTAAAATTTTCATGTGTTTGGAAGAAATTGTGGAAAATAATGTTGATATACTGTATATCTCTGTGTTGTGATATTCTCTTGTATAAACTGACTTTTCCTAAAATGTACACTAGTATTTTTACAGTGGTTTAAAATTGTTCTTTTAATGCAATCTGGTACCAGAGCTTACCTCTAAATAAGTATGTAGAAGATTACAGTTTAAGTCAGTGGATTTATACTTATTTGTCTGAATTAATTTCTGAGTAGATATATATAGAATGGTTCAGTGAAGCAGTAATTTCAATAATTTGGCTATGGTGATGGTGGTATTATTTGCTCAATAATCAAAATTGTCTTTGAGGGTTACAGAGTTAAATATCTGAATAAGAAAAACAACTAGTATGTGTTAAGAAGTATAGGAAAACTATTAATTACATATAAAAGCACTATCCCAGGATAATGGTGGTCATTTAAAATTGAAAATAAACCAATGTCCTTAAGATGAGCAGTGTAGAATGCACCTGCCCAATTGTTAAGTGGGCCAATATGGAACTGTGTAATGCTTATTCTGGGAACATTGCACTGGCTGTGTGTGAACTACCAGAACTAATTGAATGTGTTGAGATCAGTCTAAAAAGCCCTGAATGGCTTACAGTCTAGGAACCTCAAGGATTGGTTCTCAATATACCATCCAATTGGTGGGCTAAGATCAGCTGGGGAGGCCCTACTTGTGCTCCCACAGCAGGGCTTTCCAAAGTTTTCCTGCGGCTACACACCAACCGCTGTTGGTGTGTCGCCGTGGGAAAACCTGGAAGTGCCGCCGCTGCGGCAGCGCGCAAAAACCCGGAAGCGCTGCTGCCGCTTTCAAGTTTTTGCACACCGCCGTTGGTGTGTCGCCGCGGGAAAACCCGGAAGCGCTGATGATGATCAGCGCTTCCGGGTTGTGTGGCGACACACCAGACTGTGTGTGGCGACACACTGTTGTGTCGCGACACACAGTTTGGAAAGCTCTGTCCCACAGGTTACGTGCCTCATAATGGAATGGTCAGGAAGGGGGCCCTCCATGACAGTGCCTCGGTTATGGAACACTCCCAGAAGGAAATTCCGTTGGCCCCTATGCTTTCTTTCAGCAAATACATGAAACCATGCCACTTAATCCAGGCATGTGTAAGCTATCTGCTGCCACAGAGTCAGTTTGTCCATTAGATAGACTGTTTTACTGCTTTCCTTCTTTTTTTTTAAAAAAAATGAACTTGTTTTAATCTTTTTATTGCTCAAGGATTATTGGTTTTATTGTATTGTTTTATTGGCAGTTTTGTAAAGTAAGACCTGAGGGAGTAAGCAGATAGAGGGAGAGTAAATAGGAGAATCAGGAGGCTAGGATGGGGCCTTTGAGTTTCGAAGGACACTACAACAGAGACACTACTACATGGTAGTCGGAACCTCAGATGTTCTACTCCTCTGCACAAAATATAAAAAGTAAGCAATGAGAACTAGAGATCCTAATTCAAGGGAACAACTTGGTGGGGTGATACACATGATTGGCACATAGCATTAGAAGCCTACAGTTTATTCAAAAGGAGAAGACCCAGTAGAATTGGTGGAATTTTGCATTGTACACAAAGAAAAAATATACTTGCACAAAAATGTAGGAGCCACAGTATGGAAATCCTGTTGAAAGAAAACGACTAAGAATAAAAGAAGAGAGAAACAAAATTGATACATGTGGTCTATAAGTCTTAAAATGGTGCCAGTTTTGTTTTTCCTTTTATTCATACCAAAATTCTTTCAACGGGGAGTCCCACCAATTGATTTTTCTCCTTTTTCTGTGTCTGAAGGATGGTTTACTCACTATGGCCATTTGAATGTTCCTCTTCCTCTCCAGAAAGAAGTACTGTAAATTTGGCATGACAATAAAGCTGCAGGGCATAGGGGAGGTTTTAAGACATTGCATCTTTTGTCAGAGATTTCTGATGGCTACAGATGGGAGCAGTTGTCAAAGTCTTTGTCATAGTCAAAGACTATGTTACCTCATGTCCTGCCTGTTGTTGAGCCAGGGGTGTCCCTGCTAAGCTGGCCAGTTTGCTCCAGCTGCTCCCCTCTGCTGCTGAACCATGGAACCTGGAATTTATTACTGATCTTCCGGACTTGCACATTTTTATGAACATTCTAGAGGTAGTAGATGGCTTATTTTATTATGTGTAAGGGGGTATCTGCTCTAGCAGCTACACAACTGTTTTTAGACTACTTTTTCAATATAGGATTTTCGTTAATCATGTGATCTCAGAGTTTGGCTCTCGATGTACATCCTAATTCTGGAATTAGGATAGTCTTTCAATTATTGGCCATTCATTTCATCTGAAGAAATGTGATACTAGAACAATATTTGTGCTGCTGTTTGTCCAGCAACAGAACATTTGGCCTGACTTGTTGCCATTTGCAGAATTTACTTTTAGAACACTCTGTGTTGTGCTATTGGCATAATGCAGAGTTTATGGCTGCAGCACACATGGTCTGCCCTCCAGAACTCTTGCCTCTACAGTTCCTTGAGCCTCGGATTTTCTCCAAGACAGGCAGTGCAGCTCCTTTTTGGGGAACAACTGGATTTGGCCAAGGCTGTGCATAAATGGGCAGCATAAGTGCATAGGCATGAAGGAGCCAGAATTACTGTGGGGGATTTGGGTGGCTTTCCAATTAATTTTTACTTTCCTTCCGCCTGTCCAAGAAAGTGGATTCAAAGTCTGTTGGACCCTTCCCTGTGGCTGCTTAGTTCAGCCTGGTGGTCTTTCATTTGCAGTTGCCCATTTCTGTGAAGTATGTGGGCAACTGCTTCCCCTCCCCTTCTAACCCCCCCCTCCCAGTTTTGGTAGATGAAGAAGAATATGAGGCGGAATGTTTTCTAGATTCTGTATGCAGCAGGAGGAGGAGATTAGAACCTTTAATTCACTGGAAGGGCTATCCTGACACAAAGAGATTATGGGAAGCAGTGCCAGTTGTAGAGGGAAGAGGAAATGGCCTTGAGGAGCAGGAGAAAGAGCTGCTACGTAAACATCTCAGACAAGCCCCTCCCTAGTTCACACAAAGATGGAGGGAGGGGGGAGGGGCATTCAGACTTGCCAGATTCTGTTACTATAACTTTACAATAACGGTAGTATTAGTCTACATGACTTTGGTTTCCTAGTGTGGTCCACCTTGAAGGGATGTCCCCCTGCCCCAGTTGTTCACCAGGTCTGTCTGAAATTCTCAGGCAAGCCTCAGCCCCCTGACTTGCCTCCTGCTATGCCAGACTTTGATCTCTAGGTAGAAGCAGGTTCCTTGCTCCCTGCCACACCTGCCTGCGTTGTAAGTTGCTGCTTCAGATTCAGATATTGAACAGAGGAAGGAGGAGCATATTCCAGCTTCCTTGGTTTCTTCCATTTCAGACTTATCCATTGCTCTTTAGATGCCAGGCCCTTCTTTGTGGGCTGGGCTCATCATTCTCCATGTATTCCATAGTGGAAGGAGAGAGTGAGCATGAAGAGGGAGGTCGTGTGATGGCTAACAGGCCCTGGGAATACAGAAGAGGGAAGTAGACAGTTAAAGAGGGAGCTGGACAAGTACAGAAAATATTCCTTAGTTCAGGGGAAGGGGTTAGTGTGAGAAAGAGACCAACTCTGCCTTAATTAAGATAGGTATGTTGAGTGGGAGAATTGCCTTGACAAGCTTTCAAGATTCTGTTGCGTTACCCTGCTAGCAATATATTGATCTTTCCAGAAATCCAAGTAGTTTTTGTTTCCTGAGTTTGCCAGCCTTGCAGGGCTTGACAGCCTTCAACATAGTGTCTTACAATACTCTCCTTAATAAAATGGTTAAAATATGGGCTATATGATACTACTGTTAGTTGGCATCACTGTTGGTTGAATGACTGCACCTGGTGAGTGCTCATTAATGGCTCCACTTCAGCTTGAAGGGAAGACTTGAATTGAATGCCACAGGGTTCTGTCCAACATTTTATCAGGGATTTATATTGACCAAGTCTGCAGATAATCTCTGCTTTTTGTGAGATGGGTGGCCATATAAATGTGATAAACAAATAAATAAAACAGCTGGGATGAAAGAAATGCAGTTAAGACATGGCTTTTTCCTCAGCTGCTAGGATTAGGATGAATAGGGGTCCCTCTTGGGGAGGTACAACATATTTTGGTCTTGATTGCCATTTAATGTTCTAGCTTGTTTTAGTGGTGTGTGTTAAATTTCTTTTGTGTTGTTATTTAATGATTTTGTATGTCATGTTGTTTGAGTTTGGCAGCTATATAAATGTTTCAAATAAATCAGAAAAATCTAGACTGGCTTGAGTAGTGGTCTGAAATTAATAAAGTGAAATTTCACAGGGAAAAATGTAGAATTCTACATCTGGGTAGGAAATAAGGCTTAAATATAGGGCAGGGGAGATTTGGCTTGGTGATAGTACATGTGAAAGGGTTATGGGTGACCTTGTTAACCAGAAGTTAAAGATGAGCCAGCAGTGTGATACATCTGCTAAAAAGGCAAATGCTATTTTGGGAGTGCATTAACAGGATCATAGAGTCCAGCTCATAGGAAGTAATTGTTCCAGTCTGCTTGCCTTAGACCCCATTTGGAGTATTGGAACACCCCATTTATTAATTTTTTCTGGCCTTCATCAACAAAACTTGCAGGAAATGTAAACAAGGATAAAAACAACATAAATTCAGAAAATACTTAGTACACAATATAGTAAATTAGATGTTAAATCTTGACTGAATAGAAGTACTTTTATCTGGCTCTGAAATGTTACTATAGCTGGCACCAAATGAGCTATCTTGGACAAGACATGTAAATCAGGGGCCATGCCTGAGAAGGCACTTATTTGAGATATGACCAACTGGCAATAAGGGAATCTAACACAACATTTCAGGGCTAACATTATTTGGAGAGCTTAAGTGGAAATGTATCAATTTGTGTGGTTTTTCAATCAGTTAACAAGGCTTTGGGAAGGGTTCTGAATTGAGTTGCTTTGGAGGAATCCCCCTTCGGTTCTAATACTTTTTCAGATTTCTTTAAGTCAGTCACATGATTCTTCCAAATCCAATGAATATTCCTAGGAATTTGCAAATTCATAGTTCATTTATTTAATTTGTTTGCTGTTGATTGATCCTTAGTCTTGAATTGATTGATATTCATGTGCAATGTTGGGATTGATAGTGCTTTTTAAAAAAAATTGTTTGACTGCACTTATTGATTGGAATAATTAATTATTTGGCAAATGTTTCTTGCATTGTATGCAGTAAATAAAATCTTTTTGACTGTCAGTCATTTAATGTTAGGAAATAATTTTTAACAGAAACAAGAAAATTTAAACCTTTTAAAAAATATTCTGTGTATCACCTACAGCAGAGCTTTCCAAACTGTGTGTCGCGACACAAAAGTGTGTCGCCACACAACCCGGAAGCGCTGATCATCATCAGCGCTTCCGGGTTTTCCCGCGGCGACACACCAACGGCGGCGCGCAAAAACCTGAAAGCGGCAGCAGCACTTCCGGGTTTTTGCGCGCTGCCGCAACGGCGGCACTTCCGGGTTTCCCCGCGGCGACACACCAACAGTGGTTGGTGTGTCGCCGCGGGAAAACTTTGGAAAGCCCTGACCTACAGTATATAAACACATCAAGAGCCAGGATGATTTTAATTCTTATTCTATGATGGTCAAGGGTTAGGGTTAGGGTTAGGGTTAGACTGATGGCAGATCCCATACAGACTTTAGATGTGCTTTACTCAGCATAGTAACAGATATAGGAATGGGGTTGAATTAGAGCAGTCTAATTAAGGCGTCAGAAATCCTGGGGTATTTTTTTTTATTCTGGAAGAAAAAAGTACAGGTAGTCCTCGCTTAGCGACCACTTGTTCAGTGGCTCTTCAAAGTTACAATGGCGCTGAACAAGGTATGACTGGTCCTTGAAGTTGTGCCTGTTGCAGTGTCCCTGCAGTCACGTGTTCACCATTTGTGACCCACTTAACGAACGCAACTGGAACTGCTGTCGTAAATTGGTGTGGTCATGTGATTTTCGACTGAGTTCCCAGTCACAATTACGGTTGTTAGTTGAGGACTAACTGTGCTAGGTTCTTTGGTGCTGAACATTTGTTTTTGCTAGTCTGTATTCTGTCACAAATGAAAGTGTTAGTAAACTGGATTTGATGATGATGATTGGGAAATTTTTTTCAGTGGCATTTGGAGGAAAATATCAACTATGAACAGCTATTGGGTCTGCGTAGGGAAAAGCCAGGAGAGATTTTGGAGAGGGTGCAGGAATTTTATGTTCTTTAGTTAAATAAGGATAATTTGTTGGGGAATATTAGTGATTCATTAGTCTGCATGTCACCTCAACAAGAGTTAGAGCAATTTATCAGTATCATTATCTCTTCTCCAATAAATCCCCCTCTGTTAAACAAATCTACAGTTCTTTGTATCTTCAGCTATATTTCTATTAAACATGGGGCTACCCTTGAAGAGTATCCGGAAGCTCCAACTGGTCCAGAATGCGGATGCGCGCGCAGTTATTGGTGCCCCAAGATCGGCACATGTGATACCTCTGCTGCGCCGGCTGCACTGGGTGCCAGTATGCTTCCGGGTCCAATTCAAGGTGTTGGCTATCACCTTTAAAGCTCTACATGGCATGGGACCAGGTTACCTGAGGGGCCATCTCATCCCCATAACATAGAACCGTCCCACTAGGTCATGCAGAGAGGGCATGCTGCGGACCCTGTCGGTAAGGGAGTTTCACTTGGCGGGGTCCAGAAGGCGGGCCTGCTCTGCGGCGGCGCCCGCCCTTTGGAACATTCTACCCCCAGAGGTGAGGCAGGCCCCATCGCTCCCAGCCTTCCGGAAGAACTTAAAGACCTGGTTTTGCCGCCTTGCCTGGGATGAGAAGGGTGACAGCTCCTCCTGGGGATGGCTGGTCCCACAGAGCCCTTTTAAAAACAATTTTGTGCCACTTGGATTTTATTCTTAATTTATTGTATTTATATATATGTGTAGGGATTATATTTTATCCATTTTAATTATTGACTATGTAAACCGCCCAGAGTCCCCTTCGGGGGAGATGGAGCGGTAATATAAATGGAACAATCAAAATAAATATAAATATATATATATATATATATATATATATATATATATATATATGGAATAATAAAACATATAGAGATTTTGTAATAAAATGCTATATTTTTCTGCCATAAATTATTCTAATAATTTTTGTTTTTTAATTCCAGGGATTCATCAAAGATGTTCATGAGGATTCACTCACAGTTGTGTTTGAAAACAAGTATGTATTACAGAAATTGCTTTCCCCCCCTTCATTTTGCTTATAGAAGATGCCCATCTCAAATTGGTATCCTTTTTACTCTGAAAAGAAAGGACTGTGTGGCTACATCACTGTAGACTTTAAAAGTACCAACACTTTGAATTGCATCTGATAGCCTACTGGCAACCAGAGCAGCAAATTTAAAAGTGGTGTCATTTTACACTGGTGGAGTTGTTCTGCTGCAGGTTAGCCCTCATTTTGTACCAGCTGCAGCTTCTGACTTGTCTCCATAGGTCATGGAGTTAAGTGTTTAATATTAAAGTTGATCGTATTCCATTTAAATGACATGTAACATTCTTACTAATCATTGTGTAATCTATTGTGTATCTATTCAATTTACAGTTGGCAACCAGAACGCCAGGTTCCATTCAGTGAAGTAAGATTACCACCACCACCTGATATCAAGAAAGAAATTGGTGAAGGAGATGAAGTGGAGGTGATTTCATTCAAGTATTTCTTTGCTTGCTTATGTTGAAGTCTCTTCTGGAAGGTTAATAGTAGAATTTAGTGGGCTATCATCAAGACAAGTGAACTTGTTTTTTTTTATTGCTTTAAAATGCCAAATAAAAAAGAGCAGAAACGTTATTTAAAAAGAATAAAAAGACTAGAAAAAATAAAAATAGAGTTGCTATTGGGCAGGTTCTTAACCAACCATATTGAAATTAGTAAAAATTTCACAGCAGCAGTGCCATGAATATTAATTGTAGTAGTTACACATTACAAAACATTGGCTCACGGCTTAGCAAAAGGAGCTGTCCAAGGAGTGTCCTGCACTGGGACTCTTCCCTCCAGATGCATCAGGTCCAACTTCCATAATCCCAGGCAACATCCTATCCTTTCCCAGCACCATTTCATTTCATTATCTTGAATTCATGCGAAACTTGAAGCTGAGATATTGTTAGAAATTACCTCAAACTCACTGCTCCACATGGAATTTACACTCCTGACAGAAGGCTATTTAATTTTTGGTTTAATAAATTCCGCCATGTGCCAAGGTAGTATATTTTAATGTCAGTTAGCTTTTACTGTCATGAATCTGTTTTTAATGTTTGCCCAAAATATGCTTTCTTGCGGAAGAGGCTCCATCCTCATTAGTAGGGGTTGGCAATATTTTGGAGCCTGTGGGTATGTTTGGAATGCTGAGAGCATGTTGTGGGTGTTTTCACAAAATGGTTGCCATGATAGGTGTAATCAGTCATAAAATATTTATAGAAGGTAGATTGGATGAGGCTCTTCCCTGCCATATCCTTTAGTGTCTCAAGATGTTTTTTACATTGCACCTTAACTATGCATTTATTCTGGGTAGATATGAACATCATTTGCAAGCTTCTTGGGCATGTGTGGTGTCCACAGATATTCTTGTAAATAAAGATAGTGCTACTGGCTAGTTTTGTTTTTGTTGTGTTTGGCAGTATGCTAAATTATTTTAATTAGAAGAGTCTTAAAATAAAATGCAGTGGGCAGGACCTCATTGCCTATTCTGTTACATCTGTATATGTGCAAAAGCTGTTTAAAGTTCCAATGTAAAGAATATTGTCTGAAGAAAAGTCAAATTGTTAACCTAGTTCTCTTATTCCACATGGGATCTGTAAGCTATTTATTTGAAATTTGTGATTAGTATCTCTGATTAAATCATATAATCAACCAGGTGGTTTGTGCCTCTGTCCTTGGATTTTAAACATGTGGGATCTGTTGGAATGTTAATAGCCATTACATCTTCATCAGTTAGAGAATGGATATAGGGTAGCTGGGAAGAGGTATGGCCTTCTAATCATCTCTTGGTATAGTATAGTGGAATTGGGTTGGTGTTTGACCCACCCATGGATTAATTTATACTCAGACATATGCTTTTGTTTCCAGTAATTTGTAAATTTTATATATGCATTGTTAGTAATTGGATATAGAACACTAAAACTCGGGCCAAACATGTTTCAGATTGGATTATCATGTTGGCTGCATCCACTGCACTTTCCTCAGTAGAGAAGTAATCCATGTGTAGGCATATTTAATTTCCTTTTTGTTCCACTGTATGTTCCATTAAGATTAATTGACAACATTATTAATGGCATAATAATAGTTTCATTTCATTTCTATACTGCTGAATCTGCCATGGACTTCTGGTGGTTTACAATTCATAATTAAAATATCCACAATAAAAATAGAGTTAAAACATCCACGCTAACTAAACTAAATTAAAATTATTAAATTTAAACATAACCATAATAATTAGAGATGTCATCAACCAATCCAACCAAAAATGAAGCATAATAACAGTGATGAAAAATAAGTCAACAAATGTGATCTAGCAGACCTCTAAATAATTTTCAAGGTGAGGAGGCTGTTCCATAAAATTAGTTCTATAACTGAAAAACAGCACTTCCTCGCCTTAGCCCTCCTCAGATCACTAGAAGAGATGGAGCAATGAATATCTTCTCCCAGGACAATTGTACAGGACGAGTCAATCCAGGTAGGAGAATTAATTAATTAATTAATTAATTGTCAATTCCATTAATTAATAATATTTTATACCCTGCTGCAATCCTGAAGGGCCCTCAGTCTATAAATCTAACCATGTTGACCTCACAGCCCAAAGGCCCTCCAGAAGAGCTCGGTTTTGAGCTGCTCTTGGAAGAGGGATACAATCTGTTGTCCCTTCGGGGACCATTCCAAAGGACTGGGACTGCCACTGAAAAGCAGTGTCACCTCCCTGAAGTGGGAACCACTAGCATCTGCTCCTGACTAGATCAAAATGACTGGGCTGATTACAATGGAAAAATGTGGTTCTACAGGTAACTTGGTTTCAAGCCAAGGAGCATATAACACTGGTGTAGGGCATTAGCTACCAATTGCATTGGCTACCAATAAGTTCCTAGTTGCAATTCTTGTGCCTGACACATGTGGGTGGACCTATTGTCAGCACCAATTCTTTAAATTAAGCCTGGAATCCAATTGGCAACCAGTGCAGGGCCTGCAGCACTGGTATAATGTGAATGCCAGTTAACACAGGGCCACTGCACTTCAAATGAACTGCAGCTTCTAAATGGTCTTTAAAGGCAGCCTCTTGTAGAGTGCATTGCAGTAGTCAAAACCTGTGGTGATAAGAATATGAGTTGCTGTAGCAAGTCTTCCTGCCCCAAGTAGGGCCAGAACTGGTGCACCAGCCAAAGACGGACAAAGGTCCCCCTTGCCATGGCTTCTACCTGCTGCTCCAGAAGGAACCCCAATTTGCAGACCTGCTCCTTCAGAAGTAGTGCCACCCCATGAGGAGTCACCACCAGAGCAGGCAGAGAGCTCCCATGAATGAACAGGATTGCTGGGATTTAATTTAAGCCTGTTCTTTCCCATCTAGATCTTCATAGCCTCCAGGTACTGGAACAGGATTTCAGTGGCATCACCACCATATTCTTATCAGATCCCAAACCATTGGATGACCTCTTATGATAGTAATACCCTCCATATCCAGATCACATAGCAACTGCTATGAAACAAAGGCAAGGTTTAACATGTGTCCACCCACGTGTGTCAGGCACAAGAATTGCAACTAGGAACTTATTGGTAGCCAATGCAATTGGTAGCTAATGCCCTACACCAGTGTTATATGCTCCTGGCAGCCAGTAACTGCCTCAGGTGGGCTGCCACATTTTGTACCAGTAGTAGTGTCTGAGTGGTCTTCAAAGTCAGCCCCGTGTAAGGTGCGTTGCAGTAGTCTCAATGAGTACTGATAAGGACATATATTACTGTTGCAAGATCCTTGCATTTTGGGTAGGACCACAACTGATGCATCAGCCAGAGCTTGATCTGGCAATGGCCTCCGCGTGTCCATCCAGCAATAACTGTGAGTCCAGGAGGATCCCCAAATCATGGACCTGAATTTAGGGACAATTCCAGGGCTGACCAGGAATCTTGATGGACAAATAGCAATTTTGTCCTGCTTGAGTTCAACCTGTTCATTCCATCCAGACCTTCATAGCCTTCAGATGAGTGGCAAGATCTTCCAGCCGAGCTGGAGTGGTGATGTATAGTTGGGTGCCATCAGCATTCTGATGATAACCCACTCCTAACCAAACAATGACCTCTCTAGTGGTTTCACATAGATATAAAACTTTAATGGGGAAAGGACAAACACTTAAGCACTCTACTATAACCAGTGCCTGGAATCACTGTAGAACAATGCCCCAAACCCAATGTATCAGATGATCTAGAAGGCTGCTGAGTGGTCTAGTAGTATTGGAAGGAGGGTGCGCTATACTTGTCCATATCTTGACATATTTCATCCAGTAGTGCGATCAGTGCTGTTTTAGTCCCATGTCCAGGCCTGAATCCCAACTGAGAGGGATCCAGATAATCATCTTCCTCTAGGATCTCAGGAGCTGAATTCCCATGATTCTCTCAAAAGCCTTCCCCAAAAGGTGAAGGTTTGAGATTGGACAGTGATTTTTAAGTATGACTGAATCCAGAGAGCCTGCCCCCTTCAGAACCTACGATGAACATACAATACATCCAACCTATAGGTGGCAGAGATGAGACTAAAGAGCATTTGGTTTCACCATCACAGTAGAACATTTTAATCCAGTAACTTAGGTTGTTATATACCTGTATGCATTTTATTTTGTGACAATCCTTTAGGATTGGGGAATACCTGGAAACCTCCACTGTGCTGGAAAAAGCAGCAGAGGCCAGTGGGATGAAGGAGATACTTTTCTCCTATATTAGCAGGTTTGAATCAAACTATTAATTATAAAGTTCCATTTTCTTCAGATTGGGGGAAAATGATTTAAAATCAGATTTTTTTTCTTCCATATAAACCCAGTTCAATATTAATTTTATTATTGTGAACCTTTCATTCCACCATACTCCATTTCAAAGTAATTTGTAATAAACATTCTCTTTAGAATTGTGAAAAAATGTTTTAATTAAAAAAACAATGGCACAGGAATTTCTTCTAGTTAAAGAGAAGCATAGTGTTCATTTGTTTAATTAGTCTGCCTATTGTAAAAGTCTACATTTCATTTACCGGAATAAAAGGTATTTGAATTGATTTTCTTTTCTTCACAAACATGTAATCAATTTTGTAAGAAACATAAATTGATCGCAGTTTTGTCAAATGGTAGCAATTTTTAAATAAACATTTTGGAATGTTTAACATATTAGATAGTTCTTTCCTATTTTTTAAAAAAACTATATTATTGTTCTGCTCAGTATATCTAACCTTCTGTCAAACATTTAAGAATATGCTTTACATACTGCTGCCTGAGATAAGGAACAGGAGCTTTTTGTTTAAAAAGGCTAACTAACTGCCCTGCTAATACTCTTTAAATTTAAGAAGCTTTTCATGGTTAAGATGTTTTGATGCTCCATAATACTGATTTGTACAAAAATAACTACTTTTGGGCAATTACATCTCAGCATAGAGAAGTGAACAACCGTTCAACCTAGGTAGAGCTCCTCTATGGCGAGAGCAAAAAAATGGAAAATGTTCAATTAACTAATTTCTCTTGTTGTCTGATCTTGGGAACTATGATGAACAATTATGGAATAAATCTAAATATTAAATAAAATTTTAAAACTGCTTTCATACTCAGGCTGAAGTTCAAACCACAGTGGTTTAAAAGCTGTATAATTTACTTTCAGGTTTACTCAAGAGCAAATGACCAAGAGCCTTGTGGCTGGTGGCTGGCAAAGGTTCGAATGATGAAAGGGGAGGTACGTAGAAGTGGAATTGCATCACGAGAGAGATCCATCTAAAGAGAGCATTAATTTTTTGTGAGGTATTTGGATAGAGAGGAAGTTAAACTACTGTATATATTTAGTAACTTGCTACTGTCCTACAAACTTGAACAAAATAATTGAAATAGACTGAGTCTTCTAAGGGTAAAGTTGCTGAAGCTTAGTTGCCTGTGGAATGGATGAGCTGAAGGAAAACGGGGCCTGAAATGAAAGTTATCCCAAATGCTTTATTTTCTGAGGCTGTAGCTGTTTAATGTCATGTGACCTACTCTATTTCTTAGGGAAATTATGACTTAGTCAATGTATGAATGCTATATGACTGTGTTGCACTATTTAGAATATCATAATAGGGCCTGGAAGGGCACATCACACACTGTAACCCTACCTTACAGAGCAGTTATGAGGAGAAAATGGAGAGTAGGAAAGATATGATACCTGACATTTTTGAGCTCTGAAGGGGATGATAAAATGTAATAAATATATAGTTGACAGTGGGTACAAACGTGTGTTGAGGGAAAAGTAAATATTCTGAATGTTTCTGCATTATATTCTTAATAACTTTATATATTTTTAAAAACTAAGAAGAATAATCCTTTCTCAGTTTTACGTCATTGAGTATGCTGCTTGTGATGCCACTTACAATGAAATAGTCACATTTGAACGACTTCGGCCTGTGAATCAGAATAAACCTGTGAACAAGAATACATTCTTCAGGTGTGCAGTAGATGTTCCAGAAGATCTGAGAGATGCGTAAGTACACTACTCTAAAATGTCTTTATATCAGAATTTTATATCTATTAAGAATTTACTTTCATAGGATAACTTAAATGTGATGTTAGAATTTGAAGACTTTCTGACTAATGGAAGATTGAAGCTGCATCTCTTTGCAAACTAACATGGGGATCCTATTTTTGAGCTGGCACTCACAATTTTGGCAGGTCTTTTTATTCAAGTATTACAGTAATAACATATTGTAACAAACATAGAAGAGTCAATCAGGAAGTAAGTTTTTCTCATCAATGGGAAGGAGTGTATGGCATATGAAGTACAAAGGCCAATGATTAGATTTGAATAGGTGGCAGAAGACAGGGATTGCTGAAAGGTATTGAGGTAAAAGAGGAGGGAGTCCCAGTTACAGGGGATCATATGTTGATTTGGAAGATTATTTTTTTAATCAATAAGATTAAGTCACCAGACATGAATTTTAATATCTAAGGATGGGAATTGTATCATTTTTCATAATGGCATCAGACATTTTGAGATGGGCTTTATAGTTAGGTGTGAAATAATAATTCATCAGTATCAAGATTATAGTTTTTGTGGTATAAAAGTACATATACAGGTAGTCCTCGCTTACTGACCATTTGTTCAGTGACCAAAGTTACGAGGGTTCTGAAAAATAACTTTATGGCCCATTTACGACCATTTACGACCTTTGCAATGTCCCTCAGTCACATGATCGCCATTACAGTCAGTACGCGTCCTGTGCCTGAACCTGTGGTTTTTTTCTCTCCCCCCCCCCCTTCTTACAGAGCAGAGAGATTGGAGAGAGGGATTGCAAGAAAATAAGCTGTTTGCTCTTCTACACATTGAAAGCAACGCGATCGTGCCGGCAGCCCAGGACTGGGAACTGCAGGCGTGCTATCAAAACGGCTTACAGTACTCTCTTGAAATCCCTTCTCCAATCTCTCCGCTCTGTGGGGTGAGGGGGGGGGGGAAAGCAAGTGATTTCTGTAGGCGATCTCTCCTTTGCCTGACCCTTCCCCCCCACCGGCAGAATGGAGAGATTGGGGAGGAAGAGATTTCAAGAGAGTAAGCTGTTTGCTTTTCTACACAGTGAGAGCAGTGCGATCGCTCTGGCAGCGGGAAAGGGTCAGGCAAAGGAGAGATTGCCTACAGAAATCGCTTGCTTTTTTCCTCTCCCCCTCCCCCTGCAGAGTGGAGAGATTGGAGAAGGGATTTCAAGAGAGTACTGTAAGCTGTTTGCGTAGTGTACCCATGGCTCCCACTCCTGGTGCGATCACATTGCTTTCGATGTGTACAAAACCATAGGCAGGCACTTGGGCATTCCAAAGGGCGGGGAGTGGTTAGGAGGCAAACAAAAGCGGAAGATGTGAAACTGAGTACAGTAGTCTTGTCAGATCCCAGTTGCCGATCCCAATTAGGGTCGTTAAGCGAGGACTACCTGTATACTCAAGAAAATTATTCTCTGTTTGTATAAATCTGAAAAGTGAAACCTTGATTTAGCGGAACTCAGTGCAGTGAACTTCAGGTGCAGCAGATGAAATTCTTACTGCATTTGCATCATTTGTATAAAAACATCTTAATGATTCAGATTTGTATCATTTGTGTAGTAATGTTCCCTCAAATGATGTACACTCTGATTTAATGGACAGTGGGGGATAATTGGTCTGTTAAATCAATGCTTCACGTTGAAATGTTTTGTTTTCTTCTTTCTTCTCTTGGGAATAATTTGGTGTAAGTTTTCAGTTCTTTTCTCAATAAATACAAATGAGCTTATTAAAAGTTCTTTTCTGGCTATGCCTTAAGGCATTTTCAGTATTCTCAGTTTCTCCAACTGCATGTCTTGTTGGTCACCCTGCAAAATGAATTAATTAATTCATATTAATTTTCTAGGTGTGCTAATGAAAGTGCTCACAAGGATTTTAAGAAAGCTGTAGGGGCCTGCAGAATATTTTACCAGGCTGAAACAGCTCAATTAGTAGTTCTGGTAAGATGAAGTTTATTCCTCCCCCCCCCTCCATCAGTAAGCAAATCATTTTTCTGTTAATGTTATGTTACCAACTTGATATATTGGGTCTGGCTATGTACAGAAAAGTAACCAGTATTAAAGATATTACTGTAAGCTTTCTACTTCAGAAAGGAAAATATTCTTTAGAGAATGCAGATTGGAGAGTTGCAGATAGGATCTCATGCAAGCTATATTCCAAGTTGTACCATTTGGGGCTTGCAACCTTTGCCTATTGGGTCAAATAGCAAAATTGGACCTATAGCAAAGAGCTTGCATTATTTGGGGTCACTTTTAGTGCCACTAAATAGTAAAAAATAAATAAATAAATAAATAAATAATAAAATAATTAATAATTAATAAATAAATAAGGGCGTGGTGGCTCAGCGGGTAAGATGCCAGGCTTGTCGATCGGAAGATCGCACGTTTGGCAGTTCGAATCCCTAGCCTCGCGTGACGGAGTGAGCTCCCGCACTCGCCCCAGCTCTTGCCAACCTAGCAATTCGGAAGCATGCAAATGCAAGTAGATGAATAGGTACCACTTCGGTGGGTAGGTAACGGTGTTCCACGTGTGTCATGCTGGCGTCTTTGGACAGCGCTGGCTCTTCGGCTAACAAACGGAGATGAGCACCGGCCCCTAGAGTCGGAGAAGACTGCACAAATGTGCGGGGGGAACCTTTACCTTTTTTTAGTGCCACAGCTGTTGCATCTGAATATGGCTTTATGCTGAAAGCATATCAAGCTGCATTGAGCAAAGTAATTCAGCATGCTCTGTTTGCCCTCTTAACAACAATATGGATCTCACTGTCCTAATAGACTAATACAAATAAATACTGCAGATTTAAATAGAAGAAAACTAGCATATCAACTTCGTTTATTCTCTTATTTGCAGTGTTTTCTAAACTAGAAATGAATCAGTGATAGGTAAAATAAATGGTTGTTTTTAAATTCATTGTCTTTAAAATGAAGATCCTTATACATCACTTTTTTTCAGTCTGCCAGCGAGGCAACAGTAAAAAGAGTGGGCATACTCAGTGACATGCATTTGCGCAGCATTCGAACCAAGTTAATGCTCATGTCAAGAAATGAAGAAGCCACAAAACATTTAGAAGTGAGTGGTTCTCAGTGGTTCTTTTTCTTAATTGTGCTTCTGGTTTAGTCACTGAAACAGTGTTCATGCTTGAAGTTTTTATTAAGAATAAACACATTATTTTTCTTTTTCTCTAGTGCACAAAACAGCTTGCAGCAGCATTTCATGAAGAATTTGTTGTCAGAGAAGACTTAATGGGACTTGCAATAGGAACACATGGTAGTAATATACAGCAAGCCAGGAAGGTTCCAGGAGTTACTGCAATTGAACTTGAAGAAGATACTGGAACTTTCAGGATCTATGGAGAGGTAAAAGAGAACACAGAAGAGTCATATTTTCAAGTTGGCAAACTATGATTTCTTTGAGCTTTTGTCTAGAGGTCTGAATGTAGAGTGAAAGGAATGCACAAATTCCAGTATTTTAATCCCAGTATAATGCAGATATGAGGCATTTGGTAGAAGGGAATGCAATATAGAATATAATGCTGCTCTTTTTACTTGTGATCTTCCTCAGAGGTCCCCATGGATTAAGTTGCACACAATTTAACAGTTGTTAAATGCATCTGTGTAAAGCTCCCAAACCTCCCTTTAACTGTGTCTGGATTAGGGAACAGTATCTCCATGTTGGGTTTGATTCCTACTGGTAGCTGGTGGAATAATCCCAGTTTAAGTTAGTCAGAAAATACTGTTATGGTGTACCTGATGAATAGAATAATGCTTCTCATTTAAGGGTTGAATACAGGCCTAATGAACCTGCCTCCCCAGATACCCCATTCCTTCAGGGAACACTAGTAATGAATGGGAAAGTGTGTATATAAGGAAGAATGGGAAGAAGTATTAAGGGAGTGATTGAGACTGTTGAAAGTAGAGATCTACAACTGAGACCCTAAGGCTGCATTTGCCAGTAAAGGTTTGATTGCGGCTACAGAGACTCCCAGAGATATTACCACACTGTAATACGCAATGGGGCAGAAAGGGAACATGCAGACATGTCTCAAGAAGAATCATATTAGCTATAGATATTTAGTTTGTGCCCCCTCCCCCCGATTTTGATGAATACATTTCACAGCATTCCATTCAAAGTAATTACATACTACAAATCTAAAATATAAGGAAAAGAAGTAAATGTATTTGTATTTACACTTTTTATACTCTTCTGTAAGAAATAGTCAAATAAAAACCTCAACTGTCATTGGGATTTTAGTGAGAAATTATAACCAATGGCTATTTTTACCTATAAGTATGCAGCAGTGTGATCATGTAGCCAAGATATGCTGATGCATCTTCTCTGCAGTCACTTCATCTTCATAATGTAACAGTTGGTCTTCATGCTATGATACAAAGCCACACGGTCGGTTAGGATAATCCCTGATTTGGGGAGATTCAAGTAGGCTTGCCTTCATTCATTATATTGCATCATTATGATGTTTCTTCTACAACTATATGGTCTGAAGGACTAGACGGTGAAGGTCAGTCAGCTGCGTATTTGGTTCTGTTGCAGGAGTGCTGATTAATTAAGGATGGTTAAAGAATAATTAAGCTCCTCCACAGGCTGAGAAGGCTTTAGTTGGGTGACAAAAGGGTATCATAATGTTGAGTCTCATATAAAAACATGCTTTTAAATAGTTGTGTAAAGTGTAGGCACCAATTTGTGAGGATATATGGTAGTTTGGAGATAAAGCCGCCTCATCGTCTTGTGTTTAAGCACCTGTCTGACAGCCATAATTTTTAATTCATCAGGTATAGATACTTGCATTTTCTAGGTGCAAGAGAGACTACATGTAGTCTTTTCTCATTTTATATGGAAATACTTGTTCCCTAAAAAGAGTTTTAACTGTTAATGTTTAATGCATTCTGTTCTGTTTATTACCAGAGTGCTGAGGCAGTAAAAAAAGCTAGAAGCTATTTGGAATTTGTGGAGGACTTTATTCAGGTCCCTAGGAGTCTTGTGGGTACGTAATAATGATAAAATTTGCACACTTGAACAGTAGCAGGAAAAGATTTCAACATGAAAAAACTTTTTTTCCTCTACCTTCCCACCCCCTTTAATGTCATATATATAAAGCTGCTTTATATTTTCATGTCATGTAACTAGTTTTAAGATATTTATTTATTTAATTTTTATCCCGCCTTTATTATTTTTATAAATAACTCAAGGCAGCGAACATACCTAATACTCCTTCCTCCTCCTATTTTCCCCACAAAAACAACCCTGTGAGGTGAGTTGGGCTGAGAGAGAGGGACTGGCCCAAATATGAGTAGAACATTTTGGATGAGGCGTTTTCTGTGTTGAGGAACTGAAGCAGGTGTTTCCTCATGCTCCCTGCCAATCTATTTCAGTCTAAACTAGTATATAAATTAAACTGCCCAGTAGTGAAGCTCTCTGGGAGATTTGCAATAAAACACACCAAAAGGTACAATCTGAATTGAAACATATATGATAAAAATAAAATAGAAACACCATATAAACTAGGTGGCTGCATGGTGTCATTCAAAAAGTAAGAATGAAAAGCCAATTAAAAAGCCTGGGAAGGTCTTCACCTGGTGCTGGGAAAGGAAAACCATAAATGGGATGCCACCATGGAAAAGCTCTCCTTCCTACCACACTTTCTTTGGTGAAGAGTCCTGCGGCTCTATTGATAGATCCTGGAGCAGCCCCAAACTATGAGCCGACTCCTTTAGGATGAGTGCGGACCCTTCCAGAACGGGCAGGACACCGCCCACAAACAGTATCTCTGACTTGTCTGGATTGAGTCTGTTTATTGGCCCTCATCCAGTTCATTACCGTGCCCAAGCACTGCTTCAGAGCATTAGCTGCCTCACTTGTGTTAGGTTAAAAGGAGAGGTAGAGCTGGGAGTCATCTGCATGACGATGGCATTCCAATCCACATCCCCAGATGACCACTCCCAGCCATTTCATATAGATGTTAAGGAGCATAGGGGATAAAATGGAGTCCTGAGGGACTCCATAACTCAACTGCCATGAGGCAGAAGAGTAATCCCCCAGCACCACTTTCTGGAACTGGCCATCCCGGTAGGAGTGCAACTACCATAGTACAGTGTCCCTATGTCCCAGCTCTGATAGCCTGTCCAGAAGGATACCATGGTCAATTTATACTGAAAGCTGCTGAGAGGTTGAGAAGGACAACAGGGTCTGTCTCCCCATCTTTTCCCCTGACATGGGTAATCCCACAAGGCAACCAAGGCAGTTTCTGTTCCACAGTCAGATCTGAAACCAGATCTAGAAAATCAGTTTCATCCAAGAGAGCCTGGAGTTGATCAGCCACTACCCACTCGGGCACTTTGCCTAGGAAGGAAATATTGGCCGCTTACCTGTAGTTGTTTTCATTCTCTGAGTCCAGATTTGGTTTCTTCAGAAGCATCTTGATCATTGCCTTTTTTAAAGAGGCTAGGACTGCTCCCTCTCTCAGTGAGGCATTTATGACCTCCTGGTCCCAAGTAGACAGCCGCTCCTCATTAGATTTGATAAGCCAAGAAGGGCAAGGGTCAAGCAGGCAAGGGTAGACTGAACATGTCCAAGTACCTTGTCCACAGTGACTCCCTCTTATCTCTGCTTATCTGATCTACAATTTTGACTTATTTTTTTTCTTATTTTGCTCAAGATCCTTTAAGTTACCTTGAGCTGAGGTAAAATGGGTGGAACGTGGAGGATGGAGTATTATCTCCTTAGTGAAACCTTGCTTGCTGTTTGCTCTGATCTCTCCTAAAAAGATACTCAAATTGAGTATGATCTTTCACGTGGTGGCTTATCTGCTGCACAGTAATAATCATAGCATGAATATTAAATAACAGTGATGTGATAATTAAAAGCAACAAAATAAAAGTAAAAAACATGCTGCAACAACCAGAAAGGATATAATAAATGAAATAACCTTTCCAAAGTCTTAAAGAGAACAGAAATTCCACATGGTATCTGAAAGTGAAAAACCAGAATGTGTAGATGTGGAATGTTCAGTTTCCCCTGGAATGTGTTGCTCCAAGGCCAGTTCAGTGGTTCCAGACATGTTGTTCCAAATGAAACAAGTCCTTTTCAGGGCTGGACCACCCTCAAACATCACAAAGTACTTCTGGTTTGTAGGATTTACTGAACTTGGTTTTCTGATGAAAATTTTATATTCCAGTCTCTTGTTGTTCTTCATTAGGGAAAGGGATTCTGTTTCTTGCATTACCTAGGGAAGTATATTTAACATTATCAGTATATCTTGTGGTTAGAAACACCTACATTCCTGAAGTAATGAATTTTCCATGGTTGAAATTCCCTTCTACTCATATCTGGAGAGGAGTTACAGTATAAAACATATTCCTTTATGAGTAAGAGGTTGGACTTTATAACCTAAATGCCCCCCTTCAGCTTTATGATAAAAGATGTATTGTATTCCATTGCTAATATGTGGAAAAATATGTTGTGTTAGCTTGATAACATGCAAGCTGTGAATGCCTGTTAGATACACACAGAATAACTTCATTGTTAGAAGCTGTGTTACGTATTTTACGAATTTTATAAACTGCTTTGAGTTTATTTTGTAAGCTGTAAACGTAATATAAATATTAAATGTGTGCCACTGATATTTAGGCCCCTTCCAAGCTACTAAAGTGGGGTTCTGCAGCACATAAATAATTGTACAATGTATCTGCTTTAAAGAGTATTTATTATTTATGCAGTTTATGCACTGCCTCAATCCTAGTGGAATCTAAGCAATCTACACTATAGCAGTTGGTATTTATTATTACCAGATACAAATACTCTGGGAGAAATAGAATGTTTTCAGAGCAGGACTCCGACCCCCCCCCCCCCCCCCCCCATCTGCGGAGAGTCCCCCAACCATCCTGAGGGCACAGCAGGGCCTGATGGGGAAGCGGGATTTGCCCTTCTCCTTGTTCCAGTCATAGATGTAGTTCCACGATCAGGAGAGCGGAATTGGACATCACCCTTAATTTTTTTTGTAGAATTTTTATAATTGCTTTTCTTGTTGATGATTTACTTGAGAAAATAGTCACAATGGTAATCCAAAATTTAAATATATTTATTTGTTAAAGGGAAAGTTATTGGTAAAAATGGCAAAGTTATTCAAGAGATTGTGGACAAGTCTGGAGTCGTGCGAGTGAGGATCGAAGGAGACAACGAGAATAAACTACCCAGAGAAGACGTATGATTTTAGCTTTTCCCCCCCTCCCCTTGGCAATGAATGTGCCATGTGTAGTATAGTAGTTAAAGGGGGACCTGAGGACAAGGCCACTCTAGGCTATGAAAGTTTGTTGGGTGACTCAGGATCAGTCATTATTTCTGAACCCAACAATGATACAGGGATTTTGTTTGTGGGAAAATTGTGGAAGGGTGTGCTGTATATGCCACCTTGAGCTCCTGGAAGAAAGGCAGGATATAAATCTAACAAATATGTACTTGAATAGCTGTATTGTTAGTTGTGAACTCTCATTATTTTTAATGTGCTGCATCAGTAATGCTCAGTTGGATGCAAGCCTTACTCCAGCATTATGTTTCCCACAGTGACTAACCAGGTGACTATAGAAAAATACTGTAGGAAACAGGGTGCCCTCAGATAGCTCAGATGCATGTGGTTCTGAATTGGTATTTTGAAGGACTGCTCTTTCATTGAAGCATATTCACTTGCAGTGTGCAGTCATAGGACAATACTGTGTGCTCTGGATTGCACTCACCTCTTTAGTCTAGTGATGGTATAGCAGCAAGCGTTGGCTGATGTCTATATGAACTCTGTCTATCTTGCCTAAAGCATGTCCAAATAACTTCAACAGCACTTCAGCATCCCTGGCAGAATGCAGATGTTCCTCGCTAATTGAGTTGATTAGAGATGAAACCTTGGCATCAGCTTATTTTTGATCAAGTAACTGCATATATCAGTTATGGATTCTGCTACTTGTGGGTTGGCCATAAATGAGCCAATTCTTTTAAAAGTCAATTTCAAAAGTCAAAATGTGGGTTCTGTTGTTTTTAAAGTTTTCTACAGATTTAATAATTTTAAGCCAATTTATTTTAGCCTCAGATTCAGTTTAGCCACTCTTGAGAATTCAGGTTAGTCCATAAAATTTACTTGTTTGTAAAATACACATAAAGCAAGGCTAACAACTGGCTCTTTATCCAAACTAAATTATATACATGACATACAAATAGACCAAGCTTATAAATTAGATAAAAACCCATGCTAGAAGATTGTTGAGACTGCTCTGGAATCATCATAAATAAAATAAAACAGATGCAGTTTAGCACACAGTTACATGTTAGCTTTATTAAAATTGGGTTGGTGTGTGTACAGATGTGTACACACACAAAGGAATTATTTGTGATTTAATGTATATTTGAAAAAAACATTTTATCATTATAGGGAATGGTTCCATTTGTCTTTGTGGGTACTAAAGAAAGCATAGGGAATGTCCAAGTACTTCTTGAATACCATATTGCCTACTTAAAGGTAAGCATTGCTTGATGTAATTTTTAACTGCCCTTTCTTCAAGTCATGCATATACAGTGAATATAAAAAGTCTACACACCCCTATTAAAATGCCAGGTTTTTGAGATGTAAAAAAGTCAGACCAAGATAAATCACTTCAGAATTTTTTCCACCTTTAATATAACATACAAGCTGTACAATTCAATTGAAAAACAAACAAATCTTTTAGGGGGGAAAAAACTAGAATAACGTGGTTGCATAAGTGTGCACACTCTTAAACTAATACTTTGTTGATTTTATGACAGCATTCAGTCTTTTGGGGTAGGAGTCTATCAGCATGGCACATCTTGCCTTGGGACTCCTTGCCTACTCTTCCTTGCAGAAACGCTCCGAATCTGTCAGATTGCGAGGGCATCTTCTGTGCACAGCCCTCTTCAGGTCACCCCACAGATTTCCAATTGGATTCAGGTCTGGGCTCTGGCTGGGCCATTCCAAAACTTTGATAATCTTCTGGTGAAGCCATTACTTTGTTGATTTGGAGGTATGCTTTGGGTCGTTGTTGTGTTGAAAGGTGAAATTCCTCTTCATCTTCAGCATTTTAGCAGAGGCCTGAAGGTTTTGTGCCAAAATTGACTGATATTTGGAACTGTTCATAATTCCCTCCACCTTGACTAAAGCCCCAGTTCCAGCTGAAGAAATACAGTCCGAAAGCATAATTTTATTGTATTTTATATTTTTATCCTCTATTTATATTACTGATAACTCGTATTGAATTTTAAAATTTGTTTTTATTGTAAACCGCCCAGGGTCCCTCCTTGAGGGGGAGATGGGCGGTGATTAAAATCTGATAAATAAATAAAAAATGAAAAAATAATGCTGCCACCATCATGCTTAACTGTGGGTATGGTGTACTTTTGGTGATGCGCAGTGTTGTTTTTGTGCCAAACATACTTTCTGGAATTATGGCCAAAAAGTTCAACCTTAGTCTCATCAGACCATAACACATTTTCCCACATGCTTTTGTCAGACTTGATGTAGGTTTTTGCAAAATGTAGCTGGGCTTGGATGTTTTTCTTTGTAAGAAAAGGCTTCCGTCTTGCCACCCTACCCCACAGCCCAGACATATGAAGAATATGGGAGATTATTGTCACATGTAGTACACAACCAGTACTTGCCAGAAATTCCTGCAGCTCCTTCAGTGTTGCTATAGGCCTCATGGCAGCCTCTCGGACCAGTTTTCTTGTTTTTTCATCAATTTTGGAGGGACATCCAGTTCTTGGTAATGTCACTGTTGTGCCGTATTTTCTCCACTTGATGATGACTGTCTTCACTGTGTTCCATGGTATATCCAATGCCTTGGAAATTTTTTTGTACCCTTCTCCTGACTGATACCTTCCAACAATGAGATCCCTGGATGCTTTGTACGCTCTTTGCAGACCATGGCTTTTGCTGTAAGAGGCAACTGAGTAAATGTCAGAAAAACCCTACTAGAACAGCTCAACCTTATATGGGCTTCCTCAGAGTCACTTTACTTGATGGCAGGTGTGTACTGACTACTATTTAACATCAGTTTGAATGTGATTGGTTAATTCTGAACACAGCCACATCCTACTTATAAGAGGGTGTGTACATTTATGTAACCACATTATTCTAGTTTTTTATTTTTATTCCCTCCCCCCAAAAAGACTTCAGTTTGTTTTTCAATTGAATTGTACAGCTTATATGTTATATTAAAGGTGGAAAAAATTCTGAAGTGATTTATCTTGGTCTGATTTTTTTACATCTCAAAAACCTGGCATTTTAACAGGGGTGTGTAGACTTTTTATATCCACTGTATTTGTGTCTTTACAGAGTTGTGGATATTTTGTCCATTTTACATGTGGTATTAAACTAATTTATTTTGGGTTTTTTTACCATACATTGTTTTATATTGTGTTCATTCTACAAACATGATTTGTAGATAATAATCATCTTGTCTTCCAGTACATGTGGGCAGAATTTTTAGATTCAATTTTAACCTTGTTATATTGCCATCGTTGTTGCAATTATTTATTTTTATGTATCTTTCTCATCTTTTTACCGTATTCCCCAGCCCCTATATAAAAGCCTGACCTTTTTCAGCCTAATTGCTACTTTTCCAAACTTTTTCATTTTGTAATTACATAACTGTGAGTATCATAGGACTATACAGTAGTTTAACTCCAAAGAGTTTTATTCTGGTAATTTTAAAAAGTTGATTCAAACAAATCTGGCTGATACATAACTGACATCTTCTGCAAAGGACTGATGGAAATCTGTCTTCGATACGGAAATATAGATAGCTACAAGTAAAATTTGGGAAATGTTTGAAAGAAATGTACACCAAACTATCTAAAACATATTCAGTATTTCCAATGAATCATGTCATGTTGATTCTCACTGGGAGTTAAGTTATCAAAAGCTCTCTCACCCTGTAATTCTGTGAACTTCATTGTTTGTTAACATAGTTAGAAACTGCTTTTTTTTCCTAAAGTCAAATGTGTGTGAAAATAATTTGGGGGAAGATTACATTACATTACTTTAGTTTATATTTAACGTAACTGTCAATTCAGGAAGTAGAACAACTACGGATGGAGAGGCTCCAGATTGATGAGCAGTTACGTCAAATTGGCATGGGTTTTAGACCTTCATCTACCAGAGGTCCTGAAAAGGAAAAGGGTTATACCACTGATGAAAGCACTCCTTCCTCTGTACAAGGCTCAAGGTCCTATAGTGGAAGAGGCAGAGGCCGGAGGGGGCCCAATTACACCTCTGGATATGGTAAGTATGTTTAAAGATAAGTGATGAAAACTTGCTTTGCTCCTGTCATCATTGATAGAGAATATAATAAAAGTGTTGTGCTTTTTTACCATATATGTTCATTTTTCAGAGTTCTTGATGCATTACACACTTGAGAGTATCAAAATTATGAATATGGATTTCAGGAAAATATTTGTTGTTTCTTACAGCTTAATGTAATTTTCTACAACTAAGTGCCCTCTAGATGCGATTATGTGACATCAGGTTGGTGTCATTTCTTAGCAGCCACATAGACAGACCTTCTCTAGGATGATCTATCCCCAATTTGCCCACTGTATTTGAGCCCATCCAGCTTACTTCTGTCTTTCCTCCCACCCTTCTTAGAATTATAGACTTCTCAACAGAGTTAGGTCTTTGCATCTATGTCTGATCATTTGTTCCTTCAGTGAGAACTCTGGATTGTTTTCTTCTATGATCTGTTTGTTGGTTTTCTTGCCTATCCATGGTATTCTCAAGAGTCTTCTCCAAAAGTTGAAAAGCCTCAATACTCTTTCTCTCCAGCTTTTGCTTCCATAGAATGTCACAGGGTAAACCATTGCCTACACAGTTTTGATCTTTCTTGGTATCATAGTATCTAGATACCTTTTCCAAGGCTTTCACTGCCACCCTATTTCAATCAAACAATTCAATTTATTACAGTCGTAGACCAGTACAAGCAAGAGTGCTCGGTGAATATATATAGATCTATCTTAATAGATAATAAATGAAATAAAATTTAAGACAAAGTTAAAATACATTTATGAAACAACCTAACTAACATCTATGAGTGAGGTCCAGGGTGCAGTCTATATTTAAATTATAAAATAGACAGTAACTGCTACCCTATTTAGTGCTAGTCTGTAGTGTATTTCTTGACTACTGGTTCCTTTACTGTTGATAGTTGATCCTAAAATGCAGTATCTTCATTGCCAGTTCTAAGGCTGGTTGCTTTACATGTTGTAATTAGTTTTGTTATATTTAGCTGTAGTCCCATGTTTTTTCACTGTACTTCTTGACTTTTATTACTAGAGCTTGCAGGTCATTTGCATTTTCAGCTATTAGAATAGTGTCATCAGCATAGTTAAGTTGATGTTTCTCTCCCTCCAGTTTTAAAACCATATTCATCTTCCAATCCAGTCTCTTTCAATCTATATTCAGCATATAGATTGAATAGATATGTATTGTCTCATTCCTTTGCTGACCTGGAGCCAGTCTCTATCCATTTCCATCCAGACTTGGGCTTCCTGTCCTGTGTGTAGGTTTTGCATGAGAACAGTGAGAAATGGGATTCCCATTTTCTTAAGGTCATTCCACAGCTTGACTGGAATACAATTGGACACCATTCTCTAATTAATAAAGCACATATTGACTTATTTTTAGTCTTTCACTTTCTCCATTATCCAGTGTGCATCAGCAATAATTTATTGTTCCTCAGCCTTTTCTAAAAGCATCTTGAACATTGGGCACCTCCCTTTTCATGTAATGCTCTAATCTGTGTTGGATGATCCTAAGCATTATTTTGCAAGCATGTGAGATTATGGAAATTGTACAATAGTTTGCACACCTTGCTAAGTCTCCCTTCTTTGGTATTGGTATGTAGACTGACCTCTTTCAATCTGTTGGCCATTGTGTGTTCTCCAGATTTGCTGACATAGTTTGGTTAGAACCTTTACTGATTTTTCTTCTGTGCTTCCCATATATCTGTTGATATTCCAGCAATTCCTGTAGCCTTCCAACTTGGTAATTACTGGAGTGCTCATCTAACTTCACCTTTTAGTACTTACAGGTTCTTGTAAATAGGGAGTATCTTCTAAGGCATATTGGATTTTGACATTTTTGCTGCATAGAATTTCAGTATACTCCTAGCATCCTTGTTTGAGCTTTGAATTAGTTACTATCTGTCCACTGGAATCCTTTAGTATACCAGTTCTTCTAGATGTCTAGAAGGTGTGGAATTATCTGACATTTGGGATGACATTTGTGATTTTATTTATTTCTTGCTGTGCTGAAGTTTTATGAGGTGATGTATATAAAGATGGTCAAAATGTTTTTTTCTTGTAGCTAATCAAAATAGGTAGCTGAGGTGAGAGGGACTACAGAAGTCCTAGTCCTGGCTTCTGACAGAAAGAGGTAGAGTTAACCTTTTCCTGTTGGGTCCATCTTCTGATGGCTACTGTGGTACCTGATTGCAAGTCCCAACTGCTGTTCATGAGTGTTTGATCGGCTATGTTCCTGTAGGTTGACATGGATGCTTTATATGCCTTGGGAATTGTTGGCAACATGTTAGAAATCTTGTACCTCTATATGCGCTGCCAGTGGGTGTGTCATTATATAACTTCAAACCGTCCCACTCGATTATGTAGAGAGGGCATGCTTCGGACCCCGTCGGTAAGGGAGTTTCGTTTGACGGGGTCCAGAAGGCGGGCCTTCTTGGCAGTGGCGCCCGCCCTCTGGAACATTTTGCCCCCGGAGGTGAGGCAGGCCCCATCGCTGCTCTCCTTCCGGAAGAACTTAGAGACCTGGTTTTGCCGCCTCGCATGGGATGGGAATAGGGATAGTTCTTCATGGGGATGGCTGGTGCCATAGAGCCCTTTTAAACATCATGATCTGCCCTCTTGGATTTTCTATTTAACTTATAATAATAATTGAGTATATATTGTATTTTTATCTTTTATGGTATAATTTTAATTCTGTGTTTGTAAACCGCCCAGAGTCCCCTTTTGGGGAGTTGGCGCGGTGATAAAAGTTGAAATATAAATAAATAAATAAATGTACAATGAATACATGGATAGTTTTAAGATTAATGTATGCATTGCTGATAAACAGTGGGAGTATGTAGCCTGTGGTGATTATATGGTGATTATGACAGGCGATGTTATAATGTGACAATCACTTGTGGTGATTATGACAGGTAGGCCAACTAGAATGCCAAGATAGTTCTCTATCTCTAAACTATTCTAAAAGTGTCATATTTCCTTCATGTTTGTAATGTTCTTGATGATGGATAACATGTAACTTAATTAGTAGTATTGCAGTTGTTTACTTACATGATTCCATACAATTCTTTACGTAATGCTATGGATGCCCTCACCTCTCACCCCAGCATAGTGATCTATAACTGTACTGCTGAGTATTGTCTGATTTGCTTATAATTTGAACTAAAATTTTGGTACCTAGGACAGCTGTGTTATAAAATCAACCTGATACCTCTAAGGCAGGGTGGGGAACCTTTTTTCTGCCAAGGGCCATTTGGATATTTATAACCGGGGACCGGGGGGGTGGGGGCGGGGTTTCTGGGATTTCCGGGGACCGGGGGCCAGAGTTTGTGGGCAGGAGCCAATCACAAGCACTGGGGGGCAGGGTTTGCGGGCAGGAGCCAGTCATGTGGAAGGGGCGGGGTTTGCGGGCGGGCCTTAGGCAGGAGCCCCACAGGCCATATATGGCCCACGGGCCTGACGTTGCCCACCCCTGCTCTAAGGAATAGAAACATTGGTAATTTCTTCCTCATAGATTGCTAGTCATTGTTGATTCATAGTTGAATAGATCAAACTACCTTAGTTTGCTAAGAGAAGTTAGAAATAACAGGGTTGCTTAATAACTAAACACCAGAGATTGTTCATAATGAAAAACCAACAGTACTGGAGTTTGGATGAACAAGTAACCCAGTGTCTTGAATCTTGAATAATAAACTCCATCTTGAATAATAAATCCAATTTTTGGTTATGTAAATGAGTCCCATTGTTATGCAGCTACCTGGAATGGTATTTTGTTCTGAAAATTTCTAATGGTTCCTTATGATCTTGAAACTCTATGATTAATGGAGTTTTGCTTGGATTTTCTCTTATTTTCTGCATACATTTCAGGAGTGAAGGGTTGGAAGAAGAAATATAATGAATAGTGTTTGGTGTTTCTTTATCTCAAGGTGTATTATGCGTTACAGAATATGAATTGTTGATTATAGGACAATTTGGGGTATAGCCAACAAAGGATGTGCTTTAGCAGAAAGACCAAGTCAGGGCACCTTTTATTGAAGGCTGTACATACAGCATCTGTTGCAGCCATCCAGACTATATCACATTCTGCTGTAGAATATATGGCTTTTATAGGTGATCTGTAGCTTGAATCATGTCAACTGGATTTCTATTTTCTTAATGGAAACGTTTCGCTCCTTATCCAAGGGGCTTCTTCAGTCTGAGCAAAGTTGGTAAGGGAATCCTAAATATGTTCCTAGGTAGCTGTGTGACCTTACACCTGGGGCTAGGTCATGGTTATATTGAGATGTAATTTTTAAGTCCTTTTATCATCTAATGGAGGGTCGTTAAAAACACCATGCTGCTGTTGAGCTTCTGAAATGGTCTTAATCTTCCTAGGCACAGAAGACAACACGGGGAGGAAGATGGGGGAGAGTTTGTGCCTGAGGCCCCCACCTCTATTCAAGGAAGGATTTTCCAAGTTGGCATAAATGGATTCCTTGACCCCTCTCTCAAACCACCTATCTTCTCTGTCTAAAATGTGAACATTAATGTCCTCAAATGAGTGTCCTTTTTCTTTTAGATGAAGATAAACTGCTGACTCTGGTCCTGTGGTGTTATTTCTCCTGTGTTGTGCCATCCTCCTGTACATAGGTTGTTTGGTTTCTCCAATGTAGAGTTCAGAGCACTCCTCACTGCACTGGATAGATTTATAGATAGATAGATAGATAGATTTATAGGTGATCCTGTGTGTCCTTTGTTTCATGAGCATAAATTATTTTTTTCCACTGACCAATATCACACCGTTCACAAACAGCTAGAACTCATTCCTTAAAAGCAGTAGAGTTTAAAATACATTGGCTCTTAACTATTTTCATATACTTTTGATTTGTCTTGGCATCTGTTGTTTTCTAATTTGCTTTGCAATCGGAACTTCTCATCTAATACAATTAGTCTATATTCTGGATTAAGTTCTACCTGCTACGGATGCAGGTACAACAAATGTCCTATACTAGATGTATATTCTGCTAGGAACTGAACAGTAATTTCCTCCTTGTAAAGCAGAAAACCCAAATGCCTGTTATGCATAGGGGAACTGCATTTTTTATATTTTTGTGGGTTTGGCTTGGAAATGATTCTAATCCTTGTGAATATTTCGCTGCTTTGCACTTTTATTCTTTTGGTTCTCATTTTTTCTGAAGGAACAAATTCTGAGCTATCTAATCCCTCTGAAACGGAATCAGAAAGGAAAGATGAACTGAGTGATTGGTCATTAGCAGGGGATGAAGACAGGGAGGCTCTACACCAGCGTGACAGCAGAAGGCGTCCACCAGGAGCAAGACGCAGTGTTTCTGGGGGTCGGGGCCGAGGTGGCCCGCGAGGTGGGAAGTCATCTATCAGTTCTGGTATGGATTGTGTGTTTCAAACTTATGCCAGAAAAAGTAGTTCTGCTACTATAATCTTCAAGTTCATTCTCTTGTTTCAGAAAGTAATCAGATGTGAAGAATTGTTGTTTAGAGGGCTTCATTTTTTTCGTCTCAGCCTATCAGGATAGGTTGCTTAATGATGGTGGTGGGGAGGCCATGTTGATGTCACTGACTTTGGGAAGTGGGATTGCCCAGTCCTGGAGGCCAAATTTAGATTGCTAGGTCCAGGACTGCCAAAAGAGCATTCTCAGAAATGCTACCTGTTCTGGCCACAGGACTAGCTATGAGCTTAGGAGTCTGCATGGATGAGACAGTGAGGGCATACAGAGGAGTTTAGATTGATTGGGCACTGGGAAACTTTTTGGGACAAGGTAAACACGTAGAAGAGAGATGAACTCCACTTGAACTGCAATGGAACTAGACTACTGCTGCATACCACGAAAAAGATAGCAGAGATGATTTTAAATTAATTCCTGGGGAAAAGCAGATAGATCTGATTTGGAAGGTTGTATAGATGTTTCAGAAAATAAAATAGATAGGGCCAATATTGCAAGTGGGTTAATAAATGGACATGACAATCAGACAAAAAGGCCACAAAAAAGGTTCATGCCAAGAACAACTGAAAAAGGAAAAGGTGTATAGGTATTTCTGTGCTAATGCTAGCAGCCTGTGTGGTAAAATGGGATAATTAGCATATTTGATTACAAGTGAGAAAATACAGGGAGTATAAAGAAACCTGGCGTCAAGGAAATGGAGAAAATCAGAGTGACTCAAAGGACAGAGAAGGGTGTGGGGGGGGAAACTGTTGCTCTATATCAGGGAGAGTATAATATACTATAAAATATCAGAAGAACAGTTTCTTCCGTAGGATCATTAGGTGTGATACTATTTGGCCACAAATAGAAATTGGATTTAGGAATACTATCATCTGCCTGATCAAAATACCAAAAGTGATCTGGAGATAAAGCAAGAAATATATAGAGTTGTAACAATGAGAGACTCTGATTATTCTCACAAACTGGGTAATTCATGCAGAGACCACCACAAAGAAACCACATTTCTGTTTCTGAAATGACTGTATCTTGGAACAGTTGGTCTGGAACTGAGCAGAGCAAAGGATATCCTAGTTTTAATCCCAAGTGATAACCATTTTGTAATGTGAGACATAGTACTGTAGAGCTGAAAGGAAACAGTGATTAATAATAGGGCCCAATGTAGTAAAATTTGACTATTGAAGGGGGGAAACGTCTAAAAAATGAGTGGACTGGTAAAAAAGAGGCTGGAAGACTCAATGTTATATTTGGGTTGAATTATTCTTTCTAATCCAATGGAATGTTGGAAAGAAGTTATGTAAAGAGGCTCAGGACTCTGTCCGTCTGTGCACCAGTATAACTCTCAGAAAACTGAACCAAACAGGACCAAACCTAGTATAATGGGACAAGTCAAGAAAGGAAAGATCACGTTTGAAAAGGGACTGGAGCCAGCTTGGGGCTGTGGAGGATAACATTCCAAGAAAAATTTCCCCCATTGGGAGACAGTTGGGCAGCTGCTTAGGGTATTGCCAATTTCTGTATTGGAAGCAGTCCCTCCTGCTCACGTGTCCCAGGTTGATGCATGTGCAGCCTGTCTGCATTTTCCAGTTTGTGCACATAGATACACGTCTCCTATGGACACTACTGGTAAAGGGCTTGGAAAGAATCCCAGAAGCTATGATGTGCATATTTCCCCTTTATTTATATCTTAATTTAAAGGTCACCAGAAAGACAAGGAAGATGTCTGTACAAAATATCCTTTTGCTTTAGTTTCAGGAGTGATGTTCTCCGCTTTCAAGAATGTTTCAGATTTTCCTAGGTTGCTTCGCATATTAGCACGTGTGTTCTGGATTAGATTACTTTCTACTTGGTTACCCTTGTAACATTTTGGTTAAAATGCTAGATGAAAACAGCACAAACCACTTCTGGCCTTTGTATTTTTGTTCCTTTAGTGCTGAAAGACCCAGACAGCAATCCTTATAGTTTACTTGATAACACAGAGTCTGACCAGACTGCAGATACCGATGCAAGTGAATCGCATCACACCACTAACCGACGCAGGCGATCTCGCAGACGAAGGACTGATGAAGATGCTGTCTTAATGGATGGAATGACAGAATCTGACACTGCATCAGTTAATGAAAATGGCTTAGGTATGTAAGTCACTTGTGACAAAACTGATTCATATCAATAAACTTGTACAATTGTAATGTGCTATTATAGTCAATTATTCTTCCTTTTCATAGTCATCATTTTAATTGTAATTTAATATAGTGTTAATTTTTTTGCATAATAAAGGATTTCACTTAAATGTAACCAGAATATTTTAGGCTACATGGAATCCATCAGGGCCATTTTCTTATAATTGCATTAAAATCCTTCTGGTCTGGACGCAACCAATTCTATGTCACAGTTTTAGAAGAGCAGGGCATTTGTTCCACGTCTTACAAAACAAGTTTCCATATTGTATCTACCATGAAATGCAAAGATGATTTAGTCATTAATCTTGAGGATTTTAAAATCCTGTTTAGAGTAAATAAATGTAAAATAAACATACATTTTATCTTTGGTAGGGCCCAAGTGATTTTGTTGCTGAAATTTGCTGAATTAACATTGAAAAAAAAAGTAGCTGAGGTCAGGCAAAAAAAACCAGGTTTCTTGCTCCTCTACAACCGTGATCCCAAACACGCTTAAAAATCAGCAGGACTTTTTTGTGTGTAGGTGTAAGCATTCAGTAACTGCCATTTTGTGATAATAGTTCATACAAAGCACACCAAGGAAAAACATTTCTAAGAGCCAGTTTGGTCTAGCGGTTAAGGCACCAGGCTAGAAACCAGCAGACTGAGAGTTCTAGTCCCGCCTGAGGCATGAAAGCCAGCTGGGTGACCTTGGGCCCATCATTCCCTCTCAGCCCAACCCACCTCACAAGGTTGTTGTTGTGGGGAAAATAGGAGGAGGAAGGAGTATTAGGTATGTTCGCCGCCTTGAGTTATTTATAAAAATAATAAAGGCAGGATAAAAAATCTAAAAAAAAAAGATGGAATGATTCCTTGAACCTATGTTTAACTTTTGGTATCAACCTAAATCCATAACAATTTGAACATAGTCTTATAGTGTTGCTGCTCCCTTTGCAGATAGGACATAGGACCTTTTCCTTTGCGCTTTGTGCTGAGCAACAATATTCATCTCTAAGATGGTTCATGCCTCAACTTTGCAATTGCAGATGATAGAGACAAAAAAACCCAGCGACGCAATCGTAGCCGCAGGCGTCGCTTCAGGGGTCAGGCAGAAGATAGACAGCCAGGTAACCTAAGTGGAGAGGTGGCCCACCTCGAGTCACAAGCATGAAGGAATGCTCCATGACTATTGTTTGTGTGCCTCCAAAACGTGTCAAGTGCCTTTTGTAAATACTGATTACTTAATAACTAAAACTGCTGGCTGAGAAATTACTAGTTACTCATCTTCCAGTAACTAACATTAGTGTCTTATAATTGGTCGTGCTCCCAGTGTAAGCACCATGAGAACTGAGAGAGATGTGGATGTCCGAATGCAGATATATGGCATAATGAAAGCAGCGCTGCCAGGTGGGGCTCTCTTCTGGCAACTACTTGTTCATAGGAATGCTGGCCAGCTTAGTAGTACTGTAGTAAAACATGAGGTAACTTGCATGGTATTTGCCTGTCCTGTACTTTGAATCAATATGATCAGCATTTCAAGGACAACAGAAATCACACAACTGGATTAAAGCAAAAAGTAGTTGCATGTTCTGTTTGGCATTGTGGTTTGATGCGTCTTTAAGTACGTACTAACATCTTAAAGTACCAATTTTAATTTCTAGAATGATGTTTTGTTGCATTTGTAAATATCTTGAATGTGCTAAACAACTTCAGGAATATTTCTTTTAATGTGTCCTCTAACATGTTTCTGTAGAGTTCAAAGGCTTATGAACAGTTGAGAATTACAGTGCAATTAAAAATGTAAGGAAATGGGATTTCACACCACAAAATGCTATAGAATAATAGACACATGATCTCGATCCGTTAACCACAAAAATCTTTTGATAGATAATTAAAAATTGCTTTCTGAATTTGCTTCCTGTGGTTTCACTTTAGTTCTGGAGAACTGCAGTATGACTTCACTGGAGGAATATAGTACTTAAAAGTATCATACCCTTAAGAATCCTTAACAAATTAAGACAGTATGCTTTTTGATCAATTAATCTTAAATTCTGAAAGAGATGATGACAGCCACTTCTGCAAAGTATTTTCAGATAGGCCGTAAGCTTTGGCCACTATTTTTTTTAGTTGCACCTCATTCATCACATAGAACTCATTCTTACTTAGTACTTAGTACTTACTTAGTACTCTTCTTCTTAGTACTTACTTATTTTTACTTAGTTCTTACTTACTTAGTACTCTTCCCCACTTCTTTTCCAATACACTGTTGCTATGTGCAGCCAAAAGGAAAGAGTGAGCCACAGTCTTCCCTCTCCTAAGGATATTTTTCTCCAAAAGAATTTACTTAACTATTTAAGGTGTAATTGAGGGCTGCTTTAATCTTTCCTTACCCACTTTCCCACTTCAGAAGGAGCTAAATCTAAGAACATCCTCTGAAAGTTCTCCTTGGGTTCTGTATCTACAACCCAACAGGCCTTCTGCCTCGGTCTACCACCAGCTTGGACCAAATCCTGTTTTTATCATTTTCCAGGGTTCTTTTCAAAATCTTGACAATCTTTCAAATCTTCTTCAGTATCTTTAAATATACCTTAAAAATTATAAACCATAGGAAAGTTACAGAGTTCTCCTTTGATGGTAATAAATACCTCAAGCAAAATATTTTGAAACTGAAGGATTAAAAAAGCAAAACCGGTAAATATGGATTTCATTTAAATTAGCCGTATGAAGCTTCAGGATTAACGGTTACATCTTTCTGTTTTGGAGGGCCTCAAAAGATGACTAACTTTGAGTAATATGAGTCTTGGAACGTTAACTGAAAAATTTATATTTTTGGATTGCAACCAGGAGTTGGATGTTTTCTAAAAATAAAGTCTGTAAATTTTTCTCCTCACAGTAACAGTTGCTGATTATATATCAAGAGCAGAATCTCAGAGTAGACAAAGAAATCTCCCAAAGGAAACACTGGGTAAAAACAAGAAGGAAACGGTAAGAAACATTTAAAAGGAATACAAACTAACACCTGTCTATGAATTTACTTCCAAGATTGTGTAAATTACTACATCTTGCTGTAGGTACTGAAAAAGCTTTGCCGGTTTGGAGGGCTCTATAAGGAAAATTCCATGTTACAAGTTTATTACAAATTTAACTTCTGTCTAAATTAGTTAGCAGATCTTAGCAGATTTGTTTAGTTAAGGATACCTTGCCCTGATCATATGCTCCAGCTTTCTAAGAATGGCAGCCTAAAGGGGTAATTAGGCAAGAACCTGCTTCTTCATGCAGCTTATGTATGGAAATAATTGCCAAATACCTTGTTCATTCAACAATGCTTTCAACTGGATTTTAGGGGTGATTTAAATAAATAGAATATAGATAACTGGATATAAAATGCACTATTACATGTAAAATGTTCATGTAATCATCCTTCTAAAAATTGATATCTTCTGTGGATTTTCTAATGAAGTCTGAAATTGGGGGGTGGGGTGTATTAATTATGCTGTAATGATTCACTGTTCTCCTGTCACCAAGTCTTGGATTTTTTTCTTTAAAAGGTGAAAGATGTGATTGAAGAAGTTGGCCTTTCTGAAAAAGCAGTAAATGGCCCTGCAGTTGTTTCTGGGACTGAATCTTCAAAGCAGCAGCATAGTCCTGAAGAAAGGCCTAGTACTATTGAAGAAGATGGAAATAAACAGGAAGAAGCTGTGTTGAATGGTGTTTCATAAACAAGAGTTCCTAGTTTACAGTTCTTTTACATTACATTTTACAATAGTGCTTGTATAAGCTTGCCAAAGATAGAATATGGATTGCGAGTCTTGACACCGCACTTTCAGTTCCTCCATTTTGGAAAACAACAGGGAGGGATCCTGAAAAAAATCCAATGTTGAACATACTTTGACACCTACTGTGTTATAAATATCATCAGATGTGCCTTGAGAATAGTATATGTAACATTTAAATAAAAACAAATTGCTGGCTATAGGAAACGTTATTTTGTTTTCAAAATATGACAGATGTGGGGGAATCCCTAACATAACCTACTTTATGAAAGCATTAGCTGCTTTTATTACATTTTTAATAATATGCAACCACTTCTTCACCTGAGGGAAACTAGAAAAAATGCAGTCTAAAATATTTTGCACTGAATTGTAATTTCTCCATTAGTTTAGTCTGGAAACTGGTCTGTTTTAATACATGTTTTTTAAATGCTGTATGTAGTGGGGGAAAACTGCAGACCACTGGAATACATTTATTAAATTCTCAATCTGCAGGGATATTGGGCGACATTGGCAGTGACTGTTCTACATTGAGGCTTTGTTTGATTTATTTATTAAAATGTACAGTATTTAAAAATCAAACATAGCTTTAGTTAAAACTTAATTCTGAATTAGTCATGTCCATTAAGAGATAACCAGAACTACTGAAAAGATCAATTTCCAGAAAGTTTATTCTGTATAAACTACATATGTTAGTCCTTAGAGTATTTTTATTTTTGGTTGTTTGATGTGCAATATGTTTTTGTATGCTGGTAGAAAAATAAACCTTGATCTTCCATTGGTTGATCCTTAAAACATTTGCCAGTTATCAATTTGTTATACAAGAATTGGAATTTAAGTTCTCATGGAGGCATTATCTTTGAATGAAAGAGGATATGACAGCAAATTTTTAATGGAATTTTCTGAAAGGTTTATGCAGCTGGCAAGAATCCCCCGATTGGGGGAGATGGGCGGTGATATAAATTTAAATAATAAATAAAATAAATTGTTCCTCATGTAAGTTGCAGATCTAAATGTCTTACCTCTTACTGCTTATTGCATGGAAAACAGCAGTAATAGGACAATTTAGGGGAAAAATTTGTTAAATTCAGTTCGCAACTGGATTCACTCCCTGGTTTAAATTTTTAATCTTAAAAATCCTGGCATTCCAATTAGATATCTCCTAACGTATTATCTAATTTAACTTCAAAAGCAAGTCTGACTTCATTGCTGATGTTGCACACACGATGCATTGCATTTGCATTTTTTTTTCATTTCATCTTTTTTCAAGGATATATTTTTAGAACTAAGGCACAGAACCCCTTTTACCATGTCTCTCCCCTGTAGATTAATAAAAGCTCAGTCATGTGTAAGGTCAAACTTGTTGCTTCGTGTTCACTATAGCTGTGAATTACTGCCTTGCAGATTCTTCCATTTAAATTCTTGTCAAAGCTAAAGCCACTGCAGTTTAGAAAGCCTGCTCACTCCCATCTGCCATCAAGGTTACTACTATTAACTCTTCTTACTGTCTTTAGCCCATCCGTGACCATCCTTTGTAAGAATTGGTGCAACCTGCTCCTGCCCCATGACCCTCTGATGTGTCTGGAAAAAAAATCCAAAGTGTTTAATGTTTATACAGTTCAGAAAACTGGTGACAGCCTCTGCATTTGCTGTGCAAACCTTCCAGAGGACATTTCTGCTTTAATATTTTGGGGAGGGAGAGTTCACTTATGCCAGGGGTGGGCAACGTCAGGCCCGTGGGCCATATAAGTGGGGCTCCCGCCCACAAACCCCGCCCCTTCCACGCAATTGGCTCCCGCCCGCAAACCCCACCCCCAGTGCTTGTGATTAGCTCCCGCCCGCAAGCTCCGGCCCCCGGTCCACAGAAATCCCAGAAACCCCGTCCCCCAGTCCCCGGTTATAAATATCCAAATGGCCCTTGGCAGAAAAAAGGTTCCCCACCCCTGACTTATGCTAACACATTTGTGAAGTGTTCCTTTTAAATTCTCTTCACAGCCCTACTATTTAAAATCACAATCGTATCTCCTAGTTTTCTCCAGGCTAAACATACCAGCTTCTTTCAACACTTCCTTCTAGGATTCGGACTCTAGTCTCCCACACCATCAGTTAATTCTCTTTGGATAGGCTCTGGCCAAATTCCTTCTTAAACGTAACATCTAGAAATGGCCTCTATTCCAAATGTAGCCTGATTGGCACACTATGCTTATAATAGTGGAATTTTAAGATTCACAGTAACTTTTTTTTTAAAAAAAATGATTATATTTCTACTAGCACAGTCTGCTGGGGATCCATTAATATGCCTACTTTCAATTCCCACCTGCTGCTACCAGACTAAGTTTCCGCTATCTTATAGTATGGAGTTTTCTGCAACAAATGCATTTTTGTTGAACTTCATCAAGTTATGGTTCAGCTTCAAGTCTATTAAAAGTTTTGTTTTCTTATGACTACATATCCTAGCTTTAACATTAGCAATAAACAACACTTCTTCAGCTTCATGCAGGTAATTTATATAATCTTGATGCTTTCCCCAACTCCTCCTCTAGGTTGATACAGAGGAATAAGCACATGTAGCATATGTTTAAAAAAAAAGGTAAAGGTTCCCCCTGCACATTTGTGCAGTCGTGTCCGACTCTAGGGGCCGGTGCTCATCTCCGTTTGTTAGCCGAAGAGCCAGCGTTGTCCGAAGACGCTTCCACGGTCATGTGGCCGCATGACACGCGCGGAACGCTGTTACCTACCCCACAGAAGCTGATTATCTTCTGTGGAGTAGAGGGTAGCCACTGATATACAGGAGGTCCAGATTCAGTATCTATTGGTAGAGACTGTATTGGTTATCCTAATGCTTGCCATTTCTCTCTCCCTGTTCTCAGTGCTCTTTCACAGAAATAGCCTAGCTGTCATCTAATCCTCTCATCCTTCCTAATACTGGAGAGTTTGTTCACATTTTCTGTACTTGTAATCCTTCCTATTCTTCAGAAGGCAGGCAAACACTATATCCATCCTGTAAGTGACAGGAACATGGTACTAGGAAGACGACAAAACCCTTCCCCAAAGTTGCTCCACATGGCCTGTTTCCCTTGCTTCCCATATTCCTCCAGATTCCTTTTGGGAAGGAACCTATAATTTATTTATAGAACTTAATTTCCTGTATTTATATTTATGACTGTTGATACTGTGCGTGTGGCTTGAATTCTGCCTAAAAGGTAAAACAACATAATCATCTCTAGATGAATCTGCCACCTCCTAGTACTTCATAATCTTCCCCACTAGAGTTCCACACAAAAGTTCCCCAGCTACTCACTCAAACATAGGATTCCAATAAAATAGATAAAAAAAAAGTTTGGAAAAAAGCATACAACCCCAAAAATAGGTAGAGCAACATGGTTTTTTAACCTACAAAAAACTTAAAACACAAACCGAAGAACAGTGTTTTAGAAGCCACAAAATCAAAAAGCCTCAAAAGAGCTGGTCTTTTCCTACATTTAAAGGGAAAAAAATTCTAGCTTACATCTAAGGCAGAGGAGAGAGAACATTATTCAGTAACAGTTAATATTTGGATTTTTAAAATCCATGACAGTTTCAAGCCTAGTTCTTTTCCTTTTTGTTTTAACCCTCTTCACATTTTCACAAGGACAGGAGCCATTATTCAGAAGTAAAGCTAAGCTTTCCTTGGTACAAATAATTTAAAACTATGTTATTTTGAAGGCTCTATTAGAATGTTGGAGACGGCCAACTTGGTTCTCATTCATGAATGGCTGTTTGACCAGCAGGAAGGTAAAACCCACCTCAGAAGAGTGACTGTTCTATAACAACTCTTTCTCATGCAGTCATATAAAGAAATACTGTAAGAATTTTATTGCTCAGAAACCATGGTAATAAAAAAGCTGAAATCATTTTTGAAGAATACCAGATCGTAATTCTATGATAAAATAATACAGCTGTTCTCAGTTGAGAAATAAATTATTTCAAAATATTAAGCCTCACAGGTGTTTTCATCAGTCTTGGATGTTCGCATTTACCCTAATTTTATAATCTAAAACGATAGCAGTGTGAATTTCAGATATTACTATCTGATTAATTGGTTCTGCACAAAGCTTGCACATCTCCTGCATCAGAAGTTGTGGTTAACATTAAATTCAGAAAATAACCACAGAGGAGGATATGCCCTATATCAAAACAATTTCCTTTGGGCATATATCACAGCTTCATTTGTCAATTTTCTTTGGGCTATTTTGAAAATATATTCTAATTGTTAAGCCAGTGATGAGGTTTCATTTCTTAGCTTGACCTTCCAGTAAGTCCTTAGCTTCATTAATTTTGGCTGCAACATAAGGAGACCCACCTGGTAAAGAGGAAAATACGGTTGTCATGTTCACAAGACAGAAATTATCCCATTATTCTGGCAAATGACATATATATTATAAGTGAACTGAAAGTGGTCCCAACATGAATATTCAAAATAATAATAAAACATTTTAGTCTGTCAAGAAGAAATTCATTATCGAAATACAATGGTCCATACACAAAAATACTTTACTACATTAGCAGCAGGAATAATGAAACAATACTTCTCTAGGCTTATCAGAAAATTCTACTTTTTCCCCTGTGTGCATGCACAACTTTCAAATAACAAACAAGGTTAGGAAAACAGAACTCAAAACGCCCAAATCCACTTCTTAAATGTTTCCCATACAGCCCCACAGTACAGTCCTATTTTACATGAGCCAAGTGAACATAACCACTTAACATATTAACATCTTCTGATTTACCTTTATCAGGATGATTCAAAAGCATGATTCTTCTGTGAGCTTCTCTGATTTTTCCTTTGTTAGCTGTGGGACTAATCGGTTTTTATTATTAGATAATTTCTAACTAGGAAAAAAGTCAAAAGCAACCAGCCTATGGATTATTTCATCTGTCAGATTACTACCTCATCCCACCTATATCAGACATCACAGAATGACTATCAAGGGGAAGAATTATTTGCTGCATTCTTGAAGTTTATGCTCAAGAGATATTTGCAAGCTACAAAATGTTATTTTTTTATAATCAAGCAACAGACACAAATGGCTTATTCTGATTATTCTGCAGTTACATGTACAGATAAACATATTTCTTCCTCTGCCCCCCGTGTTGATTCTCTCAATAGGATAGTAAAAAAATCAGATCCCTCATAATCACCCACAGTTATTGAACTTCTTCGCTTTGTGAGTCGGGTGACTTAGAAATGTGACAAATTAGTTTTTTTGCCTGAGAGAATAGCATTCAAACTCTCATTCTGGGGGGATCTGAAAACTTACCATCTGCCCTCTGTCCAATCACTATCTTTAGAGTCCTTGGTGCTCTCTGAGCCTTGTTGTTTTCTTGCAGACGTTTCATTGCCAGACTAGGCAACATCTTCAGTGCAAAAAGGGAGTGGGACTTGCTCTCTGTTTATATACCATGGTTTGTCCTGCTTGTGTTGGTGGGGGTGTTCTCCTCTCCTTAGTAGTTCCTTGATTGGGCTGATGTTTGCTACTTGGTTGATTGACTGAGTTAATAGTTCCTTGATTAGGGTATATTGTGCTGTTTGATTGTTCCTCTGGTGCTAATCTTGGTGTTAATCTTTGCATATCTGGGTGATGATTGCTGGCAAGGAGGTGTTCTGGTCTTTTGGCTTTTCTATTGTCTCTTATGAATGGTATGTAAATGTTGTTTACCTCTATGTGTCTGTTGATGGCTGCTTTGTCTGAGTGCCAAGCTTCCAGGAATTCTCTAGCATTTTTGGATTTGGCTTGGTTTAAGATGCTCTCAGTTTCCCAGTTGAAAGTATGGTTGAGTCTGTCCATGTGTTGTGAAATTAAGGAGTTTTCATTGTGTCTTCTGACTGCTAGTTGGTGTTTGTGGATGCGCTCTGCTAGTCTTCTGCCCGTCTGTCCTACATAGTGGCTGCTACAGTCCTTACACTGTATGTTGTAGGTAACTCCTGTTTTTTCTTCTTGGGCTACTGGGTCTTTCGGGTTAAGATGTTCTGAAGGGTTTTGGTTGGTTGATGTGCTACGGTGATGCCATGTGGTTCTAACAGTCTATTAGTAGTTTCTGAGATGTTTCTGATGTATGGCAGTGTTATCCTTTTCATAGTTTTTGTTGGTTGTGTTGTAGTGGGTTGGGTAGTCAGGCACTTTTTGATAAAGTTTCGTGGGTATCCATTTTGCTGGAAGATACTGTATAGATGTTCTGTTTCCTTTTTCTGGTGTTCTAGGTTGCTGCAGTGTGTTAGTGCTCGTCTGAATAATGTTCTTACACAGCTTCTCTTGTGGGAGGTTGGGTTGTTGCTTTGGTAATGGAGCACTTGGTTAGTGTGGGTAGATTTCCGGAAGACTTGTTTTTTTAGAATGCCATCCTTTCCTCTACTGATGAGGATGTCCAAGAAGGGTAGTATGTTGTTTTCTTCTTCCCTTGTGAATTTTATTCCATTGAAGTTGTTGTTGATGGTTTCATGCGTTTCCTCCAGTTGTTCCTTTTTTATTATGATGATGGTGTCATCTACATACCGGATCCATACTTTGGGTTGTGTACGTGAAAGTGCTATCATTTCTAGACGCTGCATTATGATCTCTGCTATGAGTCCTGAAAATGGTGATCCCATGGGTGTTCCTTTGATTTGTTGGTATATTTGTCCATCAAACTGAAAGTAGGTAGTGAGCCAGAGGTCAATGAGGTTCATGATTCTGGGTATTTCTGTCTTAGTGTATTTGACTAGGTCGGGTGTGTTTCGTAGAACTGCTGCCATGGATTCTTTCGCTGGTGCTGGGTCTATGGATGTAAAGAGTGCAGTGACATCAAATGACACCATAATTTCATCTTCTTCTATTTTTAAGTCTTTGATTTTCTGGAGGCACTGTAGTGGGAGTTGATTGAATATTCGCTCTCCTCTGTAAGATGCCTAAGTTTTTTTGTAAGCTCTTTAGCTATGTTGTAAGTGGGAGTCCCTGGTAACGATACAATTGGTCGAAGCGGTATGCCAGGTTTGTGTATTTTGGGGCGTCCGTAGAAGTCGTAGTCTGGCAATGAAACGTCTGCAAGAAAACAACAAGGCTCAGAGAGCACCAAGGACTCCACAGTTCAACCCTGAGCTACAAATATTGTCTTTGATTGGAATCACTATCTTGGGGACCCTGCCATTAACAATACGGAAATTAAAACTGGGTATTATATTCTGATCAGAGTTACAGCCTGCATAATGCAAAAATATTACCATATGCTTTTTATTGTTCAAAAAAATTACAAAAATTACACCAACTAGCATGTTTCCCATTCTTTTCTTATGCAGTTTTCCCTAGGGGGAAAAAGCCGCCTGTTATTTAACTTGGATTTTTAATTTTTATTTTACCTCACTCCTAATATTAAAGCAGCTTCCCGCTTGCTCATTTTGCTTTCGAATCCTCCTCTGTAATAGCCACTGAAGGCCTGAAAATAAAATACACTGGTATTACAATGTCACCAACAAAGAGTAGAAGAAATTAAAGACCGACATCACTTAACTGTGGCAAGTGGTACAAAACAGACCATCCAGCAGACCATCCACCCAACAGACATACAGCATTGCCAAGAAGTAGGTGACACAATTTCTTACTCTTAATGTCCTCCCCCAGCTCAGTTCACAACAACCAATCTTTTTTCCCTAGTATGAGACAAAAATATCTCTATAAAACTGAGCAAATACTTATAATTCATTGGCATACCTTAATAAGCACAAGGCTTGCAATGGGCAAATCTCGGATCTCATAATCCTTATGTACTGAACTGTTTTCGTCCAATGGCTCATGGTAAGCAAAGAAGAAAATAATATTGCTGCAAAAGAATATTGAGTAAAACAAACTCACTGATTTTGGCAGAGCTTGCAGGGCTTGCTTTACTTGTGGTTCCATTTGCTTCATTACTTGCAGCGCATAACGGCCTTGAAGGAAAGGAAGGATTCCATTTCAGCTACTTAGAGTGAGATCTGCAGAACCCGTACAAATGCCTAGACAACCCCAGGCCAAAATGGACAAAATGCAACGCTTCCACAGAAGCTTCCTACTCTTGCAATAGGCTGAAGAGAGTGTAGGCAGAGGTCCAGTACTTCCTATCCCACTGCAAGGCTTCAATTGTTGTTTCTTCCACACAGCACTCAGATTACTAAATCCCAGGATGGGCTACATACAGCACTCTCAATTATTTTTCCCTCTGCCTTGCAAGATTCAAGCTCTATTTTAAAGGATCCAGTACCATTTACTGTAGCAATTTGGGGGGGGGGGAGAAGGCAATCTATTGTAAGAATTTCACAAACTCAGCAGAGAGAAGCCTAAATTAAGCACAAGGATACTAAACGGCACATCTCGTAAAACACCATTTATGTATTATGTTTGGGCAGCAGAGATGAAAGAGCAAGGCAGATGCTCTTTTGCTATGGTATTCCTTTCTTTCAGAAAATCAAGTTTCAAGTAATTTGTAGATACAAAGACAGACATGGTATTGTAATGAGAGAACAAAACATCTGTGATGGGCTTAGGGAAACACCTGAAGTAGGGAAATGTGCAGGGTGAGAGAACGTCAGTTTAAAAAGTGATCCTGAAAGAGAGACATATGTCAATGGGTTGAGTCAAATTTCTCTTCGGTCTTGAACTTAAATTCCCAGAGTTATTTTTTTAGTTTTATCAAGTTTTGTGACTGACCATAACCACTATGGTAGACATTTTATAAATGGACTCTCCCCTTCATAATGGTCATATTGCAATTATGTTGTGGTACTTTATCAGCATTCCAAATACACCTCTACCTCAGAAGAATGGAAAGCCCCCTAACCTGTGGGTCGGTTTCCTCTGACGTAAAGACAAATTCTATGACAGTGTTTATCATCTTCTCATATAGGATGCAAGTACAGGCAGTGAACTGAGGATCCATCCTCTCTTCTTCAGCTCAACAGAAACTGTGGATGCAATAGCTGGAGGCACGCGTTGATACATTCCTGTCATTTAAGTAATTCCCTAGAGCACTTAGTTGATGTGTCCCATCTTACTCAAGGTGTCAACTTAATGGTAGCACTTCAATTAACATAATATTTAAAGTCATTCTGCTCCAAACTCCAAATTTCCATGTGCAGAAACCACATGCAGGCAATTATGTCCAAGAATACAGATGTAATTCAAAGAGATTAAGTCATACAGAGCTAATTTACAAATTGCACTAAGCCGTAATGTAGTATGGCTATGTGAACCCAACAAATGTTGATGCAGTCAATAAACTATGGTTAGCAAATCAGTGCTTTCTGCAATATGTGAACTTAATTTATGATATTTGTTTTAAACTTTTATTGCTAGAGTGTTGCACCAAATCTGGGATCACAATAACAAATGAGATACGAAATTAAATGTTTCAAATAATTAGCAATAACTTGCAAAAAAAAAAAAAGTAAATGGTGCCACTGAAGGCATCTAGACTAACCACTGTCTTTCCACTTATAAAAATATCCAAAATAGCCACTGTAGACTCTTATGCTTCCCAACACTAGACTACAATAATACTATCCATTATAGAGCACATATTTAATGCAAGCAGAAATAAAGCAAGCTTTCCAAGTACAAACCTGCGTAACCAGCAGCAGCTATTGTCAGGCCAACTACTATCATAGTACCAGCCTAAAAGAAAGGAAAAAAGTAATTCCGTAAAATGAAAAAATACTAACCTCAGTACATTATGCTTGGACACGATCAGGAGAGATTTTCTGAATATATAAAAGTATAACCAAATATCTGAGATAGAGATTGCTCAAACATTATAGAGGGCTTCAGTTGGCAGTTTTCGATTCCATGCATTTGAAATTATACTCAACTTATGGTCCGTGCATATATGTAGATCAGGGAAGAAATCATGCCACCTAGATGTGTATGGTTATTGAAACATGAACACTTTTCTTTTAAAATTAGGACACAAAACATTTTTGCATTCATTCATTCATTCCTGACAGAAAGATTCTGTAATTCATAAGCTTATATTATCATACCAGTTTCCAATCTTATATAGATAATGGATAACTTCGCCAATGGGATTTTACTTTGTCTCTTCTACCAACCCTTTGGAGCAAATCTGGGGGGCATGTAGGATGCTGCAAACATAGCTGGGAGCTAGACAATCAATTTAATAGTTCTATATTGAAATAACTGCATATGTATAATAACTATAATAAAGGAGATTCCTCTCCATAAAAGCTCTTAGAAATCTTAAGAATTATTTTTATCTCAACCTTTCAACTATGTTGCCTTTCAACTGGATACAATAGCATTTTTAAAATGAACAAAATATTGCTCCTAGGAAGGTTTCTGTTTATTTCTGGTCACTGATATTTGACAAGATGCTTTAAAATTTCAGGTATCTATCAATAAATCATGAATTATGGCAGCCTACTTTCCAGGGTTCTTTCAGTGTGTATATAAAAATGATTTTATGTTGCCTTTTCCAAAATAATTATACCAGTGAGCAATCAAGGTTACCAATTTTAAGCCATAAATGTTCCACAGGTAGTTTTCCTTTATATGTTTAGGCAGTTCCATGGGAAATGCTTATTTCTCATACAAGTGAATAATTTATACTTGAAGTTATATCAGATGAGATAAGCAACATCTCTAAAATTGCATCACTGTAGTTCTTCCATCAAGTGTTATAGCACAGCAGAAAACAGCTTTCTGCAGCTACTCAAATGTCCTAAATGGGAAATAATTTATATCTAAAATTTAGTAGGATGGAGTTCCATTATTTCAATAGATTTTATGTACTGAAGCACCTAGTTCTATTAGTTGAGGGTAAAATGGAATGACTCCTGGGAGTTGTGCAAATGCAATCACTTTAGGGTTTGAATTAATTGCTCTTAAAAGATTTTGACTTATATCTTGAGAATTTTGCAGCTCTATGGTATCTAGCAGATGATACATTTGAATTTCATTTAATATATTTTATCCATTTTTCAAGGTTATAGTTTCTCCAAAGTGTTTTAAAAATATATAATAGTAAAATTCAGTATTCAATTATAAAAAACTCTTGATGTTTAAATAATTTAAAAATAAGTCACTCTAAATAAAATGCAATTTCAAATATGTATCAGCAACAAATATAGCATTTTAAAAATAAAAGACAAAGAGAACAAATGTGTTTTTAATGCCCTTATAAAATGCTGCCAGAGATGGAGCTAGCCATCCTCTCTCTAATGATGGAGTATGTGCCTTTAGTATCACCTGCTAACCTTACAGATTTATGCAGTGGATTGGCAAGTACAGCCTCCAAAGATAAATAAAGCACAATCATTAAGCTGTAGGCAGTTCTTGAAATACCATGGACCCAGGTGAACTACGGGTTTAAAGTTATAAATTAATGCCAGCACTTTTAATTTTGCCTGGGAACACACTGGCACTCCAATGCATGTGATATGAGCACTGCTACAATATTATTTGAGCTTCAACAAGGGGGCAATTGGATACATTGTATACCAGAAGCTTCTCAATAGTTTTCAAAAACAATCACATACACGTGCAGCATATTACAGCAACTTGAATTACGCCTGCTTTGCTTAGACATTAATAGATAGGAAACTCTGTAAGAACTACCTGGCATATGCATACTACTAACACTGAAATGTCTGAATCACTTCTGTTCAATATAGATATTAAACAACAGGATGGGAAACAAGATAAAGCCTTGTAGAAAAAGCTATAGCTAGAGCAGAAATCTCACAGCACTTCCTCAGAAACCAATCAGGCAGGTTGGGTTGGACCCATCGTAACACTGTGCTGTCTGAATTCCAGTCAGGCAAATAAAAGAAATTCACAGTGATGGTATCAAAAGTCACTGAAAGTTCCAGGATAATAACAAATTCAGAAAATTCATAACTAGAGTTACAGCACTGGGTGACTAGATCCTAAAACTGGTCTTTCTGTATCATACCAATCTTCAATCTATTTCTTACAATGGCAAATGAGATGTTCCAGATATTACAAACAGGACATGTGGACTAAACTTGGGGTTGGAAAGCAAACACATTATGTACTATATTTTCAACATAAACTTTTAATATAAACTGGTTGAAGGTGTTTCCACACTACCAATCCCCCAATTCTTGCACACAGACACAGTAACCATGAATTAACTGAGTTATGGTTAATAGCCCAGCAGGTGGCAGCACCTAGCTGACCTTGACTAGGGGCTGAAAAGTTAGAAAAAGTTTAACCTGGTTAGTATTTCAGTTATGGCTACAAAGTCCAGACAATCATGAGATTAGATGACAGCAAAGAGATACAGAAAACTCTCTTTACCCCCTCAAGCAATTATCCAGATTTTGCAGCCCAGATTTGGTAGTCTTAACTTGGATGGGAGTCCATCAGGGAAAAGCAAGACCATGGAGTAAACGGGGAAGTTGAAAAAACATTCCTAAAGAATATGAAAAATTCCGGAAAGTCTCTGAGGAAAAAAACTTTTTAAGATTGTGACCTATGGAGCCAAGAGAAAATATTGTATTGCCAAGCATGGGTCTGAAGATGAGATAGGAAGTATGTTACTAATTTAACCACAACTGCAGTGCTGTGGAAATCTTAACAGAGATTGAGGGATAAATAGTGGATGAATACTGAATTTCTCTTCTTTAACTTGTTGTAACTTGCCCAAGTCTCTTGAGTTGGATGGACAATAGAAACTTTAAGATAAATATATAAATGCAATGACAAACCATTCCCATACTGTGGCCAAGAAAACTACATGGATACAGAGATGTTTAAATTTACCAGCTTCTGGAGACTGCTTAATTTCAGCAGTGAATTAATTCCCTACAGCAGGTCCTACCAATGATTGGTCCAGCCACAGTATTATTCAATAATAATATTGGCTGAGCAATACTGATCTATTCCACTTGTACACTTCCAGAACATTAGAATGGACAGAACAAGCCTGATTTGTAAGGGAAGACAGTTCCACATCCCTTACTTCACAGAAATGGGGTTTATCCAAATGCTTCTTCCAGGAAGCCTGAACAGGTGATTTAGTAGGAGGTGGTGGTCCTCCAGGTACCTGTGAGCCTTAGGCATGAAAGCCAGCTGGGTGACTTCTGGCCAGTTGCTCTCTCTGAGCCCAACCCACCTCACAGGGTAGTTGTTGTGGGGAGTATTAGGTATGTTAGCCATCTTGATAGAGTTGATAAAAAATATATAAAAGGCAGGATAAAAATCGAACCATCATCACTGGGCCAAGAATCAGTGATAACAAGCCGGTCAGACAACATCGAACATCAGGGGCCCCCGAGGAATCTCAACCAATTATTCCTCATTTTAGCTCCATTTAAATTCAAGTTAATTCCGATAGAAGGAGAACATCACAGCGATGGCCTAAGGGAGGCTGGACCTCCACGCACAAGTCTCACTGGGCTTTGGGGGCATTTGCTTCTGAACAAGGCAAAGCAAGCCCCGCTGGACGAGGTGGCTTGTTTCTGTGTTGCGCCTTCCTGAGCATCCCGCGCTCTCCAGACGTGCTGGGACTACAACCCCCAGGATTCCCGGCTAGCACGACCGCGCCCGGGATTCCCAGCCGGTCGCCACACAGCGGGAGAGCGCCAGGTAGGGGAAGGCCACCCGACCCGCCGCGGCCGCCTCCTCCCGTCCGCAGCACCGCCGGTGAGAGAGGGAGGACGGCCAAGCCAGCGTTCCCACGCACTCACCATGCCTGCCGCGTTCCTTCACGCGCCCGGGGAGAAAACCAAGACGCGGGAAACCACCCCCGGCCCGCCCTCGGAGTGGCTGAACGCCCCTTCCCCTCAGAAGCCCTGCCGTAAGCCGAGGAAGGGCCTGTCGTAAAGCGCCCGCGTGCTCTTCCGCCTCTCGACTCCGCCCCTGCCCGGAGGCGCCGCCCACCCAGGCGCGAATTCGAACAGCGGGGCGGGCGCGCCCGACCTTCGCCCTGGGCGGAGCAGCTGGGGGCGCCTGGCGATGCCTGGAAGAAGGAGCGAAGGTTCAGCTCGTTCTCGCTTTGTCAGATATTTGCACCAGGCTTCTCTCATCCCGTGCTTTCCTCACCTCCCCCCCTGCGCCCCCATTATGGGAGTTGGTCCAATAATCTGGGGTCCTAGGGTTAGGGAAGCCCGATTGACAGATACGCAGTGACCCTTGAACGAAAAGTTAATTTTCTGTCTATGCCAGTGTTTCTCAACCTCAGTAACTTTAAGATGTGTGGACTTCAACTCCCAGAATTCTTTAAGATGTGTGGAATTCAACTCCCAGAATGCTGGCTGGGGAATTCTGGGAGTTGAAGTCCACACATCTTAAAGTTACTGAGGTTGAGAAACACTGGCCTGTGTATACAGAGCGCTCTTCCCCCACCCCATGAGCTTAATCATCACCAGCAGAAAATGTAATGATTTGGGCATTGGCTTGCTTTCTCTCTCGCTCCCCACTTATAAAAGCCGAGGTGCTTTTATTCGAGGAAGTGGTTGTAGATATGCTGAAGGTTAGCCTGTGGTCTGGATTACCTTGCTGGTTCCCTCCCTTGCACTGCAGAATTTTGATGTGTAAAATTTTTTCCAACAATGGGAGCCTGGGGTTCAGTTGGTGTAATTGATTCCTGGAAACCCATTAATGCAGGATTTTTTGGTGCTCAGAAACGGACTGGATTCAGCCGTGGAACACCTGAAGCTTGACAGCAGCTGGGCAGGTCCAGAGATGAGGGAGGCCCCGTCTTGTGAGGTTAGCTGAGATGAGTTTGATTCTGTGGGTCCTGAGGAAGGAGACAGGGTCCATATGTAGGCAGGACACCTGTCTCTCCTAGTTGGTGAAAACTTCCAGGGAGATAATGGGAACTGGGTTGGGTTGGTGGTGAATAAGACCTTCAGAGAGGGAGTGATCATGTGTTAAAACATATTAGCCATGTGACATTTTAGATTTGTTGGTTATTCAAGATTTATTGGCTATCCACCCATATTTATTGCTTATGTTTTTTTATTCTTTTAAATTTGTATTTGGGGAAAAAAGATTAGGCACATTCACATCGCGTTACAATAAAAACAGCATAATAAATATGAAATTGAAATATAAAATATAGACAGGAAAATTACAAACGTATGTCTAGGTTACAAATATAGTTTTTTGCTTCAGTTGTCACAGCCAAGAAATCAGCAAATAATAAAAATAATAATAATAATAATAATAATAATAATAATAATAGAAGGAGAGTTACCCATTTCTTTGAAAGAGACAGTGGTGCACCCCCTCCTCAAGAAGCTGTCACCCAACCCATATAATCTGTTCATTATTGATGAGTTGATAATCTCCACTTTGGGGAGAAGGCTGTGGAGAAAGTGATTAGGCTGCAACTGCAGAGGACTTGGCAGAAATGGAAGATCTAGACCCGTTTGAAGCCTGGGTTCAACATGGAGACGGCATTGATCATGCTTACTGACGATCTCTGGTAGGAGAGATCTCTCAGTGCTTTTGATACCCACAATCATGGTATGCTTGTGAGCTGTTAAGTACTGTATATCCACAATAAGTTTTGCAGAAGTTTCCCCACTCAGGGCTTGAAAGAGCAGGCAGACTCTAACACTAACCCCAACCCCACACTACTGTAATATAGCCGTTATTTTTTTTTTTTTTTAAAGCGTGCACTTTGAAAATAAACATTCATGTTATTTTTGTTTTTATTTGGCCCAGCCTGAAGAGTATGGGGCACTGTGTATTTCAGACATACATGTCTGTACAGGTAGTCGTTGGCTTACAACGGCAGTTGGGACTGGAATTGCAGTCGCTAAGCAATGTGGTTGTAAAGCATGAGGTCACGTGACCTTGTCACTTAGTGATGGCAGTTCCAGCAGTCCCGGTTGCCGTTGTTAAGTGAGGACCACACGGGTCGTTAAGCAACGACCTCACATGACTGTGACTTCCGACTTCCTGTCAGCTTCCCCACTGACTTTGCTTGTGGGAAGCCGGCAGGGAAAGTCAGAAATTGCGATCAGGTAACCGTGGGGACGCTGCAACAGCAGAAACTCTGAGGACTAGTTGTACGTCCCGCTCGTTCAGTGCCATCGTAACTTTGAATGGTGAACAAATGGACGTAACCCGAGGAGTACCTTTATGTCTCATATTTTCACCTAGAACAGTGTTTCTTAAAGTGTGGCCTTAAGACCCCTGGGGGTCCTTCAAGTCCCTCTCAGGGGTCCTCGAAATCAAAATTATTTGCCAGTTTATGTTGAAAAATAATTCAATATTAAAATCCCATCAAACAGTCATGAGAAGTAGTAGCAGCAGTGAATGCATCAATTTTAATTTTTAATACGGTAAATATAACCCATACAAACAAAAGCTGTTTTGGGGTCCTCCATAATTTTTAAAAGTGGGAAGGGGTTCTGAGAAAAAAAAAAGTTTAAGAAACCCTGATCTAGAAGAAAGTGTGTAAAGAAGGAAAGAAATGCCTAGATGAATAGGGAGGTAGAAGGCTAATCTTTAAGCAGGAAAGCATGCAATTATTCTTAAGTTAACAAGTACATTTGTGCCAGTGAGATAGACATAACCATCCTTCATTTCACTGAAGCAACTAATTTTATTTGTTTGATCAGACTGTAATTTACATAGCATTAGATAAAATCCAGTCAGGAAAAATAATGTTCTAATGGAAACTAAACTTTGGGGTACAATCAAGTGACAAATACATTTGCAACTCCTCCTCAAGCCCCCATATTTTACATTGGCTTCCTGATCTAGTTTACTAAAGCTAACCCCAAAAGCGCATTATATTACCCGTATTAGTTTAACGTGTGAAGCTACTGAAATGTTACGGATAATTAAGAAGTGAGCTGAGAAATGAATTTTTAAAAAAGCTGCCAAAATCATGTCATTATACAAATATATGGGGGATGACCGTATCCCTGTTTAGTTCCAGTCACGGTAAATAAACCAAAGTGAGACAAGGCAGTATACTCTCCCCTTATTTATTCAACCTATAGGTAAAGGTAAAGGTTCCCCCCGCACATTTGTGCAGTCGTGTCCGACTCTAGGGGCCGGTGCTCATCTCCGTTTGTTAGCCGAAGAGCCAGCGTTGTCCGAAGACGCTTCCATGGTCATGTGGCCGCATGACGCGCGCGCAACGCTGTTACTCAACCTATATCATGGACATATACACTGCTGAAAAAAATAAAGGGAACACTGAAACAACACAATGTAAGTCCAAGTCAATCACACTTCTGTGAAATCAAACTGTCCACTTAGGTAGCAACACTGATTGACAATCAATTTTACATGCTGTTGTGCACATGGAATAGACAACAGGCGGAAAGCATAGGCAGTTAGCAAGACATCCCCAATAAAGGAGTGGATCTGCAGGTGGTGACCACAGACCACTTCTCAGTTCCTATGCTTTCTGGCTGATGGTTTGGTCACTTTTGAATGCTGGCGGTGCTTCCACTCTAGTGGTAGCATGAGACCGGGTCTACAACCCACACAAGTGGCTCAGGTAGTGCAGCTCATCCAGGATGGCACATCAATGCGAGCTGTGGCAAGAAGGTTTGCTGTGTCTGTCAGCGTAGTGTCCAGAGCATGGAGGCGCTACCAGGAGACAGGTCAGTACATCAGGAGACGAGGAGGAGGCCGTAGGAGGGCAACAACCCAGCAGCAGGACCGCTACCTCCGCCTTTGTGCAAGGAGGGACAGGAGGAGCACCGCCAGAGCCCTGCAAAATGACCTCCAGTGGGTCACAAATGTGCGTGTGGCTGCTCAAACGGTCAGAAACAGACTCCATGAGGGTGGTATGAGGGCCCGACGTCCACAGGTGGGGGCTGTGCTTACAGCCCAACACCGTGCAGGACGTTTGGCATTTGCCAGAGAACACAAGATTGGCAACTTCGCCACTGGCGCCCTGTGCTCTTCACAGATGAAAGCAGGTTCACACTGAGCACATGTGACAGACGTGACAGGGTCTGGAGACGCCGTGGAGAACGTTCTGCTGCCTGCAACATCCTCCAGCATGACCGGTTTGGCAGTGGGTCAGTAATGGTGTGGGGTGGCATTTCTTTAGGGGGCCGCACAGCCCTCCATGTGCTCGCCAGAGGTAGCCTGACTGCCATTAGGTACCGAGATGAGATCCTCAGACCCCTTGTGAGACCATATGCTGGTGCGATTGGCCCTGGGTTCCTCCTAATGCAAGACAATGCTAGACCTCATGTGGCTGGAGTGTGCCAGCAGTTCCTGCAAGACGAAGGCATTGATGCTATGGACTGACCCGCCCGTTCCCCAGACCTGAATCCAATTGAGCACATCTGGGACATCATGTCTCGCTCCATCCACCAACGCCACGTTGCACCACAGACTGTCCAGGAGTTGGGGGATGCTTTAGTCTAGGTGTGGGAGGAGATCCCTCAGGAGACCATCCGCCACCTCATCAGGAGCATGCCCAGGCATTGTAGGGAGGTCATACAGGCACGTGGAGGCCACACACACAACTGAGCCTCATTTTGACTTGTTTTAAGGACATTACATCAACGTTGGATCAGCCTGTAGTGTTCTTTTCCACTTTAATTTTTGAGTGTAACTCCACATCCAGACCTCCAGGGGTTGCTTACATTTGATTTCCATTGCTTTTTGTGTGATGTTGTTGTCAGCACATTCAACTATGTAATGAACAAAGTAATTAATATGAATATTTCATTCATTCAGATCTAGGATGTCTTATTTCAGTGTTCCCTTTATTTTTTTGAGTAGCTTATTAAGGGAAGCTGGATTGGAAGTAAATATTTTCTCTGAAAAGGGAAAGCTGTCTAATGCAGCCAGATGGAGAGGTGGCATCTTCAGGAGGGAGTGTACCACTGCCTCCTTCAGAGTAGGAGGAACACCCCATTCCTCAAAGCAGCATTTATCACCTCTTGACTGCAGCCTGATGTGCCACACCCAACTGACTCTAACTGAAGGTGGCAGAGCTCATGCTGCTCAGAATCCTGTCCACATCCTCAGAGTCCACAAAACCAAAGGAATCCAAGATAACCTGGCAAGACGTTGCTCCAGTTATCCTACTTATTCTTGCCAATGAGAAGTCCAAATCAAAGTGAATATGGGTAATGTTGTTAGCAAAATGTCTTGCAAACATGTCACAGCAATTTGGAAGGAGATTGTCCCACCCATCTTTCTATAATAAAGTAAGGACCTCCAAGTTTCAGCCAAAATGATTGCCTTTTTTATTGCCATTTTCCAACATAATGCCTGTTTAGGCCTAAACTGTAACCAAATGTGAGCTGTAATGTGAGTTAAAGAACAACCACCTTGTATTAACACAATATACAGTATTCTGGATGAAACTTAGTGTGTTCATCAAAGCATCTCAGCTACAGACACCAAGGAAGTACTGCTAATATGTATGAAGTGTGAGAAACCAAAAGAAACTTCTATTTCTCATTTTCACAAAGGTTCTTATTAACTATGGATTACAAATGAAAAAGGCAGGAGAGAATTTACTTAGGACTACAGCAAACTAGTTATGGTAAATATTCACAGTGCGCAGTCCAATGTCAATATAACTGTAAATAAACAAAACAGTACTTCAAAATAGTTCTCACTGAATCTGTGTATAAAATCTGAACACCGGAGCTGGAATTTTCCCTGTCCTGTGAATTTACATTCTGAACCACGAACAAATGATTTCATAATGGAACCAAAGATGTACTTTCAGCTATTGCTTTTGTTATGTGTGAAACACTGTTATTAATACATGACACTATATTATTAAGAATACTCACAAACAAGTACCAGAGCAGTAATTCACCCTCATTTTGTGATAATCTCAGCAATCAAACAATTCAGCTTGTCCATCTGGAAAACGCACGTGATATTAAGTTTACCCAGATTACTCCAGTGGTCAGTTGTATTTCTGCGGAGCCCAGCAGGAGAAACGGCATTAGAGTGTGCATTCACTAAAAATCCAGTGGTAATGTGTTTAGAACAAAAAAGAAAAGGGAAAAGTGATCATGGGAGGCAGAGGTGAAATTGAAGGTCATGGACAAAAGGAAGGAATTAACATAAATACAAGCAGGGGCTAGAAATGATAAATATAGACCTGAGGGAACAAAGGAAATTTTTTAAAAATGGAAGTTATACAGAGATAAAATGATTAACAAGGATATTATTCCAGTCTTTATGACAGGTTAGTTAATTTGTTATTTGAGAAAAACAGTGGTCTATTTATTATAGAATGAACTACAAGTTCCTGTTTTGAACAAAGATGGACAGTTGTATAATTCTAATCACACTTTACAGACCCCAACCTTGGGAACACATTTTTAAGGCTAAATGGGAAGTATTTTCACGCTTGTTCACGATTTACAGGCTATTGTCTGTTCCTCCAGTTGTACACAATTCTCTAATTCAGTCACCGATGACTCACTTAGCACAAAAACCAATACTGAAAATGCATTACAAACCATTAAATTGCTTGGTGTTTTTTTTTTTAAAAAAATTCTGCTTCTCTCAAATGTTAAGGTAAAAGTTAGCGTACGTGTTCTACTTGTATGCTTATACTGTAGTAAATAAATAAAGTAAAAAATGTTAAAGCCCTGAAGGGCACATGGCCAGGTTATCTGTGGAACTGCCTCTTCCTGACAGTATCAGCCCGTCCCACCAGATCAGATAGGGTGGGCATTCTCCAGGTCCCTTCTATCAAGTCATGTCATCTGGCAGGACTAGGAGACTTGGCTTCATTGTACCTGCCCTATGGAAGCCAGACAGCTCCTACCTTCTTAGCCTTCTGGAAATCTGTGAAGACCTGGTTTTTCTCCCAGATTCTAGATCAGGATGGGAGTTAAGCCCAACATGTGTGTGGTTGGTATGGGATTATTATGGTGCCTTGGTGGGAGTGTGATGGTTTTATAATTTTGTGGGATTCTGGTTATTATTTTTTATATATTTATTGTGGCCTTACTGTTGTTAGCTGCCCAGGGTTATATTGTGTAAGATGGGCAACCATACACATTTTATGGACTGCAGAGCCTCTTGAAAATCTTAATATTATAGTTAATATTATAACAATTATCAAGCTGGTCTTTGAATTATTTTCCCTTAATTGTTCTTTTTCATTTCTGTATTCTTATTTTAATTTATATCCTGATTTCTATCCAGACAGACATCCAAGAATGGCTGAATCGCTGAAGCATCTGCGTGTTTTTGGAACATTTGCATATGTTCACATCCCTAAGTCTCAGCGAAGGAAGAACCAGCCAAAAGCACAATGCTTAAGGTTTGTTGGTTATTCATCTAGATCTAAGGGTTACCGTTTTTCTGCAGGCTATGGTCGTGTGGTAGTCTCCAAAAGTGCTAATTTTGAGAACCCTACTGGTTGGGATAGGTTGAATGCTAGTTCAGAGGTGTTGTTGCAATCTAGTGTACAGCCAACTGTCCATGCTCCTGTGGCTGGACAACAACCCGTTCAGCTGCCTTCTGGTTCCCAGTCTCCTAGTGTGGTGAGAGGATCCCCTCAGGTGAAGGAAGAGGAAATTTCACCTGAGCAGGTTCAGGATCTGAAGGGGGAATCAGGTAGTGAAAAGGCAGAAGACAGTGATGAGGAAGAGGCAGTGGTAATTCCTCGTAGGTCTGCACGTTCCACAAGGGGTGTGAAGCCTGACAGATTTGTGATTCAGCAGGTGAGAGTGTGTCAGATTACCTGTGAACCTCAGTCTTTCCAAGAAATGTTGCTTCTGCCTGTTGAAGAGCAGGAGAAGTGGAACACAGCGATGGATAAGGAGTTTGAGGCATTAGTGAATCAAAAGGTGTTTGAGGTCACTGATTTGCCCCCATCCCAGAAAGCTGTTGGTTCCAGATGGGTTTTCAGAAAGAAGCTTCTTCCTGATAATACAGTGCAGTACAAAGCCAGGCTTGTTGCTCAGGGATTTGCACAGGAGAGGTTTTTGAACTATGATCTCACATATGCACCCACAGCTAGACCAGAGTCTTTACGTATGGTACTTTCTCTGGCTGCACAGCGTGGACTTGTTGTCCATCATTTTGATGTTGACACAGCATATTTGAATGCAGAGCTCCCTGAAACAGTGTACATGAAGCAGGCTCCTGGCTATGCTTGTGACAATTCTCAGAAGGTGTACAGACTGTGCAAGGCGTTGTACGGATTAAAACAAGCCGGACGTTGTTGGCATCAATGTTTAGATAAGGCTTTGTTAGAACTAAAGTTTAAGAAGTCTGTTGCTGATCCTTGTGTGTATGTAAGAGGTTCTGGAAGTGATTACACGGTGTTGCTAACGTATGTTGACGATTTTTGCCTAGCAACTGGTTCTTTGCACCTTGTACAAGAGTTTGCAACACAATTAAGACAGTACTTTCAATTGAAAGACCTAGGTGAGCTGAAATACTATCTAGGTGTTGAAGTCACTAGAGCTCAGAGTGGTGACTTCTATCTGAGTCAGAAGAGAAAAGTTGACCAATTGTTGAGTCAACTTGAAATGTCAAATGCAAAACCAACCAAAACACCAATGACTCTTGATTTCCTAAAGGGTGATGCATGTGAGGAAATTTGTCCTCAGCTTGAATTGTATCACTCAGCTGTAGGAAGTTTGCTACACTTAACACAATGGACACGCCCTGACTTAGCTTACTCAGTTGGAGTGCTTAGTCGTAAGGTTGCCAAACCATCCATGCGAGATTGGCAAGGGTTAAAAAGAGTCCTACGTTACCTTAAAGGCACAGCTGATTTTTGCCTTAAAATATCACCTACTAAAGCTGAAATGCCTGTGATTTATGCTGACAGCTCTTTTGCAGAAGAGGGAGACAGAAAGTCTGTGAGTGGCTTTGTTTGTTTGTTTGTTTGCAAATACACCCATTGCCTGGAGAGCAAGAAAACAAAATGCAATCGCCGTTTCCACCTGTGAGGCCGAATTTGCCTCGCTCAGTGAGGCAATCAATGAAATGTATTGGTTAAAACAGTTATTTGTAGATTTATCTGTAGATATAACCTCACCAATGACAGTGTATGAAGACTCCCAGGCCTGTCTTTCTCTTGCTGTTTCTGAAAATGTCAAAGGTCGTACCAAATACATCGATGTGAAATACAAAAATGTAAGACATGCAATTCAAGAAAAATTTATCCAATTAGAATATTGTCCATCTGAATTAAACATTGCAGACATCTTCACGAAATCACTTTCTCTTGCAAAGCATGCAACCATGGTAACCAGCTTGGGACTAGAGAAAATGTGTCTGAAATAAAATCATTTGTGTCTCTGTGTGCCTGTGAAATGAGTTTTCTCCCACAGCGTTTCAAAAATCCATGCAGAAGGGGTGTTAAAGTTATTTGGTAAAAGTATTCTATGCAGAATTAAACGCATGGCATTTTCTTCACTGAATCTGGCCTGAAAGTGGAAATTTACAAGTGACCCTGCATTGAAAAGCTGGTTCCCAAAAAACATTCTACGAACAGTCGATTCGTAAACAGCAGGTGCTTGTCTATCTAGTCATAACAAACCCTTATCAGTATTTTTCCCAGGGAAACTTTTCTTAAGACAAAGTCAATGCGCCACACTGCCATCGTGTGACGGTTTATAGTAAGTACAATTGCTACCAAAATGCTAGGCTGAAAGAGAACCAATCAAAATCCTGAACCATGGCATATTTCAGCTATGAACCATGGGTATTTGTTCTTACTTATGTTCTCACTTATGTTCTTCCTATGCCTTTCTTTATGTAGACTGCTATGTACATGTACTTGTATCTGAACTGTAACTATGCCTGGTCTTTGCACAGACCATGATGTTTTTCTTACCTCACTTCTGGTGATGGAACTCTGCTTATGCTTTGATTTTTTCTTTTTGCAATAAAGCACTATACATCCATTATTGCCTTATGCTATCAATAAAGATATTGTTAGCCTTACAACATGTTGTGTTTGGATTACTTCAAGCCTGAAAAACCCCAAAAAGTCACCATCACCTAATATATACCTCCGTGGGCGAGGTGTTTGGGCAAAAGGTATGCGAACAGGAACCCCCCCACAGGGCATCAGACGCAACGGTTGATTTGATCCCTGGGGCTCCGTTCCCAAAACCCAAAATGTATGCGATGACCCAGAAAGAATTAGGTGAGCTACGTAAATTTATCGACAAAAATTTGGCAAGGGGTTTTATTGAACCCTCAAACTCACCTTTAGCTGCCCCTGTACTTTTTCGGAAAAAGAAAGATGGGTCCTTACGGCTTTGCACAGACTACAGGGGGTTAAATGCCATTTCAGTAACCAACCAGTACCCTCTCCCACTTCTCAAAGACATGCTAGTGCAATTGGCAAAAGGGAAATTTTTTACCAAGCTAGATGTTCGAGAGGCATATTATCGAGTACGCATACGGGAAGGAGACGAATGGAAAACGGCATTCAACTGCCCATTGGGTCAATATCAGTATCGGGTTCTCCCGTTTGGGATTGCGGGAGGACCGGGCATATTCATGCGATTAATCAATGAGGTTTTATATGAGTTTCTCTACCAAGGGGTAATTGTGTATTTGGATGACATCTTGATTTTTTCTGACAACCTGGAGGAACACACACAACTAGTTAAGAGAGTGTTAGAGAAATTGCTTGAGGCTAAACTATATGTCAAATTGGAAAAGTGTGAATTCCACAAGGACAGCTTAGATTTCCTAGGCTATAGGATATCTCACAGAGGCATTGAAATGGACCCGGGGAAAGTAAAAGCAGTGTTAGAGTGGGAACCCCCCCGAACCCGCAGACAACTCCAAGCCTTCTTGGGCTTTGCGGGGTTCTATCGCCAATTTATTCACGGGTTCGCCCAGATTGCACTACCCTTGACGGACCTATTGAAAACAAAAGGAAAGGGGGCCAAAGGGAGATCACCCAGTACTAGACTAATTTGGACCACGGAATGCCAGGAGGCATTCGACAAACTCAAGGCTCTATTCACAGAGGAACCCATCCTCAAACACCCGGAAGTGGAGAAGCAATTCATAATTCACACGGATGCTTCCCACAATGCCATTGGGTCAATACTGCTTCAATTCGATGAGGCAAAGAAATTGAGACCGTGCGCTTACATTTCCAAAAAGTTCAGCGAAACGCAAAAAAGATGGCATGTTTGGGAGAAGGAAGCGTTCGCTGTCAAACGCGCACTAGACACATGGCGCCATCTCTTAGAGGGGGCGACCATCCCTTTCCAGGTCTGGGCGGACCACAAAAACCTAGAGGCACTCAAATCCCCCAGGAAACTGAATCACAAGCAATTGCGGTGGGCTGAATTTTTCAGCAAATTTAATTTTACCCTGCAATACTTTCCGGGGGGAAAGAACCTCCTAGCAGATGCGTTGTCACGACTACCCCAACACGATGGTAAAGTCGAGGGGCTGGTAGAAACGCTATTCCCCAAGCAAGCACACACACCTCCACAACCAGGCGAACCCTCGGAACAGGGCTGCCAAGCGACCAGGCTAGATGGTACAGCAAACACGCTCACCCCCACGCTCGCACACACATCGCCACAGGCAGGTGAGCCAGCAGAACGGGGGGGGGGGGGCAAACGAACAGGCTAGAAGGGAATCTAGCTCTCACTCGCAGCAAAGCCAAGGCGGCAGAGGAAAATCCTTTTGAAGCTAAGCTACGGGCAGAAACACTGTCTGACGACTGGTGGAGGGAGAACAAACATACGCTCACTGAAAGCAATGGGCTGTGGTGGAAGGAAGGAAAGGTGTACGTTCCCAAAGGACTTAGGAAGGGGGCATTAGAGAAAGCGCACGACCACAACACAGCTTGCCACTTCGGGTTTGTCAAAACACTACACTTAATCAGGAATAAATTTTGGTGGCCAACTCTGCGCAAGGACGTAAAAGAATACGTAGCCTCCTGCCCAGTATGCGCCATGGCAAAGCGGGTGATGGGGAAACCCACAGGGCTACTGCAACTGGTGGCCAACCCTACACAACCATGGAAACAAATCACCATGGATTTTATCGTGGACTTACCCACGAGCAGCAAGAAAACAGCAATTTGGGTGGTCACTGACCTATTTTCCAAGCAAGCACATTTCATTGCATGCAATGGGATCCCAAACGCACACAAATTGGCTAAATTGTTCATTCAACACATCTACAGAGCCCACGGTACGCCCGAACGCATAATAAGCGACTGCGGAAGTACCTTTACCTGCAAATTCTGGCGCGCATTTTTAAAATTGATAGGTTCTAGCCAGGGGTTAAGCTCTGCGTTCCATGCGTGTACTGACGGATCTTCTGAACGCCTTAACTCTATACTAGAGCAGTACCTGAGATGCTACATTAGCTATCAACAAAACGATTGGGCGGAATTATTACCTTTCGCTGAAGTAGCATAACAATAATTCCATCCATCAAAGCACGGGTTTCTCACCTTTTCAAATTGCGACGAGGCAGGACTTTGTCACCATCCCCGAACTCGCGCTGACCCAAGTAATGGAGGGGACCACCCCACTACAGGCAGACGAGTGGATCGCAAAAATAAAGAGCAATTGGCCGGTGATGATGAAAACCCTCGAGGACGCAAAGGCAAATTACAAAAAGTACGCTGACAGGAAAAGAGCGGCTGAATGGGAGCTCAAAGTGGGAGATAAAGTGTACCTCTCCACAAAGAATTTGCGCTCCACACAGCCATCCAAGAAACTCGCACCCAAATTCATTGGACCGTTCACTATTGTAAATGTGATCAACCCAGTGACGGTCAAACTGCAACTCCCTAAAGCACTGAAACGTGTCCACCCAGTTTTCCACATCAGCTTACTAAAACGTTATAAAACATCCGACTGGCACCCCGAAGTGGCCGAGCCAACACCGACACTAGTCAATGGGGAACCGCATTTCGAAATTGACAAAATTCTAGACTGTAGACGACACAAAGGACAGCTGCAGTACTTAGTGAAATGGCAACACCTCCCGATCGGGGACAGAGAGTGGGTTGCTCAGAAACACATGCAAGCCCCAGAAACTTTCACAAAGAATTCCCGGACAAACCACGTTAACCAACTAAACGATTTATTGTGCAATTATTTATCTGATCCAGAAGGTACCAAGTGTAAATATGTATAAACATTCCAGGGGGAGGGGGGATTTTCTTGGACGGGCGGCATGTCAGAGTTCGGCAGACCTCTGCCATTCAAACAAGTACGTGTTAACCGACACGCGGAAACAGACTCACAACTGACAAGCAGCCGGAGCCACCGTAACGAGCTGTGAAACGGAACACATCAACCCAGGAAGGACTGTCTGGCGAAGCTGGAGCCGAGTACCTCACACATCAACTTCAAAAGGACAATGGGGGGAGAAATGTTTAAATGTAATCTACCATATCATGCCAGTTCATTCACGTCTTTGTTCCTGCACCTATGTACTTCAATAAATCTCTTTGCTTTTAAGAAGCCTGCGTTCAGGGCTTTCTTGAGAAAGGGGAATTTGACAGACATCGTTGGGAGCAGTCCTTACAGACAATCTGTTTCTAACCTGGTCTTTCAGGTCTTCCAAAGGTGCACTTATCTCTACTGTCTTTGCATAATGTGTTTGAAGTATGATAATTTGAACCTAGTCATTTGTACCTTGAGGGAGAACTCTGGATTGATTTGTTCAGTGATCCTTTATTTGTCTACTTGGCTTGCCATGGTATTCTCAGGAGTTTTCTCCAACACCAAAGTTCAAAAGCGTCAATACTCTTCCTATTTGTTGTTCAGAGTTCAACTTTTGCTTCCATAGAGTGTCATAGAGAATACAATTACTTACACTGCTCTGATCTTTGTAGGTATAGGCATATCATGGCATTTGAATATCTTTTCCAAGGCCTTCATGGGTACTCTACCAAGTGCTAGTCTGTGGTGTATTTCTTGACTGCTTGTTCCTTTACTGTTTGTGGTTGATCCTAAAAGCCAGAAGCTACCTACCACTTCAGTATCTTCATTGTCAATTCTAAGGCTGGTGGTTCTACCTGTTAGTTTGGTCTTTTTTATATTTATAGTCCCATTTTTTTCACTGTGCTCCTTGACTTTTTTTACTAGGGATTGCAGATCTTTTGCATGTTTGGCAATCAGGCAGTGTCATCAGCATAGTGCAGCTTATTGATGTTTCTTCTTCCAGTTTTAAAACCACACTCATCTTCTTCAAATCCAGCTTCCCTTAAAATATGTTTTATAGATTGAATAAATAAGGGGAGCGTATACAGCTTTGTCTCACATGTTTGCCAATCTGGATCAAGATGGCTAATAATGAGTAAAATACAAGATGAGAAATCATAGGATATTGATATCAGTCCTTTGCCATAGTTAGATCACTTTCAGCAGAAGGTAAGCACCCTGGATCTTAAGATGGTCTCTCCCAAGCATCTTTGGCTTTCTGAGCATTTCAGGATTTTCCAAGTGTGATGACAGGCAATCCCACCTTGCAGCTGGTCAATCTCCAGTACAAGAGATAACCAGGTTATTGGATGAGTTTGCTTCTGCCTACCCTCTTTCTAGTCACCAATCCCAGGAAACTCCTTGGTTCACTGAGGAAGTCCAGAAAATGAAGTGATAGAAAATGTCTAGAGTGCTGTTGGTAGAAGACTAGGACTGACTATATATGAGCACAGATACGTGTCCATGTATGGATCTACACTGTGCTTGTAAAAGTCTAATATCCATCCCTTTCTAAACATTTTCTTCTTTCTTCTTTTCCATTTTTTGGTTATGTGTAGTTCATTTAATCATAATAATATATTTAGTTCTTTTTCTCTACTGTATTATCTCTATTCAGTATATTTTTTCTATTTCATTATTATAACAATACAAGTACATATTTTTAAAAGATTGTTGTATGGACCTCTAGATACTCCAGTGTAAGTTACTATGGGACTCGGCTCTCTTCCTTATGCTATTCAATATCTATATGAATTTGATGAAAGAGCCCATACATCATTTTATAGTGAGGTATCATCAGGACACTGATGTTACACAGTTATGCATTGCTAGCCTGGTATGAGAGATTGTGGGGAGACTGGGAATGTAATGAAAGGGAGATTAGACATAAACAATTAAGAGCAAGAGTGAGACTCTGTTGGTAGCTTATTTTATAAATAGCAACTCACCCAGATGTCAAGAGATCTGGAAAGAAATATTTCAACATATTAAAAAAGACTCTACCTTAATGAACTCAGTATAATGAGGGCTGTAATTTCCTTTTGCTGTTTCTAAAATTCTGCTTTTTGTTGGAATTCAGCAAATAAAGCATGCCTCATTAGCATATGGGTGATTGCTCTAGGAGGCAAACTGTGCTTCTAGAGCAGGTCTTTCCAAAGTGCTGCCGCCGGTGACACACCGGCGGCAGCGGCGGCAGTGCGGTGGCGGCGCGTGCACGGCGGCGGTGCGGGGGGGCGTGCGCATGGCGGCGGTGCGGGGGGGCGTGCGGCAGCGCGCGCACGGCGGCGGCGGCAGCCTCCGCTAAAACGCGGAAGCACGTATCCCGCGCCGCTGCTGCTGCCGCTGTGCACACGCATGCCGCCGCTTCCGGGTGGTGTGGCGGCACACCACGCTGTGTATGGCGACACAATTTTGTGTCACGACACACAGTTTGGAAAGCTCTGTTCTAGAGGAAGTTGCTTGTTGCCCCTCCCACTTCCTCTTCTCTCTCTCTGATTCTTCCACCTATGGGGTAGGATGCACGTGCCTTAGCTCCTTCCATGGAGAGGCCATGTGCTAGGTCTCAACTCCAGAGGCATTTTCCCCTTTCTCCACGCAGCCTCTGGCAGCAAACAGGGCCAGAGGTATACAGTTTAGGGAACAGAAAGAAGAACTGAAACCAATTTTCTACTGAAATGGCTGTACCTGGACAAAATAAATGTAAGAATTTTTTTGTACTTACTTTTTGTACCTGCAATGTCTAAGCGTGTGTTTCTTTATGCTTGGGTGGGCTAAAAGTGTAAGAATAAGAAGCTGAATCTCTCTAACGTGCTCACAGGCTGTGTTTTTAAACAATATTCCTTTTTCTATGCACGAGTTTACACAACGTTAAGCTCTGCTCCATTCACTGGTTCTAACAGGCCACTGAATGATCTTCACTTTTGCCCCAGGACTAGAATTAAAGATACTTTACTGAAGTCTCTTTGATTCTTGCTTCCTTGTTCTTGCCCAACTGAGTGGGGTTTAATACAGAAACCAGGCCAGAAATGCTGTCAAAGTCCAGACTCATTGTCTGGAGGTTATGAGGGATTTGATGGGATGAAACAAGTTCAGGTTGAATCCCAGCAGCATCTAGTTCCTATAGTTCCAAAAATAACCAGTGACTATTCTGGTTATAGAAAAATAATGAAATGGTGCACTGTTGGACTTACACAAAAAGAGAAAAACCTGAGGAAAAATAGGTAGCTCAGAGAAATAAAAATAGTAATTTTTTTTAAAAAAAGCTTCTATCAGGTTTTACATCAGCAACCTTCTGCTTTTAAGGTCAGTGTAGTCATCATTGTGCTATTTTAGAATTACTGCTAAATGTAACTCTAGAAGAGATTAGAGACTATGGTAACTATTGACTCACTAGATTGAGTACTTCTGCCTTTGTGAAGTAGCCAATGAATTTACCAAAGTTAAATTGTAAATGAAGTAAAGTCCATTCACCAAAACAGAAGTACTGAAGGAAACATAAAGAGGAAAATAGTACTTCAAAATCAGAGCAGGAAAGCACATCCAGAGGTTAAATTTGCAATGAAATGGGAGTGAATACAGAGAAATGTCTTTATTCAGCCTATATGTTTAATATTATATTGAGGAAAGCTAGATTGGAAGAAGGTGAGTGTGGTTTTAAAACTGGAGGAAGAAACATTAATAATCTGCACTATGGTGATGACATTACTGTGATATCTGAAAATGCAAATGTTCTGGAAATTCTAGTAATGGGAAGTTAAGAACATAGTGAGAAATGGGGCTAAGATTAAATATAAAGAAGACCAAATAATGACAACAGGTACAGCAACCAGATCTGTCAATGAAGATATTGAAATGGTGGATAAATTCTGCCTTTTGGGTTCCAGTATCAAAAGTAAAGGAACCATCAGTCAAGAAATATACTACGTTGACTAGCACTTACTAGGATAGCAATGAAGTCTCAAAAAATCATTCAGATGGATTATCAGGTTCTTATAAATGCTTGGAGGATGAACTTTTACAATCCTTGCAAAACATGACAAACTTTATTTTACAGGGAGGAAAATTGCCTGGGAAAGATGCAAATATAGCATTAAAACATAAAGAAGGACAAGATTTGACTTTGACAAGAAATTATAGACCAATATCACTACTTAACAATGATTATAAATTATTCACAATTATTCTAGCTGACAGACTGAAAATAATTTACAAGAACTTATACATGAAGATCAATGTGGGTTTTTACCTAAAAGACAATTAAAAGACAATGTTAGAACTATGCTGGATATTCTAGAATATTTTGAAAGGCATAATGAAAAACAAGTTGCATTAATCTTTTTAGATGCAGAGAAAGCTTTTGACAATTTGAATTGGACTTTTTTATTTAAAATTTTGGAAGCTATGAATTTTATAAAATGGATAAAATTAATATATACTGTATGTCACAGAAGGCACATATAATTGTTTATGGAGATTTAACTAAACCATGTGAGATACAAAAAGGAACAAGACAGAATTGTCCTCTTCTGTTTATTTTAGTTCTACGAATATTGAATACAGATATAAGACAAGACGAGAGGATAAAGGACATACAGATTAAAAAAGAGACTTATAAATTAAGAGCTTTTTCAGATGACCTGGTGTTGATAGTAGAAGAATTAAAATATTACTGGGAAAATTAAAAGAATTTGGTGCATTAGCAGGTTTTAAGATTAATAAACAGAAGACAATGATGTTGACAAAAAAAGATGAAGCTACAAGATCAAATAGAATTGATGAATAAAATGGGTTTTAAGTTCGAGAAGATAAAATACTTGGGTATTAATATGACAAATATGAATTGTATGTTATTTCAAAATAATTATGTTAAGACTTGGAGTGAAATTTTAAAAAGATATGGTAAGATGGGAGAAAACACAGTTGTCATTGTTGGGGAGAATTTCTGTGGTTAAGATGAATATTTTGCCTAGAATGTTATTTTTATTTCAGACAATACCCATTTTGACATCTGATGTACCAATTAAACAATGGCAGAAAGATATATCCAAATTTATGTGGCAGGTAAAAAAACACAAGTTAAATATAAGGTACCAATCAAAGAGAAAAATATAAGGTGTTACAAGATATAAAAGAAAGAGGAGGATTGGGTTTACCTGATTTGAAATTATACTTTGCAGCCTGTTGTCCAGTTTGGATGAAATAATGGATGTTGCTGAGAAACAGAAGGCTTTTGGAGTTAGAAGGACATGACTTGTGATTTGGATGGCATGGATATTTATGGTACGACAAAGCTAAGGTTAATGTAGATTTTAAAAATCATTTTGTTAGACGTGCCATACTGAGAATATGGAACAGATATAAACCTAGGTTGTGCGCAAAGATACCTTTGTGGCTCTCAGCACTGGAAGCATTTTATAGAAGAGAAACTATAACTAAACATAAATGGTTAACTTACTCTGATAGACTAGAATTTTGTCAAGGAGAAGGTATTAGAAAGATTTAAAGTAGATAAAATAACTTTTGGTTTTGAACATTGTAAGACTGAATTTGAAACGGAATTGTGTACAAATGAGCATGTTATTGCTAAAATGTATAAACTTTTATTGAAACTTGAAACAGAAGAAGAACAAGTGAAAGAATGTATGATAAAATGGGCTAAAAATTTTGGTTATAATATACTAATGGAATAGGGGGGGAATATGTGGTTAGAATAAAAACAAGAGAATTCCATCTAGCGGGGTCCAGGAGGCGTGCCTTCTCTATGACAGCGCCCGCCTTATGGAACATCTTGCCCCCGGAGGTGAGACTGGCCCCTTCACTCCTGGCCTTTCGGAAGGCCATTAAGACCTGGCTCTGCCGCCTGGCCTGGGACAACGGAGGTGGTAGTGCCTCCATTGGGGAGCTGAGGATGGTGACAGCCGACAGAGGGCTCTGGCGTGGACTGGTCCATGAAGTCACGAAGAGTCGGAAACGACTGAACGAATAAACAACAACAACTTCAAATTTATGCTGGTAACCAACAAGAAGGGACATTTGATCATGCATGGTGGACGTGTAAAAAAGCTAGAAAATTTTGGACTCAATTACATGCAATAATACAGAAGATTTTAAAGATTAATATACAATTGAAACCAGAGACTTTTATTTTGGGACTGATGGATAAACAGTTGGAAAAAAACCATGGAATTTTGTTTTTATATATGACAACTGCAGCAAGATTGTTATACGTACAAAGGTGGAAAGATTTGAGTTTACCCACAATAGAAGAATGGATGGTGAAGATAATGGAACTTGCTGAGATGGCTAAATTGACAGATTTAATTAGAGATAAGACATTGTCTAAGTTTAAAGCTGATTGGAATCACCTTATTGACTTTTGTGAAACAGAAAAAAAATAAATTATGATGTACAGTTTTGAGGATTAAGAAAAAAGAAAAGATTATAGAAAAATGTAAGCAATTTTATAACCATAGAGTAAGAGGTTAATTTACATTTTACTGCTGTAAAAGAAAATTAGAGGTCATTTCTATATATTTCTTTTTTTCCTGCATTTTTAGCTTTGTTTTTCTCTTGTTTCCTTCTTGTTTCTTTTCTCTTTATTCTGAATATTAGTTCTTGTTAGTTTTTATCTTTCTTTTTAACATTTAATAAAGTTATTTTGTTGTTTATTCGTTCAGTCATTTCCGACTCTTCGTGACTTCATGGACCAGTCCACGCCAGAGCTTTCTGTCGGCCGTCACCATCCCTTCTTTTACTGCTGTAAAAGAAAATTAGAGGTCATTTCTTTATATTTCTTTTTTTCCTGCATTTTTAGCTTTGTTTTTCTCTTGTTTCCTTCTTGTTTCTTTTCTCTTTATTCTGAATATTAGTTCTTGTTAGTTTTTATCTTTCTTTTTAAAATTTAATAAAGTTATTTTGTTGTTTATTCGTTCAGTCGTTTCCGACTCTTCGTGACTTCATGGACCAGTCCACGCCAGAGCTTTCTGTCGGCCGTCACCATCCCCAGCTCCCCAATGGTTGAGTCCGTCACCTCCAGAATACCATCCATCCATCTTGCCCTTGGTCGGCCCCTCTTCCTTTTGCCTTCCACTTTCCCTAGCATCAGCTTCTTCTCCAGGGTATCCTGTCTTCTCATTATGTGGCCAAAGTACTTCAGTTTTGCCTTTAATATCATTCCCTCAAGTGAGCAGTCTGGCTTTATTTCCTGGAGTATGGACTGGTTTGATCTTCTTGCAGTCCAAGGCACTCTCAGAATTTTCCTCCAACACCACAGTTCAAAAGCATCTATCTTCCTTCGCTCAGCCTTCCTTATGGTCCAGCTCTCGCAGCCATAGGTTACTACAGGGAATACCATTGCTTTAACTATGCAGACCTTTGTTGTCAGTGTGATGTCTCTGCTCTTAACTATTTTATCAAGATTTGCCATTGCTCTCCTCCCAAGAAGTAGACATCTTCTGATTTCCTGGCTGCAGTCAGCGTCTGCAGTAATCTTTGCGCCTAGAAATACAAAGTCTGTCACTGCCTCCACGTTTTCTCCCTCTATTTGCCAGTCATCAATCAAGCTCGTTGCCATAATCTTGGTTTTTTTGAGGTTCAACTGCAACCCAGCTTTTGCACTTTCTTCTTTCACCTTCGTCATAAGGCTCCTCAACTCCTCCTCGCTTTCAGCCATCAAAGTGGTATCATCTGCATATCTGAGATTGTTAATGTTTCTTCCAGCGATTTTAACTCCAGCCTTGGATTCCTCAAGCCCAGTATGTCGCATGATGTGTTCTGCGTACAGGTTGAATAGGTAGGGTGAGAGTATACAACCCTGCCGTACTCCTTTCCCAATCTTAAACCAGTCCGTTGTTCCGTGCTCTGTTCTTACCGTTGCTACTTGGTCGTTATACAGATTCCTCAGGAGGCAAACAAGATGACTTGGTATCCCCATACCACCAAGAACTTGCCACAATTTGTTATGATCCACACAGTCAAAGGCTTTAGAATAGTCAATAAAACAGAAATAGATGTTTTTCTGAAATTCCCTGGCTTTCTCCATTATCCAGCGGATATTGGCAATTTGGTCTCTAGTTCCTCTGCCTTTTCTAAACCCAGCTTGTACATCTGGCAATTCTCGCTCCATGAATTGCTGGAGTCTACCTTGCAAGATCTTGAGCATTACCTTACTGGCATGTAAAATAAGTGCCACTGTTCGATAGTTTGAACATTCTTTAGTGCTTCCCTTTTTTGGTATGGGGATATAAGTTGATTTTTTCCAATCTGATGGCCATTCTTGTGTTTTCCAAATTTGCTGGCATATGGCATGCATCACCTTGACAGCATCATCTTGCAAGATTTTAAACAGTTCAGCTGGAATACCATCGTCTCCTGCTGCCTTGTTATTAGCAATGCTTCTTAAGGCCCATTCAACCTCACTCTTCAGGATGTCTGGCTCTAACTCACTGACCACACCGTCAAAGCTATCTCCAATATTATTATCCTTCCTATACAGATCTTCCGTATATTCTTGCCACCTTTTCTTGATCTCTTCTGCTTCTGTTAGGTCCTTACCATCTTTGTTTTTGATCATACCCATTTTTGCTTGGAATTTACCTCCGATGTTTCTAATTTTCTGGAAGAGGTCTCTTGTCCTTCCTATTCTATTGTCTTCTTCCACTTCCGCACATTGCTTGTTTAAAAATAATTCCTTATCTCTTCTGGCTAACCTCTGGAATTTTGCATTTAATTGGCCATATCTCCCCCTATCACTGTTGCCTTTTGCTTTCCTTCTTTCTTGGGCTACTTCCAGTGTTTCAGCAGACAGCCATCTTGCCTTCTTGGTTTTCTTTTTCTTTGGGATGTTTTTTGTTGCCGCCTCCTGAACAATGTTGCGAACTTCTGTCCATAGTTCTTCTGGGACCCTATCTACTAAATCTAGTCCCTTAAATCTATTCTTCATCTCCACTGCATATTCCTTAGGAATATTAGTGAGCTCATATCTAACTGATCTGTGGGTCTTCCCTATTCTCTTTAGTCTGATTCTAAATTTTGCAATAAGAAGTTCGTGATCTGAACTACAGTCAGCTCCAGGTCTTGTTTTTACTGACTGTATAGATGTCCGCCACCTTTGGCTGCAAAGGATGTAGTCAATCTGATTTCGGTGTCGACCATCTGGTGAAGTCCATGTATAAAGTCATCTTTTAGGTTGTTGGAAGAGAGTGTTTGTTATGCACAGTGAGTTGTCTTGGTAAAATTCTATCAGCCTATGTCCTGCTTCATTTTGTTCTCCCAGACCATGCTTGCCTATAATTCCAGGTGTCGTTTGACTACCCACCTTAGCATTCCAGTCTCCTGTAATGAAAATAACATCTCTTTTTGGTGTATTATCCAGTAGGTGCTGCAGATCCTCATAGAACTGATCTACTTCTGCTTCTTCAGCATCTGTGGTTGGGGCGTATATTTGGATCACTGTGGTGTTAAATGGCTTACCCTGAATTTGAATTGAGATCATTCTATCGTTTTTTGGATTGTATCCAAGCACTGCTTTAGCCACTTTATTATTAATTATGAAAGCTACTCCATTTCTTCTGTGGTCCTCTTGTCCACAGTAGTAGATCTGGTGGTCATCTGATGTGAAGTGGCCCATTCCAGTCCATTTCAGTTCACTGACACCTAAAATGTCTATAGTTAATCTTGACATCTCACCAATAACCACATCCAATTTGCCCTGGCTCATAGATCTTACATTCCAGGTTCCTATGGTGTGTTGATCTTTAGAACATCGGATTCGTCGTTCACCACCAGCACCGTCGGCCGCTAGCCGTCCTTTCGGCTTTGAGCTAGCTGCGTCATCACATCTGGGGCTAGTTGAACGTATCCTCTGTTCCTCCCCAGTAGCATTTTGACCATCTTCCGACCTGGGAGTCCCATCTTCCGATGGTATACCGACATATCTTTGGTTGTACTGATCCATTTAGTTTTCATGGCAAGAATACTGGGGTGGGTTGCCATTACCTTCCCCAGGGATCGTATTTAGTCTGACCTCTCTGCCACGACCTTCCCGTCTTGGGTGTCCCTTCACGGTTTAGCTCATGGTTTCATTGAGGTGCTCAAGCTCCAGCACCACGACAAGGTAACAATCTCCTTTGCTGGAGAATAATGCAGATACAGTACATTATCGCAAAAACAAACTTATAAGCAGAGTTCCGTGTATCGATCCCAGGGCCAGAGTTCCTGCCACGGCCTATACCCAAAGCGAGGCATAGCTCACTCTGCCCAGTCCACGGGAAGGGAACACGTGAAGAACTACATGGCTAAAAGACACTAGAAATCAAGAAGCATAGAACACCATTTTGCATGTTTGGATATTCAGTTCTAGCTTTCTGATTGGCTGGATGTTAGCTGTGACACACACCAGGCCTAAAGCACACAGCATTGGGTGGCAGTGGCTTGCATCTCAGCAAGCACGAGAGTTCCCCCCCTCCTTGCTCAGGGGGCCTGGGCAAGGCTTCCCACAGAAGGAAATCAGGAGGATTTGTTCTCATGGGAAGATTTCCATTGCTAGCCATAACATGGTACCTTCTCACTCCCTATCTCATGAAGATGTAAACAACACCATTCAAAATTATGGGAATGCTTGTTATCTAGCCACCTGGCGTTCACGTCATCATGAGAACGCTTTGCTGGTAAAGGATGCAATTTGCCAAAACACTTCTCATATGGGTAATCTGACAGGTGTTCCATAATGTAGGTGCCGCCACAGAGAAGGCCCGTCTCCTAGACCCCATCAGATGACACTCCTTGATTGATGGGGTTCGTAGCAGGCCCTCTCTGAATGATTGGGTGGGGCGGGTCGATAATATGGGGATAAGAGGGTCCCTCAGGTATTCTTCTCAGGTATTCTCAGGTATTCAGTTGAAGTGAAACACCAAATTGGTGCCATCACCGCATATTTTGGTTGACTCATCTGGTGCCTATGGTGGAAGCGTAACATTATCATATACTGTATACCAAAATGTGAATGTTTTGGTCACTGATACCACCAGTGCTACTATGTGGAGCTGAATCATGGTTGCTCCTACAGCCAGAGATCCAAAAACTGGAAAGCTTCCAAATTATTTATTTATTTATTTAATTAATTTTTATCCCGCCTTTATTATTTTTATAAATAACTCAAGGCGGCGAACATACCTAATACTCCTTCCTCCTCCTATTTTCCCCACAACAACAACCCTGTGAGGTGAGTTGGGCTGAGAGAGAGTGACTGGCCCAAGGTCACCTGTATCAATAGGTGGAACTAAGTGGTAGAGTCAGGAGGACAAAGTTGGTAACACAGAGGGAGGACTGAGATTGGGGAAGCACACCCTCCACTGGGAAGTACGGCTATTGACCCCGGAAGTAGTTCATTCGTGCAGCAAGTAGTTAGAGCAGGAGGCTGTATGTGGGAGTTGTTAGCTAATAAAGACATTTAGTATAAATGAACCTCCGACTTACTATTATTAGAAGAGACTTTGAAACATGGTGTCAGAAGTTAGCAACTGAACCCACTTTGGAGGATTAGCACAGCGGCAAGCGCCAAACAAAGAAACAACAAAAAGTCGGGAAAAATAAATTATAGGAGAAAGAAACAACTTCAGGAAGCATGGAGCGTGGCTTGAAATCCCCTGCGGCACTAGATTTCAATGCTCCCAACCTTGCTCAGGCATGGCAGCATTGGAAAGAGGAGTTTGCACTGTACTGGGACCTAGCCTTTACAGTCAAAGATGAACGGGAGGTAAAATTCTTACGTTATTTGATTGGCGAAAAAGGGCAGGAAATCTGCAGCTCGTGTTAAGGTTATTTGGTTAAAGCATTCTATGCAGAATTAAACGCATGGCATTTTCTTCCACTGTGTCTGGCCAGAGAGTGGAAAAATACAAGTGAAAACAATCTACATTGTTTTCCGCATTGTAAGTTTGGTTCTCAAAAACATCTGAGACGTAGATGGCAGGTGTTGAGATATCTCTGTAGCTAGACATAATAAAAACCCGTAATCAGGATTGTTCTCAAAACAAAGAAAGGCCAATACACAACACTGCCATCGTGTGACGCTTTATAGTAAGTACAATTACCACCAAAAATGCTATGCTAAAAGAGATGCCCATGTTTGAACCAATCAGATGTGAGCTATGAACCATGGGTAGTCCTTTATACTTATGTTCTACATACATATATGTCTTCTTTTTCTTTATGTAGGCTGCTATCTGCATGTACTTGTATCTGAACTGTAACCATGCCTGGTCTTTGCACAGACCATGATGTTTTTTCTTTCCTCACTTCTGGTGATGGAACTCTGCTTATGCTTTGATTTTACCTTTTTGCAATAATGCACTATACATCCATTATTGCCTTATGCTATCAATAAAGATATTGTTAGCCTTACAACACGTTGTTTGGATTACTTCAAGCCTGGAACCCCGCATAGTTAACCATCACCTAACAGCTCGCTCGGGTTGGGTCCTACTAGCACGTTGCAGCAGCTCTTACAGGGTCTGGAGGACTACTGCGTACCCAAGCAAAATGAAACGATGGAACGCTACCAGTTCTTTATGAGACAGCAAGGTACGGAAGAAAGGCTAGATGCCTATGTTACTGCACTAAGGACTCTGGCAGCAACCTGTAATTTTTGGGCGATCAGAGAATCCCTTGTCAGAGACAGAATTTTCTGTGGAACTACGGATTCGCATCTCCAGGAAAGACTGTTGCGGGAGCCTGATCTGACACTGGCTCAGTGTTTGGAACTGGGGAGAGCAGCAGAAGCAGCAAAGGACAGGCTCAGGACACTAGAAGGCACACAGGAGGCGCAAGTGCATATCCACCACCAGTCCGGCCCCCACAAGGAGCAGGACAGTCAACATTGGGGTCAATTACCAAGGATCCAATGCATATACTGTGGAAAATGCCATGAAAAGAAAAAAGAACAATGCCCAGCATATGGACAGAAATGCAAGGGATGCGGCAAATATAATCATTTCCAAAGCCAGTGCAAGGGGGTGAAGAGACAGTATAGACTGGAGGTGAGAACAATACAATATGATGGGGTTGAGTCAGAGGACTATGAGGATGTCATAACCCTCAGTTTAGGACCCGTGGAACATGATGTCCACATGGTGGGGAATATTGGGACAAAAGAAACATACCCCACTGCCTTGTTTGCTATGATGCTCTTAGGCAAACGTCCTGTTCATTTCCATCTGGACTGTGGAGCCACCTGCAATGTGTTGCCACTAGCCATGGTGGATCGTGAGACGGACATCGAACCATGTGGCCAATCACTCATCATATATAAGAGTACCCTGAAGCCTGTGGGGAAATGTAGGCTAAAGATCCGCAATCCAAAGAACAATAAACTCTATCGCCTGGAATTCATCATCATCCGGGGAGAAGCCAACAGACCACTGCTGGGAAGCAAAGCAGTTCGGGCCATGCAGCTGATTCAGGTGCGACATGACAATATCCTGAAGGCAGTGGAAACCATGGATGAAAACCAGCCCAGAGCTTGGACTATGGAAACTATACTAAAAGAGTATAGAGATGTTTTCGAAGGGGAAGGACAGTTGACAGGAACACTGAGACTGGAGGTGACCCCAACATAGAGCCAGTAAAGAACTCCACTAGGAGAGTACCTAGAGCACTAGCAGAACCACTGAAGAAGGAACTGGCAAGTCTTCAGGCGAAAGGCATAATTGCACCGGTAGAGACCAGCACAGACTGGATTAGCAGTTTGGTCATTGTCAGGAAGCAGTCTGGAAAACTGTGCATTTGTATTGACCCGAAACCACTAAACAAGGCATTAAAATGCAGCCACTATCCTTTGCCCACTATTGAGGATGTACTATATGATCTATCATGTGCCAAGGTCTTTTCAGTATTTGATATAAAAAACAGATTCTGGCACGTACAACTGGATAAGAAATCCAGCTACCTGACCACCTTTGCAACCCCTTTTGACAGATATTGATGGCTACGGATCATCAGAGCATCAGCCCTGCCCCAGAAGTGTTTCAGCGCAGATTAACCCAAGACTTGGAGAACATCCCGAGCTTGAAAATAATTGCAGATGATATCCTGATTGTGAGAGAGGGAGATACAGAAACGGAAGCGGCAAGGGATCATGATGAAAAGTTATGCCGTTTCTTAGAGTGCTGTAAGGACAGAAATATCAAATTAAACTCAGAGAAGGCCTGGTTAAGACTAAAAGAAGTACCCTACATAGGCCACCTGTTGACGGCGGAGGGGTTGAAAGTAGATGCAGAGAAGGTTAGGGCCATTCGAGAGATGCCAAGGCCTGAGGATGTAAAAGGAGTTCAAAGATTTTTAGGGATGGTAAAAAGACCCTGATGTTGGGAAAGACTGAAGGCAAAAGGAGAAGGGGACGGCAGAGGATGAGATGGTTAGATAGCATCACCGATGTAATGAACATGAATTTGAGTAAACTCCGGGAGACAGTGGAGGACAGGAAGGCCTGGTGTGCTATGGTCCATGAGGTCACGAAGATTCGGACATGACTAAATGACTGAACAACAAAAAAACTACCTGGCAAAGTTCTGCAAAGGGTTGGCTAAGGACTGTGAGTTACTCAGACAGCTGACACACAAGGAAACAGTATGGGAATGGTCAGAGAGTCATCAGCAGGCATTCGATAAAATAAAGGACAAAATAATTAAGACACCGGTGCTAAAATACTACAGCCCAGGTGAGCCATTGGTTTTACAGTGTGACGCCTCAGAAAAAGGGCTAGGAGAAGCCCTACTACAGAACCAATAACCAATTGCTTTTGCTAGTAGAACACTGTCAGAAGCTGAGAAAGGGTATGCCCAAATTGAAAAAGAACTGTTGGTGGTGCTTTTTGGAGTGGAGCGCTTTCATCAGCTTTCTTTTGGACATACAGTGCATGTCCAATCGCATCATAAGCCACTGGAAACCATTGTGTGAAAACCCTTGCTGAGTGCTCCGAAAAGACTCCAGAGAATGCTAATGAGACTTCAAAACTATGATGTGCGCATCTAATATTTTCCAGGTTCCCAACTTGTAGTGGCAGATACCTTGAGCAGAGCGTATTTACCAGAGCCTAGTGAAGAGGGCTCGGTAGAAAAGGACATAGAATCAATAAATATGCTGCAGTATCTACCCATTTCATGGCCACGCCTACAAGCAATACAGGAATGCACTGCCCAGGACGTGGAGCTGCAGACAGTTAAACAAATTGTCCATGCTGGCTGGCCGGAGAACAAGCATCAGCTGCCAGTGGAAGCTACCCCATATTTCTACATGAGGGAGGAGCTCAGTGTACAAGATGGCATTCTCTTTAGAGGGAACCGAGCTATCATCCCAGGGGCTATGCACATGGACATTATGAAGAGAATACATTCATCACACATGGGTATAGAGAGTTGCCTGAGGAGGGCACGAGAATGCGTATACTGGCCTGGTATGAACAATCAGCTAAAAGCCTACATGGCGCAATGTGAGATATGCAACTCCTTAGGAGACAGACAGCAAAAGGAAACACTGCACCCACATGAGTTACCGAGTCGACCGTGGGAATATGTAGGGGTAGACCTATTCAAGCTGCAAGAGAAGGACTACCTCATCACAGTGGACTATTATTCCAACTTCTGGGAGATAGACCCTGTGCCAGACACCAGGTCTCTGACAATTATCAGAAAGCTAAAGGGCCACTTTGCCCGATATGGCATACCCGATGTGGTGTTCTCAGATAATGGTCTGCAATTTACTTCAGAGGAATTTAGGGCATTCAGGTCACAGTGGGAATTTGACCACCAGACATCATCTCCTGCCTATCCTCAGAGCAATGGGAAAGCTGAATCAGCTGTCAAGACTGCGAAGTGTCTTTTAGTCAAGGCCAAGACCCATACCTGGCTGTCCTAGACCAGAGGAATACCCCATTACAGGATTTGGATGGAAGCCCTGTACAGAGTCTCATGGGTTGGAGAACTAAAACATTAATTCCCATGAGGGGGAACTTGCTGCAGCCGGTAGGTCACAATAGTTGAGCAGAGCTTATCGCAGAACAAAAAATAAGAGGCTCATTATTACAACAGGACGGCTAGAGACCTACCTAACCTACACAGTAGAGAGCAAGTATGGATACAGCCCAATGGACAGGAGAACAAGGAATGGAGGAAAGCTGAGGTTCAAAACAGGTGAACACGTGTTCCTTTGAGGTGGTGACCACTGAAGGTCAGGTACTCAGGAGAAATTGATGACACCTGCGCAGAAGCAACCAACAGGCAGAGGTACAAAACCAGGACCAACAGCAGCTGGCAGAAGAAGCGGCCACTCCACTGTCTGGGTCCCAGGGGAGAGACAATTTGGAATCGGATACAAATGGGACTTAGGGACCAAGCAATTCGTCGTCACACCCAGGAGAAACTATGACCACCACAACAAATGAATTCAGAACTCGGGCAGATCTCCTAGTGCAATCACCAAAACACTTACAAAACTATGTTTAAACTGTGGGGGTGAGAAGGAGAAGGTTTGTCTTTTGGTTGTTTGTTTGTTAGTTTATTAAAAAAAAGAAAGAGGAAAGATGTATCAATAGGTGGAACTAAGTGGTAGAGTCAGGAGGACAAAGTTGGTAACACAGAGGGAGGACTGAGATTGGGGAAGCACACCCTCTGCTGGGAAGTATGGCTATTGACCCCGGAAGTAGTTCATTCGTGCAACAAGTAGTTAGAGCAGGAGGCTGTATGTGGGAGTTGTTAGCTAATAAAGACATTTAGTATAAATGAACCTCCGACTTATTATTATTAGAAGAGACTTTGAAACATCACCCAGCCGGCTTTCATTCCATGTCTCCATAGGATTATTTACATCACATTGTTGGACTCCGTAAGAAATGAAACCATGCATCAGCAGTGCTGCAAACAGGCATTAATAATCAGTGAAATCCAAAAAAATTGGCGTAGATGGTTTGGGCCCATTTGCAGAATGGATCTAGATTACTACCTGGAGAACACGACCCCATGGATGGAAATTTCAATGCAGGGCATCAAGGAAAACCTGGATAAGGCAAATTGAAGCTGATTTAGCCCATTGTAGATTGGATCTGAGTCAAGTTAAAATCACAGCAATGGACAAAGCACTTTGGCAAGGCATTGTGTTAAACATGCATGGTCCTTAGTAGTCACAAGGCAACTACTAATAAAAAGTATCACATAATACGCATTCTTAGAATAAAGTTTTCTATGCTGTTCTGAGCTGGTAGAGTTCATGGATTGATGAAGGAGGCAGATGATCGAAGCCATGGTCTACGCTATGGTGCTAACAAGAGTTACAATCAATGTGGATAGTCCCATATAATGTATGAGTTCAATACCAGTCCAAACATTGGTTTGATCACAGGAAAAAATAATTTATTTAATTTTTATCCCGCCTTTATTATTTTTATAAATAACTCAAGGCAGCGAACATACCTAATACTCCTTCCTCCTCCTATTTTCCCCACAACAGCAACCCTGTGAGGTGAGTTGGGCTGAGAAAGAGGGACTGGCCCAAGGTCACCCAGCCAGCTTTCATGCCTAAGGCAGGACTAGAACTCTCAGTCTCCTGGTTTGCCATTGGTTCCTTCCTAGGGCTGAGAGACAGGGACTGGCCCAAGGTCACCCAGACGGCTTCCATGCCTAAGGCGAGACTAGAACTCTCAGCCTCCTGGTTTGCCATTGGCCCCTTCCTAGGTCTGAGGAGACAGGGACTGGCCCAAGGTCACCCAGCTGGCTTTCATGCCTAAGGCGGGACTAGAACTCGCAGTCTCCTGGTTTGCCATTGGCTCCTTCCTAGGTCTGAGAGACAGGGACTGGCCCAAGGTCACCCAGCCGGCTTTCATGCCTAAGGCAGTACTAGAACTCACAGACTCCTGGTTTCTAGCCCAGCACCTTAACCACTAGACCAAACTGTCTCTTTGAATGGCATCTGTTCTTGGAACAAAGTCCAACTTCTTATTTTCTCATCCCAGAGGGAAGAACCTGTTCAATGCTCAGACTGGTCCTTGCTCCAACAGTTTCAATGAGTGCCATCTTCTTACGTTCTTCTAGGTCCTTCCTATATTACTTAGTTCCATTCCCAAAGATTGAAGGTTGAAGATAAAAATGACAGCCCACAGGTGTGTTTTTCTTTTTTAGTTCTTGGCTAATATGCTTCCTGCCCTGGTAGAACAGGATATATCTGAAGTCATGGGATTTAGTTGCATAGGGAAATCAGGGTCAATATTTTTTAAGGCTCTGTTTTAAGATCTAGGATGCAGGCTGCTGCAAGTGGCAGGTCCAGGTCGTCTGTAAATTTAGGGAAGTCTCTTGCAATCCATATTGAAGATCTGGCCATTGTTTGGGTCTAGAGATCCACTGCACACTATTTATACAATGGCCTAATGCCTAGACTTCTTGGCATTGTAAGAATTCACCACTTCTGTTTGGCTCTAGATGGAGAATGTTTTAATCTAGCAAATAAGAACATATAGTTTGTCAAAACTAACTACCAATCTGCAATTTCTCTATTATGCAGTCTTTCAAAACATGTTAATGTTATTTTTGCCATGAATGCTTGACTTAATTAATAGTGAACTAAGTAATTCTTCTTAACAAAACAATCTTTTCTTGGTTGAAGTTAGTGGGTTTTCTAACTACTGTTTTGTATGTTCATGTACAACCCATTGACACTTGTTCCCACCCTCATCACCTTCCACAATTATTTAATAGCTGAGTAAAGGTATAAAATCATTAACTCCCAGCTTAAATAAAACTGTGTCAGACTAATAGCTAGATTAATACATTTTAATGATCGCTAATTTTTTTTTTTGGTAGAGCAGAGTAACAAAAACAAAAACAAAATTGCAGCATATATGCTGCACCTATGAAAAAGTCAAGTTTAATGATAAATCTGGCCTTAGAGAACCAACCAGAATGCATAGAGTCTGAATAGGATTTAAAAACCCAACTGTGCACAGAAATTAGAGTTTTGCCCCTGAATCATATGGAATTACAGTGCTAGATGTGTGCCATGCCTACACAATAAAGCCCAGAGGAAGCTGCTATTTCTGTTGGTTTTATTAAACCAACCAAGCAATTTAATTCTTTTGTTCAGGAGAGTTCTACTTCATTGATTAACAAAAGCAGGGATATAATTTTTTTCAGCCTTTTTGAAAAGCCTGAAATGTCAAGCCTTTTAAAGCAGATTATTCTGCCTCTGTGCAGTGAATACAGCCAGAGTAACCTTTTGTCTACAATTAAATATTCTAGCATAAATATAAAAGAAAATCAGAGATGGGAAAGATTGACTCACGAGAGATCAGAGAGGTAGATTCGCACAGTGATAGTGCAAGCAGCTTGCTTCTAATTAAATATGCGACTGAGTCTCAAAGCATTCGCTTTCAGCCGCAGAGAGAAGAAGTTGCCCAAGAATGGAAAGGAAGAAATATATGTCATCTCATCTGTCTGTCCAGAGCATTTCCTCGGGGTATATAGAGGTACTTTAGAATTTTTATATTGCTATTTATTTTCATGGTGAATATAAGGGGCCACAAAGGTTAACTCTGGAGACCAGTAAAGGCAACCGTCTTGAAAGTTTGGCTCTCATGTTGGCACGCTCCAACTCTTTCACTGGCATCTAGATGGGTTCATACCAAGTGTTTTGTTGTTCATGCGGTGATGTCGAGGGCGAGAACTTCAGGCTGTGTTTCGTACGCTTGATAACCTTTCTCCGGCATTTTCAGAGTTCAGCACCTCATTATTTCATGTCCTAGCTTATTTATTTTTGGAAAAAAAACCCTGTAATGCCTATGTGTGTCTCTACATCTACATACAACGAAGCCCACGTGCCTGTTCATATATGCCTATATATTATCATTTGTATTATAAGTTATGAAGCCAAAGGTAACATTTGAGGCTCTTTTAGCCATTTTGAAGCAATGTATATATATTTTTAAATGATACGGTTTGCAGTGGGAGACTTAGCTTTATTTATATTCATAAGTCTTTCATCACATGGTATTTTCAGTAAAGTACTTAAACGTGGTACTTATAAAATGATGATGATATAAAATACACTTGATCCTCTTAGCGTGTGCAGCTTCCACAAAAATGTTGCAAAATAATGGAAACCTGTTTATTCTTAGTTATAGCCTACTGGGATTTTTAAAAAGTTAACATGTTATTGAAATTATATTGCAGCTATATTTTGCTGCCTGTGTACTAACTTTCCTGCAACCTGGGTGAGACAGACCATTTTCTAATATAAATATGCATTGTGTACTAATTTGATATATAGGAATATTCTTCAGTGTACTGCAGCTTACCCTTCTGCAGTTAACTATTTCCCTTACCTTGGGTTTCTGGTTTTATTTTTAATAACTTGAGTTGCCACTATTAAAGGAAGCTCTAGGTAATAATTATATATTGAAACTGTTGTAGTACATAAACTATCATACTTGCTGGTGGGATGAAAGCATTGTATATTTTATTGATATTTTGCTCTAACTTTTTTTAAGCAAACAGCTTTAATAAGTAAATTTCTTATGCCTATTACTTCAGAGGTACGATTGTACTTATATTTTAGCTCAGTGCCCACCTTGTGTTTTATCCTATGTACACAGTTGTACACATATATTCAATCAGGAGATATAAATGCAATAAACATCTGCTTTAATCCTTTTCTTTCACTTGTATGGAGAAGTCCATTTTATTATTGTCACATACTTCAATAGACTGCCTGAAATAATATGTAATGCATTTGTATACACTAAAATAGTGAGCTATATTAATAAGCAGATCAGGTAATGGACATTTCTGGAACTGGAAATGGGAACTGAGTGGGTGTCAGATGGTTTGTTGGTGTCCGATATCTACGTGGTATATGTGAGTGTGTTTGTTTTTGTGAATGTGCATGTCTGTGTGCATATCTATTCTCCTTCTTGAGAAAGGAAAATGTCCTTTTATACAATATCTTGGAGAAACATAACTTTTGAAATTTGAAAATCAGCTATTTTCTATGCATGATTTGAAGAGTTAACCTTTAGAGATAGATTTAGCTCCATTGCTAGAAATACACTGGATATAAGATTACATTTTTAGCTTGATCTAAAGTATATGATTTAATCTTCATACTAAATTAAGAGCTCAATGGAAAAACATGGGTAAAGGATTTTTAGAAATCCTTTGGACACGTACCTTTAAAAACACAGTGAGGTCTCATGATGCAGATCTGGAAGTGGCTAGGTAAATAGACAGAAAACAAGTTGCTACTGAGATGAGCATTTCAATATTGCAGCTACAAAAGATAATCCTATTTTAACCCCCATTGAAGACAAAGAACTCTATGTTTTGTTTGGAAGAACCATTTAATAAGTTGCTGTACCAATATACTATCTTATTTTTACTCCCAGGGAATTTTCCAACATTCCATCTGTCCCCTTGTTATTTTCATTTTTTACAAATAAAGTAGGGAGCCATTTACAACAATTTGGAATCTTTTTCTGGAACATTTTACCAACAATACATTAAACATCTATAATCCAGAAGGAAGTGTTAATTATGCTCAGAGTTATTTCAGATGAGATAATGGACTCTTCATAAGTTTTGCTAGAGCAATGCTTTTATTACATATTGCATTCCATTTGTATTATATTATGATTCCTAGTCTTAGGAAATACTTTCCTGCCCATTCTTTTGATTTCAGAAATTCATTAAACAGATGTGGCCCTTTATTGAAAGAACTGAAATTACTGTAGCTGTTAACTTTTTCATCAGCTATTTGAATGTTTGTATTTTTAATATCCTGCATTGTAACATTTGTATACTATTCACTATTCACTATTATGTGATATTAGATCTATATACAGTATTTTTTATTATGCTGTGATGAAATGAAACATATCTGTCTCTGTGTTTGTGTATATGTATGATATCAAAAGGCAAAGCTGAGATATTGCACACTATAAGCAATAATTTACTTGTCTTAATGAATATGTCTCAAATAAACACATGAAATTCCCTATAATTTTGGTCCATTGAATACAAATCATTCTTAGCTTATTTTATCCTTTTCTTTAAATTGATTTACTGTATTAATTGCATTTTTCAGTTAGTAACTTTTTTCCTATATATAATGCTGCTAAATAAATTGACCACAATATACTATAGCTCTTATATGACCTTCTATATATGGAGATGAGCTGGATCGTGGCCATTATTTCTCTCGTTGTTGTAATGTTTGCTTGTTTGTTGGTCAGAAGGAACTGAAATAAATGAATCTCCTCTAAGGAATTCAGTTGTATCAAAAGAGCAATTGAAAATGATATATATTGTGTTCATTTCATATAAATGTCACTTTTAGCATGTATAATAACATGCTTATTCTTAAGATAGTTTGATATCTTCTCCCTGTCTGATTCCCTCTGAAAGGCATGGAAAGCAGAACATATATTCATAATCTTGATTGATTCCTTGCCATCAAGTCATTGTCGACCTTAGTGACCGCATAGATAGATTTTCTCCATGAACGTTCATAATCTACTCTGAGCCTTTTCAACAAGACTTCCATTGCAATGGACCGCAATGGACAGCAGTCATAAACTAGCCCTAATTATGTAGGATATGATTTTTTCCTGCTGTTGGTATCTTTATTTATTATCCTGTTAGGAGCAATAGCATAAACTCAAATTAATTTCATTTTTAATAGTTGCTCTAGGTGCGACTTAACTAAAAATACAATATAATCTCTTCTTTTAAGAACAGCTAGCTGTATACACTTCTAGTCTTATACATATTAACATCTAGTCAGCTTGTGGAAGCTCAGTACATTACTGAATTGTTTTGCTTCACTTGCCAACTACAAGGGTATCATTTGAAAAAATTGAACTATGTGTTTGTCCAGCCAATGTATGGTATTACCCATCTTCAGTTCTAGGAAGTCACATTTAGAAAGATAACTTTTAATCAGACCATTGGTAGAATGTACTACTGCCTATTTTTATAACATTACAGCTATGCACAAAATGGTTTATACATTTGTTCATGGCTACAAATCAGTGTCAAGTTGTGTAGGCCAATCTGGTTAGGGGTTACCAGCTGGACTTCATGGCTAACATTGAAATCTAAATTTCTCACTATCAGAGCTTCTATCATTCTGCACAAAGATTATTCTTGCTCTGTATGTTCTGGTGGGCTACTGATTGCCCATTATTGCACTGATAGTGCCTCACATAGAGAAGACTGCCACACTCCATGAAGTGATAACATCCATCTGTGAAAGAGACCCATCACTCTTAAAATATCACCCAGAGATTTAGCTGTCTTCATTGAAAACTGTAGTATTTAAGACACAATCTATTCTTTACTTGGAACATAGCAGAGATCATTAGTGTGCATGCTTTATTTTAAGACCGCTTGGCCTGGGCTGGGTCGGGATGGGAAAAATGTACGTGAAGAAAACTTGTGTAGAAAATCCCCTTGTTGTGTTTCAGCCAGAATCATCTTCCCAAGCTTTTTTTCCCCCGGTGAAGATGTTTTTGAATGAAAAAAAAAGCAGAGGAGAAAGGAACATAATATTGATTCTGCATGCCTGCTTCTTTCACGCAGACATATAAATCAAAAGGAACACACACAAATCGTGAAATTCTGTGTAATGTGTAGTTTGTGACTCAGATGCAGAACCTCCCCACTGGAGACAGTTCATGTATGCAGCTGTTACTCATTTAACGTTAAGTAATCAAGTGATAAGAGATCAAATGATGTGCTGTAGTTTTTCTGAAATGTGCTATTTTTTTGTCTAATCATTTTGATGAGAGACCAGTTCTTCTTAGCAGGATATAAAGAATTGGCATGATGATAAAATGTGTGATAATTGTGAAACCTGCATTTTTGATATTATGATTCAAAGCCAAATTACACATCATCTGGGATAATATGGATTCACTTTCCTCCTGCTTTAGTTTTTAATCTGATGCATGTGTAGAGAGCTCCAAGTGCGAGCAAAGTAGCAGGTCCAAGGACAGCGTGTTTAAACTTTACTACCGTTTTTGTGGGTTTAAATCAGACCACACTGGTCCCAACAACAATTTGTGGAGGTGGAGTATTTGTGTGGGAAGCAGTATGGGAAAAATACTTCTATAGGTAAAGCTGGAGTGCCCAAAAGAAAGCTGGAAATACTGGGAGATCCAGTAATTCAGAGCTTTCCAAACTCTGTGTCGCGACACGTTAGTGTGTCGGCTGCAGTGTCTGGGTGTGTCGCGGCTGCTGCTGCCTCCACACCTGCTGTGATTCCGTGCAGGTCCTAGTGCCTGCCTTGTGCCCTGCTGTAAGAGTGTGCCACGAAATGATGCATGTCTAAAAAGTGTGTCAGCAACATGAAAAGTTTGGAAAGCTCTGCAGTAATGGATCTTCTATGTAATGTATCATTTGGATATTAAAGCAACAAATTCAATTGACATAGTTACAAGCAATCTACAGAATATTGCATTGCACTTGTGGCAATAAAGTACATGACACCAATTGGCTGAGTGGGTGTCATTATAGGCTGTTCATGAATATTCCAACTGCTTAGCGAACAAAGCATCCAGCTTTTGCAAAGGAAGGGAAAGTTGTCAGTTTATATGGAAGTGCACCTTCATACAGGAGGGAATTTACACTTGGCATTGTCCTTCACCCAGGGCAGGTAGAACTTTGTTGAGCAAGTACAGGATTACTAGTGATCTAGAAGACAGAGGTAGGGAGATCAGAGAGAAGATTACGGAAGGAAGAGCGCAAGGTAGGGATTAAGACAACAAATCTAAGGAAAAACTGAGTAGAATAAAGTTTGAGGAAGAGAAGGGTATAAACTTGAAAGGGGAGGATTCAAAGTCAGGATTGTATAAGCAGTGGTTGGAGAGAACAACTACGAAGAGTGGTCAAATAACATGAACTATGGGCATGGCCTACAGAGTAGGCTGCTGAGGAAATAGGATTAAAGAAGAAGAAACCAAGACCTAGAAGACTGTGCCTTATTAATAGGGAAGAGGTGAACAGGCAGGAGAGATTTGGAAAGCAAGGAAGTGTGGGCCAATGGGATCTAGAATTCCTAAGTAACAAGTATTGAATTCCATGCACTGATCTAAATGCAGCCTTTGACTATTTGTTTACATTCTCAGTAATCTCAATGAGCCCTTAAGATCCTTAGAAAAAGATCTTGCTGAAAAGGTTCACATCCTAGATCCATCCTAGATCCTTCCCTTTCATCCATGCGTTCAAGTGGCAATCCAGCTGTCTCAACATTTGCAGACACAGTGGAAATCAAATATGAATGAAATACCTAGTTCACAATACAATCCTATGCATCTCTGTTCAGAATTAAGCCCCATTCAGTACAATGGGCCTTACTCCCAGGAAGGCAAATAAAGGATTTCAGTATTAGGTACTGAACAAATTTCCTCAAATGGAAGTTTGAGTTAATTGCTTCCATCCCTAAAAAGTTTGCTCTTTAATTTTCTTATAAAAATATGTAGATATCACAATTTACTACTGTAACTGTTTCTTTATCTGTTGGAGGCAAGTAATTAATAAGAATTATTTGAAATTATTCCAAATGTCCTTTTCTGTTTGAATTTTTTCTTCCTGATATTGTTGACCATTAGTATATAGATCTTGCAATGCACCAAATGTGTCTAAATCAAGATAGCATTTCATTGATCTGTTATTTTTAGGTACCTGTTTTAACTTGAAATAAATTTTGAAGAAACGTTAGAAAATTAGAAGCTAACATTTAGTGATTGAGAAGGATTAGCCTACTCCTGCTTAATGTTATTGTATATTTTGCATCTAGATAATTTTTATTATATTAATTTATCTATGCAAATTTTAAAAAAGTTTAAATTATTATTTCTCTATCTTAGAAGTTCAGGTTGAACATGATAGTCTTGACTCCTGCCTTGAAGATTTACAAAAATGAGACCAAATAATAACCTTTTTTAAAAAATACCTTTTTTTCTAGTAAAGGTGTTGAGATAATGATTATGGACCAAATATACAGCAACCTAGAAGAAGCAGATTATCTGGACCCTTGTCACGGGGTGGAGACAGATTTAGACGTGCTAATGGATGACCACTGTCGGGGCCAGGATGGAGAGAGTAGACCTGTCCTGGTCCTTTTAGATCTCTCAGTGGCCTTCAGTATCATTAACTATGATTTCCTTCTGGAATGACTTCATGGTTGGGGATTGGAGGCATTGTTCTGCAGTGGTTCTACTCCTTCCTCAGTGGATGGTTCCAGATAGTGATAGGAAAGGAGAGGTCGTATCAGTAGCTGCTTCTTTGTGAAGTGTTCCTCTCTCCCTCCTACTGTTTAATAGCTACATGAAGTTACTGGAAGAGGTCATCTGATGGTTTGGGGTTTGATACCATCAGTATGCTGATGATACCCAGCTTTACATCACTACCCCGGACCATGCTGGTGATGTGTTGAGATCTTGTCCTGGTGCCTGGAGGCTATGTGGGTCTGGATGGGCTAAATTGGCTAAACTGAATAGGCTAAAATTGAACCCCAGCAAGATGGTGTTACTGTTTATCCATCCTGGCAGTTCCAGGGTGTCTGAATGGGGAAGCCCTACCCCTGGAAGAGCAGATCTGTGCCTTGGGAGTACTTCTGGACTTGTGGCTCCTGCTGAAACAGCAGGTGAAAACCATGACCAGGAGGGCCTTTGCCCAGCTCTTGCTGGAGTGCCAGGTATGGCCCTATCTGGTGCGAGAGTGACTCATGCCCTTGTTACCCATCACTCTCTGCTGGCCCAACTGCAACATGCTCTACATGAGGCTGTCATTAAAGACCATTCAGAAGCTTCACTTGGTCCAAAGTGCAGTGGTCCATGTACTATGTGGCACTCGTTGGTGGGAACACATTACACCTGGGCTGTGGGCCCTGTGCGGCTTCCCATAGACTTCTGGATACAATCTAAAGTGCTGGTATTGCCCTAGAATACCCTTTATGGGTTGGCACCAAGCTACCTTAAGCTCTGCATTTGCCCACTAGAATTAGCCCAACAAATTAGATCGTTCTGGGAAAAGCAACTGATAGTTTCCACTTTGGGGAGGGGTGTGGTTAGGCTGAGAGGCATGTTCTCAGTAGTAGCACCAGCCCTCCAGAATGGTCTCACTCTACAGCAGTGTTTTTCAAACTTGGCAACTTTAAGATGTGTGGACTTCAACTCCCAGAATTCTCCAGCCAGAGGTGTAATTTTGGTTGCTTGAAGACAGTGTTAGCTATGAAGAGATCATCAGAGTGGCAGAAATTGATGTCAGTCTCCTGCTTAATTTCGGTTTCCTAAACCATACAGGTAGACCTCACTTACCAACTGCCTTTTTTCTGTCTGTTATGCAGCTGCAGGCCATGCTCTCTCTTATCTGATCATTCCCTAGGCAGAATCTCTTCCCCCGTCTCCCAAGGTCATTCCCACATACCATTACAGATGCCCCTGTTTCCCCCTAGTGTGGACGCTGCTACTCAGGAGACCACATAACATTTTGAAGCCCTGGGTTTTCAAACTCTACACATCTAGATTATATAATCCAGCATATAGTAAACACTTCAGAAATATAAGTGCAGGGACTTTCCACAAATAGTTTACAGCTGAAATTCCCAAATAACTGAACCTGTTAATACTATTCTATGAGGTGACTTCATTGTTTTCCTATTTAATTTGCTATGCCCAATTCTTTACTGTGTCTGGTGGTCCTCTGTATATATGGAGCATATAGAGCTTGATTTACTATGGCATACCTTGGAAGGATGTCTGCAGGGCATGGTCAAAAAAGTCAAGATGGTCACCATTATGGTGCAATCAAAGCTCCACCTGTTTTATACGGATGTTTAAAATACATTTTAGAAGCTTGCTGTCTCTAAGAAATTCTAGGTTTTGGTGCATTGTGAGATGAGAACTGATAAGATCACAAGGTGAATTGTTTCAGCATAATGAGTTATCCTCTTAAAAAAAGAGTTTTTGGAACTGTCATTTATTATTTGCTGAATTTATATTGGTAAACTTGCCCTAATGGTTATTATTCGGTCACTGCCCTGCTTCTCTGGAACAGCATTCCCCCAATATCAGACAGGCCTCAACTCTGTTAGCCTTTTTTAAAGCTATGAAGATGTAATGGTACGTGGGAATGACCTTGGGAGACAGGAGGGAGAGCCACAGACTGGACAACTGGCATGTAAAAGATGTCTCCGCCCACAGAAGAAGGGAGGGCGTGAGAAATGTTTCAGAAGGGACCCTCCCTACTTTTCCGGAAAGTAAAAGGAAAGAAGGGGAGAAATACTTTCAGTCTTGCAAGATTCTGTTAATGTAACCTTACAATAAAGATAGAGCTAGTACTCCTGGTTGTGCTTCTTGTCTGAACTACCTTGAAGGGCTATCATAACTTGTTTCAGTAGGCTTTGGAGTCTGATGTGTTGCTTCATTTCTACTAGAAAGGGATATGGAATATGAGCAGTGGTGGGTCATTAGAGCTTAGGAAGTTATATTGTTATTATGTTTATACTGCTTTATTTAGTTTTTATCCTATCACTGCTTTGGAGGTCTGTAAAGCACTAAGAGTCAGATATCATTGGAGCAGCATATAAGCCCTGTTAAGCAAACGAACAAATAACAATTTAATTTGTTTTCAGACTAAGTAATATGCAAGTTTTAGTAACATAATATCTTGATGCCAAAGTGCACGGATACCTTAGTTTACGTTTATACTGCATACGGTATCTTAATATTTTTAATATTAATATTAATTAATATTAATATTATTAATTATGAAGTACTTTGGCCACATAATGAGAAGACAGGATACCCTGGAGAAGATGCTGATGCTAGGGAAAGTGGAAGGCAAAAGGAAGAGGGGCCGACCAAGGACAAGATGGATGGATGATATTCTGGAGGTGACAGACTCAACCATGGGGGAGCTGGGGGATGGTGACGGCCGACAGGAAGCTCTGGCGTGGGCTGGTCCATGAAGTCACGAAGAGTCGGAAGCGACTGAATGAATAAACAACAACAGTATCTTAAATGGAAACCTACTTTTTAAGTTAAAAGAAGATTTTATATTCCCAAATATAAAAAGGAAGTGCTGAAGAAAGTGTGGAATCTGTTTAAAATCATCAAATGTATCATTTATTCCCACAGAAGAAAGCGTTTCATATATCTTGTGCATGCAACATATGACTAACCCAATTGAAACATATGCTTGTTAGTCAACATGTTTGGTGCTATAAATCATCAATATTGCAGTTAAATTCGAAGACACTGCATACAATATTAGATTCTCCTTAGATTATTCATTTTATTTATTTATACAGACATCCCTACATAAAAATGTACACCCCAGTTTTCTGCTTAAGAGGGTATCAAGGCTGATCATAAACAGTTAAAGAATCATAAAATTATTAAAATCACTACTAAAACTAACTTAAACTGAAAAGGTTAGGCTGAAGAGGAAGGTCTTGACTAATCTCTCAAAAACAGGATGAGTAGAGCAGCCTTTCTCAACCTTTTGGCCCTGGAGGAAGCACTGAAATAGTAGCCCTGTATATATGCATTAAACAGAGCACGGAACAACAGACTGGTTTAAGATTGGGAAAGGAGTACGGCAGGGTTGTATACTCTCACCCTACCTATTCAACCTGTACGCAGAACACATCATGCGACATGCTGGGCTTGAGGAATCCAAGGCTGGAGTTAAAATCGCTGGAAGAAACATTAACAATCTCAGATATGCAGATGATACCACTTTGATGGCTGAAAGCGAGGAGGAGTTGAGGAGCCTTATGACGAAGGTGAAAGAAGAAAGTGCAAAAGCTGGGTTGCAGTTAAACCTCAAAAAAACCAAGATTATGGCAACGAGCTTGATTGATGACTGGCAAATAGAGGGAGAAAAAGTGGAGGCAGTGACAGACTTTGTATTTCTAGGCGCAAAGATTACTGCAGACGCTGACTGCAGCCAGGAAATCAGAAGACGTCTACTTCTTGGGAGGAGAGCAATGGCAAATCTTGATAAAATAGTTAAGAGCAGAGACATCACATTGACAACAAAGGTCCGCATAGTTAAAGCAATGGTATTCCCTGTAGCAACCTATGGCTGTGAGAGCTGGACCATAAGGAAGGCTGAGCGAAGGAAGATAGATGCTTTTGAACTGTGGTGTTGGAGGAAAATTCTGAGAGTGCTTTGGACTGCAAGAAGATCAAACCAGTCCATACTCCAGGAAATAAAGCCAGACTGCTCACTTGAGGGAATGATATTAAAGGCAAAACTGAAGTACTTTGGCCTCATAATGAGAAGACAGGATACCCTGGAGAAGAAGCTGATGCTAGGGAAAGTGGAAGGCAAAAGGAAGAGGGGCCGACCAAGGGCAAGATGGATGGATGGTATTCTGGAGGTGACGGACTCAACCATTGGGGAGCTGGGGATGGTGACGGCTGACAGAAAGCTCTGGCGTGGGCTGGTCCATGAAGTCACGAAGAGTCGGAAGCGACTGAACGAATAAACAAGTGTTCTTAAAATAAAAATAAAGAATGAAACCTAGCTCTTTAATGTGAAGTTGACCGAATTTGAAATAATTTTTTAAATAAATCGTGATCTCCTAGGGACCTCTCATGGAACCCTTGGGTGCCACAGAACCCTGGTGGAGAAACTCTGGAGTAGAGAATAAAGGCATGTCCAAAGGGACTGTATCGTAGAGCTTGGAAGCAACATAAGGGAAGCTCTTACCTATATGCCCAACTGATGAGACTCAGAAAATGAGAGAATCTTTAAGAGGGCCTCTCCCTCTGACCTAAATATCTGGATAGGTTTACATCAAGCTAGATGGTCCCTCAGATAATTAGCAGGAATACATTTAGGTCTAACCACTTAAAATTATGCCCAGAAAACAATTAGCAACCAGTTGGCAGCTTGGTATAGTCAAACTGAGAAATAACTAAAGCAGAAATGACTCTTAGCAGTTTGACTGGCTCAGGAATAGTTGCAAGTGGCTCATTAGACGTTATTGTTCAAATAATACCTTCTGTGCCATTACTTCCACCTGGCTATCCAGAGACAGTTGGGAGTCAGGGAGCATTCCCAGATTGTAGACCTGTCTTTTGAGGTGGAGTGCAATCTCATCCAGAGCAAGCTGAAACAATAAATAATTCCTGATATAGATCATCCACTCAGACAATCCAAGTTTCCTGTTGACAACAGCCTCTCTGCCATGTCTTGATTTAATTTTGGCTTTTTCTTATTCACCCGGTCAAAAGAATCAATTACCTCCTAGAGGATAAATGGCAAGGAGTAAAAGAGTAGTTGTATCAGTATACTGATGGCATTTTATTACCAAGCTCCAGATGACCTCTTGCAGCTGTTTCATGTAGATATTGAACTTCATAGGAGCAAGATGAGCCCTGTGAAATGACATAGGCCATTGGCTTCGGTGCTAGACAGTTGTCCTCCATTGCCACTGAAAAACAGTGCACCCATGGTACAGCTCCATGAGATGGTTCAGAAGGAAACCATGTCTTGTAAGAGGCCATGAGGCCCAAAAGAACAGATAGGCCACATTACTGCTACCTAATTAGAAGTGTTACTTTTTAATTGTTGTTAGGGAGGAGTCTGAGTCTTCAGGTTCAGAAGCTAAAGAACTTGACCAGAGTGAGTGGTCATCTGCACCTCAAGAATTAACAGAAGAAAGGTACCAGTGGAAGAGGCACTTGGGGAGACATAGGGATAGGCTAAGTCAATTGACCTAAATCCTGAGTTAAATAACGTCTCAGGCCCACCAACATATCACAAACTATGCAGGGAGAAACAAAGAAAGTCCAGCCATTTACTTGAAAGAAAGAAGCAAGACTTAGCAAATGATTCAAGCTGGTAGCCACAGCAATATTAAAAAGGGAATAGCTTCACTGGCTCTTTGTGATAAATGTTTAACCCTAACCCTTACCTGCAACTCTGTTTGTATGCTGTGTTGGATTATCTGGATGAATATCTGGATGAATATTGGACTAGAAAGTGATTATTCTTGGATTATGTCTGAACTTGAGTTTTATCTCAGCCTTCTCTTTTGGACAAGTACACTCTTGTGTCTATGTTTTCTGTGCAGATGTAAGTCTGCATAGCAGGGCTTTCCAAAGTGTCGCCGCTGGTGACACACGAGCGGCGGTGCGGCGGCGGCAGTGCGGGGGCGTTCGCGCGCGGTGGCAACACATAAGAGCGTGCAGCGGCGCGCGCGTGCACGGCGGCGGTGCGGGTGGGCGTGCGGTGGCGCGCGTGTGCACGGCGGCGGCGCGGGGGTGTGTGCGGTGGTGCGCGCGTGCACGGCGGCGGCGGCTGCTGCCACCGTGCACGCCCGCGCCGCCGCTTCCGGGTGGTGTGGCGACACACCACGCTGTGTGTGGCGACACACTTTTGTGTCTCGACACACAGTTTGGAAAGCTCTGCTGCACAGATTCATCTTGCACACCAGTTGCATCCTTTCCTGGATCAGGAGGCATTGCTCACGATCACTCATGCCTTGGTCACTTGCATGGATTACTGCAATGCACCGTACATGGGGCTGCCCTTGAAGGCCACTCAGAAGTTGCAGCTGGTCTGGAATGTAGTGGCAAAGTTTGGATGCACCTCAGTATGCCCGTTTTACACCACTGCACATCATTCCGTGAGCTGCACTGGCACCCAATAGGTTCCTGGGTATAACTCATGATGCTGGTTACCACCTATAAGTCCTTCATGGTGTGGGGATGGCTATATGAGGGACCACCTCTCTCCAATTGTTTCTGCTTGGCCCACTAGATATGGAAGGATGGGTGTGCTTCAGGTCCTGTCTATTAAGCACTGCCATCTGGTAGACCCAGGAAGTGGGCTTTCTCTGTTGCGGCACCTGCCCTTTGGAACACCATACCCTACAAAATTTGTTTGGCTGTTTTGTAAGTCCACGAAGACCTGGATGTTTCTCCAGGCATGGGGTCTATAGGTTGGGAAAGCCCATCATTGTGTTTTGTTCTGATATTACTAGGGTTGTATGGGGTTATGTGGTTTGAGTTTGATTGTCCTTAGGTGTCATTGTACTATTATTGTGTTGTTTGTTATCATTTATTCTTGTTTTATTAGTTTTTAATTTTTGCCACCCAGAGTCGTGTTTGCAAGGTGGACAGCTATATAAAACAACCAACCAAACAAATAAATAAATCCTGGCGTAGGTCATCCACTAAGACTATCCAATCAACCTGAATTTTATATCCCTGCTGGAAGCTGGATTGAGATGGATCTAGATGATCAGGAACCCCCAGATGTATCTGGAGATGAGAGTGGGAAAAATCGAATGTTAAATGTTACCTTTTTCTTTTTTTGAGATGAAGTTCCTGGATGAAAAAAACTAACAATACAGAAAGATTTTATACCAAAGGCCATCGAATGGCAATGTGCTAATTTTCTCTAAGAAAGGAGGAGGCTGGTTTAGATTGTTGTTTTGCTCTTTGCATGATAAAGTAAGACAAAGATGCCTTCTCATCAAGGTCAACTCCTGACGACCACATGGGTACTACCATGTAGTCTTCTTGGCAACATTATAGAAGTGGTTTGACATTGCCTTCTTCTAAGAATGTCCTGGTCTAGACTGCATGCTTGGAATTCCATGGGAATTTCCCATCCAAGTACCAAACAGACTGACCATGCTTAGTTTCTTAGCTTAAGCAAGGTCAAACTATGACTGTAGTACTGGACTACAGCCCCTATAATCCGTTGCCAAGACGACCAATAGTAATGCCAATTATGGTTTCTGGGACCTTAAATTCAGAACATTTAGAAGTCACCAGGTGGGGAAGCCTGAATAACAGAGGTGGGGCTAAAGTTAGAGGGATTGGTCTGCAAAGAGAACTGGATTTCAATAGAATTGAGGGAAAATAACAAATAATAAAATAATGTATGAAATATATCAAACGCTGTGATTGATAATCCAACAATTAAAAATCTAATATTGAAGTCCCCAATCTCTTATTCCAAGTTAGTAGCAGAAGAAGGGATAGAAAGCCATTCTTCCACCTTCCATTTTGCTAATCAGAACTGGGCCCCAGATTGCTATGGGCCCTATAGACAATCATATTAAATTCCCCACCACTCCCATTACTGTAAATAACCTCCCATTTTCTGGAAGTAAATTATTGTTCTATCAAAAATGTTGGGAGATCCCATCCAAACAGAGAAAGCTTTCAGTGCCAGAGATTCGAAACTATAGCAACAGAGAGAGGAAAACAAGTGTTATGGAGTGGATGGACAAAATAGTGAAAGTTGGGATTGTGTGAGTTGCAACATCTCCACCGTTCCTGTTTTTTTCCCCATTGTCTGGGACACAGAGAATGAAATTGGATGGGGAGATGCAACCATCCATCTCTCATGCACAGTAGTGCAGACTCTGATCATCCTGGCATAAACAAGAGTCAATTTTTGTTGTTTTAAAAAAAGATAAGGTCTTTGCTGGCCAGGCAGAACAAAAGCATTTGGGATCCTAGCCAACAGGAATGGCAATCACTGGCTGACAAGGTTTTGCTGTGTTGTCTGGACATGGAACCAGGCCAGGCATTAATGAATTAATAGCTGGTATTTCCATGACATTCTACTACAAAGTGCTCTGAGCAACATACAACAGAAATAAAGATGCCAAAACATCAAAACAGTGACAACTAATATATATTACATACAGTAATGCTAACCAGTGGAGGTAGATCATAAAAGAAAACCTAACATCTTCCAAATTCACTTCCAGAGACAGGTTTTTGCCTCTTTTTGGAAATTCAATAGGGAGGAGGCAGGAAGCTGTTCCAGACGAAGGGTGCCACCATGGAGAAGACCCTGCTCCAGAGTCCCTGTAGATGGAATTTCCTCAGAGATAGGACTCTCAGAAGGGAGCAAAAGTGCTTTTGCTGATCATCATAGAGATACAGCCATTATTATTATTATTATTATTATTATTATTATTATTATTATTATTATTATTGCCTTCAAGTAGCTTTTTGACTCCTGGCAACTGCCTGGACTAGTCCCAGCATTTTTCTTGGCAAGGTTTCAGAAGTGGGTTGCCATTGCCTGCTTCCTAGGGCGGAGAGAGAGTGACTGGCCCAAGATCACCCAGCTGGGTTTGCGTCTAAGGCAGGACTAGAACCCAGTCTCACGGTTTCTAGCCTGGTGCCTTAACCACTACCCAAACTGGCTCTCTCTTAATTAATATGAATTAATTAATACAAATTAAATTAATTAATACAAATCTTTAAAAGTTGCTTTCAATGTTCTTATTTATTTGACTTTGAATTCCTGGGTTCAGTCCATTACCCAAACTCTAAAATGTGGACAGGTTGGTACGCTGTCAAGGTGGGAATGAAATACGATGCAAATGCTCTCAGGAATCCTTCCAGATTACATTGTTGGATCAGCTCTATCACCTTTGCAAGAAACCTGGTGATACAATTCCATTTCTTCTTGCAAGTACCTTTCTAGACTCTAGCACTGGGGGATTTGTATTCAGTTCCATGGCATTTACATTGCAGAGTCTGTCTTTAGCAGATTTACTACCTACCACAATGAAACTGCTAGGTAAAGTAATTGGAGAACAAGAATAAGTGTTGTTATGATACTCAGTATTATTTGTTATCTCAGCCAAATGAAGCTTTCTGAATGTGGCAATGAAGTCAGTAAACTGAAGCTAAATCCTGACTGATGGAGACATTGAGAATGGATGCTTCCTGAGTTTGAGGCCTGGGAAATTATGATTTATGCTCTGGAAATCTCTTGGCGCATTTGCCATATTGTGTTAGCATGAAGTTTCAGTTAATACAGACTATACTTAGCAGCATTTTAACTGGCGAATCCAGGTTGGTTCATGTATCTCTACTCTAAAAATTAATTCAGCAAAACCTGATGCAGACTTTCAGCACGCCTAGCTCACCAAAACTAATAAAGTACTTCAGGTATAAAGTACTTCAGGTACTTTATTAGACTGTTCACACAAGCAGTCTCATAAATTTGGGATAAATTATTTGCAATCTTGATCAAGTAGGTTTTTTTTAAGCACCTTTGTTTCTAGGTAATTATAATTCCTGCCATGGTTCTTTTCCTTTCAAGCAAAATTGTTCATGGAGAATTATGTACCAACGTTTCATGTCTTTGAAGCATTTCCCCTTGCAGCTTTACTTTCACTGAAGACTATAGCATTTGGTGTATTTTTCTGTTGGAATGATTTATGCATTGTTATGTTCTTGGTGTTCTCTGAGCTTGGTCTTCTTCTTGCAGATGACTCATTAAAAGGTCTAGATAACATCATCAATACACTGACCTGGGGAAGTGAGGTTTGTTGGCTGTGTGTGTGTGTGCGTGTGTGTGTGTATGTATAGCAGCATGGCCTATTGGCCTTGTGTGGATGTGGGCAGGATGTGTTGATTGGGGTATTGTTTCTTCTTTGATTGGCATGCTATTGGTCTTTATCATGGTGATTAGGTCCTGGTTCCTGCTTATCCAGGTGTTGGTCAATAGGTGTGTGATAAGGGAGGATGTGCTCAGGGATGTTTCCCCCTTTTTTGACCTTTAGTTGTTCCTTTTGAATCGTACCTAAATGAGGTTTATTTTTATATGTCTCCTGATGGCTAACCATTGATCCATGAGCATCACTCAGAAGAGATGATGAACTTTCTTTAATTTCACAGCACACAGACAAGTTCACCCACAGTTCCAGCTGGGAAATTGTAGGCATTTTAGATCAAGCCAGATCCAAGAATGCAAGAGACTTTCTAGAAGCTTGGCAATTCATCCCTGAACTATGTATCTCCTTCACTATTGCAAACAGAAATACTCTATGTAATCATAGAATCATATCGTTGGAAAGGATAATTTATAGCCTCTAGTCCGACCCACTGCTCATTGTAAGAATCCACATTAAAGAATCACCAAGAGATGGTCTCTGCTTCAGCAAATACAGTGAGGGCAAGCTCACCATCTCTTTGGATAAAACCATGTGTGGCATGGAAATGTGAACATAGAGAAAATTTCTATCCTCTTTCACAGCATTAAAAGTTGAAGTCATCGACTGAAACTAAATGAGAGGAGATTCAAGACTGATGTGTCAGATTTGTCAGTGACCTTCAGTTTAGATGGAATTAACCAACTGCACTGGTTGCCAGTTTGCTTCAGGGTCCAATTCAAGGTGCTGGTTTTAACCTTTAAAGCCCTTCATGGCATGGGCCAGGTTATCTGAGGGACCGCCTCTCCCCGATTATATCAGCCTGGCCCATTGGATCCAGCAGAGAGGGCATGCTGCGGATACATCCACCAGGGACCTACATTTGATGGGTCCCAGGTGGTGGGCCTTCTCTGCCGTGGTGCCCGCCTTATGGAACATTCTCCCCGCCGCCCGAATATTCGGTTAGCTCCATCCCTTTTGACATTTCAGAAGTCCCTTAAGAACTGATTATACCACCAGGCCTGGGGGTCCCAGGGAACCGGTGATCTGTTGAGATGGCTCCACTATTGAGGTGGATGTGCTCATTCTCTCTCTGCCTGGGGTTTGTATATATTTCTGTTTTAATTAATTTTTTCATGTTGATTTTTATATTTTTAATGCTTGTTTTAATATATGCACTGTTTTTATCTGATTATTGTACACCGCCCACCTTCTCATGAGATGGGTGGCTATATATATTTGACAAATCAATCAATAAATAAAAAAGGAAACAGACAAATATATGGATGCAGCTATCAGTGGCTACTAGTCCGATGGCTGTGTACTATTTCATTAATAAAAGGCAATACAGTACATCTTAAATTCATATAAACAAACAACACATTCTACTGTAATTTTTTTCAGCTTGCTTGCTTTCAGATGGCTTGGAATTATGGGAGTTGAGGTGTAATGCATATTTGTCAAATAAATTTTTGCCATATAAATTTGACAAATAAATAAATAAAAATATGGTTGGGGAAAGTTTATATGTTCTCTTTGCTTTTAGGACTATCAATGCTGGTGGCACATTTTGATCATGTCTATAATGTGTTTGTATTATTTGACCAACCCATTCATAAGATGGCAAGTTGGGATCTTCATCTTGTTCTTTGAAATGCCATAATATTCATGTAGGCATTGATTTTCTGCATTCATTTTTCCACCAAAGATTTCAGAAGTACAACAGCAAAGATGTTTTCATGATAAATATTGTATCATTCATCAGAATCTTCATTCATAAATCATAAAGCAAAGGGTAAATGTCATTTCTGTTGCTAAAATCATTATAAAGAAGTAAACATTGGATGGTAGGTAGGTACAGTTACTTTACATAGCAGAAACCTGTAAGTCACTTTTTGCTTCAAAAAAAAAATCTGCTACCAGTGCTGTTTATAATAATTAAAGTAAAAGCGAACAATATTTTCTAAAAAATCCAAAACTTCACAAAGCTGATTTTTGAAAATTAGTAATGAATTTTGAATTGAAGCTCAATTGTTTTGATTAGAGTGCAGATGCCAATGGTGAAGTAACATTGGTTAAAAGTTGTATTGGAGGGCTGACAGCAAAACTGGCCACTCAGTGTTACATTTCTTCCCTTTCCAAAGGTGTATTTTATTACAGAGCTTATTGTAAAGGCCTGTGTTTTTCCAAAATGGCCATGTTGGTGCTAAAAGTGGAACCTTGGGAATAATCTTTTTCTATCATCTGTGTTCTTTAAGCCACTTCTCTGCTGTGGCAATTGAAATTATTTTGCCTGTAAGTGTGCCATTATATGTAATGACACATCCACGTTTCGACCTGATTCTTTTCGAATGCCATCTCTTAAGTGCTTCTCCGGAACTGACACATGCCTGCTGCCGTCATACACCGTTTTTCCTGATTGCAACCACACCACCCTTCTTAGACTGTCAGCGAATGCAATCAGATGGTTTCTCTACCTCTGAGAAGTCAGTGTTTTCTTTCATTGTAATGGATTCCTCATCCTACCTTTTTCTGGGCAGATTTTGTTCAAATTATTTCTCTGTCTGCCCCTTCCTTAATAAGTATAGACTTCTGCAGGTTGGCAGAGTTTTGTTGTTGTCGTTGCTTTTATCATAAGTTAGAAAAGACCTACATCTTTCCTGGCTTTAGACTCTTTCATGCATCTTTTGTCTAAGGTAGTTGTAAAATCAGAGATTTATATCAATTGTTCTCCTTGGCTTCATTCTCCTTCTACTATGAAGGCCTAGTTGAGGGATGACTTGATTTTTTTTTCTGCTATTGAGTTTGTTTTCAGAGGTATACCAATTCATCTTCTGATATTCTGCTAACTTTTTAAAGAGCTTTATTTCATTTTCCAGAGGAAGAGAAGGTTGATACACGTCTGGAGAACACAAGTATTGGTTGATAATGGGGAAAGGTTACAGACAAGAAAGTCTATGAGTTTGATACCTGTTAATTGTTTGAGATTGGTGGATTTTACAATATGATTGATAGCCATGTGCACCTTATCTTGAAATGAATATTGGGAAATGCTAGAATAATAGTTTCTGGTCATACTCGGGGGTCAATTATGTATTTACAGTATACTCTGTGATCCTGGAAATGAAAGAAATTAAATGGAGAAAGTAAAACATTCATGATTGTGACATTAACAGTGGCCATTCACATTATTACTCATAATATCTCTTTTGTTATTTGTTATTTTATTTGTTATTTATTATGTATTTATTATTATTTTTATTGACATACTATTTTTGTTATTATTTTGTTGTTCATAATAATACATTTGGTTTTGGAGGACATTGTTATTAGTCCATTGTTGAGGACAGATCACTCTCTGATTGCTTTTTGGCTTGCTGATGTCACTCCACCTTGTAAGGAGAGAGAGCCTGTTAGATCAGCCCATCCCAGGTGCCTGATGGATCCAGTTGGGTTTCAGAAGGAGCTTCAGGTTTTCCCCTGAGGATCTGGTTGGCAATCTGGCCGAGGCCTTGGTTGCAGCCTCAAATGGGCGAGTGGTGAAGGCCTTGGGCTGCATTGCTCCAACATGGCGTCTCCCCTTGGGCCGATCCCAGGGTGCACCTTGAGCAGCTCCAAGAGATGAAATGCAAGAAGAGAACCTAGTGCACCGTTGGAGAAAGACAAAGAGCAAATCCAACTGAATACAAGTGAGAAACCATATTAGCGATTACATCATGGTGATAAGGCAAAATGACATTGCTTCTCCACCCTTATTGCATCTGCTAATAGTTATCTGGTAGTCCTGTTTAAGGTGACCTGGTCCCTGCTGCAGAGGGATGAGGACTACTGGTGGGGCCACTCTGAGGAATATTCTGGCTATTTGGCAGATAAAATTGCTCAATGCTCAGAGTTGAACTCTGACTGGACAGGTCCACATGAGGTTCCTGACGTATGGCCTTGAAGGGTAATCTGGGTCAAGTTTGACTCTGTGACTTCTGAGGAAGTAGTCAGGATCCTCCAGTCTGTGAGCCCAGCTCTATCTGTTAGATCCAGGCCCCTCCTGGATGGTCAAGGCCATCCAGGAGGTGACCTGTGGTTGGACCAATGTGGTGTCTGCTTCTCTGCAGCAGAGGGTTGTCCCGTCAGCATTTAAGGAGGCTGTGGCATGCCCTCTCCTTAAGACAACATTGCTAGACCCAACCATCCTGGACACTTTTCATGTAGTCTTCAACTTTTTTTTTCTAGGGAAGGTGGTAGAGAAAGTGGTTAGGCTTTGGTTCCAGAGGACCCTGGAGGAAGTGGATTATCTAGACCCATTTCAGATGGGTTTCAGGCCAGGTTTCAGTAAGGAGACAGCATTGGTTGTGTTTGTTGATGATGTTTGGTGGAATTGTTTAATAGTATGTGGGAATGACCTTGGGAGACAGGAGGAACTGGACAACCATCATGTAAAAGACATCTCACCCAGAGTCCAGAGTCCCCTTTGGGGGAGATGGTGCGGTGTTAGAAGTTGAAAGATAAATAAATAAATAAAAATCTCAATCCACAGAAGGGAGGTAGGCATGGGAAGCTTTCAGAAAGGATCCTCCTAGTTTTCCAGAGAGTAAAAAGAGAGGAGGGGATAAATACTTTCAGACTTGCAAGATTCTGTTAATGTAACCTTATAATAGAGATAGAGCTGGTATTCATTGTTGTGCTTCTTGTCTGGACTACCCCTGAAGGACTAACAAGCATCCATCTTGGTGCTCCTTGGTCTCAGCAGTTTTCAATACCATTGACCATAGTATCCTTTTGGGCTGACTTCAGGGGCTGGGAGCGGAAGGCAATGTTTTGTGGTGGTTCTCCTTTCTCTGTGGCCAGTTTCAGTCAGCGTTGAGAGAGATGTAAGAGGTCAAACCCATGGCACCTGTGGGATGTTGCAGGGCTTGACTCTTTCTCACATTCTGTTTAACATCTACATGAAACTGCTGAGTGAGATCATCTATTGGTTTGGGTTCAGGTATCATCAATATGCTGATGATACCCCATTTTACATCTCAACCCCAAGCCAACCAAGTGATGCTGTTGATATCCTGACCCAGTTCTGGAGGCTATATGGACCTGGATGAGGAGGAACAGACTTAGGTTCAATCTATTCAACCAACCAACCAATCAACCATCATTATCATCATTATTCTGAGAAGACTGAGTGGCTTTGTTTTTTGATTCCATGGTGCTTGGGAAAGTGGACAGGGTTCTGCAGTCTGTTAGCTTGACCATCTGTCAGGTCCATCAAGCCCCAGCACCACGACAAGGTAACGATCTCCTTTGCTGGAGAGGGAATGATATTAAAGGCTATAGATGGTTATAGCCATGGGATGTGACCTCCGGTTGGGCCCATTTAGTAGACTTTCTAAGTGAGAAGGTGGTCCTCTCAAGCCTTGAAGGAGGCTATACTGCATGGGGGAAATTTTCCTGGAATGTTTTTCTCCACAGTCCCAAGCTGGATCCAGTCTGTTTTCACATCAATCTTCTTTTGCCAGAATCCCTCCCAGCGTACCAAATTTGGGCCCCATTCTGTTCAATTTTCAGAGAGTTATCCTACTGATAGAGAGACAGAACTCCAAGTCCTTTACATCATTCCCTTTCACATTTCTGCTGATTTGGAAAGAACAAAAAGCCCTGGCTAGAGAAGCTGAATAGGACACTGCTCACATTGTGAGAGCAAGTTCTAGCAAGATCTGAAGCAGCCTGAAATCTGATTTTAACCAGGAACAGGTGGCAATTGTTTCTCCCTCCCTATAAACTTCCAACCTGTTGCACTGTGTGGGTTGGAGGAAAAGGCTATAGAATTGAACCATGATTTCACTATAAATGGGACTTGCATACTATTTAGCAGTTGCTGGAATTCTTTCTTAAGGATCTTGCAGTAAACTTACTTATCTGTAAAGGGCAGAAGGAATAACCTTGAGGAATTGGAGGAAGAGCCACAACCAAGACAATAGTCAGATAAAAGAAATCTGAGTTTGGGGCAGAAATGTAATTTGAGAAAGCATCTCAGACATGACACTCCCTAGTTCTCACGAAGATAAACGGAGGGAGGAGGTAAGTGTATTCACACTTGCAAGATTCGATTACTGTAAAAGTAGTATTAGCATTCATAACCTTGGTTTCCTAGTCTGGTCTACCTTGAAGCGCTGACATTATCAGAGATTGACATCCTTGAATTCCTGCATGCATTACTTCCATTTGCAGTATCAGCCAAGCAAAACTAGATAGCAATTCCAGTGATCTTTTCTCATGAACCAGCAAAATCCATGGTAAAAAGTTTTTTTTAAAAACCCACAATAACAATGATCACATTCTAACCCTGCTGTCATAATTAATATGTCATGTTTATGCCCTTGTTGTTGTTTATTTGTTCAGTCGCTTCTGACTCTTCGTGACTTCATGGACCAGCCCACACCAGAGCTTCCTGTCGGCTGTCACCATCCCCAGCTCCCCCACGGTTGAGTCTGTCACCTCCAGAATATCATCCATCCATCTTGCCCTTGGTCGGCCCCTCTTCTTTTTGCTTTCCACTTTCCCTAGCATCAGCTTCTTCTCCAGGGTATCCTGTCTTCTCATTATGTGGCCAAAGTACTTCAGTTTTGCCTTTAATATCATTCCCTCTCCAGCAAAGGAGATCGTTACCTTGTCGTGGTGCTGGGGCTTGAGCACCTCAATGAAACCATGAGTTAAACCATGGAGGGACACCCAAGACGGGAAGGTCGTGGCAGAGAAGTCAGACTAAATACGATCCCTGGGAAAGGTAATGGCAACCCACCACAGTATTCTTGCCATGAAAACTAAATGGATCAGTACAACCAGAGATATGTCGGTATACCATCGGAAGATGGGACTCCCAGGTCGGAAGATGGTCAAAATGCTACTTGGGAGGAACAGAGGATAAGTTCAAATAGCCCCAGATGTGATGACGCAGCTAGCTCAAAGCCGAAAGAACGGCTAGCGGCCGACGGTGCTGGTGGTGAACGACGAATCCGATGTTCTAAAGATCAACACACCATAGGAACCTGGAATGTAAGATCTATGAGCCAGGGCAAATTGGATGTGGTTATTGGTGAGATGTCAAGATTAACTATAGACATTTTAGGTGTCAGTGAACTGAAATGGACTGGAATGGGCCACTTCACATCAGATGACCACCAGATCTACTACTGTGGACAAGAGGACCACAGAAGAAATGGAGTAGCTTTCATAATTAATAATAAAGTGGCTAAAGCAGTGCTTGGATACAATCCAAAAAACGATAGAATGATCTCAATTCGAATTCAGGGTAAGCCATTTAACATCACAGTGATCCAAATATACGCCCCAACCACAGATGCTGAAGAAGCAGAAGTAGCTCAGTTCTATGAGGATCTGCAGCACCTACTGGATAATACACCAAAAAGAGATGTTATTTTCATTACAGGAGACTGGAATGCTAAGGTGGGTAGTCAAACGACACCTGGAATTATAGGCAAGCATGGTCTGGGAGAACAAAATGAAGCGGGACATAGGCTGATAGAATTTTGCCAAGACAACTCACTGTGCATAACAAACACTCTCTTCCAACAACCTAAAAGACAACTTTATACATGGACTTCACCAGATGGTCGACACCGAAATCAGATTGACTACATCCTTTGCAGCCAAAGGTGGCGGACATCTATACAGTCGGTAAAAACAAGACCTGGAGATGACTGTAGTTCAGATCACGAACTTCTTATTGCAAAATTTAGAATCAGACTAAAGAGAATAGGGAAGACCCACAGATCAGTTAGATATGAGCTCACTAATATTCCTAAGGAATATGCAGTGGAGGTGAAGAATAGATTTAAGGGACTAGATTTAGTAGATAGGGTCCCAGAAGAACTATGGACAGAAGTTCGCAACATTGTTCAGGAGGCGGCAACAAAAAACGTCCCAAAGAAAAAGAAAACGAAGAAGGCAAGATGGCTGTCTGCTGAGACACTGGAAGTAGCCCAAGAAAGGAAAGCAAAAGGCAACAGTGACAGGGGGAGATATGCCCAATTAAATGCAAAATTCCAGAGGTTAGCCAGAAGAGATAAGGAATTATTTTTAAACAAGCAATGTGCAGAAGTGGAAGAAGACAAGAGAATAGGAAGGACAAGAGACCTCTTCCAGAAAATTAGAAACATCGGAGGTAAATTCCAGGCAAAAATGGGTATGATCAAAAACAAAGATGGTAAGGATCTAACAGAAGCAGAAGAGATCAAGAAAAGGGTACGGAAGATCTGTATAGGAAGGATAATAATATTGGAGATAGCTTTGACGGTGTGGTCAGTGAGTTAGAGCCAGACATCCTGAAGAGTGAGGTTGAATGGGCCTTAAGAAGCATTGCTAATAACAAGGCAGCAGGAGACGATGGTATCCCAGCTGAACTGTTTAAAATCTTGCAAGATGATGCTGTCAAGGTGATGCACGCCATATGCCAGCAAATTTGGAAAACACAAGAATGGCCATCAGATTGGAAAAAATCAACTTATATCCCCATACCAAAAAAGGGAAACACTAAAGAATGTTCAAACTATCGAACAGTGGCACTTATTTCACATGCCAGTAAGGTAATGCTCAAGATCTTGCAAGGTAGACTCCAGCAATTCATGGAGCGAGAATTGCCAGATGTACAAGCTGGGCTTAGAAAAGGCAGAGGAACTAGAGACCAAATTGCCAATATCCACTGGATAATGGAGAAAGCCAGGGAGTTTCAGAAAAACATCTATTTCTGTTTTATTGACTATTCTAAAGCCTTTGACTGTGTGGATCGTAACAAATTGTGGCAAGTTCTTGGTGGTATGTGGATACTTATGTATGGGGATACTTATGATATTCCTTATGGGGATAAGGAAGGCTGAGCGAAGGAAGATAGATGCTTTTGAATTGTGGTGTTGGAGGAAAATTCTGAGAGTGCCTTGGACTGCCAGAAGATCAAACCAGTCCATACTCCAGGAAATAAAGCCAGACTGCTCACTTGAGGGAATGATATTAAAGGCAAAACTGAAGTACTTTGGCCACATAATGGGAAGACAGGATACCCTGGAGAAGATGCTGATGCTAGTGAAAGTGGAAGGCAAAAGGAAGAGGGGACGACCAAGGGCAAGATGGATGGATGATATTCTGGAGGTGACGGACTCAACCATGGGGGAGCTGGGGATGGTGACGGCCGACAGGAAGCTCTGGCGTGGGCTGGTCCATGAAGTCACGAAGAGTCGGAAGCGGCTGAACGAATAAACAACAACAACATCATTCCCTCAAGTGAGCAGTCTGGCTTTATTTCCTAGAGTATGGACTGGTTTGATCTTCTTGCAGTCCAAGGCACTCTCAGAATTTTATTCCAACACCACAGTTCAAAAGCATCTATCTTCCTTCGCTCAGCCTTCTTTATGGTCCAGCTCTCACAGCCATAGGTTACTACGGGGAATACCATTGCTTTGACTATGCGGACCTTTGTTGTCAGTGTGATGTCTCTGCTCTTAACTGTTTTATCGAGATTTGTCATTGCTCTCTTCCCAAGAAGTAAGACGTCTTCTGATTTCCTGGCTGCAGTCAGCATCTGCAGTAATCTTTGCGCCTAGAAATACAAAGTCTGTCACTGCCTCCACTTTTTCTCCCTCTATTTGCCAGTTATCAATCAAGCTGGTTGCCATAATCTTGGTTTTTTTGAGGTTTAACTGCAACCCAGCTTTTGCACTTTCTTCTTTCACCTTTATCATAAGGCTCCTCAGTTCCTCCTCGGTTTCAGCCATCAAAGTGGTATCATCTGCATATCTGAGATTGTTAATGTTTCTTCCAGCGATTTTGACTCCAGCCTTGGATTCCTCAAGCCCAGCACGTTGCATGATGTGTTCTGCGTACAGGTTGAATAGGTAGGGTGAGAGTATACAGCCCTGCCGTACTCCTTTCCCAATCTTAAACCAGTCCGTTGTTTCGTGATCTGTTCTTACTGTTGCTACTTGGTCATTATACAGATTCCTCAGGAGGCAGACAAGATGATTTATGCCCTACATGGTAACAATTTTACCCTTCTGTCACATTTAATTAGTGATAACTTTTGGAGAAAGTTTGGAGAAGTCACAATCCTAATTTAAGTAGTTTTCCACACTGTGGCCATTCTAAGATACGTTCTGCTGATATTATGGCATTTTTCTGAGCCTGCAATGTATGGCTACAGCAGCTTTCCATAATCTGATGTTCTTCAGAGGCTTTGGAACATAATTCCCAGCTGTTGGCCTTGCTGGTTGGAAATTCTTGGAACCATACACAAATGTCTGTGGTTGGTAATATGATGAGAAGCCTGGCTAAGGGTTTGTTTATTGTTGAATTAGCACACGTGTCTGATCCTAAAGATAACCAGAAAAGTTCCATTTCATGTAATTCTGCATTTGTGTATATCTACAATCTTTAAGTGGCTCAGACTGAAGAAGCTTAACTTTGCTCAGACTGAAGAAGCTCCTTGGATAAGGAGCGAAACGTTTCCACTGAGAAAATAGAAATCCAGTTGACATGATTCAAGCTACAGACAATTCCACCTGGATGACTGAGAACCTTCATAGACAATCTTTAAGTGGCTATTTGTTGGTCTCTGAATTGTATATGCAAAGTGATAGAACTACATTATGCTCAATGCTGTTATACACTTAATGGTTTGACAAAGTCATGATTTCGACTGGATTCCAGTGGTCCATTTTTATTGTACAGGTCCCCCATTCATCACTGGCGATCACTCGTAGCCGAGTAAGATTGTCTTCCAAAGGTAAAATTTTAACGGTGGATCCGTAAGTGGCTATAAAGGCCAATTCTGGATCCGCACAACCTCCCACAATGAGGGCATAGGAAAAAGGTCCAACCCATTGTCTTCAAAACATATTAAACTACATTGATTGATTGATTGATTGATTGATTGATTGATTGATTGATTGATTATGTGCCATCAAGTCAGTGTCAACTCTTGTTGTTGTTGTTCAGTCATTCAGTCGTGTCCGACTTTTCGTGACCCCATGGACCATCGCACGCCAGGCCTTCCTGTCCTCCACTGTCTCCCGGAGTTTACTCAAATTCATGTTCATTCCATCGGTGATGCTATCTAACCATCTCATCCTCTGCCGTCCCCTTCTCCTTTTGCCTTCAGTCTTTCCCAGCATCGGGGTCTTTTCCAGTGAGTCCTCTCTTCGCATTAGGTGGCCAAAGTATTTGAGCTTCAGCTTCAGTATCTGTCCTTCCAACGAGCAGTCGGGGTTGATTTCCTTTAGGATTGACTGATTAGCAAACACATAAATAGATTTTCTCCAGGATGTTCTGTCCTCAACCTGGTCTTTCAGATCTTCCAATGATGCACCCATTGCCACTGTAACTGAGTCCATCCAGCTTGTTGATGTTTGTCCTCTTCTTCTCTTTCTTTTCACCTTTCCCAGCTTTATAGACTTCTCTAGAAAGCTAGGTCTTCACATAATGTGTCCAAAAGATGATAATTTGAGTCTGGTCATTTATGCCTCAAGTGAGTACTCTGGTTTGATTGATTGATTTAATTTATTTAATTTTTTATCCTGCCTTTATTATTTTTATAAATAACTCAAGGTGGTGAACATACCTAATACTCCTTCCTCCTCCTATTTTCCCCACAACAACAACCCTGTGAGGTGAGTTGGGCTGAGAGGGAGGGACTGGCCCAAGGTCACCCAGCCGGCTTTCATGCCTAAGGCGGGCCTAGAACTCTCAGTCTCCTGGTTTGCCATTGGCTCCTTCCTAGGGCTGAGAGACAGGGACTGGCCCAAGGTCACCCAGCTGGCTTTCATGCCTAAGGCGGGCCTAGAACTCTCAGTCTCCTGGTTTGCCATTGGCTCCTTCCTAGGGCTGAGAGACAGGGACTGGCCCAAGGTCACCCAGCCGGCTTTCATGCCTGAGGCGGGACTCGAACTCACAGACTCCTGGTTTGCCATTGGCTCCTTCCTAGGGCTGAGAGACAGGGACTGGCCCAAGGTCACCCAGCCGGCTTTCATGCCTGAGGCGGGACTCGAACTCACAGACTCCTGGTTTCTAGCCTGTTGCCTTAACTACTAGACCAAACTGGCTCTCAGCCTGTATTAAAATTCTTGGACCAGTATTTAACACATCTAGAAGGCACCAGATTGGGAATAGGTAAACTAGACTGCTTTTCTGTTGGACTACTATTAACTATACATACTGAAATTCCAGAATCACATGGTTACAATCTCAGTGCTCCTTTTAGGTGAACTTCCATTTGAATGGAATTTGCATAGCAGAAGCAATTGCTAAATTGCAGTCCTTTATTATGAATTCCACTTTGATATGTACAGCAATAGGAGCAGATGCGTTTTTCTTTAAATGGTGTTAAGACGATAGCCATCCGAATTTAATACTGTACGACTACCACTGCCAGTTTTGATAGCTCTCATATTAAAAGCTCTGTTAGAGACAGAGATCAACTTCCTGGATCAACTCTATTATCTTTCAGGTTCAACTAATAGCCATACTTCATAAAGAACACAAGGGAGAGCATCTACAGTGGATGCCATCCATGGTACTAGCATTTCAGAAAGCCAAGATGTAAATTTTCTAAGGCTTGCTACAGTAAGAGTCACTTAGTACTCAGAAAGAACATCCTCAGAAAATGGTTCTTTATGCTCATACTTTTAAAGCGATCTGGTAGCGAAGGTGCTGTTATCAAATGAGACACAATGAGATGCTTCTCTTTTTACAGAAGAATCACATTTGTTTTAGTTAGTCAGAAGAACCTATGCAGATGCTAAAAAGACATTTCTTTTTCTTTTAAGGATCTAGATGATATTATGGAACTATAATAAGGTATAAAGACAGCTATATAGGCCATACAATGCAGCCAGATACTCTAATCCTAATGGGAACAGAACCTGTAATTAATATGTACTTTTAACTTTTAAGAGTAATACCATTTTCTTGGAGATTGAGTGATGTTTCCCCCCCTAAAAACTATTGGTTTTTATGCTATTATTTGTGAGACCCCCAGACTCAGTTGGAGTCAGGCAGTGTCCAAATTGAATTCATTAATTAAGTAAATACAGTGGGGAAACAGGAAGAGCACAACTTATGGATTCTTTTCTCCTTTACCAGTAGCAGCCCGAGGACGGATCTGTATTTTTCTCTGTGTACCAAAGTATTGAGGTGTGTATATGTGTGTGTGTATACAGTATAGTCCACAATGGCTAATTTGAGTGTATGTTCCTATTCCTTGTGTGTACATGTGCATGTGTGAAGTCTAATCAGGGAGGGTGCGTATATTTTGGCTCTGTGTCTGTGAAAGGGTCTGATCAAGGTGATGCATATATTTGCCCTGGGTTTCTGCTCTTCCTTCATGTTGCTTCTGTGCATGTGGTGCATTGGTGAGGCCACAAGTGGAATACTGCATCCAGTTCTGGTCACCACTATACAAAAAAGATGCTGAGGCCTTAGAAAAAGTGCAGAGAAGAGCAACAAAGATGATAAGGGGTCTGGAGGCTAAATCCTATGAAGAAAGGCTAAAGGAACTAGGTATGTATAGCTTAACAAAGAGAAGACTGAGGGGAGACATGATAGCAGTCTTCCAATACTTGAAGGGCTGCCACAGGGAAGAGGGCGTCGATTTATTCTCCATGGCACCTGAGGGTAGGACAAGAAGCAATGGGTGGAACCTCATCAGAGGGAGATCCAACCTGGAAACAAGGAGGAATTTCCTGACAGTGAGGACTATTAAGCAGTGGAACAGCTGGCCTCCCGGAGTTGTGGGTGCTCCGTCACTGGAGGTTTTCAAGAAAAGATTGGACAACCATTTGTCTGAGATGGTATGAGGATTCCTGCCTTGGGCTTAGGCAGGGGGTTGCACTAGAAGACCTCCAAGTCCCTTCCAATGGGAATCCCTATGATTCTATGATTCTATGTGTCCACTCAGGAGCACTGAGTAATCAACCCATGCTCTGCTCAGGGTCACAATTCCAGGCGGGAGGAAGAGCTTAGAATGAGAATGTTGGCAGCAGTTGCCCAATTTTTTCTCCCTGCTGGCCAGATCCAGCACATGTTCAAACTCTCTTTTGCTGGCTGCTTCTACCACATCAAATTTGGTCCTGTTCTATCTAGTTGTGGGAAAGGCATCCTGCTGATGCACGGGCAGATGCACTGAATCCTGAGTCCGTTTACATACAGGTAGTCCTCGCTTAAGGACCACAATTGGGACCGGAATTTCAGTTGCTAAGCTAAGTGGTCATTAAGCGAATCCAACCCGATTTTACAACCTTTTTTGCGGTGAGTGTTAAACGAATCACGGCAGGCATTAAGTGAACCATGTGGTCATTAAGCAAAGCACACAGCTCCCCATTGATTTTGCTTGCCAGAAGCCAGCCAGGAAGGTCAAAAATGGCGATCACGTGACCATGGGACACTGCGCTGGTCATAAATGCAAACTGGTTGCCAAGTGCCCAAATTGTGATCACGTTACTGTGGGGATGCGGTCATAGGTGTGAGAACTGGTTGTAAGTTGGTTTTTTCAGCACCGTTGTAAGTCTGAACCGTCACTAAACAAATGGTCATTAAGTGAGGACTACCTGTATTTCCTCTGCTAAAACTTGGCTTCCCAAAGGATAACACACAGTTGAGTTTTTTTGGAAGAGAAAACTGAGGGAGTGTGGTGACTTTGCGGTGAATAGAAGTAAGGACTAGTTTTTCCCATAGCAATGCTCGTTCTGCCCTCTGCCAGCTAGATTGAATTATCTTTCCCTGAATCTCAGCACTGTCATAAGTCTGAACCATCACTAAATTAATGGTTGTTAAGTGAGGACTACCTGTAATTTCTTTCCAACATCTCATTGGTTTGGAAAGAAGAATGAGTAACAAAACCACCATTACACTAACTGTCTTGTTTTTGAGCAACCACACTGAATGCTGGGTTATTTCGGAGCCTAATTTAAGTTGTTGATGCTTGCCTTAAAAACTCCACAATGGCTGGGATTATGGATGTGGATACTTGAAGGAACATCTACCCTCACATGAATCTGCTTTGCATTGTTGAGGTTTAATTCTAAGGTCCCCTTGTTGGCTAGTTCCAATGACCTTTTCACATCAGTGAAAACTTTTTTTTTCTTTAGAATTCCAGCTGTTGGGTAGATTATATTGATGCAGCCATTATTTTGTTGTTGATTTATATTATATGTTTTTTATAGTTTTTAACTTTCCTATAAACATTTATATAGAAACAAAGTTTCACTGGCTGTTAGGAGTAAAACCACCCCTTGAAATAATTGCAGTGTATTAAATAAGCACAAGAATAGCATTTTGTATAATACATGTTTTACGGTTTTAAATTTCATAGGGGTTAATCGAGGAAATTTATTTGTTATCATTGTCTACCATAAAGGATATCTTCATAATAAATATCATTGTGGTATTCTTACTTCCTTTTAAATGGTACGGAACTTTTTTTATTTGTAATTTTTAAAAATAATATTTTATCCTAGGCTTATATTGGGCACTCAAATCTCCCATCTTGGTTTCTGATTATATTCACATACGACTAACTTCAGCAATATAGTGGCCCTAGACCAGGCATGTTTCTACCTACGCAGTCCACGATCGAGCACCGTGCGATCATAGGCCACATGCGGCCCTGAACAGCTAGTAATGCGGCCCCCAAAAATCGTAAACTTTTAACATAACTTGCAATTTTTTTGTGACTCGATCGCACGGTGCTCGATCCCGGACTGCGTAGGTAGAAACAATGGAATGCTGTGTAGGAGAGGGGGCAGTGCAGTGCTAACGCTGCCGCCGCCCGCTACACATGTCAGCTTGTGGCGACTTGGCGTTATATATAATATTTCAACCTACCTACACGTGTTCTGTGGTGACAGGCGTTTATTGTTATTATTATTAAGTAGACATGTAAGTTTTCTTATTTGATTACTAAACTTTGCTTTGTTTATTTGCCTACCTAACCATTTACGACGGGCTTGTTGTGTTATTTCTTTAAAAAAATATTTATTCCTAAATAAATTTATTCAAACATGGCTTCAATGTCATTTCAACAGAAAATGGAACCCAAAAAAGAAAAGAAAAAAAGAAAAATTGCAGATGAAGGAAGAGTATTAAACAAAAAAATGGACACATCAGTACTTTTTTGTCGAGACAAATACTAAGGCACTATGCAAAATTTGTAGGGAAAATGTGTCAGTTTTCAAAGACTACAATTTGAAAAGGCATTATATGGAAAAACATGCTGCCAAATTCAAAGCATATCAAGGAATTTGTCATAAAGACAATTTTTTTTGTTGTTTATCCGTTCAGTCGCTTCCGACTCTTCGTGACTTCATGGACCAGCCCACGCCAGAGCTTCCTGTCGGCCGTCGCCACCCCCAGCTCCCCCAAGGTCAAGTTCGTCACCTCCAGAATATCATCCATCCATCTTGCCCTTGGTCAGCCCCTCTTCCTTTTGCCTTCCACTTTCCCTAGCATCAGCATCTTTTCCAGGGTATCCTGTCTTCTCATTATGTGGCCAAAGTACTTCAGTTTTGCCTTTAATGTCATTTCCTCAAGTGAGCAGTCTGGCTTTATTTCCTGGAGTATGGACTGGTTTGATCTTCTTGCAGTCCAAGGCACTCTCAGAATTTTCCTCCAACACCACAGTTCAAAAGCATCTATCTTCCTTCACTCAGCCTTCCTTATGGTCCAGCTCTCGCAGCCATAGGTTACTACGGGGAATAACATTGCTTTAACTATGCAGACCTTTGTTGTCAGTATGATGTCTCTGCTCTTAACTATTTTATTAATTTATTTATTTTTTTAATTTAATTTATATAACTGCCCATCTCCCCCAATGGGGAACTCTGGGCGGTTTACAATAAATAAAATTAGATAAAACCATAAAATATAAAATATAAAAACCAACAATTTATACAATTACTATAATTTAAAATAAAAATCCAAGTGGGAGATAGTATTAATAAAAGAAGGGCATTATAAAATTACGGGATTAACCACCCCCATGAGGAACTATCGTTTCCTCCCTCCCATGCCAGGTGGCAGAACCAGGTCTTCAATTCTTTTCTAAAGGTCGGGAGGGAGGGGATCTGTCTCAGCTCTGGGGGCAAGATGTTCCATAGTGTGGGTGCTGCTACAGAGAAGGCCCGCCTCCTAGCCCCCATCAGATGACATTCTTTAATTGATGGGGCTCGTAGCAGGCCCTCTCTGAACGATCGGGTGGGGCGGGTCGATAATATGGGGATAAGACGGTCCCTCAGGTATTCTGGTCCCATGCCATGTAGGGCTTTAAAGGTGATAACCAACACCTTGAATTGTACCCGGAAGCAGACCGGCACCCAATGCAGCTCGCGGAGCAAAGGTGCTATATGTGCGGATCTTGGCGCACCTAAAATCGCCCGCGCAGCTGCATTCTGCACCAGCTGTAGCTTCCGGATAGTCTTCAAGGGTAGCCCCATGTAGAGCGCATTGCAATAATCTACATGGGAGATGACAAGAGCGTGAGTGACTGTTCGGAAGGCATCGCGATCCAGGAATGGGCGCAACTGGCGCACAAGCCGAAGCTGTGCAAAAGCCCTTCTAGCCACGACTGCCACCTGCTCTTCGAGCAGGAGTCGTGAGTCTAGAAGGACCCCCAAGTTGCGCACTGGTTCCGAATGGGGCAGTGCTACCCCATCGAGAACCAAAGATGATAATTTCCTAGAAGACGCTAAGCCATCAATCCACAGCCACTCGGTCTTGCCAGGGTTCAACTGAAGCCTGTTGTTCCCCATCCAGGCCCTCACAGCCCCCAGGCACTGGGACAGGGTGGTCACTGCATCACTTACTTCACCTGGGATGGAGATATACAGTTGAGTATCATCTGCATACTGATGATACCTCATCCCATGGTGTCGGATGACCTCGCCCAGCGGTTTCATGTAGATGTTGAATAGGAGAGGAGAGAGAACCGACCCCTGCGGCACCCCACACAGGAGTGGTTGCGGGGTGGATCTCTCCTCCCCTACCAGCACCGACTGGGAACGGCCCTGGAGGAAGGAGGTGAACCAGCGCAAAACTACGCCGCCCACCCCCAACTCCCTAAGCCGTCCCAAAAGGATACCATGGTCGATGGTATCGAACGCTGCTGAGAGATCTAAGAGAGCCAGGATGGATGCACTACCTCCATCCCGCTCCCGCCAGAGGTCATCCGTAAGCGCGACCAATGCAGTCTCCGTCCCAAATCCCGGCCTGAAACCTGACTGGAAAGGGTCTAGATAATCCGCTTCATCCAGGGTCCTCTGAAGCTGCAGCGCCACCACCTTCTCAACCACCTTTCCCAAAAAGGGAAGGTGGGAGACTGGACGAAAATTGTCCAGAATGGTAGGGTCCAGGGATGGCTTCTTGAGGAGGGGGTGCACCAACACCTCCTTGAAGGCCGCTGGAAACACCCCCTCCAACAAGGATGTATTAATCATTGCCTGGACCCATCCACATGTCACTTCCCTGGCTGATTTTACTAGCCAGGAAGGACAGGGATCTAACTGACATGTAGTGGAATTAACAGTTTGGAGGATCTTGTCCACTTCCTTAGGTCCAACAGGATCAAATTGTTCCCAGATAATAGGGCAAGACCATTCTCCCGGCATCTCCCCAGACTGCATTTCACGCATGGAGTCCAACTTAGACCGAATCCGAGCGATTTTATCCTGCAGATGCTCAGAAAATTCTTCCGCACGGCCCTGTAGGTGGGTGGTCAACTCCACCCTACCTAAGAGAGATCGAGTGATCTTAAACAGGGCCGTTGGACGGATTCTGCGGATGCAATAAGAGCGGAGAAATATTCACGTTTCGCCGCTCTTACCGCCACAAGGTAGGCCTTAATAGCGGCTCTAGATTGTGTTCGGTCCGATTCCGCCTTCGTCTTTCTCCAGCGACGCTCTAGACGTCTCTTCACCCTCTTCAAGACCCTCAACTCCTCCGTATACCACGGGAAGTGGCGGGTCGAATGGGGTTGGAGAGGTCGCATCGGCGCGGTCCTGTCCAAGGCTCCGGCCGCCTCTCTATTCCAGGAAGCGGCCAGTGCCTCCGCTGGACCGTGCAGCAGATAATCGGGTATTACCCCCAGCTCCCTCTGAAACCTCATTGGGTCCATAAGTCGCCGGGGGTGGACCAATCGAATAGGTCCTGCCTCCCTGCGGAGTGGGGCGGCGTAAGAGAATCTTAGGGATATCAGGACGTGATCTGACCATGACAACGGGGATAGTTCTAACTTTCCCCTCAGGTCACTTTGCCATTGCTCAGACAAGAAAATCAAATCCGGAGTGAGTCCACTGTCTCGAGTTGGGTCCTGAATAATCTGGGCCAGGCCCATGGCTGCCATGGTAGTCATGAACTCCCGAGACACTTCCGAGGCACGTCCCAGGGATGGCAGATTAAAATCCCCCAGAACCATCAGCCTGGGGAACTCCACTGCCAACCCCGAGACAGCCTCCAGCAGCTCAGGCAGGAAGGTTGCTACGCGGCAGGGAGGCTGGTACAATAGCAACACTCCCAACTGTTCCCGGGCACCCAACTTGAAAAACAGGGTCTCACATCCGGCCACTTGTGGAGCAAGGCCCCTGAAAGCCACCAAAGACTCTCTGATGATAACTGCCACCCCTCCTCCCCTACCCCGGTATCTCGGCTGGTGCCACACCTGGAACCCAGCCGGGCACATTTCCGAGAGGGCTACCCCTCCCTCTGGGCCCAGCCAGGTCTCAGTAATACACACCAGGTCAGCCCCTCTCTCCATGATTAATTCACTTATGAGAGGGGCTTTGTTATTTACTGACCTGGCGTTAAGCAGCAGCAGTCGAAAACCGGGGCCCTCAACAATCCGCTGTCCAGAACCTGGGGCTGAACTCAGAGGACCGGAACGCGCCACCGGTACTAAACACCGGGGGCGCCTTCCCCGAAAATGGCTTGTCCTCCGGTTCCCGTCATAATATCCCCTGCCCGTCACCACCTCGATCAACTTACCCTCCCCATAGCCCCCAGAGTTTCCTAGCCCAGTCGCCTCCACTCCCGAGCCCCTGGAAAACCTGGATTTGGGCAAGGGTCCCTTTCCACATCCATCCATCCTCTCACAGCCAACCTCTCCTGGGGTATAGTAAGGCTCCCAGCGCACCAGCTCACGCTCTCGGCGCTGGTAAGCCTCACCACCCCATACACTCTATACACATTCACTGTGCCCCTCTGTGGCTTCTCTCACTGGTCACAGAAGGGGCCACACAACCACTCCTGCCTACCCTGTCTCTCACTCAGGAGTAGGCACTCTCCCACACTCATACAATCCTGGACCCCCCTTGTGACTCTCACTCACAGGGGGGAACCTCACAATCCCACAGGGACCCTATAGCATTCTGCCGCCCTAAAAAATGGGGATGGCCAACCCTTCCCTTCATCCACCAAGCCGTTGTGATGTTAAAAATCCACAATGTCAGAGTCCACGATGTTAAAATCAGCGGGGGTGTTATTCCAAACCATTCCACCTGGGTCTTTAATACTGTCCAGCTCATATCCCTTACACTCCCATAGCTCTTCATATGGGGTATACCAGGTCTACCAGCGTCTATAGAGATCGTCCGGCTCACCGTTGTGTAATCAGTCTGTATTCCGGAGTCAATTACAATGCCAGGGGATATGCCACGTCCCCAAAGTTTGTCCACCGGGGCGGCCGATCCCTGGATCATCACACTCCCCACAAATCCGACTCCATACTCCACTCTGTCCCGGGACTTGCCATACCCCCAAAGATTATCTAACAGGCGGTCAATCTTGAGTTCGTGCTCGCTGTGCTCCCCACACGCTCAGCTCCGTCAGCGGGACTCACCACGCCCCCAAAGATTGTCTATCGGGCTAGCCTCGAGGTCGCTGTGCTGTGCACCCCACAATTCTAGTCCACACACGCAGCTCCGTCACAGCTCCAGCCAAGCGATCTCAAAAAACAGGCCTGGGAATATCCACGACCTCACGTGGTGGACTCCACCAGGCTCCACTGGGCTCTGCCGGATTCCGCCGCAACCACCGGGCTCCGTGTCACAAGACTCTCAGGGCTCTGCCAAACTCCGTCGCAATACTCCGTCCGAGGAATGCCATCCATCCAAACACAGCTGTAAGTTCTCTACACCCCAAAGATAGAATTCAGGGGTATCGAGAAAAGTTTGGAAGGTTTACAAACTTTTCACGGCGTCTTCCTCCTGGAGCAGCAGCCGGTAGTGGCTTGCGGTCGCCATCTTGGAATTTTTGTTTATTCTTTTCTATTTTTTTTTTGTTTATTTTGTTTATTAAGATTTGTCATTGCTCTCCTCCCAAGAAGTAGACGTCTTCTGATTTCCTGGCTGCAGTCAGCGTCTGCAGTAATCTTTGCGCCTAGAAATACAAAGTCTGTCACTGCCTCCACTTTTTCTCCCTCTATTTGTCAGTGATCAATCAAGCTGGTTGCCATAATCTTGGTTTTTTTGAGGTTTAACTGCAACCCAGCTTTTGCACTTTCTTCTTTCACCTTCATCATAAGGCTCCTCAGCTCCTCCTCGCTTTCAGCCATCAAAGTGGTATCATCTGCATATCTGAGATTGTTAATGTTTCTTCCAGCAATTTTAACTCCAGCCTTGGATTCATCAAGCCCAGCACGTCGCATGATGTGTTCTGTGTACAGGTTGAATAGGTAGGGTGAGAATATACAACCCTGCCGTACTCCTTTCCCAATCTTAAACCAGTCCATTGTTCCATGGTCTGTTCTTACCGTTGCTACTTGGTCATTATACAGATTCCTCAGGAGGCAGACAAGATGACTTGGTATCCCCATACCACCAAGAACGTGCCACAATTTGTTATGATCCACAGAGCCAAAGGCTTTAGAATAGTCAATTAAACAGAAATATATGTTTTTCTGAAACTCCCTGGCTTTCTTCATTATCCAGCGGATAATTTGGTCTCTAGTTCCTCTGCCTTTTTAAACCCAGCTTGTACATCTGGCAATTCTCGCTCCATGAATTCAATAGTTCATTCAATTCAATAGTTTGTCCTGCTGCAGGCCTGAGTCATTTGCTGATCAGCATGAAAAGTTTACATATTTTATGTGAATGCCTCTAACTGGACCACTGCATGTCATTCTGTACAGATGTTACTGGCAGGTCTTAATTTAAACTAGAAGCCCTCTTCACACATTTTGTTGTTTATTCGTTCAGTCGCTTCCGACTCTTCGTGACTTCATGAGCAGTCTGGCTTTATTTCCTGGAGTATGGACTGGTTTGATCTTCTTGCAGTCCAAGGCACTCTCAGAATTTTCCTCCAACACCACAATTCAAAAGCATATATCTTCTTTCGCTCAGCCTTCCTTATCCCCATAAGGAATATCATAAGTATCCCCATACATAAGTATCCCCATACCACCAAGAACTTGGCACAATTTGTTACGATCCACACAGTCAAAGGCTTTAGAATAGTCAATAAAACAGAAATAGATGTTTTTCTGAAACTCCCTGGCTTTCTCCATTATCCATCGGATATTGGCAATTTGGTCTCTAGTTCCTCTGCCTTTTCTAAACCCAGCTTGTACATCTGGCAATTCTCACTCCATGAATTGCTGGAGTCTACCTTGCAGGATCTTGAGCATTACCTTACTGGCATGTGAAATAAGTGCCACCGTTCAATAGTTTGAACATTCTTTAGTGTTTCCCTTTTTTGGTATGGGGATATAAGTTGATTTATTAATTAAAAAATAAGTTGATTGATTAATTAAAAAGCAAGCTAGCGGAACTGAAAAAAATCTGTTGTCTTAACAATTTTTTTTTTAAAAAAAATCACAACTCAAAAGGACTCTATTATAAAAGCTAGTTATTTGGTAGCAAATCTGATTGCAAAAAAATCAAAACCATTTACTGATGTTGAGTTTATTAGGCAATGTATGGAAAGCATGTCAGATATAATTTGTCCTGATAAAAAAGTGATTTTTCTGAAATCAGTTTGTCTCACCAGACTATAGCCAGGCATATTAAAGAAATAGGAAAATCTATTGAAAGAGGTTTGAAGAGTAAAGCTGTTAATTTCAAATTTTATGCTTTGGCAATGGATGAAAGTACCGATGCTACAGATACGGCTCAACTTGCCATTTTCATTAGAGGTGTTGATAACAAATATAATGTCACTGAAGAAATGGCTTCTTTGTTGCCATTAAAAGGCACAACTAAATCTCTTTATTTGTAGGAAGCAGTAAAAATGACATTAAAGCGATTTTCTTTAACCATTGTCAACATATCTGGTATATCTACTGATGGCGCCCCGGTGATGGTTGATAAAAGTGAGGGACTTACAAAATTGATAGAAGATGATGCAAGTGCCGCCGGCAACTCATGTTTGATGAAGTATTACTGCATTCTACATCAAGAAAATGTATGCGCGAAAGCTTTAAAAGCGGATAATGACATGCAAATTGTCATCAAAGCAGTGAATTTCATAAGGGCCAAGGGATTGAATCATCGCCAATTCCAGAAGTTCCTTAAAAGTATGGATGCTGATTATGGGGACATCATTTACTTTTCTGAAGTAAGGTGGCTAAGTCGGGGTAAAATGCTGAAAAGATTTCATGATTTGCGAAATGAAATCAAGTCGTTTATGGAATCAAAAAGAAAATTTGTGCCAGAACTTGAAGATGAAAAATGGCTCACAGATTTAGCATTTTTGGTGGATTTGACCGCTCATTTAAATGAGTTAAACATGCATCTTCAAGGTGAAAACCAACTTATTACTGCAATGTTTCAAACCATAACAGTGTTTGAAATGAAACTTAAAGTATGGCAAGCTCAAGTTATGGAAAATACTTTATACATTTTAATACGTTGGCTAAACACAGTCCTGTGAATGGAGAGAAATATGCAGCCTTGCCTTTCAGGTTGATACAGGAATTTGAGAACAGGTTTCAAGATTTCTGGAAAAATAATCAACATTTTGGTATATTTTCGACTCCATTTTCAGTCAACATAACTACATTACCTCAGAATTTTCAAATGGAATGCATAGAGTTGCAATCAGACATTCAACTCAAAGAAAAAATTTGATCATATCTCTCTACTGGACTTTTATAAGACCTATCTTCCCAGAGAAAAATATCCCTCGCTTCACAATCACGCCTTATTCATGACATCACATTTTGGCAGCACATACATTTGTGAGCAACTTTTTTCAAGGATGAAGCACACGAAGAGTAAAATTAGAATTAAAATTTCTGACGAGCACCTTGAGAACTCACTGAGAATTGCAACCACTTTCATCGAACCAGACATTTATGCATTAGTTTCACACAAACAAGGTCAAATATCCCACTAGTTTTATGTTGCCCTCTTTTTTTAAAATTTGTGATAAAAAATATTAAAAAATAAATGAAGTTTTATTACTTATATACATTAACTATATTATGTATTTTATGTGTGGCCCAAGACAATTCCTCTTCACTCAATGTGGCCCAGGGAAGCCAAAAGGTTGGACACCCATGCCTTAGACCAGAGCTTTCCAAACTGTGTGTCGGGACACGTTAGTGTATCGGCTGCAGTGTCTGGGTGTGCCATGGCTGCTGCTGCCTCCTGGCTTCCACCCAGGTTCTAGTGCCTGCCTTGTGCCTTGCTGCCTCCAAACCTGCCCTGCCAGGATTCCACGCAGGTCCTAGTGCCTGCTTTGTGCCCTGCTGTAAGAGTGTGTCGTGAAATGATGCATGTCTAAAAAGTGTGTCACCAACATGAAAAGTTTGGAAAGCTCTGCCTTAGACCATTCATTGGAGCTCATGCTGGTCTACCTTGAAGGGCTGACATCTCCTGATAACACCATATGTTATTAGTAAGATTTATTTTCTCTTATAAGTAGTTCTTTTTAATGAGGAACCAGCTCTGATGGCATTCAAGCACAGAACTTTGAACATTATTTATGAATGATCCTGAATGACATTGCTTTGCAAAATGAAACACAGAGCTAACTGCTTCGAACTGCAAATAAAAGTCAAAGAAACAGAATCCGTGAACACAATTCCCTGAGTCCCGTCAGCCCAAAAGAGAAACTTTTTGCCATTTTTAGGATTTTTACATCAGAACTAGTGAGTTCCTGATTCACTGAGCAGATTATGAAGTTTAAACAGTTGTTCAATTGAATGTCCTTGGATAGACTTTTATAGAATATTGAGCAATGTAAGGGACATTTCACACTTTTCTTGGCAACAAATACAACTTTGCTACTGAGTGTATGCTCAGCATATTCAACTCTAGGCATCTATAGGGATGGTAAAGGGGAACAAGGGATAAAATATGGGTCACAACATTACAATACAAACTCTGCCCCTTTCATACATCCATGCAATGTTGCTATGCAAGTACAAAAGGCTGGAGCTTGCATTTTAACATCGCAATTCATGTTCTATCATTTTGGCATCATCCTGGTTAAGAACAGACACCTATAATCCCAGGTCCTCTTCTTTTTCTCTGAAAATGAAGCATATCTATGTGTGTTAGCCATTTCCACCTGTGGATGAAGATTCCTGCCTTGAGTTCCCACTGTTTACAGGTAATCTGAATGACACTGTATAAGGCAGTGTTTCTTAACCTTGGCAACTTTAATATGAGTGGACTTCAACTCCCAGAATTCCCCAGCCAGCAAGGCTGGCTGGGGAATTCTGGAAGTTGAAGTCCACACATCTTAAACTTGCCAAGGTTGAGAAACACTGGTATAAGAAATAGTATAGCAACATTTTCCAATTAAGCCTATGGGTTTTTACGTTTTCTTCCCTAATTTTGCACCAATTTCAAAACACATCTGTTCATTTCTATCCCTTGCTACTGAAATAGGATAAGACAGGTTCTGAAGAATACCACTTGTTATACTGTATTTTATGTCTGTTCTTGCTCCAAAGTGTCAATTTATGAAGTGTTTTTAAAGCCTTTCCCCCCCTAGGCTTACACAGATGACCAGTCACGGAGGGAACACTTGAAAATAGGGACCGTCCTGGTAACTGAATTAATGAAGTGGAGTAATGGGTCAGTTCTTTTTCAAAGGAAATGATGCAGTTCTGAGGATCCTTATTGCCAATAAGCCTCATTACCCCATTAGATGTAGGGGATCACTCAATTTTTGCTTCTTTCTTTCTCTTCCCCTTCCCACCTCTTTAGCTAAAGAGAGTATATTTTATAGGCGGATAAAAAATGGAATTTCCTTGTAACAGATCTGCCAACTGTGCAGAAAAAAAATGCCATACTCTGCAACAACCAACAAGGAGGCATTTGTTGCACCTTGCAAATTCCCCCGTGAAAACCTGGCTCCCCTATCTGCTCTATACTGTAATTCAATTATTTTCTTTTAATGTTCTCATAAGCAAACAACATTAAAAAAAGTCTTTGGCCTGAGACAACATTTTTTAGGAAGCCTTTGAAAGGGAAGGAGGTATCTGAAAGCCAACTACTATCCTACCTCTTCGGTGCCCCTCTCCCCTTCCCCTGTTATGGACCTGCCCACAGCATTATCTCTTTAACCTGCCTAACAGCAGCTGAACTAGGAGGAAAACAATGGGCCCATAAAATACCCATTCAGTAAATCCTCTTGCATCACAATTATCACCAGCTGTAGCCAATTAATCTCAATCGGCCATTTACATCCTGCTAAAGCAAATCTCAGGCTGGGGATAAAGACATTAAGAAAAAAAAAAGATGGCTGATCCTTGTTTATTTTCAATGCTTAAAAAAATCAGGGTCTATTTTTGTTGCTTGCCAGTTCAGGAGAGGCTGTGTGTTGCATTGAGCTTCTGTTTATACCCACTGTATAAGTGACTAGGGAATTCTTAGAATATACACTAGGAATGAATCAGATTTCAATTTGGAAGTGGCATGTATTACAGGCAATCTTCTGCACATGGAATAATATAGTACAGAATGGAGGCAGCGTCCATAAGAGTGCTCTGATTGGGGCTCAAGAAATTTACTGGGGTAGATTATTTTTTTATAAAGTGTACTTTGTTCAAAATGGAAATGCTAAATAGGTGTGGGCAGGCACGTTATTTAAAATTGCTGCCTATGACAATTAGTAATCCATAGGAAGTGACAGAGGGTCTTCAGAACTGGCAACTCTAATGCAAAACTGTGTTTTATTCAAACTGCATAAAAAAGCATATGGAATCCAACTTAATGTGGAATGAAGGATCTACGTAAAAGAGGAGGAGGAGGAAGAGGAGATCAGATGCATGAACATTGTATAGGAATCTCAGTGAGAATAGATATTGGTTATTTTGTCATGGATGTTTTCATTATCCTTTGCAGGTAGTCCTCAGTTAACGACTGTAATTGGGACCAGCAACTCCATCACTGACGTGGTCATAAAGTGAAATATCATGTGACCATTCCCGACTTACGACGCCCATTCCGGCTGCAGTTGTTAAGTGAATCACGCGCAGTCGTTAAGCATGTCACATGACCGCATCTTCCTGCCAGCTTTCCCATTGACTTTGCCTGTCAGAAGCTGGCTGTGAAGGTTGCAAATGGTGATCACATGACTGCGAGATGCTGTGACCGTCGTAATTACATGCCCAAATTGCGATCATGTGACCGTGGGGACACTGTGATGGCTGCAACTTTGAGGACCAGTTGTAAGTCTCCTTCTTCAGTGCTGTTGTAACTTTGAACAGTTGCTGAATGAGTGGTCACTAAACGAGGACTACCTGAATATATTTCATATTAAATATTTTAAATATTTCACATTTTCATTAACATTGGCCATCTCGTATGCCTTATCAAGGAAGCAGTTTCCAGGTTCTAGAATGAGCTCCTTTGTTGTGAAAACCCTAAAGAGAACATTGCAATGTTGGATGACCCTGAACTACTTCTATCACCTTTTCCATTATTATCAGTTTATATTAGTTGGGAGTTACAGCTCATGATTTCAATTTTATAAATATAAAATTCTCTTGAACTGCATATTTTGTTCCTGGTTATACATTTTAAAAGACCTTTTAAAGCATTCATTCATTCATTCATGTGATTCAGGCACTGCCCAACTACAGACTGACTCTGGGCAACACAGTATAAGTAAAAAATATACAGTCTATATAGAAATTGGTAAAGAAGATGGTGAATCCAGCTAAAAATGCCAATACATACAAACATATCCAACAAAGGGCCCCAACCACTTTAGCCTAGAGCAGGGTTTCTCAACCTTGGCAACTTTAAGATGTGTGGACTTCAACTCCCAGAATTCCCCAGCCAGCATGCGTGAGGGCATGAGTGACTGTCTAAAGGGCCTCCCGATCTAGGAAAGGATGTAACTGGTGCACCAGATGAAGCTGTGCCAAGACCTTCCTGGCAACTGCTACCTGCTCATTGAGCAGGAATTTTAAGCCCAGGAAGACCCCCAGATTGCGCAACACTCTTGAATGGGGAAGTGCAACCCCATCCAAGGTTAGAGATGGAACACCTCCAGATTCAGATGTCTCTAATATCCACAGCTATTAATATCAACATATACGCTGTAAACCTCTACCATCAACTGTTGATTTATAGAGGTCACAGGTAAGATGTAATTTTCCCAGAAAACCTAGCCTGTAAGGTGCTCCTCTCCGATGCCCTAAAATCCCTTTCTCTAGAGTAAACCACAAACATGAGGTTTCTTAGAAGTAAAAGGATTTATTACGGTGCATGAAGGCTAACACAATCAAAGACTGGAATGAGCAGGCATAGCATGGCATAGTACATTTAAGCATTCCCCTCCCCGTTGTTCTTAGATGATGACACGTGTAACACCCAGGCCCCAGGGTGCTCAGACAGTCGTTCCGGGGGCTGTAGAGTTCAGCTTGACACATCGTTGGGCGTTGTTGCCTGTCTCGCGACGGTTTCAAGCTACCCTCAATACACAGAGCTGTCTAGCTTAATGGCGAGGTCTGCCAGAACTCTGACATAGCCAAAGCCTTCCAGTACCTTCTGTCTTTAGAACTATTGCATGTGGTTATAAACCCCCTATAAGAACAGTAAGCAACTTTTCTTGAATAAGGGCTGCACTTAATATTTTGGGGGGGGGGGGGGCAAAGCTACAATTTGTGGCTAGATTACTGACTGGGATGTCAAACTACATATTATTACCCCTGTGCTAAAAGAACTGAAGTGGCTGTCAATTTGATACCAAACCAGATAGAGGGTGCTGATGATTCTAAACAACTCAAGATCAAGGCACGTGAGACAGGGAGCTCAAATGACATCTCTATGCCCCCTTGCTGGAACCAAAATGTTGAAAGATCTCAATTTCGTCTTCTTCCTATTCTTTCTTCTCATAGAACTGTTAGGCCGCCTCCTTCAGTGAAGGAGAACTAAGTAATTAAAATGTCTTGTTCAAAAAGTTTAAGTAACTTTCAAATGCCTGAAAAAAGATCCCCTAACTTTTCTTGTCTGCATAGTCAATACTGGCATTTTTAACTACTTGAATAAACAGCATGGTGCATTCTGGGCCATTTTAGTGGCAAAGATTTGAATGGCTTCCTGAAGGTCCACAATCTGGACCATGTTATGTTCTGTTGTGATGGTTGCAAGGCCAACCAGCCTCTCTTGTCTCGTTGTGAAGTGTGGATGTGTTTTTCACACATCCAGCACACACTTCAGCATGGCAACTGTTACAGGAAATGTTACAAATATGCACAGAACAATGCAAATATGTGGAAAAGAAGGTGGTCATCTTATTTGTGTACACATATTCCAGAGATCTTGGAGTTGATTCTGCTGAACTCTAACTTGAAAGATGTTTCAGTTCATCAGCCAAATCACTTGCATCAATATTGTGCATATCATCCTATGTCAACACTGCTTCTAGTGCCCTGCGTTATTGGTCTAGTTCTTCAGGTATAGTGAGGAATCTTAATACAACATTCCATGTACACTGCTGTGTTCCTTGAGCTGCATGAAATGGTCTTCAACTGAATGTATTCCTGTTTAGGTGGGAAAACAATTTCTGTGCAAAATTCTGGTGCCAACTTCTATGCCCCCTTCAGAACATTTTCAACTCATTTAACAGGTGAGATGGTATGGTTTTACTTTGTCCAATTATTCCATTGCTCCAGACTTATCAAGATCAATATCTTGGAGTCTCTTGCTTATTGTATTTATTTCAAGCAGTAAGTCATACCACAGCACTAAGTCACAGAGAAATTTGAAGTCACATTTCACGTGATTCCATTTCTCTTTGCCACTGATCTCTCACAAAACAGTTCCTGTCAAAGGATTATCCTTGTAAGCCCAAGGAGCTGGAATGATTTTGTGGCAGACAAATTTAATAAATCACCATCACTATCACCATCACCATCATCCATATGGCAATTATGGCATATCTATCTTCCAGTTTGGTATTTGATAGGCTTCACTGCTTTCAACGGACTTTCCCCATGATATGGTTCTCAGTGGTTTTGTTGTCAGAGGGGCTGTTCTTAGATGTTGCTTCAAAATTTGCCATCCATAAGGTGATGCAGAGAAAGACAGATTCTTTGAATTACATTAAAAAAAATCACATCGTTCATCACATCAGACTCACTAGAAGTTTAATGGAGCATCATTTCCACCAAGTTCACTGAATGTGAACAGCATAGGACAAAAAAATAGTGTGAGGGTGTGATGACCCCAGCAACAATGCACTGATAAACACTTCTCAATGCAATTCATTGAAATGCAGATTAAGCTTTATTCAGTATACATGTTAATTGAAGCACTTCTAAAGATCTGAATGCGGATTCCCACCAAAGCTTGCTATCTTAACTGTTTCCCCTTCGGGCCAATTCGCAAACCCGATGATCTCAATGTTCAAAACTTTTGCTCTTCGTTCTCAGCCTCCAACTCCTGCAGGTGGTTGACCTTGACAACACCGTCTCCAGTCTCCATTATCAGCCATAACACTCCACCATCCAATTCCCCTCCCTGCAGTTCACACACTAACTCTCTCTCTAGTCCCAATGACAGGATTCATAGACATGAACCCTGACATAGGTTTAAACTCAAATCCATGATTCATTTCATGTTGGCACTATTATTGTAACTCTGACCTCTCATATCAGTTATTAAATTTTCCCTACCTTCCAGTTTTTTTAAGAAGCACATATGTCATACCAGTTCCAGTGGTACCTTCAATGTTAATAAATTCTAGAAAAGGCTAATGGACATAATTTGTAAAGGAATGTGATGGCTGGAACTTTGAGGACCGGTTGTAAGTACCACTTGTTCAGCGCCATTGTAAGTTCGAATGGTCACTGAACAACTGGTTGTTAAACAAGGACCACCTGTAATATCTATTTCTTGGATGGTGATAATTCTTAGGTTTTTGATTGATTGATTGATTATGTGCCATCAAGTCATTGTCAACTCTTAGCAACCACAGAGATAGATTTTCTCTATGATGATCTGTCCCTAACCTGGTTTTTCAGATCTTCTAATGGTGTACTTGCTGCTGTGATTCTGGGTGGCTGACAGTAAATTTTTAAAAAATCCCCCCAAAACAAACAGGAACAGTCCAAAATAATTAAAAAAGAAGTTACAACATCAATCAATATACTATGGGCCAGAGGTCCAAATAGATCCTTTTGTCTTGCAAATTGACAGTAAACAGACAAACAGCTGACAAACTAACCAACAGGGCACACCTAATACCCTGGCCCAAATGCCTGAGGGAAAAAAATGGTCTTTAGCTCCTTATGGAAGTCTAACAGGGTTGGGGCCATCTGGATGCTCAGTACAGCATCATACCTGGCCACCATCACCATAGTTTTAAGGATGTTTCCACTGTTTGATACATACAGTTGATTTGAGGTGCCACACAGTGCTAGGATGTGGGTAGCAAGCATTCTCACAATGCCAGTCAGACTTTTCAAAAACAACTTGGCAATAAAGAGATGATGCAGTCTCCTCTTGGTCCTGATCATCTGTAATGGCCTATAGCCTTGGTCTCATCTTAAGCTCTTTCTGCCTATGGAAAGCACTTTGATGACTTGATGTTTTCTCATAGCAGTCCAGATTTCTGGCCAGATTTTCCCAGTCCTTTGTTCCTGTAGAGCCCAATATGGCTAGAACAGTAGATGAGAGAGATTGCAATAAAAAAGGAATGCACTATTCTGGATTCTTAAGTACATAAGCTATGGGAACTGTCATCACTGGGGACAATGCCAGTAATACGTTGGATAGAAACTTCTATTTTCATTGTCTTTGGGTACATGACATTTTTCACTTGCTGTAGAAAGAAATACCTCACGTTGATGTTCAAATGGACCGCCATAGGTTTAAGAACTAAATTCAGCAAAAGCTGTTTCTTGCATCTCCACCAAGCTTTCCTTTGAACTACTGGCAGGGTTTAATGGATCCTAGTAATAGCTCCTCCTCTGTCTCTGGGCAGTTGATTGTCTGCTCAGATGGGTTCAGGAAAACTAGGAAAGTGGAAGCTCCCTGAGAAGCTTGTCATGATCCGTCTTGGATCTAGGGCTGCTAGAGAAATAAATAACAAGTTCTTCCTCATTCCTCAGCCATTCCCTGCTGCTTTCTCTTATTCTCATGTACCTCCTTTCTGGCCTGTTGTATCTCTTGTGCCCTCCTTTCTCTGAAAGTCTAAAGCAAAGGGCATATATATGCACCACCAGCAGAGATACTAGGGATTTCATGGCCTCCCTCCATAGTCTGGTATCTGAGTTTGTCTCATGGTAAGGCCAGTCCTGCTCAGGATCAAGTTTGTTTGTTTGTTTGTTTGTTTATTTATTTATTAAATTTATATTACCGCCCATCTCCCCCATCGGGGACCCTGGGCGGTTCACAATAAAACATAGTTAAAACATAAATATAAAATTACAATATAATAAATAATATAAAATCCAAGTATAAATGTTGGGGTTTGAATAATACCCAGAATTTACAGTTAGATAAATTATACAGGAGAGGCTAGATGTATCTAGGTGAGAAGTGAAATATTCTGCAAGTCATCCACTTAGCAGCCATTGTAGAGGATATGATGTGACTCATACTACAGGTGCTATAGTTTAGTTGGGTGTGGCAGATAATGAGTGTGACCTATAACGTGATAGGTCAGTATTTGTATAAAAGAAGGGAAGTTCTTGTGTTCTTTCTTCTCGTTACTTCATCTCATCTGTACCTGTGTTGGACGTTACTGGACTGTATTTTGGATTGCGTATGTATATAAAGTAAATAGGCTATTTTATCTAATCTCTGTTTGAGTGTCTATTTACTGCTTAGAACGTATTACTCTGGAGTCGTGGAGAAGCACTGGACGCCCCAGTGTTGCGTGCTGTGACAATAAAAGATGTTAAAAATGGTAATACTGGGAGGCTTCATGGGACCAGCCATCCCCAAGAGGAACTGTTGGCATTTCCCTCCCAGGCAAGGCGGCAGAACCAGGTCTTTAAGTCTTTCCAAAAGGTCGGGAGTGAGGAAACCCGCCTCAGCTCTGGGGTAAGATATTCCAAAGGGTGGGCGCAACTGCAGAGAAGGCCCGCCTCCTGGACCCCGCTAGATGGAACTCTTTAGTCGATGGGGTCCACAGCAAGCCCTCTCTGACTGATTGGGTGGGACGGGTCGATGTTCTGGGGATGAGACGGTCCCTTTTTAATTTAAGTCACCTTAAAAATGTCTCAATTTACATCAGTCCGCTGTCACCCGCCATAACCTTCAGGAGAGGTCCTATTCTTGGAGCTGTGGGTTGCAATTGGACACTTAATGGTTACATGGAGGTGGGCTTTCCCCATGGTAGTCTCTGTGAACTGACTTCCACAGATTCATACACTTTTTATGTTGGTTTCCCCCAGCAACTAACTTCTCCTAACATTTCTATTTTAATGGATACTTTAGATCTTTTAAAAACTCTGCTTATCCCTTACTTTTTAACCTGTCTTCTTGCGGAATAATTTTATGCTTATTATAATTTTGGGATGGTCTGTAATAAGAAGCAGCATAGAAATCAGTTAAATAAATAAATATGTATGTCCACTCATGTTGGCGGTGGTTATGCAGATGGTCTTTTTTTAAAAAAATAAAGTTTATTTTAATCTTATGCTACAGTTCTTTCTTTCTTTCTTTCTTTCTTTCTTTCTTTCTTTCATTCATTCATTCATTCATTCATTCATTATTCATATTTCTATCACTGCTCATCTCCCCCAAAAGGGGGACTCTGGGTGGTTTACAGTCAAATCAACGATTAAAACCACACAAGCTTAAAATCCCAATCAACAATCAATACAAATAAAAAATAAATAAATACAAATACAAAATCCAAGTGGTGATAAATCTCCTTCAGCAGGGAGGACACTACAGCGCCAGCCACCCCCAGGACGAACTGTTACCCTTCCCCTCCCAAGCAAGGCGGCAGAGCCAGGTCTTTATATTCTTCTGGAAGGCCAGGAGCGCAGGGGCCAGCCTCACCCCCGGGAGCAGAATATTCCACAGTGCGGGCGCCACTGCAGAGAAGGCTCGCCTCCTGGATCCCACCAGATGAAATTCCCTTGTCGACAGGGTCTGTAGCTTGCCCTCTCTGCATGACCAGGTGGGGCAGGTAGATGTTATGGGGATGAGACGGTCCCTGAAGGTAACCTGGCCCCATGCCATGTAGGGCTTTAAAGGTGATAACCAACACCTTGAATTGGACCCAGAAGCAAACCGGTATCCAGTGCAGCTCACGCAGCAATAGTGTCACATGTGCCGATCTTGATGCACCACTAATTGCTTGCGCGGCTGCATTCTGTACCAGCTGAAGCTTCCAGATACTCTTTGGAGGGCATCTCGATCTAGGAACGGGTGTAGCTGGCGCACAACCCAAAGTTGCACAAAGGCCCTTCTGGCCATGACTGCCACCTGCTCTTTGAGCAGGAGTCGTGAGTCCAGGAGGACCCCCAGGTTCCGCACTGGGTCTGAATGGGGCAGTGCCACCCCATCCAGAACTAAAGATGACAGCTTCCTGGAAACCGAGGGGCCATCAATCTCCATCTTACCAGGGTTCAGCTGAAGCCTGTTGTTGCCCATCCAGACACCCACAGCCCCCAGGCACTGGGACAGGGCAGCCACGGCATCACTTACCTCACCCGGGATGGAGATATATCATTGAGTGTCATCAGCATATTGATGATACCTCATCCCGCGGTGACGGATGATCTCACCCAGTGGCTTCATGTAGATGTTGAATAGAAGAGGAGAGAGAACCGAAGCCTGCGGTACCCCACACAAGAGGGGTTGAGGGTCAGATATCTCATCCCCTATCACCACCGATTGGGAACGGCCCTGGAGGAAGGAGGTGAACCAGCGCAGAACTACACTGGCCACCCCCAACTCCCTGAGCTGTCCCAAAAGGATACCATAGTTGATGGTATTGAAAGCCGCTGAGAGGTTCAAAAGAGCCAGGATGGATGCACTCCCTCCATCCTGCTTCTGCCAGAGATCATCCATAAGTGCGACCAATGCAGTCTCTGTCCCATATCCTGGCCTGAAACCTGACTGGAAGGGGTCTAGATAATCCGTTTAATCCAGAATCCTATGGAGTTGCAACACCTCCACTTTCTCAGCCACCTTTCCCAAAAAGGGTAGGTGGGAGACAGGACGAAAACTGTCCAACACAGGGATGGTTTCTTGACGAGGGGGTGTACCAGTGCCACCTTAAAGGCAGCCAGAAATACCCCCTCTCTCAAGGATGTATTAACCATCGCCTGGACCCAACCACATGTCACCTCCCAGGCTGCTTTTACCAGCCAGGAAGGGCACGGGTCTAAATGACATGTGGTGGCATTTATAGTCCGGAGGATGCTGTCCACTTCCTCAGGCCCAACAGGATCAAACTATTCCCAGATAACATGGTAAGTATGCTCCCTTGGCATCTCCTCAGATGGTGCCTCACGCTGAGAGTCCAACTTGGAATGGATCTGAGCGATTTTATCCTGCAGATGCTGAGAACTCCTCCGTATGGCCCTGTAAATGGGTCACAGAATCTACTTGACCCAAAAGAGATCGAGTAATTTTAAATAAGGCCGTCGGGTGGCATTCTGCGGACGCAATAAGAGCGGAGAAATATTGACGTTTTGCCGCTCTTACCACCACAAAGTAGGCCTTAATAGTGGCTCTAGCTTGTGTTTGGTCAGATTCAGTCTTCGCCTTCCTCCAGCGGTGCTCCAGATGTCTCTTGACCCTCTTCAAAACCCTCAGCTCCACCGTAAACCACAGGGAATGATGGGTTGAATGGGGCAGGAGAGGTCGCACAGGCGTGATCCTGTCCAAGGCCCCGGCCCCCTCCCTATTCCAGGCTGCGGCCAGGGCCTCCGCTGGACCGTGCAGCAGGTCCTTGGGTATAACCCCCAGCTCCTTCTGAAACCTCATCAGGCCCATAAGTCGCCAGGGGTGGACCAGTCAAATGGGTCGTGCCTCCCTGCTGAGTGGGGCGGCACAAGAGAATCTCAGGGCCACCAGGGCATGGTCTGACCATGACAATGGGGACAGATCTAACTCTTCCTTCAGAACACATTGCCACTGCTCCAGCAAGAAAACCAAGTCCAGGCTGAGGCCACTGTCTCGAGTCGGGTCCTGAATGATCTACGACAAGCCCATGGCTGCCATGGTAGCCATGAACTCCCAAGCCACCTCCGAGGCACACCCCAGAGACAGCAGGTTGAAGTCCCCCAGAACCATAAGCCTGGGGAACTCCACTGCCAACCCCGAGATGGCCTCCAGCACCACAGGCAGGGAGGTTGCTATGCAGCAGGGAGGCTGGTACAGTAGCAACACTTCCAACTGTTCTCGGGAACCCAACTTGAAGAACAGGGTCTCGCTACCAGCCACTTGTGGAGCAGCACCCCTGAAGGCCACTAGAGACTCTTGGATGATAAATGCCACCCCTCCTCCCCTACCCCAGTGTCTCAGCTGGTGCCACACCTGAAACCCAGCCAGGCACATTTCCGAGAGGGCTACCCCCCCCTTCTTGGCCCAGCCAGGTCTCGGTGATACAAGCCAGGTCTGCCCTCTCCTCTGTGATCAAATCACATATGACGGGGGCCTTGTTCACTGACCTGATGTTAAGAAGCAACAGCCGGAGACCAGGGCCCTCAAGGATCTGCTGTCCAGGGCCTGGGTTTGAACTCGGAGGGCCGGAACATGCCATTGGTAACAAACACTGGGGGCATCTTCCCTGAAGATGGCATGCCCTCCGGTTCCCATTGTAACATCCCTGACCCGTCACCACCTTGATCAGAAAGCCCGCCATACAGCCCCCAGAGTTTCCTGGTCCAGTTGCCTCCACTCCTGGACCCCCAGAAATCCTGAGTTTAAATAAGGGTCCCCTCCCCCCCACACACATCCTCTCACACTCAATCAACCTTGGGTGATGGCAGGCCCCCCAGTGCACCAGCTCCTGCTCTCAGCACTGTTAGGCCGACCACCACCCATACTCCCACTGTGCCCCCCCTCAGCCTCTCTCACTAGCCACAGAGGTGCAACCCAGCCACTCCTACCCACCATCCATCTCTCATTCAGGGGTGGGTACTCTTACACACAACCATACAGTCCTGAACCCCCATCTGTGTGTCTTACCTCTGGAGGGGAGTACCACACTCACATCAAGGGACCATGCAACCCTCCGCTGCCTTAGTAGATTGGGGTGGCCAGTCCTCTAAGCCCCCTGTGTTATTAAAATCCATGGGGTGTTACTCCAAAACCACTCCATCCCCGGATCCTGTGCACTATCCGGCGGGCCCCCCCGCACCCCCAAAATCCATCACAGGAGCAAGCCTCACTCCACAGCGCTGAGACTCGACGTGCCATCAATGCTGGTTCTCCACATGGGGGCTCACTGTTGGTCTTCCAAACAAAACCACCAAGTTCTATCAATGCCTAGAGAGCCCCCCAGGAACCACCAAAGTTCTCCGAAGTTCTCCAAAGTTCTCCAAAGACTGCAGGGGATCTGCTGAGCTCACCGTCACCACAAGGCTGCAAGGCCGCCACACTCCGCCGCTCTAGCCAGGAGGCTCCACCCGCAAGGCCCGTGGCATTCCCTGCCGTTGAGTTCACCGCTGCTGGCTGCAAGAGATCTGCCGCCGCAAGGCCACCATGCTCCGTTGCTCCAACTGGGAGGCTCTGCCCGCGAGGTCCAACACGCTCCCCCACATCGCCAAAGCCACCCAGTCTGCCAAGGCCACCGGGGTCCTTGTTGGTTTCTTGTTATAAAATGGCAGAAAACCATATTTATGTGGTATAGAACAGAGGTTCTAGGGAATTGTGGAAAAGGGTCTCTGGAGGTGCATTCATCTCTAGGATCATGGATTGTTCAACCTGCATTGATAAATTCTGACTGACTTATCATGAACAGTTATACAGTATTGACATTTGCTGAAACAGCTTACAGGTAGTTCTTGCTTAATGACCACAATTGAGACCAGAATTTCAGTTGCTAAGCGGAGTGGTCATTAAGCAAATCTGACCCAATTTTACGACCTTTTCTGCGGTGGTCATTACATGAATCACTGTGGTTGTTAAGCGAACCACATGGTCATTAAGCAAATCACACAGTTCCCCATTGATTTTGCTTGCCAGAAGCCAGCCCGGAAGGTCGAAAATGGCGATCACATGACCACAGGATGCTGCAATGGTCATAGATGTGAACCGGTTGCCAAGTGCCAAATCGTGATCACATGACCATGGGGACGCTGCAATGGTCATAAGTGTGAACACTGGTTGTAAGTTGTTTTTTTCAGCACCGTCATAAGTCTGAACCATCACTAAACAAATGGTCATTAAGTGAGGACTACCTGTATTTCCTCTGCTAAAACTTGGCTTCACAAAGGATAACACACAGTTGAGTTTTTATGGAAGAGCAAACTGAGGGAATGTGGTGACTTTGTGGTGAATAGAGGTAGGGACTAGTTTTACCCACAGCAATTGAATTATCTTTCCCTGAATCTCTTTCTTTCGTTGCTGCAGCTACCAAACTGCCAATAATCTTTTTACTCTTATTCTCTGTACATTTCCCCCAAAATCTTACTTTTCTATACTTAGCTGAGAGGATTCTTGGTGAAGCTTATGTCTTAGTACATGCATGACATTCTGTTGTATTCCCATCGTCCTTAATTGACGAACAAAAAAGGCTATTTTTGCCTTAAAAATAATTATGATGTAGGCCTTTCATTCCCCCCTTCCTCAATTGCTATTATTGACCCACCGAACCTTGACTCTTTCTTTTACAGTAAGTGCCCCTGCACAGCCTACAGGAGCCAGGAAATGCAGCTATTTTTGAACGTGGTTATTAACACCGAGCTAAAAGTTTGCATAGATAAATCACCGTCTGCTAGGTAGGTTGAGAATAGCTCAGCCTGTTTCTCTATAAGGATCAAGTTTCTTTGTTGTGAGTGGCCAGTCAGGGTTTGACGGTGGGCTGGGTCTGGAAAGGCCTGAGAGTTAATGGCATCCATGGTGACCATGGGCTTGTCCCAAGAAGTTGTTGGCTCCACACATACAGGTGACCATACTTTGACTTTTCTTTTTTGCCCTGAAGCAGTTGCATGATGACCTGGATATGGAGGGAATTATATTTAGCCATTTGCCAGATCGTGCACTGATCCTGTTGCAGTTGAGAGCCACCCATGACTTCCATGGGGCAGGGGGACCAATTCAGGGGATCCACTCCAGGTACCTAATGGATCCCTTTGGTTTCCAAAGGACATTTTATTTATATATTTATTTATTGATTGATCAAATGTATATGACCGCCCATCTCACAAACAAGTGACTCTGGGCGGCGTACAACAAGGCTAAAAACAATTAAAATATACAAAACTACTACTACTATTATTATTAAAAACTATGAAAAGAAAAAAGGTAAAGGTTCCCCCTGCACATTTGTGCAGTCGTGTCTGACTCTAGGGGCCAGTGCTCATCTCCATTTGTTAGCCGAAGAGCCAGCGTTGTCCGAAGACGCTTCCACGGTCATGTGGCCGGCATGACACAGAACGCTGTTATCTACCCACCAAAGTGGTACCTATTCATCTACTTGCATTTGCATGCTTTCGAATTGCTAGGTTGGCAAGAGCTGGGGCAAGTGTGGGAGCTCACTCCGTCACGTGGGACTAGGGATTCGAACCTCCGAACTTGCGACCTTCCGATCAACAAGCCTGGCGTCTTACCCGCTGAGCCCCCATGCCCCCATTTATTGATCAAATGTATATGGCCGCCCATCTCACAAACAAGTGACTCTGGGCGGCGTACAACAAGGCTAAAAACAATTAAAATATACAAAACTACTATTATTATTATTAAAAACTATGAAAACATAGGGCTAAAAAAGAACAAATATTAGCCAAAGAGCAGATGCTAATAGCAATGGAGCCACCTCAGTATCTCCCCAGTCCCCTGGGTTCCTCAGGCCTGATGGCACAACCAGGTTTTAAGGGACTTGCTGAAACTCAACAGGGATGGAGCCAGCCTCACTTTGGGGTGGGGGGGGGAGGATGTTCCATTTGGGGAGTTTCCAGCTCTCTGGTAGGCATTTTGGTTCAGTGCCTGGTAAACCAGTGGCAAAGGGAAGCAAGCTGGGCACTGGACTCAATTGCCTTCGAGTGGCCTCTTTCTGGGGTATAATCCAAGTTGGCCCCATGCTTTACTGAAGCCCTTTGGGCAATGAGGTGTCAGAAACAACACATGAAGTATCTGTAGCTTGAATCATGTCAACTGGATTTCTATTTTCTTAGTGGAAACGTTTCGCTCCTTATCCAAGGAGCTTCTTCAGTCTGAGCATAAGGATAAGGATAAGGAGGATAAGGAGCGAAACGTTTCCACTAAGAAAATAGAAATCCAGTTGACATGATTCAAGCTACAGACAATTCCACCTGGATGACTGAGAACCTTCATAGACATAAACACATGAAGTACTGGCAAAGGAAGACTAAAAGCAAATCCTACTGAGCATGGATATATGCGCACGTTTGAGCGTACATGATGGTGATAAGGAAGGCAAAGGAGGCTCACTTCTCCTTTCCTGCATCAGCAGATGGTTGTTCAGCAGCCTTGTTTAGGGTGATCAGCTCCCTTTTACGGAGGAGGCATTATAGAATTCTCCCACCTAACTGCCACTGTCATCAATTTGCACAGCATTTTGCCAAGGAAGTTGTTCCGGTTTGCCAAAATACTAATTCTTCATGGGCAGAGTCTTTGGTGGTGACTAGGGCACTGTTCTTGTCATAATTGTGACTCCTTTTGGTCTGCCAGCTGCCCTGAAGAAGGCTTTGGTGAGCCCCCTTTTGAATCCTATGGATCCTGCGGTCCTAGATAACTATTGGCCAGTCTTCTCTTTAAGGGGAAGATAATTGAGAAGGGGCGTGGTGGCTCAGTGGGTAAGATGCCAGGCTTGTCGATCGGAAGATTGCAAGTTCGGAGGTTCAAATCCCTCGCCCCGCATGACGGAGTGAGCTCCCGCACTAGCTCCAGCTCTTGCCAACCTAGAAATTCAAAAGCATGCAAATGCAAGTAGATGAATAGGTACCACTTTGGTGGGTAGGTAACAGCGTTCCGCACGCGTCATGTGGCCACATGACCGTGGAAGCGTCTTCGGACAACACTGGCTCTTCAGCTAACAAACGGAGATGAGCACCGGCCCCTTGAGTCAGACACGACTGCACTAATGTGCGGGGGGAACCTTTACCTTTTTAATTGAGACAGTGGTGGTGAGCCAACTACATAGAATCCTAGAAGAAGCAGATGCTGGATGGAATCTGTTAAGGATGCTGTAATAGTGGATTCCTGCACTGGGCAGGGGGTTGCATTAGATGACCTGCAAGCCCTCTTCCAGACCTTATATTCAATGATACTTCTCCATAATTGTCAACTAGACTTAGGTAGGAGCAGAATCCTTGCAAAATGGTGCCTCCAAGTTCTAACCCTTGTAGGTGTTCCAGAAGGTTACCAGGGTTAATGGTATCCAACATCCCTCTGAGAGGTTTAGGAGGATCAGGGGGAACACACTCTATCCAGGTCCTGATTGTCATCCACCAGAATGTCCAGTGTTATTATAGTCTTCTTAGTCCCCAGGGAAAAGAAGGACAATTTGAAAAATATTGCAAAAATCTGAAATGCTTCCATTTTCTGGAAAATGGATCATTAGCTCTTCTTTGACCAAGGTATGGAGAATGAAGTTTTCAGAGATTGAGATGATGTTCAGAAGCTTGAATCATGTCAACTGGATTTCTATTTTCTCAGTAGAAACATTTCGCTCCTTATCCAAGGAGCTTCTTCAGTCTGAGCAAAGTTGGTAAGGGAATCCTAAATATGTTTCTAGGTAGCTGTGTGACCTTACACCTGGGGTCATGGTTATATTGAGATGTTATTTTAAGTCCTTTTATTATCTAAAGGAGGATCGTTAAGATCACCATGCTGCTGTTGAGCTTGTGTAATGGTCTTAATCTTCCTAGGCACAGAAGACAGAGCCGGGAGAAAGATGGGAGAAAGATTGTGCCTGAGGCCCCCACCTCTATTCAAGGAAGGATTTTCCAAGTTGGCATAAATGGATTCCTTGACCCCTCTCTCAAACCACCTATCTTCTCTGTCTAAAATGTGAACATTAATGTCCTCAAATGAGTGTCCTTTTTCCTTTAAATGAAGATAAACTGCTGACTCTGGTCCTGTGGTGTTACTTCTCCTGTGTTGGGCCATCCTCCTGTACAAAAGTTGTTTGGTTTCTCCAATGTAGAGTTCAGAGCACTCCTCACTGCACTGGATTGCATAAACTACATTGCTTTTCTTGTGTTTTGGAGTTTGATCTTTGGGGTGTACAAGCCTCTGTCTCAGTGTGTTGGTGGGTTTGAAATATACAGGTATGTGGTGTTTGCCAAATATCCGTTTTATCTTTTCAGACACACCAGCCATGTAGGGAATGACCAGGTTCTTTCGTTTACTCTGAGTCTCAGCCCTATCTGTCGCTGTTTTAGGTCTGGTAGATTTAGATTTGGTGAAGGCCCAATTTGGATATCCACAGGCCTTCAGAGCTGTTCTCAGGTGCTGATTTTCATTCTTTTTGTAATCCATGGAGGTGGGGATGGTTTCTGCTCTGTGTGACAATGTCCTGATGACTCCTAGTTTGTGCTGCAGTGGATGGTGGGAGTCAAACATCAGATATTGATCTGTGTGTGTGGGTTTCCCGTAGATCCCTATTTCTAGCTTGCCACCGGTCCCAATGAGGACTTCACAGTCTAGGAATGCCAGTCTGTTGTCCTTGGTGTCTTCTCTGGTGAAGCTAATGTTGGCATCTATAGTGTTTATATGGTCCGCGAAGGCCTGTACTTCCTGGGTCTTGATTTTGACCCAGGTGTCATCCACATACCTAAACCAGTGGGTGGGCACCGTTCCCTGGAATGTGTTTGCTTTAAAAATGCTCATATTCATGCTTATGCATATTAATGCATAATATGCTGGAAACTACTTACAGACTGACTAAAATGCCTCTTTGCTCTTCCTTTTTTAAAAATAGATGTTTTTAAAGGAACAGCAGCAGCAACAATCCTTTCTGAAGACCAGAACTAATGTATTTTAAATTAACAAAGCAATGGTACATATTCGGGATCTCTTAAGAATTAAGACATAATTATACCTTCTTGCTTAACAGTGTAAGTGCCCTGCTAGATCAGATTAACATCCTTTACATGAATCTCAGAAACATCAGAAACTGGTTAATGATCTATCACTGGACAGCAATCTAGGTTCTGTTGACCTGTTCATTCAATAATACTCTGATGTACATTTTTTTAAAAAGCAACATGCATGTACCAACCTTAGAGCATGAGGATATTGGGTATTAAATAATATCTGCAAGTTGATGTGTGGCAGTGTACTTAGTAATGTAAATGCACTGTAAACCTATTTAGGGCTTATCTGCATTATACTGATAATAACTTCACTAATTTCATCCTAAGAATTCTATTCTTCCTTCCTAGATTACATAAGAATATGGAAGGGTGTGATTTAGCAAATTGGAGCAAAATGGTGATGAAATGCCTCTTCAGCTGATGTCTGACAGAATGGAAGATTAGTTGATTTTTATTTTTTGCTATGCTATCCTTAATTTTGAAATAGCTGATGGGTGGAAGGACCAACATTGGATTTAGCCATCTCCTCTTCTCTTACAGAATGTCCTCTTTTAAAGCTCTTCACTGGTTACAAAAGCAAAAAGGGGGGAACACAACTCTAATATCTTGATCTCCTTCACCTCTCCGTATAGAAGCAGGATTGTGCTATTAATCAGTAATACACAGATGTTATCAACATTCTCTTAATAGCTGTACTGTATAGTACATACTGTACTGTATGTCTATGAAGGTTCTCAGTCATCCAGGTGGAATTGTCTGTAGCTTGAATCATGTCAACTGGATTTCTATTTTCTTAGTAGAAACGTTTCGCTCCTTATCCAAGGAGCTTCTTCAGTCTGAGCAAAGTTGGTAAGGGAATCCTAAATATGTTCCTAGGTAGCTGTGTGACCTTACACCTGGGGCTAGGTCATGGTTATATTGAGATGTAATTTTTAAGTCCTTTTATCATCTAAAGGAGGGTCGTTAAAATCACCATGCTGCTGTTGAGCTTCTGAAATGGTCTTAATCTTCCTAGGCACAGAAGACAAAACGGGGAGGAAGATGGGGGAGAGTTTGTGCCTGAGGCACATAGATATATCATCTATATTTAGATGATAAAAGGACTTAAAAATTACATCTCAATATAACCATGACCTAGCCCCAGGTGTAAGGTCACACAGCTACCTAGGAACATATTTAGGATTCCCTTACCAACTTTGCTCAGACTGAAGAAGCTCCTTGGATAAGGAGCGAAACGTTTCTACTAAGAAAATAGAAATCCAGTTGACATGATTCAAGCTACATACTGTACTGTATGTTTCCAAAGAACAGGTCCTTAATGTTAATACTTTGCTGGTTTGAGATGTTCCCTTTATTTCTCATCTCTAGCAGATTTAAAGATATAATTTATTATTTGAAAAAGACCTGCTTCTGTTCTTTTGCTCCTTTCAAGTCTGTATTTCCTCCACCTTTTTATGAAGAGCTAATGTTGACATTGAGAGCCAGTTTGGCGTAGTGGTTAAGGCTTCAGGCTAGAAACTGGGAGACTGTGAATTCTAGTCCCACCTTAGGCACAAAGCCCGCTGGGTGATCTTGGGCCAGTCATTCTCTCTCAGCCCTGGGAAGTGAGCCTTTTCAGAAGGCAAATCACTTTTGAAAATCCTTGCCAAGAAAACTGCCGGGACTTGTCCAGGCAGTCTCTGAGAATCAAACACGATTGAACGGATAAAAAAAATATGTTGACATTAATTGCATAAATGCATTATATATCAAAATGTAAATAATACACATGGGGAGGGGAGGGCAGACTGGGACTCAAGGAATTGGAAAAGGACTTAACCTTTCCCACAGGGGCATTCAGGGGTTGGGGGAATGTTAAAAAATTCAAGATGGCAGCTGCCACCACATGAACAAATCCACCTCTTTTCTACATGCATCTTGACCACCATCTTGATCTTACTGACCTCCCTCTTGGAAGCCCTGCTTCCCTTCCTGTATCAAGTCCATTCCCAAAGCTTCTATGTCTATCATGAGGAAATCCTTTATTGCTTTCCATCTGGGCTTCTCACACGATGCAAAACAATAAATAAATATTTGGGGGGGGGGAGGCAGGAATTTCATCAGGATCCAAGTGTTACTCTTCCCTCCCCTGAATGGTATCAGTGGAGGCTGTGTGTGTGTGCCTGCAGCTCCTACTTAGATTTTGCTTTCTTCCTTCATGCAGTTAGCATGCCATCTATTTTGACCAAGTAGTTAGTTCCACAAAGTGTCCTCCAGATTTGATGGAACTACAATTCCCAGGATTCTTAGTTAGCTAGTAATGCCAGTACACATCTAGAGTGTACTAGGTTGGGAAATGGCTGGTTCCATACTTCATATGGCTCCCCAGAATAATATGGCAGAATAATAGAACTTTTGGCAAACATGGAAGGTGCATATAAGTGGATACTGTTAGTGACACTCCATTGGCATATGTGTCTGTGTCTGTGTGTGTAATTACTGTATTACTTACTAGTTCTTTTTTTAGAATTCACCCAACAAAACAAGCAAATGAGGTGCAATCTTGGGACACACCTCAAGCAAAATGTTGATTGCACTTCACTATATTATATTGCAGTGGGCTTTAAAGTGTCATGTACATGCTTCAATTAGTGTATTAAGTCAGCTGAAGGAAAATGCATATTTCCCCCCATATTTGGGGGATATATTTTCCTAGCCAAACGGTGTCCTCAGTCCTTAACCCTCACAGGTGTTCAATGGTGTCAAAAGCTGTTGGGTGGTATAATAGGGTGTGGAGGGGTGCAGTTCTTCCTCCCATGTCCCCCCAAATGGCCATCCATCAATATGACCAATGGCGTTGGTCCTATGCCAAGGCCTAAAATGAAAAGACTCTAGATAATCTGCTTCTTCTAGTCTGTTACTGACTCACCACCATTCTCTCAACAATATTACCCGAAAATGAGACATTGAAGAGTGGGGGATGTCTATGAAGGTTCTCAGTCATCCAGGTGGAATTGTCTGTAGCTTGAATCAACTGGATTTCTATTTTCTCAGTGGAAACGTTTCGCTCCTTATCCAAGGACTGAAGAAGCTCCTTGGATAAGGAGCGAAATGTTTCCACTGAGAAAATTGAAATCCAGTTGACATGATTCAAGCTACAGACAAGAGTGGGGGATATTTATCAAGTATTGCCAGAATTACGTAGGGAACACACCACAGTGTCTTTCGGGACTTCAAGTATTACTCCACCCACCCCCAACTCAGGTGTTGACAATCTCCTGAATCCAGCCAGTCATGCCATTCCAGCCTCACACAGGACTCCAAAGGGTCAGGTATCTAGCCTACAGGTCTTACACCTGCATGGCATGGAGACAGAAGTCACCCAGCACCAGAAGATGTGGGGATTGGAACATCAGCCCTGAGATCAGATTCATAGCAACACAGGGACAACTCACACCCCTTCCCCCGCCATGCAAAGCAGCAGGGTGGCTAGTACGATAGCAGGTTCCCCAGTCGTTCCTATAGCCCAACTTAGCATACCGGTACCCATACCCCTGTCACTTCAAAAGCAGGGTCTCAAGTCATAGTTAAGATCAGTCTAGAGATGAATCTTGGTATTGAGGTTGCTGAAGACCTTGAAATTTGGGAGGGCAGATTTCCAAGAAGATGGCATCACCACAGTTTCCTAGCCAGGTTTTGGTAACACATGGCAGACCACCTGTTCATCCATCACCACCAGGTAATTAGATTATTGCAACCAGACATGGAGCTTACCATCAGCAACATGAGGCTGAGGTCATCAATGGTCCAGCCATCAGGACTCCAGATTGGGGCAGCCAAACTGGAAGTGGGGATCACTACCAAATTGTCAACCTCATTTCTCCTGAAATGGTATACCTGGTGCCCCACCATATTTCCCTTAACTCACCACAACTAGGATCAATCTCCCCTGACATATACTGTACTTCCCCAGGAATCAGTCACCAACCCAACAATAACCCCTTCACAACCACTTGGAAGGGAGCCACTGGACAAGCCTCTCAAGATGGCCCTCCAATTCCCCACCACCTTTACTACAGATTCAGTGATTTTCTTCAAAAACTAAGCACTCTTTTCTGTACTTTAAAAAGTAATGACATTTATTTTGAGAATTTTGGGAGAGGGAATTGATGATGACAACTCATTTTAATTTTTTATCATTACTTTGTTCTACCGTTCAATTCCCAGGGTGATTCATAATAGCAATCAGAATTCGTGTCTGTGTGACCTTCCAGTCAATCCTGACTCCTGGTGAGTGCCTGCACGAATCCTGCAGTTCTTTTGGCAAGATTTTCAGAAGTGGCTTGCCATTGCTGGGGTGAGAGAGAGTGATAGTTAGCCAGCTCTTTCTGCTTCTAACCCAGTGCTTTTAACCACTATACCAAACTGGCTCTCAGAATATGATATAGTAAAATCTCATCATAAAATCAACTATCTGAATGCAGCAAAGGCTCTTCATTAACAATGGCAAATTGCCGGTAAGAAATAAACCATGTTTCAATGGCATAAAAAATAAGTTCTTCCAGTGGAGCCAAAATGTCACCAAGATAAGCAGGAAGGTGAACCTGTCAGGGTTGATTAGACTCCAGGAGGCAGTGGAGGACAGGAAGGCCTGGCGTGCGATGGTCCATGAGGTCACAAAGAGTCAGGCACGACTCAACGACTGAACAATAACAACAGTAGTATTCTTGAGAGTGCACTTTCTGCAACAGTCAGCTTCAACATCTCAGTGATGACAGTATGCAAAGAAGGCTCACGTCTGAATATGGACAGGCATAAACAGATAGATGCTTCGTTAAGTAGCTGAGTTCCAGGACTTCGAACTGATTCCAGGAATGGACTGGGAGTCTATGCAGCTGATTCAGCTCTCCAGCAGTGAGGGGCAATGAACATAATGCCCAATCCTTGTCTGACATTAAGAATTATATTCAGAATTAACTGCTGTTTCCAAACAGTCTCCTAAGGTGGCTGTTAAATTATTCAGTCCTTTGGGACCTGATGAACAACATTTTGCCAGGATTGTCTGTCAATAGCTGCTTCTTTGAGTTCTTGTAAGTTCATGCTTGCATCATCAGTGACAGTATCTCACCATCTTGTCTTTTGTTGGCCTCTTTTTTGATTGCCTTCCATTTTTCCAGACACCAATCTGATCTCCAGGGGGATGATGTTCCACAAGGCAGGTGCCATGGCAGAAAAGGCTTTCGAAGAGAATATTTGTAGCTCAGGGTTGAACTGGGGAGTCTTTGGTGCTCTCTGAGCCTTGTTGTTTTCATGCAGACGTTTCATTGCCAGGCTAGGCAACATCTTCAGTGCGAAAAGGGAGTGGAACTTGCTGTCTGTTTATATACCCTGGCTTGTCCTGCCTGTGTTGGTGGGGGTCTTGTACTCTCCATGGTAGTTCCTTGATTGGGCTGTTGTGTCCTGTTTGGGTGATTGACTGAGTTAATAGTTCCTTGATTAAGGTCTATTGTTTTGTTTGATTGCTCCTCTGCTGCTAATCTTGCTGTTAATCTATGCATATCTTGTTGTTGATTGCTGGCCCAGGGGAGTTCTGGTCTTCTGGCTATTCTATTGTCTCTTATGAATGGTATGTAAATGTTGTTAACCTCTATGTGTCTGTTGATAGCTGCTTTGTCTGAGTGCCAAGCTTCCAGGAATTCTCTAGCATTTTTGGATTTGGCCTGGTCTAATATGCTCACAGTTTCCCAGTTGAAAGTATGGTTAAGTCTGTCCATGTGTTGTGAGATTAAGGAGTTTTCATCATGTCTTCTGACGGCTAGTTGGTGTTCGTGGATGCGTTCTGCTAGTCTTCTGCCAGTCTGTCCTACATAGTGGCTGTTACAGTCCTTACACTGTATGTTGTAGATAACTCCTGTTTTTTCTTCTTGGGCTACTGGGTCTTTTGGTTTACTTACAATGTTCTGAAGGGTTTTGGTTGGTTTGTGTGCTACAGTGATGCCGTGTGGATGTAACAGTCTATTAGTAGTTTCTGAGATGTTTCTGATGTATGGCAGTGTAATCCTTTTCATAGCTTCTGTTGGTTTTGCTGTGGTGGGTTGCGTGGTCAGGCACTTTTTGATAAAGTTGTGTGGATATCCATTTTGCTGGAAGATGCTATATAAGTGGTCTGTTTCCTTTTTCTGGTGTTCTGGGTTGCTTCAGTGTGTTTGTGCTCGTCTGAATAGTGTTCTTACACAGCTCCTCTTGTGTGAGGTTGGGTTATTGCTTTGATAGTGGAGCACTTGGTTAGTGTGGGTAATAAAATTCACAAGGGAAGAAGAAAACAACAACACACTACCCTTCTTGGACATCCTCATCAGTAGAGGAAATGATGGCATTCTAGAAACACAAGTCTACCGGAAATCTACCCACACTAACCAAGTGCTCCCCTCAAGAAAAATGAGAGGAGATATAATGGTAGATACAAATAACTTAAAGGCAACCACTTGCAAGCAGAGGCAGATCCATTCTCTATTAAAATCCAAGACAGTGACCAACAGGTTGAAGCTAAAATGTTCAAGATGACTGCTAGGAGGAATTGTCCTGTCTCAAACCATGCACTCACAAACACGTAGAGAGGTTTGCAAACTTTACCAGGAAGTTCTCAAGCAAATAAACAAGCAGCAAAGGAAATGTGCATGCAGATGAACACACAAGAGAAATCGAGTCCCCCAAAGTCCAGTGAGCTTGCCTTCAGAGAGAGTCCAAATCCAAAACAGCAGGCACAAGAGTGGTCAGGCAAAGTCCAAGGGCCTAAACATCATAGCAGGGTCGCCAGCCGGTCCAGGTCCAGAATCACAGTCACAAGGTTTCAAGTTGGGCGTCAAGGCACATGGAGTCCAGGTCAATGAACAGTTATCTCCAACAGAGGTCTTGAGCTCGCTGTTCTTCTTAAATAGAAGCAACCCCGGTGTTCCTCATTTGGAAGGGCGAGGTTCCTTTCTGGCGAGGAGCCTTGCAGAGCGTCTTTGCTCTGCTCCCCACACAGCGAGCCCTCGCAGTGGGTGTGTGTGTGTGTGGCAGCTCTCAGAGTCTTCATCTTCTGAGACCGTTGGCAGCTGGGCCTGCTGGTTACTGGGCGGCGTGGCTTCCTCTGCCTGCAATTCCTCAGGCAGCGGTTTGCCTGGCAACTTGGGAACTGGCTGTTCATTGTCGGTTTCCTCATCGGAGTCTGAGCTAGCCATGTCAGGAATTTCCTCATTGTAACAAGTGTTAAGCAGTGTTTGCCTGTAATGCCGGCGGATGCACTACCACTAGAAATTTTCAAGCAGGCTGGATGGTCAATTGCTGGGGAAGGTTTAATGGATTTCTGCACTAAAGTAGGGTTTGAACTAGATAACCTGTAAGATCCCATCTAACTTGGGTCACATGTGTGTGAGTTTGATTTTGAGTACTGTATCTTCAATTATTAAGGATGGCAAAGGTAGACAGATGGGCAGCTTTGTCTATTGAGACTTCCACTTCCTCCTGGATCTCTGGGAAGAATTAAGTTGCTACTGGCAGAGACAGAGTATTTATTTAACTTAATAATGCATTTCATTAGTTCACTATTAATGTACATCTGCTTTCTTCCTCCTCTGGCACTACCAACTTTCTCCTTTTGGACCTGCCTGCTTTCTGAGTGCAGCTCTAACTATGCCACGCAAGACCAAATGCAATGGCCAATATTTAAAAAAATTGGTTTGGGTTACTCCTTTAGTGGACTATAACCTTCCAGGCTAGGGGAAACACCACAAACATGAGCAAATGAAACCATCCAAAAATTCATTTCTCTGTCTCTCGTGGCTGAGCTTGAGTTCATTGTCACCATATAACCATTACTATAAGTTGTCTTTTTGGCATGCTATATCACTTTTTCCTAGTTGATTGATTGATTATCTGCCATCAAGTCAGTGTCAACTGTTAGCAACTGCATAGATAGATTTCTTCCATAATGATCTGTCCCTAACCTGGTCTTTCTATATACTCCATCTGGTGATGTCCATGTACAAAGGCATCATTTTGGTTGTTTGAAGACAGTGCTAGCTATGAAGAAATTATTAGAGTGGCAGAAATTGATGAAGTCTCCTGCTACATTTTGGGTTTCTAAGCCATACAATCCAACTGCATTTTCCTTTAATGTTTCCAGCATTGGCATTCCAGTCTCCAATCACAAGCAGCACATCTTGCTTGCATGTTTTGTCAATCTCAAATTGAACTTGGTCATAAAACTCATCAGTCTCCTCTTCTTATGCATCGGTGGTTGGAGCATAAACTTGAATGATTGTCATATTAAAGGCTTGTCCATAAAGTCTAATTAATATCATTTGATCATTGATTGTATTGTAGCCAAGTACTGTTCTTGCTGTATCCTTCCTAACTATAAAAGCAACATCATTCCTTCTTTGTTTTTCATGTCTTGGGTAATAAACAAAGTGATCTTCTGACTGAAAGTGTCCAATCCCAGTCCATCTCAATCCACTGATGCTTGTTAATTTGTAGTCATTTCATTTCATCTTTCAGTGAGTTGAGCTTTCCCATGTTCACACTTCTTACATTTTTTGTTGTTGTTTATTCGTTCAGTCGTTTCCGACTCTTCGTGACTTCATGGACCAGTCCACGCCAGAGCTTTCTGTCGGCCGTCACCATCCCCAGCTCCCCAATGGTTGAGTACGTCACCTCCAGAATACCATCCATCCATCTTGCCCTTGGTCTGCCCCTCTTCCTTTTGCCTTCCACTTTCCCTAGCATCAGCTTCTTCTCCAGGGTATCCTGTCTTCTCATTATGTGGCCAAAGTACTTCAGTTTTGCCTTTAATATCATTCCCTCAAGTGAGCAGTCTGGCTTGATTTCCTGGAGTATGGACTGGTTTGATCTTCTTGCAGTCCAAGGCACTCTCAGAATTTTCCTCCAACACCACAGTTCAAAAGCATCGATCTTCCTTCGCTCAGCCTTCCTTATGGTCCAGCTCTCGCAGCCATAGGTTACTACAGGGAATACCATTGCTTTAACTATGCGGACCTTTGTTGTCAGTGTGATGTCTCTGCTCTTAACTATTTTATCAAGATTTGCCATTGCTCTCCTCCCAAGAAGTAGACGTCTTCTGATTTCCTGGCTGCAGTCAGCGTCTGCAGTAATCTTTGCGCCTAGAAATACAAAGTCTGTCACTGCCTCCACTTTTTCTCCCTCTATTTGCCAGTCATCAATCAATTTTACATTCAATCAATCTTACATTCCATGTTTTTATTTATTTATTTAATTTTTATCCCGCCTTTATTATTTTTATAAATAACTCAAGGTGGCGAACATACTGTACCTAATACTCCTTCCTCCTCCTATTTTCCCCACAACAACAACCCTGTGAGGTGAGTTGGACTGAGAGAGAGTGACTGGCCCAAAGTCACCCAACCGGCTATCATGCCTAAGGTGGGACTAGAACTCACAGACTCCTGGCTTCTAGCCCAGCACCTTAACCACTAGACCAAACTGGCTTTCGTTCCCACTGTAATTCTGTCTTTGCAGCTTCGGATTTTCTTTTCCTGTATGGCAACATCAGCAACTTGATGTCCCGAAGACTTTTATCCAGCCACATCATAAACACCATTAGAAAGATCCTCAGCTCTCCTCAGTAGCATGTTGAGTGCCATCTGACCTGAGGGGCCCGTCATCCGGCACTGTATCATCAATCATTTTATATTTTCTATCCATGTGGTTTTCTTGGAAAAAATACAGGAGTGGTTTACCATTGCCTTCTCCCATGCAGTATGAAGTGATGCCTTTGCCATTGTCACTAAAGTGATCATCTGCCTCCAGCATCTTCCTATATTGCTGCTGCTTGATATAGGTGCCTGCTTGCTTTAGCTGGGCAACTGGGATGACCTTCATGCCTTGGGTGGCTCTGCTAGGAATATATACTTCTGGCATACGCTCCTGACACTCTTTGCTCATCCCCCCCAAGAACACCCCCCACCATCATGAGGCAGCACAGCAGGATTTGGCAGGTGGGTGGGTGTTCTTGGTATGTGGCAGATATCTGTGAAAATAGTATTCAGACTGAATTTGATTGAGGGATCCTTCAGGGATTACAGTATATACAGTATTTTAATGGATGTGCTTTGGGTAAGGGTGAAAAATATGGTAGTGCCTGGTATGCCTGATTTCTACCTTGTGTCCTGATTCAGTTGAAGAAAGCACCATAGTTACTAGATTGGTCTTGTTAAATACAACAAAGATTTGTTGTGTTCTGCTACCTGCCTCAATATGGATGCAGTATACTTATATCATAGAATGATTTGATAAGCTAGTTTGTACAACCAGCCTGGTTGGGTTTATCACTCACTTTCAATGATCTATGGATCTGAAGGCGCAAGGAGGGTCTCTAAATGCGTCTTTGTCCTTTTTGCTCACCATCATCTCATAAGCATGTGCCCGGTCTTATGCACAATTGTGATTTGCAGCAACAAGTGGGGTTTAAGTCACTTTTGGCAGAGAATGTTTGGCTCGTTTTGTTCTGGGTTGTTTTGATTGTGTAGGCAGGGATTATATTTGGGGGTTTGTTTTTATTATACGCACAAAAATTGCACTAGTACTTGTCAAGTGTTTTGGAGCTATTTCAGCCTATTTTGTTCTACAAGTGTAGGGGAAAAGGGCCTCTGCAAGTGGAAATGGAAAGTACTTCATATGGGTCCCACAGAATAATGTTGACATCCTATAGGCTGGTATCCATTATTCTATATTTAGCCAAATTAATGGAAAAGAAGACAGTGCTGCATCCCTATGAATTCTTGAAGCAGATTAGATCCTTTTCTGCCTGGGTTGAGATTTGGATTTGGCAGGGAGATGGTCTTGGCCACCCTGATGGATGATCTGTACCAGGAGAGAAACAGGGAGAGGGTGACCCTGTTGGTACTGCCAGATCTTCCAGTGGCTTTTGATATCGCTGGCCACAACCATTTGAAATACCTGTAGGAGCTGAGTGTCAGAAGCACTACTCTGTAATCATTCTGCTCTTCTTTCTCTGGAAGGTAGTATTGGGAGATACCTTTTTGACCCTTTACAAATTGTCTTTGGAGAGCCCATGATGTTCCAACTTGTCTCTTAGGGTTTTTTTTTAATAACTGTATTAAGCTACTGCAGAGCTTTCCAAACTTTTCATGTTGGTGACACACTTTTTAGACATGCATCATTTCGCGACACACTCTTACAGCAGGGCACAAGGCAGGCACTAGGACCTGCGTGGAATCACAGCAGATTTGGAGGCAGCAAGGCACAAGGCAGGCACTAGGACCTGCGCGGAATCACAGCAGATTTGGAGGCAGCAAGGCACAAGGCAGGCACTAGGACCTGCGCGGAATCACAGCAGGTTTGGAGGCAGCAAGGCACAAGGCAGGCACTAGGACCTGCGCGGAATCACAGCAGATTTGGAGGCAGCAAGGCACAAGGCAGGCACTAGGACCTGCGCGGAATCACAGCAGGTTTGGAGGCAGCAAGGCACAAGGCAGGCACTAGGACCTGCACGGAATCACAGCAGATTTGGAGGCAGCAAGGCACAAGGCAGGCACTAGGACCTGCGCGGAATCACAGCAGGTTTGGAGGCAGCAAGGCACAAGGCAGGCACTAGGACCTGCGCGGAATCACAGCAGGTTTGGAGGCAGCAAGGCACAAGGCAGGCACTAGGACCTGCGTGGAATCCTGGCAGGGCTCGGAGGCAGCAGCACCCGCGACACACCCAGACACTGCAGCCGACACACTAATGTGTCCCGACACACAGTTTGGAAAGCTCTGAGCTACTGGGAGGGAACATACTAGGGTTTGGGAGCTAGCTGTTGATGCACAGCTATAATTCTTCTTTCCTGCAATGTCAGAGGTGGATAATTCAAGAGCCCTTTCATGTCTCTGGGCTACAGGGGACCGGTTGCTAATTCCAAGCAGCTAATCTTCAGGATTCAAGTCAGATCCATTTTCTGGATGAGGCTGTGCTCCCCCTTAAGGAACAAACGGCATGGTAAGGGCTCTCCTGGATCCAATATTAATGCTGGGCAGCCACCGTAACACTTAGCCATATGGAGATCTTTTATCACTTGCTGTTGATAAGCCAGCTGCAGAAGAGATACCCAAGATAGGACTGCTAACCTCAGGACTGGATTATTGCAGTGCAGTCTTTACGAGTGAGTCTTTGAAGAAAGTTCAGGGATTGCAGCTCCCTGAAAGTGGAACCATGAGTAATGGGTGCCACCACAGGTAGTGAGTGCCACATCACCCATGTGTTATGACAGTGACACTGGTTGCCAGTTGCTTGAAGATGCTCTGCTTGGTGTACTTGAGCATTTGCCTAAGTTATCCGAACAATGTCTCTTGTATAGTCTCAGGTCTTCAGTGATCATTTTTTGCCAATCCCACCACGCATTCAACTAACACTCAACAGTGCACTCTACTTTCTCCCTGGTGGGACGTTTATAAGGGAAAAGATTGCATTGGATTTGTTGCAAGTCCCTGCCTTGTTACAATTTGGGAAGAATCTTAAAATCTACTTTATTTAACCCTTTCAGACTTTCAAAGTCTGTTTGCTTATTTATTTAGAATTTATTTATATGGCCGCCTATCTTGTGCATGATCATCCCAGGCGGCTCACAACATTCCATAAGACAAAAATAAATATAACTCCCAACTGTCCCCCCCAAAGGTCACTGCTACTATGCTGTTGCTTTTTAAACGTTTCTTGTAAATGCAATCAATGTGCTTGCCCAAGTACTGCCGTAATCACAATCTGTGGAGTCCTTGGTGCTCTCTGAGCTTAGTTGTTTGCTTGCAGATGTTTCATTCCCCAACTAGGTAACATCATCAGTGCTAGTGTTTAGTCTAGTCTAGCACTGATGATGTTACCTAGTTGGGGAATGAAACGTCTGCAAGCAAACAGCCAAGCTCAGAGAGCACCAAGGACTCCACAGTTCAACCCTGAGCTACAGATATTCTCTTCTATTGATAATCACATTCTTTATCATGTACCAAGGCAATTGTGGAGCCCCTCCTTGACCATAACTCACTCTTTCTCTATTAGCCCTACTAAGTCTGAATCTGGCTCCTAATTAATCAGTCCCAGTGATCCTAGTAAATTGTGGGTCACTATTAATTCACCAGTTTAGCGCTTGCAGCCCAAACTGGCAGCATTTTATCAGGATCTAAAACATATGTTTCTTAGCCATTACTGGTTTTAATGAGAGATGGTCTGCACTCCCTTATATAGGGAATCCACTGGGCTACAGAATTGATAGACAGGATCCCAGGAGTACAGACATTCATTAGTAGAGCTGAATGGGAAGTGGTTTTCAGTTTGTCCACTTGTTTAATAAAGGATGTTTTCCAATGCAAAGACTATCCTATACAGTTTCTCTGTCAGTAGCCACGACTGAAGTTGTCACCAATAGTAATCCTTTGCTTGGGGATATTTATAGGTATGGCTCTCAGGCATCCTGAATTATACACAATAGCATGCTTACTCATGAATGAAATTACTGGAACCCTGTTGGGGAAGGAGTACACAACAAGATTCAAGGCAAAGCCTTGCTAAACAAATGCTGCAATTATGCTGTGCCTGAAAACAAGTAGCTTTTAATGTGTCCATGTGCCTAGAAAAGGAAGAATTATAGATCAACCCTTGTTCCCTCCCCACTCCCCTCTCTTTCTTTCCCTCCTCCTCCTCCTCTTCTTTTTTTTACAGTTTATCACCCATAATTTCAGGATGTGTTTTGTTTCTTTAAGCTGTTTTATCTCTCGGCTCATGAGGTCACTCATGTGTGAAGTCTTTTGTTCGTCATCTCACCTTTCGCCTTGATGATAGAAAATTGATCGGGCCTTAAAGCACAAGTTCAATAGACCAACCCCCTTGGTCCTTTGTCTAGGAGAATAGCTACCACTGAAGACCACGAGCAGGTTGCTATTAATATGACAGCCTCTCTCTATCTCCCACTGTAATTTATAATGAAATACCTAATCTCCATTATTTTGATGCAAGCAGGCGATCCCATGAAAAAAAAAGTCTTTTCATCCAGTTCCCAATGGCAGTTACATGAGAAATGGCAAACCAATAATTTTTGTCAAGTTTTTTAAGCCAACAGAAATGCTTTTCCACTGCTACAGTTTCAAAAGGCACAGATAAAGCTCATTCACTGAGATGAATGAAAAAAGCCATCTGGGGTTTTTCTTTTTGACTTCCTCTCCTTTTTCCTCCATCCTTGTAATCAAATTTGAGCAAAATCAAATGGGGCTTTCTATGAAAGTACCTTTTGTTGATCTGAACGAGCTGGTAATTTACAAAATACCCTTCTTTTGTGAGGTAGGCTAAAGAAATAAGGGGAAAAAAAAGAACCAGTAGCTTTTAAAGCTGGGCCTTGGTGGGACTCTAAATGCAGTGAAAGCTGCCTGTGTGAAGAGGCTGTAATGCATTTCAAAACCAGGCCTTATCCAGGGCACAGGAAGAACGAACCGATATGCATTTTGTGGGAGGAAAAAAGAGCGGGGAATGGAAAAAAACATAAAGGAAGAGAGGAAGAGAAAAAAGAGAAATCTGAATTTGGATAATGCATTAAAATTATTTTGGATTTCAGTCCTCTCCTTTTTGCACATCTTACTTCACAAGCAAGACTGACTGACTTCATCAGTTTGGATGGCCAAGGCTTAATATTTTGGTCTTTAAAGAGGACGACTGCTGGTGCATCTCTTGGATATTGCAATTGGGACTGCCTCCAAAATCATCTATATATTTATTTAGCACACTCATGATTTGTGTAGAAGAAAAAAAAAATACTACTTGACTAAAAGCTGGACATATTCTTTCCCATTTGCTAATGATTCACAATTTTATGAACGGTTTTCTGTTTGGCAGTTGGACAATCTAGACAACACAACAGTAAGTTTATGCATTGTTTTCATGTTAGTATTCTAAGCTGAGTCCTACTGAGTAAGTGGATCTATGAGGCTTTCAGCTGCATTGCCGGATTTGGGAAACTGTGTTTATGTTATGCAAAGATTTGAGGTTTTAATTATACACTGTGTTATGTTGTAATAGTCCTGATGAAGAAACATGAAAATGTGGTTGTTAGTGCAAAATAATTTGCTGAAAATAATAAAGTTCAGAATAGAATGTAGATGTTTTTCATGCTTTGATTATTAGTAGTCCTGACAGTTGCTTAAATTTCGTAGAGAAATTTGTTTCTTTAGAATGAATATTGTGTTAACAGTATTGTGCAGCAGTTCTTGTAAAATATGTTGTAGATATTGTGATGTTGCAAAGTTTAGAGATTAGTTTATTCAACATTCTCCATAGTCAAGGAATGAAATATTCTAGCTGGTAAAAAAAACCCTCTTCTTTTTGGTTGCTATTTATATATACAGCGTGAATGGATTTGAAATAGCTCTTTCAATGATTTGTTGGCAGTGTTGTTGTATTTCTTTGGAAATAGTGTATGCATAAGACTATAACAGTATCATATCCAATATGGTAATTTAATCTTAAACTGATGTATGTGCAACATTTAAACCAAGTATTAGTCTCAGAATTTCTGTAAATACACAGAAGCCGGTCATGGAATTCCTTGATTTAAAAACATACCATCTGAATGGTATGTGGTACTTTTAGTACTAGTATAAAAGATCTCATTCTCCAGAATTAACCAAGATGTTCTCAACGACTTGTTTCTTTCATTTCCACTTCAATCGGACAGACAGGAAATGGCAGTTTCATTCTTGACAACATGGTGAGCTGTCTGCTGCCTCCTAACGTCTGATTTATCAATAGCAAATGTGACAGATTTTCAAAGGTCTCCTTTTCCAAATGCATGTAGAATGTTGTGTCTGTCTGTCTGTCTGATTCAGACTGATCCTTTGAAAAATCCCATTGGCTGAAAAGAAAGTAGAGCAAGTGTGATTCAACTGTTTGGTAGAACTTTAAATACACCTTGCAATCAGTTCAAATTAATGCGTGGTCTGTATTGCTCTTTGGACAGGTGGGGTTGAAAAATAAGCAAATGCAGACTTAGGGTTAGGGTTGGGGTAATTAGATACAAACAAGGACTGGCTGTTTTATTTTTAATCACCGATAAGTGCCATTTCTTATGCAAAGAAGAGAAAAGCTGTGTTTGCTAAATTTCCTCTATACAGTATGTAACTACTAAAAATGTAGGAATCTTGATGCATCTGGACATCCTATTGAAGACAAGGGCAGAACGGGAACTGTGACTCCAACATGCTAGAATGGAGATGGTCGGAAGTAGACATTTGGGGATATCTGCTGTCTCAAGGGACAGGTTCATAAGAGATGTGGGGTAGATAGAGCCAAAGGTCTGAAACAGACAGGTGGATGGAAGTATGAAAAGCCAAGAAATGACCTGCAAATATTGGAAATAAATGTGATTTATGAAAGTAAATAATGTTTGGAATTAAATCTATCAAATTTTCCTAGCCCAAAATTGCAAACAATGCACTCTCAGTCATTTCCTGTTTACTTTAACTAATATCTAGGACTAATGAGATCAGCGCAGGCAAATACCTCTTAGCTGTGCTCTCTTTTCTGATCCACAATAATGGAGAGTTGATTGAAGAAGGAGAGTTTTATTTTGTGAGAACGAATAGTGTACATGTTACTGTAGGCAAACACATAAATACACAACCTGTAGCTAAACCCTTCAACAAAGCAAACCTAATCTCTTGCAGGAACACTTTGAAATTAGAGTGTTCCAAGAAGCCCTAAAACTCTACAGACTTAATTTCCTTTTCAGAAATGCATTTGGAGATGCATTTGCTTTTTGAAAATTAAAACAATCTGCATATGGGAGATAAATTTAAATTATCTTGAGGTGGTCTATTTTCTGTGTTGGGGACATAATGGGGAGGGGACTGGGATCCAGATCTTCAGCCCAATCTGATTTAATTTTACCAAGGCAAACATAATTTTAGGCTGCATTAATGAAGTGTAGTTCCAGATCATTGTTGTATGTGTGTGTGCGTGTGCATGTGTGTGTGTGTCTGCATAAATCTGACCAGTTTATTCTTCACTGGTCAGATCCCACCTCAAATACTGTATCCAGTTCCGGGAGCCACAATTTTGAGAAGGTTTAAGATGAACTGGAATGGGTTCGGAGAAGGATAATAAGTAAGATCATTTTTTTTTTTTGGATTAACAGGATTTACAAAAAAATGTAAATCCTGTTAAGAGAGATTGAAAAAAAATAATATGGGAATATATATCAGTAGACTGAGGATAGATATGACTTCTAATACCTGAAAAGATGACAAAGAAAAGGAGGTCAAGATCTGTACTCAATTATTCCAGAGTGCAGAATATAAAATAATGGACTTAAATTACAGGAATGTAGATTCCAATAAGAACAATTCAACTAGAGGGGTGGTAGGCTTCCTTCCACCAGAGGTGTTCAAGAAAAGGCTGGACAGCCATCTTGCAAAGATGCTTTAATTTGGATTCCTGGGGAGTTGGACATGATGACCTAAATAGCGCCTTCCAGTTCTTTGATTCTATGATCCCCCTTTCCATACCCTAGAAATCTTATAACTGACTCCAATCCTCTGTGGTTTGCTAGTGGGTCTTAAAAAATATCTTCCATAGAACACCAGTGTTCCCTGAACAATTTGAAGGTGGTCTCAAGATCTAGAGATGTTTTGGGCAGCTTTGGATCCATTCAGTTCCCCTAGCTAAAGAAATATCCTTTTCATGGATGAAAAAGAAATCCTGCACTTTCCAGTACTCCCAAAACACACTTTGGGTCATTCCCATTACTGGTACCTGAATTTATCTCTTGCTGATGGGTGGAAGGTAGCAGATTTTGCACACTGTTGTTGGACAGTGTCAGAATGCTGGAGAAAATACTATTTTAATACTAGTGAACTCAAGGCTGCTTCACTCAATGGTTGGGGATGAGATAGGGATGATGGCAGGGGAGTCACACGGGAAATTGGTGTTGTCAGCATATAGCTGAACAATGGTTAAATGGAAGTGGGCACTGGAACACCGACTTTGCTAAGTTTACAGTCATCTCTGTTCTATATCGTCTGATTCCCTTCAGAAAAGTTTATTCCTGGTTTGCTCCATCTCCAAGGCGGAGGATGATTCTGTTCCTAACTTGTTAAAAGAGATCCTGGCTCAGGTACAAGTTCTAAAGCCAATGCTACAAGATCTGGCTGAGCTTAAGAATGAACCTGAGCAGATGCAAGAAAAAATGGCTAGATATGAAGAGTGTAGATTTGTACACTCTAGGAGTGTAGATTTTAAGAATCTGTGATTAGTTGGACAGGCCTGATTGATTTTCAGTGGAGATTTTATACCATGTTCTATGTCTATGAAGGTTCTCAGTCATCCAGGTGGAATTGTCTGTAGCTTGAATCATGTCAACTGGATTTCTATTTTCTTAGTAGAAACGTTTCGCTCCTTATCCAAGGAGCTTCTTCAGTCTGAGCAAAGTTGGTAAGGGAATCCTAAATATGTTCCTAGGTAGCTGTGTCACACAGCTACCTAGGAACATATTTAGGATTCCCTTACCAACTTTGCTCAGACTGAAGAAGCTCCTTGGATAAGGAGCGAAACGTTTCTACTAAGAAAATAGAAATCCAGTTGACATGATTCAAGCTACAGACATATACCATGTTCTATTTTACATGCCCATGTTCGCAGTCTCCTAGGTTTTCTAATGGCATGCTGTAAGTTTTTAAAATCTTTTTTTAAAGGATTAATTGGTCTTTTGGATGTTGGTAACTTTTATTGCTGCAACACTGGCTATTGTAATATGCATTGGGCTGATTTACATGTAAACAATCATATATTAAATGTAAGCTGATGGGGGATGTTGAACTGTGAATACCAAGCACTCTTGAAGTTAGGCAGATTATTGTTAAAGGAATAAAGAAGTTAGACAAATCTATAGCAATCACTATTTAATGGAAATTACAACAGTCAAACAGAAGATTTGACGTATTTGAAAGAAAACCAGCTTTTGTTTGCCTTGAAAATACAATTTACAGCTCAGAAAGTTCACGTAAAAACAATAACTACTGTAAGCATGGAACCAAGCATGATTTATATGACTTTCTAACAAGCGTGTGTCTTGCTAAATAAGAAGAAGGGGGGAAAAAGGAAAGGTTCCCCTGTGCAAGCACCGAGTCATGCGACCCCTGGGGAGACGCCGCTTTCGCGACGTTTTCCTGGCAGACTATAGAGCGGGGTGGTTTGCCATTGCCTTCCCCAGCTGTAATTACCCTTCCCCCAGCAAGCTGGGTACTCATTTTACCGACCTCGGAAGGATGGAAGGCTGAGTCGACCCGAGCCGGCTACCTGAGAACCAGCTTCCGCTGGGTTCGAACTCAGGTCGTGGGGAGAGTTTCAGTTTCAGTTGCAATACTGCCACCTACCACTCTGCGCCACATGAGGCTCATTAAGAAGAAAGGGAAAGGAGAATAAAATGGAGGGCAAAGATAACCATGGTCCAATTAGAGAGTTTTGAAGTCAGGACAATTGAGCTGTTTCTAGAATAGTATGAGGAACTGGGTTTGGAATGAAAACCCAGTTTTCATTCTCTTCTATTGGAACTAGAACTCTTTTATTGGAACTTTCATTCTCTTCTATTGGAACTGGGTTTGGAATGAAGAAAGGTTACTGATTAACATAAATATGAGAGAGAGTGAAGGCAGAAGGCAAGGTGTTTGTGTGAACATGGAAAGAAGGATAGGTCACAGGAAGGAAAGAAAACCTAGAGAAGAAAAATCTTTTTGCTATAATGTTTAGGTTCTATATAGAAATTTTCTTGGAGGACAGATAACTTGTACTAATTTCCAATTGACAGCAAAGGAAAAGAAAAAAGAGTAAAAGATGTTCTAAGCTAGCAATTGTTTAGCCTTTATCTTTTTACATGCTATTCAGCCTCTAGAAAGCCCCCCCCCCCCAGCAGTTCAAAGCTGTCTTATGCTGAAGCATGCATAGGTAGGAGAAGTGGAAGTACTGCAGCTTAGCCTCAATAAGTATTGCAAAAGAATTGTTTTAGTTTTTTCTCCATCCCAGAGAGGGACAACCTGCAACCCCATGACTCCTTTTTGTAACGCCCAGTGCCCATTCTGACTATCAGGGTTGAAATTTTATAAGCCCATTTGGAGGGAGGTTGAAAAACAAACACCATCTCTCCCCACAATGCCTCCTAAAAATACCAGCTTTGTCCACATTTTGATGTGACAGCACTCCCTTTGCAATCCCCAGATCCCCCAGTCATTAAGTATGGTTCTCGACCCACAAAGGTTGCCTGTCTCTGCTTTAACGGGTATGGGCTTCTATAAATCTTTGGCTTTACAGAAATAGTTGCTCAGTGATACTGCATGTTCTTAGAGCAATTTTTTTTTTACTAATTCTAGGAATCAGTCCAATTCTGGAAATCAGTAAATATTTAGAAACGTTCAGCAGGTCTTGTATAGATTGTGGAAGGAGAGATGTGTTAGTTTATAGTAGCAAACAAATTAGGAGGAGTCTGGTAACACTACAGCTTACGAAAGCTTATGCCTTTTAATAACACCTGTTAGCTGGAGAAGGTGCTATCAGTCTCCTGATTTTTTGCAGGTTTTGCATAGTATCTCTATTGTTTTGCATTATTGCTGTATTAGACACTTTCTCCTTCTTCACCCTTTGTCCTCCTTTGTCCTTCTTTTACCCAAGCTACTCAACTAGCTTTATCTCAGCCAGAACACATTCACCGTCTCCTGCCCTGCAGCTAACTACAGAAATAACAGTATGGAAATGTTGAAACCTCACAGCATGGCACACATATACAACCTTCTTCTTTGTGCCTGGGTAGGCTGACCATATTTCCTTCAGACAAAAACAGGACGGGGTCTTATGTAATATTCCGTATTCATGAAAAAGACAGGGATCCCCGCCCTCCGGTCCGCGCGATTGGCTCCCTCCTGCAAACCCCGCCCGCCCGGTCTGCGCGATTGGCTCCTGCCTGCAAACCCCGCCCCCGGTCTGCGCAATTGGCTCCTGCCTGCAAACCCCGCCCCCGGTCTGCGCAATTGGCTCCTGCCTGCAAACCCCGTCCCCGATCCACGTGATATACTGCCTCCAATCAGCAGCTCCAGCTCGGATCCTCCTTCCACGCCATTCCCGCCGGGTTTAAAAAATGGGACAAATTTGAGATTGTTATGAAAATGACGGGACGCTTGAAAAATGCTTAAAAAAACGGGACTGTCCCGTTCAAAACGGGACGTATGGTCAGCCTATGCCTGGACCACATACATGGGTTCTGTGCCTGCACAAAACACTGTGCAGATTGTTCTCCAGGTAAGTTTTTAAGTGCGATAGGAACCCCCTCTGCACCTGCTTGAGGAAGAACTTCCCACCACCTCTGCAGTTCCTATGAAACAACTACCATCTTTTGCTGCACAACCATCCTGAAAACCATTCTCTTCCAATAGCAACGTATCCTTTTATTTTTGCCTTTTCTTTTCATATCTGACCAATTATGGCTTTAAAGGCCCCATACTGTAGGAGTGAGACTTTTGTTACCAGATTACTGTTTTTAATAGCCTGGCTAAAAATGCTACTGGCTGATAAGCAGCCAGGCTGATGGAGGTGTGAAATAAAATGGGAACACTGGGTCAGAGAAGGTTGGGATCTTACTAAAAGCATAGCGTATGCCTATAACGGTCAAAACTGGATTCTTTCAGTGATGGGTGACTTCAAGGGGCTATTGAATAATAAAGTCAGGGGGGCAGTCCAAAGGTAGGAACATAATCAGGAGTTCACAATATGACTGAGCAAGGTACAGAACAAAGGTTTCAGATATAAGCAATGCTGGAAATGACCACCAAGCTTGCTTATATCCACCAGGTTGGATATCTTCCCAGGTGCTGTTTGACTAGTCAGCACCTGTAATCTTCTGCCAGTTATTGCCTTCAACTGCTCATCGTACCTTACTTCCTGCAGCCTTAGCAGTCTGTACATTGTAGAACTAGGAGGAGAAGACATGAATTCTGATAGCTCCCTTTTTGCCAGCTGCCTCTGCTCTTGGAGAAATGTTACCTCCAGCTGTTCTCTGACAGATGCTGGTGATTTCCAGTTTCTCATGGATCCTAGTCCTAAAGAGGCATCACTTTCTCCTCTTGATCAGAGCATTCTTTGGAGGTAATTCTGACACCCTTCTGTAGGAACTAGGAGGAACGGATTAGGAACTCTGAGGGAGTTAGAAAATCTGGACCTGTCAATTTAGATCAGTGTTTCTCAACCTTGGCAACTTTAAGCTGTGTGGACTTCAACTCCCAGAATTCCCCAGCCAGCAATGCTGGTTGGGGAATTCTGGAAGTTGAAGTCCACACAGCTTAAAGTTGCCAAGGTTGAGAAACACTGGTTTAGATAAATGGGCAGAGATATCTAAAACCTACAAAAACCATATTCTGAATAAAGTAAGAAGGTTCTCTCAGGTAGGGTTTATAAAAAAGAAGACACCAACTCTATTTTGTTTTGGTTTTTTGTCTTCATTCCAGAGCCCTTTCCTTGGGGCTGGCTGGTCAGCAAATAACACCAGGCAAGAAAAGAATCTCCAACCCAAAGAAATCCAGTTAGAGATCAGAGAGTTATACACAAAGTTAGATGCAGATTATAATTGAATTTTATTTTATGGACTGTGATTTGAATCATGGAACTTTGTTTTGTGCGTGCGTGTGGAGGAAGAATTGGACAGCGGAAGCAACAGCTGAAATCAGCCTCTTCAGAAATCATTGTTAATTTCTTCTCTTTTTCTTCTCTCTCCTCCCTTTTTTTTTGGGGGGGGACTTTGAACTTCCTTCTAGTTCTTTACTCTTGATATACATAATAAAGAATTCTGAATGAATCAGTGATGCTCATTTGTGGAAAAATGACCAACCTTTTCCATAAGTTTTTGCAGACCCCATAGCCCCCCCCCCCCCCGGACATTCTCATGTACCTTGTACGTTTGGGGAGGAGCATGTCATTGAGATACTGTATGTACCTCTTGTCAAGCCTTTATAAAAATAGGCCTGCCGAAGCTGGTCACCTTGGTTTGGGGCTCTATTCTGATAGCAAGAATGCATCTAGGACTCATTTACCTTTGCCTGAGAGTGCCCATAGGATTATCTCTGCTAGAATGGCATTCCCATTAGATATTCCATCTGTGGAGCCAATGCTCTCATTGAAGAAGTCAGCCAAGGTAATGACTTCTACTGTGATGGTGTCATCCATAATTATAAATCTTATGGATTTGAGTTCCTAAGACCCAATAAGGCCAAGGTTGTTACCATTGAGAAGATTTAAATCTGAGTGCCAGTGCTCAATTGCATTTACTTTTGGTTTTACTGTTGTCACTCTTGGCTTCTTCAGTCGGTCTACCTGTTGCAGCATCTTATAAAACCAAGGAGCTGCTTGGGATCATCAACTGGAGAGAGGCTACACAGGAACAAGTTTATCCAGCAACATAGTGGCCTCCATGTTCCAGAGACTGACCAAGTGCGAGACACAGATGTCTATCAAATTGTTAGGAAAAATTCCCAGGTACCCTCTGAAACCCACCTGGATCCATCAGGCTCCTGAGGTGGACCTTGCAGAGGCCCAGGAAAGCTATACTCTGTGGTTTTATAAGAAAGTGATCTCACCACAACAAAGTACAGATGTTCATGTCCTCCATTTCTAGCTCATGTCTCATATGCTTTGTAAAGACCAGATCAAACATGTGCCCACTTAGGTTTTTTGGGGCTGCAATTATTTGTGACATGCTCATGGTTGCATTGAAGTCAGAAGCCACTCTGGAATCCTCGGCCATGAAGGTTAAAATTACTCAAGACCGTTAACCTCAGGGATCCCAACATCAGCACTGAGATGAGGTCCAGGTTTCCCTTCTCCTGCAACAACCGCTTCAATACCCCTCTACATACCTTCCTCTGCCCATCATGGTCTCAATATAAGTCCCCGCCATAATGTTCCCCACAGTCTTGCATTGACTCTTCCCCCTTGCCCCCTCAAATCTCCACAAGGCCCTGGCAACAGAGATGTCCCACTGCCACATCCTACCATTTGTTTTTAAGTCAGTTTATTAAGTATGGAAGGAAGGAAGGAAGATTAAACTATCTGTAATTTAAAGGTATAGAACCAGTCTAGGTGAACCTTGGATTTATGTTGTCTCTTCTTCCAGCGTGTCTCCAGGAAGACTGAAATAATTCACTTCCTGGTTTAAAGCAGTTGTGATCGGCCTTTAAGTTCAAATCAGAAACTGCATTATCTTAAATTATGCTTTACTGAAATTAGCCAAAATCAGAAATGCTTTATTTTTGAACTAGTGAATTTATAATTTATAACTATTGTCATTCAAATGTAAAACCCACGGACTAACCCAAAGTATAGATACTTAAGCACAGTCACATGACATCTAATCGGAAGTGATGATCACACACATTTCACAAGGAACTGTTTAACTTATCTGTCCAGATCCGTGGCATATAATGTTACAGAGCACTAAAGGAGGGTTGCCTTTTAAAGTATTGTACCGAGAAGAGGAGCAGATGTAGGCCTCAAGTCAGGAGTTAAAGGTGACCTACAAAATAGGCTGAGATACTTAAGTGATGTATAGGTGGAGGTGGGGAGGGGAAAAACGGTCTCATGCCTGCTTAAAGATTAACACATTTGTTATGATATAACAGGGATTGCGGCTCACATTCATCGAGGAGAGTCCCATGAAAGGATTTTGTGCAGCTGCTAATCAGCTGCATTTAAGGAGGTCTGATTGGCTAATTGGTGAGGCTCTGTATGGGTATGTATGTGCTGCTTGCTTGCTGAGTACATGATCTGAGGAGGAGGGAGTTGCAGATCAAGTGAATAGCTAATGGGTGGAGTTGCCTTCCTCAGTTGGTTGCTGAATCCAGCAAGCACTCTTGGGAAACAGGTGAGGCAATTACAAGTAGTCCTTGCTTAATTACCACAATTGGGACTGGAATTTCGGTTGCTAAGCGAAGTGGTCATTAAGTGAATCTGACCTGATTTTACGACCTTTTTGCGGCAGCCGTTAAGTGAATCACTGTGGGCGTTAAGCAAATCACATGGTTCCCATTGATTTTGCTTGCCAGAAGCCGGCTGGGAAGGTCGAAAATGGCAATCACGTAGCCACGGGATGCTGCGATGGTCATAAATGCGAACCAGTTGCCAAGCGCCTAAATTGTGATCATGTGACCGTGGGGACGCTGCAATGGTCATAAGTGTAAAAACCAGTTGTAAGCTGTTTTTTCCAACACCGTTGTAAGTCTGAACTGTCACTAAATGAATAGTTGTTAAATGAGGACAATCTGTACAAACTTATTATCAGAGCAAACAAGTAGGGGAGGAGTTTATTGGAGAGGAACAGGGCAGAGACTAAGCATCAAGGTGAGTGTAGTGACTATGGGAGGAGGCTAGGCTACGTTATAAGATAAACCATCTTAAGTCCAAAAGAAAATGATGTTCTCAACAATATCTAGTATGAAGATAGAAAGCTAGCAGGAGAGAGAGTGCTTTACAGTTTGTTGCACAGATCCAGCCAGCATGCTGGCTGGGGAATTCTGGGAGTTGAAGTCCAAGGATCTTAACGCTGCTGAGGATGAGAAACGCTGCCTTAGAGCAAGTGCCTAACATCTTTCTGATATTATGCACAAGCAGCCTGTTTCCCATTCAGTTTCTCTTGCTTGACTTGTTCCAAAGCATTTTCCACTGCCTGTCTGTCTGATATCGCCATCTCATCTATGCATTCAGACCTTGGGGCTGTGTCTGTCTAGCTAGGGCTGCATTGGAGCACATACATTAGCATTTCAAGGAACGCTATCTTGGCAGTCTTGGACTTCAGTCTGCCACCAAGAACCTACAGTATATTTGGCTTCTAGAACCTGGTGACTACATCCCCAAAGTCAAGAACCACACCTACTATCTGGCATGTGATGTTCACAACTTTTGAACCAGACAGGCAAGTCCCCATAATGATTTACATACCTGTCACAAACCCATCTGTGTTTCTAATGATTACATCATCTACAACATAAAGCCCTCCACCTCGCTGCAAGAGTATATGGAATAACTTGCCCCCGGAGGTGAGACTGGCCCCTTCACTCCTGGCCTTTCGGAAGGCCCTTAAGACCTGGCTCTGCCGCCTGGCCTGGGACCACGGAGGCGGTAGTGCCTCCTGGGGTTGGCTGGCCCCATAGCAACATGATCTATGCTATGGTTCCCAATCCATCTTGGATTTTATTTATTTTATATTGATTGTGTTTTTTAGATATTTTCTATTTTATATAGCTTTTAAATTTTTAATTATTGTAACCCGCCCAGAGTCCCTTGCATGGGAGATGGGCGGGGAATAAATTGAAATAATATATATATATATATATATATATATATATATATATATATATATATATATTATATATTATTTCAATTTATTCCCCGCCCATCTCCCATGTATCCTGTATGTATGTATGTATGTATGTATGTATGTATGTATGTATGTATGTTTGTTGTTTATTCGTTCAGTCGTTTCCGACTCTTCGTGACTTCATGGACCAGTCCACGCCAGAGCTTCCTGTCGGCCGTCGCCACCCCCAGCTCCCCCAAGGTCAAGTTCGTCACCTCCAGAATATCATCCATCCATCTTGCCCTTGGTCAGCCCCTCTTCCTTTTGCCTTCCACTTTCCCTAGCATCAGCTTCTTCTCCAGGGTATCCTGTCTTCTCATTATGTGGCCAAAGTACTTCAGTTTTGCCTTTAATATCATTCCCTCAAGTGAGCAGTCTGGCTTTATTTCCTGGAGTATGGACTGGTTTGATCTTCTTGCAGTCCAAGGCACTCTCAGAATTTTCCTCCAACACCACAGTTCAAAAGCATCTATCTTCCTTCGCTCAGCCTTCCTTATGGTCCAGCTCTCGCAGCCATAGGTTACTACAGGGAATACCATTGCTTTAACTATGCGGACCTTTGTTGTCAGTGTGATGTCTCTGCTCTTAACTATTTTATCAAGATTTGCCATTGCTCTCCTCCCAAGAAGTAGACGTCTTCTGATTTCCTGGCTGCAGTCAGCGTCTGCAGTAATCTTTGCGCCTAGAAATACAAAGTCTGTCCCTGCCTCCACTTTTTCTCCCTCTATTTGCCAGTCATCAATCAAGCTCGTTGCCATAATCTTGGTTTTTTTGAGGTTTAACTGCAACCCAGCTTTTGCACTTTCTTCTTTCACCTTCGTTATAAGGCTCCTCAACTCCTCCTCGCTTTCAGCCATCAAAGTGGTATCATCTGCATATCTGAGATTGTTAATGTTTCTTCCAGCGATTTTAACTCCAGCCTTGGATTCCTCAAGCCCAGCATGTCGCATGATGTGTTCTGCGTACAGGTTGAATAGGTAGGGTGAGAGTATACAACCCTGCCGTACTCCTTTCCCAATCTTAAACCAGTCCGTTGTTCCGTGCTCTGTTCTTACCGTTGCTACTTGGTCGTTATACAGATTCCTCAGGAGGCAGACAAGATGACTTGGTATCCCCATACCACCAAGAACTTGCCACAATTTGTTATGATCCACACAGTCAAAGGCTTTAGAATAGTCAATAAAACAGAAATAGATGTTTTTCTGAAATTCCCTGGCTTTCTCCATTATCCAGCGGATATTGGCAATTTGGTCTCTAGTTCCTCTGCCTTTTCTAAACCCAGCTTGTACATCTGGCAATTCTCGCTCCATGAATTGCTGGAGTCTACCTTGCAAGATCTTGAGCATTACCTTACTGGCATGTGAAATAAGTGCCACTGTTCGATAGTTTGAACATTCTTTAGTGCTTCCCTTTTTTGGTATGGGGATATAAGTTGATTTTTTCCAATCTGATGGCCATTCTTGTGTTTTCCAAATTTGCTGGCATATGGCATGCATCACCTTGACAGCATCATCTTGCAAGATTTTAAACAGTTCAGCTGGGATACCGTCGTCTCCTGCTGCCTTGTTATTAGCAATGCTTCTTAAGGCCCATTCAACCTCACTCTTCAGGATGTCTGGCTCTAACTCACTGACCACACCGTCAAAGCTATCTCCAATATTATTATCCTTCCTATACAGATCTTCTGTATATTCTTGCCACCTTTTCTTGATCTCTTCTGCTTCTGTTAGGTCCTTACCATCTTTGTTTTTGATCATACCCATTTTTGCCTGGAATTTACCTCCGATGTTTCTAATTTTCTGGAAGAGGTCTCTTGTCCTTCCTATTCTATTGTCTTCTTCCACTTCTGCACATTGCTTGTTTAAAAATAATTCCTTATCTCTTCTGGCTAACCTCTGGAATTTTGCATTGAATTGGGCATATCTCCCCCTATCACTGTTGCCTTTTGCTTTCCTTCTTTCTTGGGCTACTTCCAGTGTTTCAGCAGACAGCCATCTTGCCTTCTTGGTTTTCTTTTTCTTTGGGACGTTTTTTGTTGCCGCCTCCTGAACAATGTTGCGAACTTCTGTCCATAGTTCTTCTGGGACCCTATCTACTAAATCTAGTCCCTTAAATCTATTCTTCACCTCCACTGCATATTCCTTAGGAATATTAGTGAGCTCATATCTAACTGATCTGTGGGTCTTCCCTATTCTCTTTAGTCTGATTCTAAATTTTGCAATAAGAAGTTCGTGATCTGAACTACAGTCAGCTCCAGGTCTTGTTTTTACTGATTGTATAGATGTCCGCCACCTTTGGCTGCAAAGGATGTAGTCAATCTGATTTCGGTGTCGACCATCTGGTGAAGTCCATGTATAAAGTCGTCTTTTAGGTTGTTGGAAGAGAGTGTTTGTTATGCACAGTGAGTTGTCTTGGCAAAATTCTATTAGCCTATGTCCTGCTTCATTTTGTTCTCCCAGACCATGCTTGCCTGTAATTCCAGGTGTCGTCTGACTACCCACCTTAGCATTCCAGTCTCCTGTAATGAAAATAACATCTCTTTTTGGTGTATTATCTAGTAGGTGCTGCAGTTCCTCATAGAACTGATCTACTTCTGCTTCTTCAGCATCTGTGGTTGGGGCGTATATTTGGATCACTGTGATGTTAAATGGCTTACCCTGAATTCGAATTGAGATCATTCTATCGTTTTTTGGATTGTATCCAAGCACTGCTTTAGCCACTTGATTATTAATTATGAAGGCTACTCCATTTCTTCTGTGGTCCTCTTGTCCACAGTAGTAGATCTGGTGGTCATCTGATGTGAAGTGGCCCATCCCAGTCCATTTCAGTTCACTGACACCTAAAATGTCTATATTTAATCTTGACATCTCACCAATAACCACATCCAATTTGCCCTGGCTCATAGATCTTACATTCCAGGTTCCTATGGTGTGTTGATCTTTAGAACATCGGATTCGCCGTTCACCACCAGCACCGTCGGCCGCTAGCCGTCCTTTCGGCTTTGAGCTAGCTGCGTCATCACATCTGGGGCTAGTTGAACGTATCCTCTGTTCCTCCCCAGTAGCATTTTGACCATCTTCCGACCTGGGAGTCCCATCTTCCGATGGTATACCGACATATCTTTGGTTGTACTGATCCATTTAGTTTTCATGGCAAGAATACTGGGGTGGGTTGCCATTACCTTCCCCAGGGATCGTATTTAGTCTGACCTCTCTGCCACGACCTTCCCGTCTTGGGTGTCCCTTCACGGTTTAGCTCATGGTTTCATTGAGGTGCTCAAGCTCCAGCACCACGACAAGGTAACGATCTCCTTTGCTGGAGATGTATGTATGTATGTATACATATATATATATATGATCCAAGGATTAGGTCTCTTCTACAGGATACAGGAACATCTCCCTAATCCTTGAAATAATGTCTTTCTTCCCTAAGTCCCATGTTCTTCCTGATAGCAAGTGTCAAGCTCCTATCAGCCTCTCCCAACCAAGAAAGCTAGATTCTCGCAATGTCTTATTAACCTACTTTATTGAAAGGGAAAAGGAGGGCTGGCTTACCTAGATGTCTGCAGACATTTGTTTAATTTAACACCTTATTTATCTCTAAATTCATTAGGGCATGGATTCCTTGATCCTTTTGCTAACTGCCTGTTGAAGCAGTGGGTGTGTGGGACTGCCCATTTTCTTAATAAATGAGGCATTTGCAGATGTTACAGACTACATTGTTAGATTTGCAGATGTTACAGGGTATCCTCAGAATCTGGGAAAGAAACAAGTTGTTCAAAACAGGGCAGTGGGAAACAGATGGACATTTCAGCCTTATCTCAGTCCATCAGTTATGGAATCTACCTGAAAGAAATTCAAATAGCTTACAGAGACTCTGCTGTAATGTACTCAGAAGCGAGGAGGGCAATTTTCTTATTTTATTGCCAAGATTCTATAGTTTAATCCCTTCCTCCTGTTATTAAACATCTTGCTTCCTTGGTCATGTGCTGCTGTTAGGGGCTCGATAGAGCTTTGCCAGGCTCTGAGAAGTCCATTAGAGCAAGGGACCTGTCATGCTGGGAGTAGGATGAAGCTATCCCATCCCAGAAGGTCTTATCTACTTGCATCTCTGGCTTTCTAAGCAGTTCACCTGTCTCAATATCAACACAATGGGCTTGCTCTCTGAGGGTTTGCACTCAGTTTCCACTGAGTAGAAACCCTTATGTCAGTGCTTTCCAAACTGCCGCCATTGGCGACACACCAATGGCGGCAATGGCGGGGGCACGCGAGGCAGCGGGGGCGTGCACGGCAGGGCCGCGCAGTGGCAGCGGTGTGCACGGCGGTGGCCTCATGTTTTCCGCTAAAACGCGGAAGCGCTGCCACCGCCGTGCACACCCCCACCGCTGCTGCTTCTGGGTTGTATTGCGACACACTAAACTGTGTGTTGCGACACACTAAAGTGTCGTGACACACAGTTTGGAAAGCTATGCCTTATGTTCAACAGGCAAAAAGCCATACCATTGATTCTCCAAGCAATGAACGGGGAAGGGACCACCTTTTCTACCTTGTTGGCTTTCTGACTTTCTCCTAGTCATTGTTGGTAACTTTGTTTTGTTTTTTAAGGAATGGTTGCATCTAAAACTTAGGTCCTATGTTATACTTCTAAAGAATTTGCAGTCCTGCTTCCTCACTCAGTAGGCAAACTCACATTGGTGCTTGGTCTTAGGAGATGGGCAGCTAGTATGCTCCTTCTTTGCAAAACTGCCCTGTTCCTGTTCACCTTCCTGGTTGTCCCCAGCTGCCTCTCCCCCTTTCATGCCCTGCTGGCTGGGACTGAGCCCTGGGGTGGGAAAATGATTCCACCAATTGATTAATCACTTAATCAATCAGTCAGTTGCAGCTTAAGTCCATCCCTGTTAGACAGTGGTGCCCACAGAGGGGGGCAAATGATGAAATAGGCATCACACCAATGCAACGCAAGCCCTGTCCATATTGTAGGAATTCTGGGATGGTAGTACCAGAACTCCACGCAGCTTCTTAGTATATAGCAGAGTAGAAGCATTCCCATAAATTTGCACAAGGCTTAATCAGTTCAAAACACAAAATAAACACACTTCACACATTAATGTAAAGTTACATTTAAAAAAGAGTTTACAATTTTATTGTAACTCACAGTTCCTTAGTAGAAATGGTCCATGCGTGCGAGCAAGTGGTTCTGACCAAACCCACAGTGTTCTTTAGTGTGGCCATACTGCATGGAAGTATGAGAAACGTGGCAGCAGCCATGGCTGAGCCATCCTCCTTGGTAGGAGATCTGAGCAGAAAGAGAAGGAAACAGGAAACAGGAAACCAGGTTTCAGCCCCTCCCACACAAAGCAAGTAATATTAGGTTACAGCAGAGGCTGCCTCCTCCTTCAAGCTTGTGCGAGACGTGCTTGGTTGAAACCCGATCTCTAACGCATATTACATGCATTGTGTACATTGTGTTGCAGCTTGCATTGCATTGTTATGCAATTTGTTTTGTCATGTTGGTGGAAAAAAAATCAGACTCTGTGGGTGCCTCTGCTGTCAGAACATACACTCAGCAAGCAAGCAGACGCCCCACTCAGCCAGAATTAAAACACACAGCCTTACTCAATTAGCTGAACAACCTTCCTTAAATGCAGCTCACGGTCTCCCTCACAAAACTCTTCTATTCTTGTTTGCTTGCTCTGGTTATGAACTCAGACTACCTCTCCTTTTTTCCAAAAATGCCGGCTGATTATGTATCATTTCAGAGTTGAAAGTGAAAAAATAGGATTAGTTAGTACATTCATTGTACACACCACATTCCTTTTTGATTTTACTACCTTGAAATGTTTGGTATTATTAGCAAATTTGACATCTCACTATTCATCTCTAAGACTGTAAGATTTACAAACAAAAAGTACTGATCCACGGATCTGGACACTGATCTTTGGGGGAACCCCCACTTTGAACATCTCTCCAATTTGAAAATATCCATTTTTCCCCCCACTTGGTTTCCTATTCTTTAGCCAGTTACAAATCCGTGGTAGCACATGTCCTCATATCCTAAGACTGCTGAGTTTGTGGAGTCCTTGGTGCTCTCTGAGCCTTGTTGTTTTCTTGCAGATGTTTCATTGCCTAGGCAACATCTTCAGTGCGAAAAGGGAGTGGGGTTTTCTCTCTGTTTATATATCATGGCTTGTCCACCTCCACCAACACAAGCAGGACAAGCCACGATATATAAACAGAGAGCAAGTCCCACTCCCTTTTCACACTGAAGATGTTGCCTAGCCTGGCAATGAAACGTCTGCAAGAAAACAACAAGGCTCAGAGAGCACCAAGGACTCCACAGTTCATCCCTGAGCTACAAATATTCTCTTCTATTGGTACTGCTGAGTTTGCTCAGGAGGCTATGGTGAGGAACTTTGTCACCAACTTTGTGTTTTTTGAAAATTTAAATATACTAAACATACAAATCTATGAATTTACTTTGTCTACATGTTTACTGATACCCTCAGAAAAAGTCAAGAAAGTTAGTAGGACAACGCTTACCTTATAGAAACCATGATAGTTCCTTTTCAGCAAGACTTGTTATTTTATATCTTTTCTCTTTGATAATTATTTCTATTGTTCTACTTGGAGCTAATATTAAGCTAATTGGCCTATAATTTTCTCGGTCCCCATTATCATTTTTTTAAAAAGACAGTTACATTAGTTATTTTCCAACACATGGGAAACAAATCCAACCTTATAAAGAAGATATGTGTTTCTCATGGATGACCAGCAATTTTAGATCTTTAAGAACCTTGGGATGGATATCATTTGAACCCTGGGGTTTATTTATTTTTAATTTGTCAATTAGGCTTATAACTTCATGTCTTGTTCCTTCCCTTTGCCTTAGTTCTTCTGAATAAATCATGATCTCATAACACCTTTCCTGGTCTGAGATATACAGTATATTCAAACTGAGCATCTATTCTTATAGTTTTGAATAATTTCCAAGCATTCTGACAGACTTGACTCTCTTGACTCTCCTTTTCATCTTTCCTTTTATCAATTCAAATCAGGGTCTCTATGGCTCCAGCATGCAAAAGATGCTGGATGAAGGCATTTGCATATATCCAATGCCAGGTCTCTTTGTAAACAGAAGGTAACCCACAACTAGTAAACACTATAAAACAAGAACAGCTAGAATCTACCAAAATTCAAGTGCAGTGAATTCAAGTGTAAATTCA